>CAMAPF010001120.1:0-625959 GCA_945859915.1 Cuscuta epithymum | reverse complement strand
AGAGAGAGAGAGAGAGAGAGAGAGAGAGAGAGAGAGAGAGAGAGAGAGGGGAGAGAGAGAGAGAGAGAGAGAGAGGAATGACCCGGCCGCAGCAAGTCAAGGTGGTTTCCGGAGGAATTTTTTTGATGACATTTTGTAATAATATTCTTCATCAAGTTAATATATCCACAAAATTTCACCTTAAAAATTCAAATTCAATCTCATTGAATAAGTTATCATTCAACGTTTATACACTCCAGAACTTCAATCACTTTATACTTCGTATATCACAAATCATATTTCACCTTGAGTTATGAAATTCATGTAATTTCCATGTTTATGTTTGTGTTTTTAATTAGTTTAGATTGATTGTTACTTTGAAAATTACACACTTTTGGTGTAATAGTTTAGTTTGTAAAATATTTGTAATTTGTTTAGATTAGGTTCATGCTAAGCTCAAACAGGTCCAAGAACACTTTGGAGACCATTGGTGAACATCACAAGTGGAAGGAAGGTGCAAAAAATGCAAGATAAAAAGTGAAGATCTCGTTTTTTTGTCTGTACCCGGTCGGGTATGACTTATACCCGATCGGGTACCCTGCTGAAAAATCGAATCAAATCAAATGCGGGAACAAGGCATCATGCGGGAAGATTTTTAACACGTTCGGGTGTCAACCCGATCGGGGTGACCGACAGACCCGTCGGGTATGACCCTATTTTCTAGCTTCGAGGAAGCTAGATAGTGTACCCGATTGAGTGAGCTGAAAGCCCCGATCGGGTACACATCCCTGCATGCCCCAAACACCTATAAATACACTCCATTTCCTTCCCATTAAGAAAACCAATTCCTATACACTTCTAAGCTCAGTTTAGTTAAGTACTTTCTTTATATTTTTATCATGTCTAGTCTCCAAATGCAGAGCTAAACTCTCCTATCTTGGTTTTGCTACTTTGAAGCTTGATGAATTTGTAAGTTGTGAGTTATTCTCTTTAATCTTCTTCCCTTGAATATTAATTCTTCCTTTAAATACTACTCCCTCCGTCCCTTAAAACTTTGCCAACTTTCTTTTTTTGGATGTCCCACTAACTTTGCCACTTTCTCTTTTAAGTAAAGAATTTGTGGTTCCAGTTAATTCTCTCTCCTCTGCACAAACCTCAACCACACAGTTTTTACTTTATTAATCCCCGTGCCGGTCAAACTTAGCAAAGTTTTAAGGGGACGGAGGGTAGTATTTCTATATCAATGTTGGGGAGTGTTACTAAGATGACAATTAGTTAACATCTTGACATTAGTTATAGTAATAGTTATTTCTTCTTCTATGTTAATATTGGGGAGTGTTACTAAGATGACAAATAGTTAATGATAGGGTGAATTTCCTATTATGTATGTTTGTATTTTTAACTAGTTTTATTAGTTCTAGTTGTAGAAATTACACACTTTGGGTGTAATACTTTATTTTCATTAATTATTTGTAATTTATTTAGATTAGGATTTTATTGAGCTTAGGACAGGTCAAAATCATCCCAAGAATCAAAGGATGGATCCTAAAGACCAAAGAATGTGCAAAAAGGAGAAGATCAAATGAAGATTTTGAAATTTGTTCAATACTCGGTCGAGTATTGCCAATACTCGGTCGAGTATTGGCCTGATACACTGGTCAAAATCAAATCTGGGAGCAAAAGAACGTGGCTGAATATTTGATGAAAATCCTGTCGCATACTCGGTCGAGTATTGGCAATACTCGGTCGAGTATGCCTATTTTTCACAATTTCCTGGAAATTTCCTCTCATACTCGGTCCAGTATTGCCAATACTGGATCGAGTACCGAACCCTGCCACCTCTATTTTGCTATAAATACACCCCTTTTCCTTCACATTAAAGAACCAATTCACATATACTCTTTAGCTCAGTTTAGATTAGTGTTTTCTTTATATTTTCTATCATGTTTAGTCTCCAAATGAGGAGCTAAACTCTTCCATCTTGGTTTTGCTACTTTGAAGCTTAATGAATTTGTAAGTTGTGAGTTATTCTCTTTAATCTTCTTCCTTGAATATTAATTCTTCCTTTAAATACTATTTCTATATCAATGTTGGGGAGTGTTACTAAGATGACAATTAGTTAACATCTTGACATTAGTTATAGTAATAATTATTTCTTCCTCTATGTTAATATTGGGGAGTGTTACTAAGATGACAATTAGTTAACATCTTGATATTAACTATAGTAGGATTCATCTTCTTTAATATTCTTTCTTGAGTATTAATTAATTCCTATTCATATTTCATATTAATATTTTGAACATTACTTAAAGGATCAACTAGTTTTGTTTCATATATTAATTAATACTAGAATCGGTCGATTAATACGCTTGTTATTAATTCGGTCCTTTCATGGTAGTAAACTTGGATTATTAATGCATGCATCTCATGGTTAATAATCTAAGGGGAGTTAATTATATTGATTAAACCAATAAACCGCTTGTGTTGAGGTTATCAATCTCAATCGTTTTCATCTTAAGTTTATTGCTACTATCAAGTTAATATACGGCGCTTGTTCTATATTGACTCGATAGTAAGTTTTATTAATGAACGCTTCTCGTTATTAATAACTACCTTCGATGAACTGGATATACTCCTCGATTGAGTATTCGAGAGGAAGATAGTTAAAGATATAACCGGGATCGACGAACATTTCATTAAGTGGATAAAAGCAAAGCCAAGTCTTCTTCTCATTAATTAAACTCATTTAAGTCATTCATCTTAGTGTTAATTAAATCAAATCAAATCTGAAAAACCCCCTTTGTTACTAGTTAATTAAAAAGAGAAATATTCCTTTCCCTGTGGATACGAACCTTACTTCGCTATACTACGTATTAGTGTCGTATTGATATTTATTTTGAGTGCACCTCATGACAAAGTGCACGTCAAATTTGGCGCCGTTGCCGGGGGAAGGCAATTATTTTTCTTTTTATTTTATCTCATAAAAATCAAAAACAAAAAAAACTTACTCTTCTATTTTCTGAGCTTACATGAGTTATGAGTGTATGGAAACCAACATTTCATCCTTAGAGAGTCAAATTTGCTTCTTGACTTCTCTAATAAATGAATTTATCTTAAGCTCAAAAGCTCAAGATGCCAAGACATGCAACATTTGCATGTCTCACAGGCATCTAACGGATTTCTGCCCTAAGCTCCAAGATGAATACCTTGAACAAATTGATGAGGTTGGTTACGAAAGGGATGTACCTCACATGAGGTATGATCCGTTCTTCAACTCTAACATGTCTACGGAGGATATGGTCCGGGCTATTGCTACAAACATGACCATAATGCAAAACAACATGGTGCAATTCCAAAATGAGACCAAGTCTAGCATTTTAAACTTGGAAACTCAAATGAGTCAAATAGCCGGAGCCGTGAGTAGGCTTGAAGCAAGGGATTCAGAAAAACTTCTTTCTCAAATAGAATGTGATCCTAGACAACAAACTTTTGCAATCACATTGACAAATGAAAAGGAAATGCAAAAGGAGATCCAAAATCCAGAAGAAGTAGAAGAAGTAAAAGACACGAAGCTCCAACTGGTCAAAGAAGAGGACAAGCCGAGCTTCAAATTCAAATTTTTGTCATTGTCATCCTTTGAGGTATCTCCATCATTTCTGGAAGCTTTAAGAGAAACTCATAAACTTGAAAAGGACAATGACATTTCCGAAATCTTCTTCGAAATTGAGGTGTCGAAAAACTTTTCGTTGACCATGCTAAACGATAATTTCTTTCCCTCACTCCCACCACATGAATCAATGAAAATCTTGATATTTGATCCTGGAAAGATTTTCAAAGTGAAGAGTAAAAAAATTGAGCATTCCTATGGAAGTCCTAGGAGTGAAAGTGTGAAGAAGATAAACTATCACGATCCAAGTTTGAATGACTGAACACAATGATAGCGTCGTGCCACGACGTTAAATAAAGCGCTTCTTGGGAGGCAACCCATGCAAGGTACATTTACTTATTGTATTTTATTTTTGCACTTTACAAAAAATCACCCCATTCGTCTTTTCCAAATTCGAACCCAATTCAATCACCCCAAACCTCCTAACCATATCCCTCTTTCTTCAAAATCTATCCAAATCCTCCACCAAACCCTACAAAAAAAATCATAATCTTGTTCTCATCACTTTCCTCTTGCTCCATATACCCTCTAATCCACAAACTCTTGGAAGCAACCACCTCTCTCCCAATCCACAACTTTATATCTTAAAAAAAAGTGATAATGGCGGGCACTAGGGACAGTGCTTCGAGCTAAGTGAGGGGGAGTCACTCATTGGTACGTACTTAATTTTTCTACCTTGTAACTTGCATTATTTTCTTCACAAAAAAAAAAAAAAAAAGGGAAAAAGAAAAAGAAAAAGAAATGCTAGTTAGGTTGAAAACCCAAAAATGGGCAATCTAAGCAAAAAGGGCTTATAAAAAAAATTGAGTGAGTTTGGAAAGGATGGAAAAACAAAAAGAGTGGCTAGGATGAAAACCTGAAAAGGCTCCTAGACAAAACGAGAGATATGAGAGATATAATTGTTTTTTACAGGACGTCATTTAATCTCTTGAAGGAAAAGAAGAAGAAAAGAAGAGAAGAAAAAAGATGAGCATAGAAGGCCATAAAACCCAAGAAGATGTTATTCTATGAGCTAAAAAAAACTCAATGTAAAACTCATGTGTTTTCTTGGTGGCCTTTTGCTCTTTCTTATTAATTGTTGAACTATGGAGGAATTGGAAAGCTTGCAAACATTTGGCTTTACTCGAGGACGAGTAAAGAAACTAAATGTGGGGGAGTTTGATAGGGTGAATTTCCTATTATGTATGTTTGTATTTTTAACTAGTTTTATTAGTTCTAGTTGTAGAAATTACACACTTTGGGTGTAATACTTTATTTTCATTAATTATTTGTAATTTATTTAGATTAGGATTTTATTGAGCTTAGGACAGGTCAAAATCATCCCAAGAATCAAAGGATGGATCCTAAAGACCAAAGAATGTGCAAAAAGGAGAAGATCAAATGAAGATTTTGAAATTTGTTCAATACTCGGTCGAGTATTGCCAATACTCGGTCGAGTATTGCCAATACTCGGTCGAGTATTGGCCTGATACACTGGTCAAAATCAAATCTGGGAGAAAAAGAACGTGGCTGAATATTTGATGAAAATCCTGTCGCATACTCGGTCGAGTATTGGCAATACTCGGTCGAGTATGCCTATTTTTCACAATTTCCTGGAAATTTCCTCTCATACTCGGTCCAGTATTGCCAATACTGGATCGAGTACCGAACCCTGCCACCTCTATTTTGCTATAAATACACCCCTTTTCCTTCACATTAAAGAACCAATTCACATATACTCTTTAGCTCAGTTTAGATTAGTGTTTTCTTTATATTTTCTATCATGTTTAGTCTCCAAATGAGGAGCTAAACTCTTCCATCTTGGTTTTGCTACTTTGAAGCTTAATGAATTTGTAAGTTGTGAGTTATTCTCTTTAATCTTCTTCCTTGAATATTAATTCTTCCTTTAAATACTATTTCTATATCAATGTTGGGGAGTGTTACTAAGATGACAATTAGTTAACATCTTGACATTAGTTATAGTAATAATTATTTCTTCCTCTATGTTAATATTGGGGAGTGTTACTAAGATGACAATTAGTTAACATCTTGATATTAACTATAGTAGGATTCATCTTCTTTAATATTCTTTCTTGAGTATTAATTAATTCCTATTCATATTTCATATTAATATTTTGAACATTACTTAAAGGATCAACTAGTTTTGTTTCATATATTAATTAATACTAGAATCGGTCGATTAATACGCTTGTTATTAATTCGGTCCTTTCATGGTAGTAAACTTGGATTATTAATGCATGCATCTCATGGTTAATAATCTAAGGGGAGTTAATTATATTGATTAAACCAATAAACCGCTTGTGTTGAGGTTATCAATCTCAATCGTTTTCATCTTAAGTTTATTGCTACTATCAAGTTAATATACGGCGCTTGTTCTATATTGACTCGATAGTAAGTTTTATTAATGAACGCTTCTCGTTATTAATAACTACCTTCGATGAACTGGATATACTCCTCGATTGAGTATTCGAGAGGAAGATAGTTAAAGATATAACCGGGATCGACGAACATTTCATTAAGTGGATAAAAGCAAAGCCAAGTCTTCTTCTCATTAATTAAACTCATTTAAGTCATTCATCTTAGTGTTAATTAAATCAAATCAAATCTGAAAAACCCCCTTTGTTACTAGTTAATTAAAAAGAGAAATATTCCTTTCCCTGTGGATACGAACCTTACTTCGCTATACTACGTATTAGTGTCGTATTGATATTTATTTTGAGTGCACCTCACGACAAAGTGCACGTCAGTTAACATCTTGATATTAACTATAGTAGGATTCATCTTCTTTAATATTCTTCCTTGAGTATTAATTAATTCCTATTCATATTTCATATTAATATTTTGAACATTACTTAAAGGATCAACTAGTTTTGTTTCATATATTAATTATTACTAGAATTGATCAACGAATACGCTTGTTAATCGTTCGATCGTTTCACGGTAGTAAACTTGGGTTATTAATGCATGTGTTTCATGGTTAATACACCAAGGGGAATTAATTATGTTGATTAAACCAATAAACCGCTTGTGTTGAGGTTATCAATCTCAATCGTTTTCATCTTGATTTTATTGCTACTATCGCGCTAATATACGGCGCGTGTTCTATATTAACTTGGTAGTAAGTTTTATTAATGAACGCGTCTCGTTATTAATAACTACCCTCGATGAACTGGATTTACTCCTCAATTGAGTATTCGAGAGGAAGATAGTTAAAGATATAACCGGGATCGACGAACATTTCATTAAGTGGATAAAAGCAAAATCAAGTTTCAATCTCAATTAATTAAACTCATATAGGGGTGCAAACGAGCCGAGCCGAGCCCGAGTTTATGTAGGCTCGAGCTCGAGCTCGATTATGTTGTATTGGCTCGAGCTCGAGCTCGGCTCGAACGAGCTTAAAAAATTCGGGCTCGAGCTCGACTCGCAAATATTAACCTGGCTCGATTAGGCTCGAAAAGGCTCGATAAGGCTCGACAATTTTGGTTCGTTCAAAAGTTACAAGTTCAATTAGCTCGAAAGTTCGGGTTCGAACTCGAGCTCAAGTATGAAACAATCTTTAAATATTTGTGCTTAACATTTGCAAATTGCAATTTACATGCCCAACAACAAAAACTTACGGGAAAATAAACAACATATAATCCTAACTTCAAGTCTCCATCGAGTTGTACTTCTAATATAAATCAAAGTGGCCAAACCATGAAGAAATAGTGGATGAAACGTTGATTATTTTTGTTAAATTACTTAATCATTAATAATATTTCCCCGGTCCTCATATACATCTATGAATCGGTATTTTATATATATATATATATATATATATATATATATATATATATATATATATATTAATTTATATTGTATATTAATATATTATATATATTAATATAAATATACACGTATATAAAACTTTAACATATTAAAATATATATATATATATATATATATATATATATATAATATACACATATATAAAAATAAAAAAATACACATATATAAAACTAGGCTCGCGAGCCGGCTCGCGAGCCAACGAGCCTAAAATTAATAGGCTCGTTTATGGCTCGACTGCTTAACGAGCCGGCTCGTTTATAAGTCGTTCATTTTCGTATTTAATTATATTAAATCACTCAAACCTAAACCCCCCTTTTGTTACTAGTTAATTAAAAAGAGAAATATTCTTTTCCCTGTGGATACGAACCTTACTTCGTTATACTACGTATAATTGTTGTATTGTATTATTATTTTGAGTGCACACCACGACAAAGTGCATGTCAAGTTACATCGATCAATAAAGTGAGTAACATATCTTTACTCGTGTGTTACATCATTCATGCTACTGGCCTACTGGGACAAAAAAAAAGAACAATTTTGTTCACCCCCTCAAATGAGGGTGAACATCACCCTCCACCCTATTAGGCTGCCACATGATATGACAATTCTTTAAAATTTGGCAACAGATATAACTTTTTCATTTTTTATTCGACATGATCGACCAAAGTCGTTCGATTTATATACTAAAGGTCGACCAAAAAAATAATTATCTTGCATGGTCGACAAATAATGGCCGATTAATGGTTCACAACAATAAAGAAATGATTTAAATAGAGCAATTGTGATGGTCGGTCATTAATATATATATATATATATATATATATATATATATATATATATATATATATATATATATATATATATATATATTTCGTATTAAATTTAATTTTTTGTAATGAAATGGTCTTCAATAAAGAGAAGTTGTAGAGAAATGGCAGAAAAATGGAAGAAAGGTGAGGTGAGCAGAATGAGTGTAGAATGGGTAGAAGATGGTGTAGAATGTCATTAAATAATGGGTAGAATATCATTAAAGTAATGGTTAAAAATCTTTTCCCTCATGATGGAATGTTTCATTTTATGGTAATTATAAAATCTAACTAGTATTACAATGATATATATATATATATATATATACATTTTTGTGATTGTTTCTAAATAAAGAAATGTGTAAAGTAGGATGTAGAATGACCAAAATAGCATTTGGTGCTTAATTATGTAGTTGTTTCTGTTGGGTGTGCTTCGAAAAGACCAAGAAAATTAATTAAAGAAAATGATTAAAGAAAAATAGAAAATAGATGAAGCAGAAATTAGTCAAAACTCGTGCTACGCACGATGTTCTTAAAATGTATTCGTTGCCTTCCGGGGTGCTAGTAGCGTTGCAACGATTATTTCTTAGGACACAATGACTACGAACAATTGTTTGAGCACTCAAATGAATTGTTCCAAAGAACGTGAACAGGCAAAACACAGAAGAATAATTCTGGAATACTAGAATCGGTCGATTAATACGCTTGTTATTAATTCGGTCCTTTCATGGTAGTAAACTTGGATTATTAATGCATGCATCTCATGGTTAATAATCTAAGGGGAGTTAATTATATTGATTAAACCAATAAACCGCTTGTGTTGAGGTTATCAATCTCAATCGTTTTCATCTTAAGTTTATTGCTACTATCAAGTTAATATACGGCGCTTGTTCTATATTGACTCGATAGTAAGTTTTATTAATGAACGCTTCTCGTTATTAATAACTACCCTCGATGAACTGGATATACTCCTCGATTGAGTATTCGAGAGGAAGATAGTTAAAGATATAACCGGGATCGACGAACATTTCATTAAGTGGATAAAAGCAAAACCAAGTCTTCTTCTCATTAATTAAACTCATTTAAGTCATTCATCTTAGTGTTAATTAAATCAAATCAAATCTGAAAAACCCCCTTTGTTACTAGTTAATTAAAAAGAGAAATATTCCTTTCCCTGTGGATACGAACCTTACTTCGCTATACTACGTATTAGTGTCGTATTGATATTTATTTTGAGTGCACCTCACGACAAAGTGCACGTCAGTTAACATCTTGATATTAACTATAGTAGGATTCATCTTCTTTAATATTCTTCCTTGAGTATTAATTAATTCCTATTCATATTTCATATTAATATTTTGAACATTACTTAAAGGATCAACTAGTTTTGTTTCATATATTAATTATTACTAGAATTGATCAACGAATACGCTTGTTAATCGTTCGATCGTTTCACGGTAGTAAACTTGGGTTATTAATGCATGTGTTTCATGGTTAATACACCAAGGGGAATTAATTATGTTGATTAAACCAATAAACCGCTTGTGTTGAGGTTATCAATCTCAATCGTTTTCATCTTGATTTTATTGCTACTATCGCGCTAATATACGGCGCGTGTTCTATATTAACTTGGTAGTAAGTTTTATTAATGAACGCGTCTCGTTATTAATAACTACCCTCGATGAACTGGATTTACTCCTCAATTGAGTATTCGAGAGGAAGATAGTTAAAGATATAACCGGGATCGACGAACATTTCATTAAGTGGATAAAAGCAAAATCAAGTTTCAATCTCAATTAATTAAACTCATATAGGGGTGCAAACGAGCCGAGCCGAGCCCGAGTTTATGTAGGCTCGAGCTCGAGCTCGATTATGTTGTATTGGCTCGAGCTCGAGCTCGGCTCGAACGAGCTTAAAAAATTCGGGCTCGAGCTCGACTCGCAAATATTAACCTGGCTCGATTAGGCTCGAAAAGGCTCGATAAGGCTCGACAATTTTGGTTCGTTCAAAAGTTACAAGTTCAATTAGCTCGAAAGTTCGGGTTCGAACTCGAGCTCAAGTATGAAACAATCTTTAAATATTTGTGCTTAACATTTGCAAATTGCAATTTACATGCCCAACAACAAAAACTTACGGGAAAATAAACAACATATAATCCTAACTTCAAGTCTCCATCGAGTTGTACTTCTAATATAAATCAAAGTGGCCAAACCATGAAGAAATAGTGGATGAAACGTTGATTATTTTTGTTAAATTACTTTATCATTAATAATATTTCCCCGGTCCTCATATACATCTATGAATCGGTATTTTATATATATATATATATATATATATATATATATATATATATATATATATATTAATTTATATTGTATATTAATATATTATATATATTAATATAAATATACACGTATATAAAACTTTAACATATTAAAATATATATATATATATATATATATATATATAAATATACACATATATAAAAATAAAAAAATACACATATATAAAACTAGGCTCGCGAGCCGGCTCGCGAGCCAACGAGCCTAAAATTAATAGGCTCGTTTATGGCTCGACTGCTTAACGAGCCGGCTCGTTTATAAGTCGTTCATTTTCGTATTTAATTATATTAAATCACTCAAACCTAAACCCCCCTTTTGTTACTAGTTAATTAAAAAGAGAAATATTCTTTTCCCTGTGGATACGAACCTTACTTCGTTATACTACGTATAATTGTTGTATTGTATTATTATTTTGAGTGCACACCACGACAAAGTGCATGTCAAGTTACATCGATCAATAAAGTGAGTAACATATCTTTACTCGTGTGTTACATCATTCATGCTACTGGCCTACTGGGACAAAAAAAAAGAACAATTTTGTTCACCCCCTCAAATGAGGGTGAACATCACCCTCCACCCTATTAGGCTGCCACATGATATGACAATTCTTTAAAATTTGGCAACAGATATAACTTTTTCATTTTTTATTCGACATGATCGACCAAAGTCGTTCGATTTATATACTAAAGGTCGACCAAAAAAATAATTATCTTGCATGGTCGACAAATAATGGCCGATTAATGGTTCACAACAATAAAGAAATGATTTAAATAGAGCAATTGTGATGGTCGGTCATTAATATATATATATATATATATTTCGTATTAAATTTAATTTTTTGTAATGAAATGGTCTTCAATAAAGAGAAGTTGTAGAGAAATGGCAGAAAAATGGAAGAAAGGTGAGGTGAGCAGAATGAGTGTAGAATGGGTAGAAGATGGTGTAGAATGTCATTAAATAATGGGTAGAATATCATTAAAGTAATGGTTAAAAATCTTTTCCCTCATGATGGAATGTTTCATTTTATGGTAATTATAAAATCTAACTAGTATTACAATGATATATATATATATATATACATTTTTGTGATTGTTTCTAAATAAAGAAATGTGTAAAGTAGGATGTAGAATGACCAAAATAGCATTTGGTGCTTAATTATGTAGTTGTTTCTGTTGGGTGTGCTTCGAAAAGACCAAGAAAATTAATTAAAGAAAATGATTAAAGAAAAATAGAAAATAGATGAAGCAGAAATTAGTCAAAACTCGTGCTACGCACGATGTTCTTAAAATGTATTCGTTGCCTTCCGGGGTGCTAGTAGCGTTGCAACGATTATTTCTTAGGACACAATGACTACGAACAATTGTTTGAGCACTCAAATGAATTGTTCCAAAGAACGTGAACAGGCAAAACACAGAAGAATAATTCTGGAATGCTAGAGGTGTTTTTTGCTCTGAAATGTACGTGAAGGAAGTGTATGATCGTGTTGTTGAAAGCCACCTGCTAGCGATTTATATGGAAGATTTGTTGTGTGTTAATGACGTGTTAATGGTCGTGAACGTTGGACTTCAATGATCAGACCGTTGGGCATTGATTGTTGTAATGTTTCAGCAGCAGGAAACAGCCTCTTCCTACCTAGTCATTCAGCATGGAGCAGCCTCCTCCCAAAGGAGCAACCTCCTCCCAGCACCATTTCAACGAGTGAATTTCGAGAATCAATTTCTCATTCACTCTTTATCCGTTTTGAGTGTACCACATATCGAATTGTAGCTTTTAACAAGGACAATCTGAAACCACTTTGACCCGACCCATATTAGAAGTGGACCCCACTCAAATATTGCCCCAAAATGATCATTCAATGCAATTTTCCAACAATTTCAAACCTATTTTTAAAAGAAATAGTTGAAGCTATAAAAAAGTAATTTAACAAAGAGATTTTATTTTTTCTATTTAAATTAGTTTAAGAAAAATTGTAGTGTACAAAAAGTTTTGCTATTAAAATTTTTATATTTTTTTAAACTATATATGCAATGTAGGTATCATATGAAAGATCATAAAAAATTATGAATTTGATATACTTTTCATATAAATTGTTAACGGAAAATGAGAATTTACTACCTTGTGCGCCTTTTTTCATTCCTTTTACGCAGCAGGCAGCTGCTGCCCCAATGAATGCACCAAGCTTAGTATTGGATAGATGGCACCCTATTCACCCATGATCCATGTGAGATAAGAAGGAATAGATAAAAGGGAATGTAGCACGGTGCTGCGATCCCCGCAAACTCTATTCCATTAGATTTGTAGTTTTAAACTTTCAATTCAGTATCGTTTTCGAAATTGAATGTTTTGCACCTTATTGAATGAGAATCGTCTGATCTTCTCTTCCAAAGCTCTTGTCATATGAAAGATTACAAAAAAATGGAGTGCAAATAAAAAAGTTATAACACTTTAAAAAATTCTGTATAACTTTACAAACTATGGTAAATCAAACATTCAATCATGAGGGAAAAGATTTTCGATCATCATGATAGGCACTAGTTATTAGTGCCTAAGTGTACATTTTTATTATCATTTGTAATATTTATTCACTAGTATTATGCAAGTTTGTAGTTGTTAGTTTTCATTTGATTGTAATCGTATTTTTAGTACTTTATTGTTTGTTGTAAGTTATAGTTAGTTGAGCTATAAGTTTAGGATAGGTTTGGAAGCACGAAGGATGGAAAAACTTGAGTTTTATGCAAAACCCGGTCGGGTATGGACTTTACCCGGACGGGTATGAAGTGACAAAGGAAATTGCTGCAAAACTAGCAAATACCCGGTCGGGTATTCCATATACCCGGTCGGGTATGAAGTGATTTCGGACCAAAGATCATGCAGAAGACACAAAAACATGGGAAAATATTTGATTTGGTAAATACCCGGTCGGGTATGTCAAAATACCCGGCCGGGTATCCGGCATTAGGTGTTGAAAACACCTATAAATAACCCCATTTTCCTTCACTTTGAAACACTCCTTCTTCCATACTCTTAAGCTCAGTTTAGAATATTATTTCTTTTATATTTTTATAGCATGTTTAGTCTCCAAATGAGGAGCTAAACTTCCATTTCTTGGTATTGCTCTTGAAGCTTGTTGATTATTAAAGTTGTGAGTTATTTTCTTAACTTCTTTTCCTTGAATATTAATTCTTCCTTTAAATACTATTTCTATATCAATGTTGGGGAGTGTTACTAAGATGACAATTAGTTAACATCTTGACATTGGTTTTAGTAATAGCTATTCCTTCCTCTATGTTAATATCGGGGAGTGTTACTAAGATGACAATTAGTTAACATCTTGATATTTAACTATAGTAGGATTCATTCCCTTTAATATTCTTCCTTGAGTATTAATTAATTCCTATTCATATTTCATATTAATATTTTGAACATTACTTAAAGGATCAACTAGTTTTGTTTCATATATTAATTACTACTAGACATGATCAACGAACCGATGGTTAATCGTTGATAGTTTCACAAGTAAGTAACTTCGGTTTATTAATGCACGGTCGTGGTTAATAGACTTAAGAGGGATTAATTTTATTGGTTAAACCGAAACCGTTGTGTTAAGGTTATCAATCTCAATTGATTTCATCAAGGAGTTAAAAGATTAAATGCTACTATCAAGTCAGTATATGGCGTTGTTCTATACTTGACTAATAGTAAGGGTTATTAATGAACGGTCGTTATTAATAACTATCCTCGATGAATTGGATATACTCCTCGATTGAGTATTCGAGAGGAGATAAGTTATAGATATAACAATGATCGACTAAAATATATCAACAAGTGGAAAGTAGCAATACCAAGTCAATTTTATCTTTGAATTAAATCCCATATAAATCGTTCATCTTCGTGTTTAAATTTAATTAAATCACTCAACAATCAAAACCCCCCTTTACTTACTATTTATATAAAAAGAAAATTATTCCTTTCCCTGTGGATACGAACTCTACTTCACCTATACTACGTATAAGTGTTGTATTGAATATTATTTTGAGTGCACCTCACGACAAGTGCACGTCAAATTTGGCGCCGTTGCCGGGGAAAGGCAATTTATTTTTCTTTTTATTTTATTTTAAGAAAAAGAAAAAAAATATTACCTAAATTTAGAGATTTCTATTCCTCTGAGCTTTGTTTGAGTATATGGTTAAGCACCGATCTATAAACCAAATCACCTACCAAACAAACCCCAAAACAGAACAAGCCTTCGAGAGGTTTAGGAATTTATTTCCGAATACTTCTTCGGAGGAGTCATCAAGTGCTAGTTCTTATTCTAGCGAGAACGAAGAGCCAATCACTATGGCTCAAGAAACAAGAACATTGAGGGAGCTCACGGCTCCTAACTTAAATCAACAACCTCTATGTATCACCTTCCCCACTCTTGATGAAGGTGCTACATTTGAGCTCAAATCAGGCCTCATTCATCTACTCCCTTCATTTCATGGCCTAAGGGGCGAGGATGCAAACAAACATCTTGCGGAGTTTCATATAGTTTGCACTAGTATGAAACCAAATAATGTCACTGAAGAACAGATCAAACTGAGGGCCTTTCCATTCTCACTGAAAGACACGGCTAAGGATTGGCTATTCTATCTTCCCTCGGGAAGCATAGAGACATGGGCGGCAATGAAAAAATGCTTCCTAGAAAGGTACTATCCCGCCTCCATCTCATCATCTTTGAAAAAACAAATAAGTAACATTGATCAAAAAGATGATGAGACCTTATATGAATATTGGGAACGGTTCAAAAAGTTATGTGCTAGCTGCCCTTATCATGGCTACACCGAGCAAGACCTCATACTCTACTTTTACGATGGTCTTGTTGATGATGATAGAAGAATGGTGAATGCTGCTTGTGGGGGTGGCATTGTCAACAAAACCCCCTCACAAGCAACAAACTTGATCTCGGAGTTGGCCGAAAATTCTAGACAATACAACGGGCGGTCCTCAATCCGTAAAGTTGCCGCGGCGGAATCATCTTCATCTTTGGAAAGTCAAATGGCCGGCTTGACTTCTTTGGTTAAGGATTTCCTCTTAAATCCTAGAACCCAAGAGGTCAAGGTCTGCGGCATATGCACACAGCAGGGGCATTCAACCGATTCTTGCCCAAATCTCCAAGAAGAGCAAGTCAATGCCTTGGGTTTTCAATCTCATCAACAAAAGAGGTACGATCCACACTCTAACACTTACAACCCCGGGTGGAGAGATCACCCGAATTTGAGATATGGGAACCCTCAACCACAACAAAATCAGCCCTTTCAACAATCCTTCCCAAATCACCAAGGCCAAACCTCAAGCTCAAATATGTCCACCGAAGACATGATCCGAGCACTTGCCACCAATATATCAACGATGCAACAAAGTGTGGCTCAATTCCAAGAAACAACGAAATCCAGCATCCAAAACTTGGAAAATCAAATGAGCCAAATCTCAATTGCGGTGAGCCGACTTGAAGCAAAAGACTCGGGTAAACTCCCATCTCAAACGGAGCAAAATCCGAGACAACATGTTAATGCAATCATGTTGAGGGATGAGACAACATTAAAAGAGGTGCATGAGGAAGAAAAACAAGCTCAAAATGGGGTTGATCCTGGAGAATATTTTCAACCAAACGAGGAGGAACCAACAAAAACTAAATTCCCTCCACTTTCATCATATGAACCACTCCCTCCATTCCCTGAGGCATTGAAAAACACAAGGAAACTGAAGAATGATCGGGACATCTACGAGACCTTCGCCGATTCTGAGGTAAACATCCCACTCTTCAAACTAATCAAAAGTGTTCCCCGTTATGCAAAGTTCTTAAAGGAACTATGCACAATGAAAAAGAAAAATAAACTGGAAGGGAAACAAAAAGTTGAGGTTAGTGAACGTGTCTCGGCCATTTTTCAAAAGAAACTTCCAAAAAAATGTAGCGACCCGGGCATGTTCACCATTCCTTGCAAAATAGGGGACACCAATTTTTCTAAGGCCTTGTTGGATTTAGGAGCATCAATAAATGTCATTCCTTATTCCTTGTATAAATCCTTACAACTCGGCCCACTACATCAAACTGGTGTAGTGATTCAACTAGCAGATCGGTCTAATACTTACCCGAAGGGTGTAGTAGAAGATGTGCTAGTAGAAGTAGAAAATTTGATTTTCCCTGTTGATTTTTATGTTCTGGAAATGGGAGATGATAACCAAACAACGCCCATTCTTTTGGGAAGACCCTTCTTGAAAACTGCTAAAACAAAAATTGACGTGTCTAGTGGTTCATTAACAATAGAATTTGATGATCAAAAAGTAGAATTCAACATCTTTGATTCTACCGAAAAACAAATTAAAGATCAATCTCTTTGTTCTTTAAATGTTTTTGAACCACCACCAACACTAAATATTTTTGTTGGAGAGGAAACAAAAAAATTCTCAATTTTTAATGAAATAAAAATTGAGCCAAAAAAATCTGTTTTGAAAGGAGAACTTAAAAAGTCACCTCAGCACGAGTTAAAACCATCGACACTTGAGGTGGTGACAAAGAAGAAAATTCGGCCTTACTGGAAACGGCCGAGGAAGAAAAATGAAACGAGGGATGCTCACGATCCCACTTAAAACAGAAAAATAAAATAAAAATAACGTCGTGCCGCGACATTAAATAAAGCGCTTCTTGGGAGGCAACCCAAGCAAGGTATGTTTTCTATATCATTTTTTTGATTTAAAGAAGGGTGTGTGAGTAAAAAAAAAAAAGAAAAAAAGAAAAAAAGAAAAAAAATGTTTTTTTTCATGCCTGGGCAAAAACCCGGCCGGGTAAACTATAAAACCCGACCGGGTAAACGGGCAAAACTGCCTCTACTTAAGCAGAAACGAAAAACCCATTCGGGTAAAACCAATACCCGGCCGGGTATACGGGCATTTTAACCCCAAATCAGCCCCAAACCTTCATCTTCTTCCCCAAATGTTGAGAGCTCATTCCTAAAACCTCCATTGTTGAGTCTCCAAGCTTCGAATCCGCCCCTTTTCTTCCTTTAAAAACCAAAATTAACACCATAATATTCTTCCCCACATCACCCTCTCCAATTCTACACCAAACACAACCATCAAATCCCCCTCAACCCCAAAATCCGAAAACCCTACCCAAACTCTCCAAGGTCCGATTTTTGCTCAAATTAATCCAAAGAAAACCCAATTTCATGTTCTTTCCATCATTCTCTATATCTCCACACCCTCAAAAACACCCAAAACCGAAAAATCCGAAATTTTTTTTAAAACCCTCCAAGCCAAGTCCGAAATTCCTAAACTAAGTTCAAGCAAAAGGGCAACTATGGCACCAAAGAGAACTAGAGCATCTTCCTCCAACTCAAGTGCTCCAATTCCGCAAGTTCCCGGGTATGAAGGCATCGAATTCACCTCTAGGGCTCATCACAAGAAATTTCTCACCCAACTCATCCGAGAGGTACATTCAACCCGATTCCTTTGTCATGAAACATTGAGAGCATTGATGTTGTATGATATGATGCTAGAATTGTGCAACAACATAGGACTTACTACATTGTTCAATTTATCATATAATATCCACAAAAGAATTATGTATGAATTCCTAGCATCGGTTGAATTTACTGAAAACATGGAGGACACCTATGAGAGCACACTCACGTTTCGGTACAACAACATACCAAGAACTTTAACAAAACGTGAGTTTGCCGAACTATTTGGTTTACCGGTTTTAGGTGTGGAGGAAAGAAAGGCAAGAAATGATAAAACAATTGTGCATGACTTATGGCGAAGAATGACAGGGGTTAGGGTCTTTAAATCCTCACATATGCATATTACACATGTTCAGCACCCTGCCCTTCGAATTGCACTAAAATGGTTTGGGTATAATGTCTTTGGGAAGCCAAATAATCATCAAACAAGGATTAGTGAATTGGCCGTTCTTGCTATGGGTATCTTCCCAGAAGCGCCTAGATTGGATGTTGCTTCATGTTTATGGGAACATCTAAAAAACCAATGTGAAACTATGGGGGACGTCTACATAGGAGGGTACATGCACCATATTTGTACCAAATTTGGCTATCAGGCGAATAGAGAAGTAGGAACATGGCATTTCCTTAATCTTGACTTTCTACTCACTGCACATGATTTGAGTCACTCCCACACTATTGGTACCACAACATTTTACCATTGGACCATATACCCCTCACCCACACACGTTTTTACAATCCCCTCCGACGAACTCCCCAACATTTTTAACCATCAACTCGGGGATGGGAGACACCTTTGCTTACCCGGAACCACCCCTGACCACTATCTTGATGAAATCCCTCAACTTGAGCCCCCACCCATCCCCAACCCACCACAAGACCAACCCCAAGCCGAACCCCAACATCCTCAATACAGTCCTTTTGAGCAACAGATGCTCCAAAGCATGAATTCCCTGAATCTCAACTACACCCAATTTCGGGAGGAATTTGGACTGTTTCACACTGAGCACAGACAGAGTATAGAGCGATTGGAGGCACAACTACAAAACCAGCGGCAGCAATACGACGACGACCGCAGGAGGTATGAAGAGGATCAAAGGAGAACCTACGGCCCTATATACTCCTACATTGCACATCAAGGTTCCTTTTCTTCTATGGCCACTCCTCCCCCACCACCCTCTTGGTATGACCCCACAGCATGGGGTACTTTTGGTGGTTCGACCTCAGGCGGTGGAGGCGGTGGAGGCGGTGAAGGCGGTGATGGCGGCTATGGAGGCTACTTTGACGGAGGAGATGCGGGCGGGCACTAGGGACAGTGCCATGAACTAGCTGGGGGGGAGAACTATTCCGGTATGCTCCCATTTCATGCTCTTCATTCTTATTTTCTTAAAAAAAAACAAAAAAAAAAATTATAAGCTTGTTAGGTTGAAAACCCAAAAGGGCAACTTAAGCAAAACAAAAGCAAAAAGAAGAGTGAGTTGGTGAGAATAAAAAGGAAAATGTGGGAAGCTGGGATGAAAACCCGAAAGGGCACCTAGGCAAAATGAGAGAATGAGAGAAAGTATTTTCTTTTATCTTTGCAGGATCCTAAGGGCATATACATGAGGAAGCAAAAGAAGGGAAAACCAATGGTGTTGAAAACCCTTTTATGTGTTTTGATCATTGAAACATTTTTATGTTGACTTTCAAAAACACTTGTGAATGGTTGTGATTGCTACTATTGTTGGTTTGTAAACTTCATGGACAGGATTTGTTTTACTCGAGACGAGTAAAAGTTCAAATGCGGGGGTGTTTGATAGGCACTAGTTATTAGTGCCTAAGTGTACATTTTTATTATCATTTGTAATATTTATTCACTAGTATTATGCAAGTTTGTAGTTGTTAGTTTTCATTTGATTGTAATCGTATTTTTAGTACTTTATTGTTTGTTGTAAGTTATAGTTAGTTGAGCTATAAGTTTAGGATAGGTTTGGAAGCACGAAGGATGGAAAAACTTGAGTTTTATGCAAAACCCGGTCGGGTATGGACTTTACCCGGACGGGTATGAAGTGACAAAGGAAATTGCTGCAAAACTAGCAAATACCCGGTCGGGTATTCCATATACCCGGTCGGGTATGAAGTGATTTCGGACCAAAGATCGTGCAGAAGACACAAAAACATGGGAAAATATTTGATTTGGTAAATACCCGGTCGGGTATGTCAAAATACCCGGCCGGGTATCCGGCATTAGGTGTTGAAAACACCTATAAATAACCCCATTTTCCTTCACTTTGAAACACTCCTTCTTCCATACTCTTAAGCTCAGTTTAGAATATTATTTCTTTTATATTTTTATAGCATGTTTAGTCTCCAAATGAGGAGCTAAACTTCCATTTCTTGGTATTGCTCTTGAAGCTTGTTGATTATTAAAGTTGTGAGTTATTTTCTTAACTTCTTTTCCTTGAATATTAATTCTTCCTTTAAATACTATTTCTATATCAATGTTGGGGAGTGTTACTAAGATGACAATTAGTTAACATCTTGACATTGGTTTTAGTAATAGCTATTCCTTCCTCTATGTTAATATCGGGGAGTGTTACTAAGATGACAATTAGTTAACATCTTGATATTTAACTATAGTAGGATTCATTCCCTTTAATATTCTTCCTTGAGTATTAATTAATTCCTATTCATATTTCATATTAATATTTTGAACATTACTTAAAGGATCAACTAGTTTTGTTTCATATATTAATTACTACTAGAAATGATCAACGAACCGATGGTTAATCGTTGATAGTTTCACAAGTAAGTAACTTCGGTTTATTAATGCACGGTCGTGGTTAATAGACTTAAGAGGGATTAATTTTATTGGTTAAACCGAAACCGTTGTGTTAAGGTTATCAATCTCAATTGATTTCATCAAGGAGTTAAAAGATTAAATGCTACTATCAAGTCAGTATATGGCGTTGTTCTATACTTGACTAATAGTAAGGGTTATTAATGAACGGTCGTTATTAATAACTATCCTCGATGAATTGGATATACTCCTCGATTGAGTATTCGAGAGGAGATAAGTTATAGATATAACAATGATCGACTAAAATATATCAACAAGTGGAAAGTAGCAATACCAAGTCAATTTTATCTTTGAATTAAATCCCATATAAATCGTTCATCTTCGTGTTTAAATTTAATTAAATCACTCAACAATCAAAACCCCCCTTTACTTACTATTTATATAAAAAGAAAATTATTCCTTTCCCTGTGGATACGAACTCTACTTCACCTATACTACGTATAAGTGTTGTATTGAATATTATTTTGAGTGCACCTCACGACAAGTGCACGTCACATCACATTTGTGATATTCTACCTACTCTAAACCTTATTCCACCCATTCTACACCCATTTTTATCTAGAGTTCTATGCTTTCTTAATCAGCAACCTCGTGATCCAAAAATAGTAGTACGAAATATGGGTAAAATATTGTGAAAAATGGGTAGAATATGGTGCGTGGTGTCGTTTCCTAGTGTCTTTCCTACTGTTTTATGCCTTCATAATCAGCACTCTCCTGATCCAAAAACAACAGCATGGTATCGTTTTTGGAATATGGGTAGAATGTGGGTGTTGAATGGGTACAATATGGTGGAAAATGGAAAGTAGTAAGTATATAACGGGGTGAACATCATAAGCATGATGATTCGAAAATGTTGTTCATGTTTTTATTACAGGTAGAATAAAGAGTAGAACGAGTAGAATGAATTAAAACATCCTTCCAAAAATAAAGGAATGAATTAAAACATCATTTTTAAACTTTATTTACTCAACATTTGTGTCATAATGAAAATCATAAAAAGTTTGAATTTAGATATATTTTCTATAAAAAATAGAATACAAATAAAATATTATGTCATTTTAAAAGCAACGAGAGTTTCTTTTTTTTTTTTGGCGAGCAGTTTCCTCATTTTGGTGAGCAGCAGTCTGCAGGCTGGGAGAGGCAACAACATGTTGTGCGAAAGGAATGAAAATGATGGGTCAGGCAAAAAATAACAACTTTTGTCAAGTATTGTAACTTTTTTATTTGTAGTCCAGTTTTACAAACAACAAATCAAAATTCTTAATTTTTTATTATCTTTAATATAACATCAATATTGCATATATAAAGTTTTAAGAACATATGAACTTTCAATTGCACGAGATTTCCAGACTCAAATTTTTTCCTAAATAAATTGAAGTGCTAAAATTAAGATCTCATATTTAAATTAAAGTGACAAAATATGAGTTGTAGAAGTAGAACTTTGTTAAACTTCAAATATGTGTCCCCATTCCACTCTACTACCAATTCAACCCTTACACATTCTACTCATTCAACTCTCTACACATTCTACCCATTCAACCTTCTATTTTAACTTATTCAACCCTCTCAAGTTGAGTAAAAAAAAACCCGAGAATTTTAACTTATTCAACCCTCAGTCTCAACATTCTTTCCATTCAAGCATATACCAAAATTAAAAATAATAAATTTTTAATTGTTAAATGTTTTTAAACCCATTTTTTTTTAATTTTTCTTGAATAAATCCAAGAGCTAAAATTAGGATCTTATGGTTATTTGTTTAAAATCTTCCAGTTATTGATTTTAAAAAATACTACGTAGGTATGAAATAACAACAATTAAAATTAAACTCCCAATTTTAAGGAAATAATAAAGAAAAAGAAAAATATTAAGAACAATTATTAGGTGATTTTATTATGGAAGTGTTCATAAGTCTTCATACAAGAAGATGAGGATTGAAACGTTTTTTCCTCCCAAAATATCAAATAATGCATCTCATTTACACAAAATTCACAAAAACTGTTCCGGAAAAGTTAAAAAAGATGAATGAAGAATCTGGAATTTCATATCCGGATCTTCCAGATGGGAGCAGGAGCAACCGGCCGGAGCCATCCACGTCCAGCCGTGCGTCATGGATTTAAGCTTGCTATCCTGTAAAATTCCCTATACAATCTCCAGATCTCGCCGCCGCAGAGCTGCCGCCGTGCGCCGTGAACTGAAGTTTGTCGTCACTGCTCTAGTTACAGAAGTCGCGGCCAATAAGTGTCGTCTTACAGCTCGTGAGAGAGACGAATGACTCAAAGTATGGGCCTTACTACTTCTGTTGCAGCACTTGCCTTGCTCTTGGTCGTTTCGCCGCTTTGTTGGTCGCCCTCACGTCTCAACAAACTGTTATAGTAGCTCGATGGTCTTCATCCGCCATTAACGACTACCTGAGAGCTCTCTGCTCAAGACCCAGGCAGCAGCAACTGTAAATTTCTCAAAAGTGCGGACAAGAGCAATAATCTTACTAAGGCAATAAAACAAACACTTTCAGGGCAAGAATGAAACTGCCTGGTGCGTATAAAAGTTAAGAACGATGCTTTCATTAAAGAGGACTAGATTCTCACCCGTGCGATGCACGGACATATATTAAGTAATTATTATATAAAATGAGTTGTTAATACTATTAGTTGTGTTTAAAAGATTTACCTTGATCTCCGCCACCCATGGACAGCTCATATACACTTTCTACCTAATATTCATTGGACTAAAGTGCAGGGATATCGGTGTAGCAACTCAGCAATGAATGCATCATTTAATGAATTGTACTTTTGATCAGCATACAACCCAGACCCGTTTTCTGTAGCCCGACCCGTATTTGGCCCATCTCTTTGGGCGGGAACACTGTTCATTTTTCATCTTGCTTTTGTATAATAGAAGATATTCCACATACAAAATTCAAAGACCAAAACCTGCTGCGATTTAAATAAAAGGAAAAATAGCTAGCTAACAGAGGGCTACTCCTCAACTCTGAAAATCAGGAAGAAAACTAACCAATTAAGCCATAAAACAGGATTTAATCCCATCTCCAGATTTTGCCTCCAAGATGTAGCGCAGGTAAAACCCAACAGACCAATGGAGAAATGTTGCAGAAAAATGGAAAAGAAAGGATGAAAGAGAAAATGGAAGAAAAGTAAGTTGAAATACGAAGTATATTACTCCTAAAAGAAAAAAAGTAAAGTGAAAAGTTTAAATGTAAATGCCAGAATGTAAAATAAAAGAATGATATGTTTAATGAATCCAAATGGAACAATATAAGTGGTCCAACTCACAGCCTACACCGGTGTAGGTTATTTACAACCTATGTTAGGTCCCTCAGACTTTGATTGTTGTAAGAAATAGTTTTGATGATGTCATCCTCCTTTTTTGTTTAGATTTTCTATTCAAAATTGTATACTCATTATGCAAACTGTAGTGTGCTCCAAAATTGGATAGAGTATTCACCGTACCATAAACGAAAAGAAACAAAAGAATCATTTGAAATTTAGAAAGTACTAAAAATACAATGTAAAGTGACAAGATTTAAAATGTACAATTTTATGTCAAATTAAATATACTGGAAGTATAAAATGCAATAAGGTAAAATTCCACCTTACAAGGATATTCAATTCCAACCAGTATGTTTTTATTTGTTATAGAATTATTCTTGTCACTAGTACAATTGTGACCAATTTTACATGTACACTTTTTATATCAAATAAATTGTACTGGAAATATAAAAAGCAATAATGTAATTTTCCTTTACCTTAAAAGGATATTTAAATCCTACCAGTACAAAATTATTTGATACAAAAAGACTAAAGTCACGAACTTACTAAGTCCACTATATCTATAAAATCACGAGACACTACACATGCAGAGTTGCATGAGAAGCCAAAACCTACAAGTAGGTGAATAGTGCGTACAAGGCCTAAGGTATGGGTTTACATATCCTACTTGCAAATTGATCCAATTGCGCCTGAAGAAGATAATATGCTCCAACACAAAAAGACGAAAGTACAATTCTTTCGACGTCAAAGATTGAATCCTCTCAACCAACGGAGGAGATTAATCAACCGGAGATGTCTATAAATAAAGGCACAAGCATGAGTTCATATTCAAGCTTTTGAGAGTCTTCTAAACAAAGAAATTATACCAAGCATTCAAAGAGAAACCCAGCATTAAAGAAAGTGCTCATTTAAACTCGGCTCTCTGTTTAGACTCATGCTTCACTAAACTTCCCAGACAGAACACTCATCGCCATACTCTGGAAGTTTAGTTATTAGTTGGAGGCTAGAAATTTTATTACTTTTGAAAATGTTGTAAACACTTATAAGGACAGTGTTATCTAGTCCTAAGTGTGGTAGAATCGAACAGAGTACCTTTTGATCCCCACTGGATCAATTGAGAAAATCTAAGGACTGAGTAACTTGGAGTGGTGTGTACTCCTTGTGAAACACCTTCAGGTCTGAGCTAGTTGGATGATAACAGCCAGACGGGCACTAAGTGTATTGGGCTTAATACTTTAGTGGAAATCCATCTGAAAGAGGGTGGGACTGGATGTAGGAGGATTACACCACCTCTGAAGCAGGATAAATTGTGTGTTGATTCATTTTCAGTCAACAAAGCACACACCAAATCACCTCTCTCTTAAGCTTACTGCTCGTTTATACTCTCTTCCAAAGACATCCCCTTTTCTCTGAAAGTCTTCTTCATCCTTCACTAAGAACTCCTCTTCCAAACAGAAGCCTCTAGACTATTATCACCTTACAAATTCAACAGAAGACCTTGTGAAGGATTCTGTTCGAAGGTCAACAGAAAACCTCAGAAAGGGTTCTGTCAAGAAGACCTCAGAACACCACACCAAGGTATTCTGATTGAGATCTTCTGTCCAAATCATCTCTGTCACCAAAGATTCTCTGTCTCTCAGACTTCTCCTTGTCCACTCACTAACAAAAGGTTGTTATATAGAGGTCAAGACTTCCGCTGCGATCCTTAATCTCTCATAAGATTACTGATCATCAAATCTATGAGGGAAATTCTTTAAAATTTGAAAAGGCTTTAAAAGTCTATTCACCCCCCCCCCTCTAGACTTTTACCTCTATCTGGGACCATCAACCTACACCGAAGAAAAAACCGTTAGCAGTAGTTTTGGAGTAGGACTTTATTTGTAGCTAATTGTTGCGTAGCTTTAGGCGAAGGTTAGTACGCATGCAGTATATATTCTTTGTACTAAAGCCTTGTAAATCATCTTTTGGGGAATACGATTACAATTCATATTTTATTTTTGGGAAAAAGACCTTAATAAGACTAATACATAAGCACGGAAACTAAATAGGTCTTAGTACTTTTTTATACCTAAATAGGACTAATTTTATGTTAAGGGACAAAAATGCCCTTACCTTGAAACAAGCTTGCTGGAAAAGAAAAAACGATTACACCTTATACGAGTAATAAACAAGTGGTTGTCATATGTCGCCGTCGGGCTTCCGCCGACCGTCACTGTTGAACCTCCGCCGCCGGACCTTCGCTGCCTGCCTCCGCCGGACCTTCGCTGCCTGCCTCCGCCGGACCTTCGCTGCCTGCCGCCGCCGGACCTCCGCTGCCTGCCACCGCCAGATGTTCGTCGAACTCCGCCATTCATGCTTCAAAGACCTCTGCCGCAGGTCCAACAACCTCCGCCGCCAATCAATCCTCCGACTAACTCCGCCGCCAGTCCTTCGACTAACTCCGCCGCGGGTCCTCTGTAGAACTCCGCCGCCAGTCCCCCAAAGAACTCCGCCACCGATCCTCCGACAAACTCCGCCGCCCGTCCTCCGACGAACTCCGATGACCCATGTGGCCTTTGTCGTGAGCTCTCCAGCAACTTCCACCGCTGGTCCTCCGGCGACCTCTTCCACTGGTCCTCAGGAAACCTCCGCCGCCAGTCCTTCGGCTACCTCCACCGCCATTACTCTAGTAGCCACCAATAAGGTTCGACAATAACCAGAAAGTCACAGAATAAAATAATGAAAATGATAATGTAAATTCCAATAGTATGAAAAATGACAATGTTATACTCACAATGTCATTGTCGATGACAGTGGCAATACTATAAAAATTGACATTGTGATCATGACAATGTCAATGACAATGTCAGAAAAATTTTACAATGTCAAACATTATTATTACTTATAAATATTACAAACACAATTTTTTTTACAATGGTGTGACAATTGCATAATAGGAATCAAACAATTGCGAATAGAATATATTTCGACAAACGTTAAAATGTTACATTTTCAAATAATGACAATGAGAATGTCAGTAGAAATGGTTTTGAATGACATTATAACAATGACAATGAATGTCATTGTCAACGTTGTGAAAATAACATTGTGATCATTAAAATGTCAACATGGGAATCAGAAAAATTTCACAATGTCAAACGTTGTCATTATATTATAAACATTTCCAAAGAAACAGTGTTACAGTAATACTTTCAACATTATCAAAATTTAAAAAAGCACAATGTCATTGACAATGTTACGAAAAGGGGCATTGTAACAAAGATATAAAGACAATGTCATTACAAACATTGTGACAATGTGAAATAATAACAATGTCATTGGATTGAAACAATTTTGAAAATAATGTCAATATTACAAAAATGTGAGAATGCTAAAATCATTTATCAACATTGTGATTATGAATATTGTGACAATGTTGATATCATTGCAAAATTATCTGACAATGCACACCAAAGTGTCACATTAACAATGACATTTGAATCAACTATATCTAAAAACAATTAATAGGAGAGGAGGAGGAGGAGGAGGAGGAGGAGAGAACACACCAGGGCCTCCCGCCACACCACCGGACAGCAGGACCGCCGGACTGTCGGACCGCTGCACCGCCAGACTGCCGGACCGCTGCACCGCCAGACTGCCGGACCGCTGCACCGCCAGACTGCCGGACCGCTGCACCGCCAGACTGCCGGACCGCTGCACCGCCGGACTGCCGGACCGCTGCAACGCCGCAGCTTCGCTGTCTTGGCACACTACAACGCCACTATAGTTCAACTCCTCCATTATTTTGTATTTTGCTGGACCTTGAAGGCTTGAAGTTACCCTGCGTAGCCATGGATGAAGGAGAGAGGATTTGGCAAGGACGCGAGGTTGTTGGGGAGAGATACGTTTGGGGTGAGAGGAAAAAGTAAGCGTAGAAAGAAGGGCAATTTCGGAAACATGGAAAAATTTAGTCCTATTTAGGAGTAAAAAAAGTAGAACTCTTGTTTAATTACATATCTGTACCTCATATCCAAAATAACTACACATAATACTACGTTCACATTTAATAATAACTTATTGTTACTGCTTCATTTACATAGAAATCATACACATTGTATTTTATAAATATTTCAGATTACAATTCAAAAACCAAAATATTATTCATTAAGAATATACGTGGCATTATTATGATCTTATCATTTAAGTCGTGTCTGATTAAAGTTGCTTAAATAGTTAAATCTATTCAAGTGTGGTAATATACAGGGCCGGCCCAGAGGGAGTTTAGGGTGTGCGACCGCACAGGGTCCAAAAAATTGGAGGGCCCAAATAAATTTTTTAGTAGTAGTACTACTACTTTACTAATGTAATAATGTACGATGAATTGATGAAATAATGAAATTTAACAAATTTGGTTGTTGTTTAGAATTAAATGTAATTAGTTGATGAGTTAATTAGGCTATTTATAATTGTTGCAGCTATGTTTTAAGAACATCTGTTTTTGTCATTTTACTCCATTGTTCTTGTTTGTTTAGAGCTACAGCAACACCAATTTTTTCAAACTCATAAAATTGTTGCTTTATGTTATGATTGGCTACATTTTTTAAGAATGTTAGTGAATTAGATAATTTTTTATGTTTTTATAGTGGGCAACGGGTTTTACTTTTTGATTCCGTTTCCACACTTAAAAACTGTAGCCGTTTAGGCATAAAAAAAACTGTTCCGTTTATAATGACTTTATAATCGATTTTTATTCATTTCCTCTTCTCCCGTCATATGTCTCTTAAAACCTAAATCCGCCATATCGAGCTTCCCCACATTGCTGCCGCCGCCGCTCGGGCTCAAACGCTTATCGGCGTCTCCAGTCGCCCGACACATCTGAGCGCCTTCAGTGACTCTAGACGCTCCTCCACGCTGTTCGAGAGGCTGTGGCGGTGCGGCGATTCCAGAGGAAGTGTGAGCAACTCCACCACTCCCATTTCGAGTTCCCTGAGTTCCTTCCGCAGCTTTGTGTACCTTCTCGACATTGCCGATTAATTTTTTATGATGAATCACTCAATCAGATAGCTTGTGAAATGAAGGCGGTTCGCTTCTCATCAGATAGACGACTGAGGATTCAGTTCGCTTCTCACCAGTGTGTGAAGTTCGATTTTCCAGGTAATTAACTAGTTTCATGCTCAACAACATTTGTAATCAGAGAATTATTTTTAGCTGCAGCTTGCTTCAGCCTTTTATCAAAATAGGACTACTTATCAATTTAATGGCTGAATTAAAAAAAATCATCTCTTCATGAGCTGAAATTTTGATTGAGATTTTTTTTTGTTATTTCAAATAATATACTCCGTACTTCGTATTTTGTACGAGTATTTGTTTTCAATGATTTTTAAGATTCTTGTTATAACATTAGGAGCACACTTTCACCTTTTAGTTAACCAGATTGTTATATCTCAAATCTATCTCATAACAAATGGAAGCTTTGTGGATATCTTTGATTCGAATTAGTTATTGTCCTATTTTTCTAAAAAAATCTATCAATAAAGGTTGGCTTCTTATTTAATTTCTTTCTGGCAAGTCGAAATCTTTTTCTCTTCATCTGGAGTTCAGCCACAACTACAACTTCGTCATATATTTGTTTTTCAAAACTAGTTTGTCACTTTTGGCTTTGATTTTTTATTATGGAAGTGGTCTAAGTTTTCTTTGTGGAAAATTGTTTGAAATTACATTTGTTAGCATTAACACTTGCAGGGAAATGAATCAAGTCACTAGTTTTGGTCTTGATTTTCAAGCTAAGTCTAGTGGTGAACTACTTCAAGAGTATAAACTTAAGGTAGAAAATGTAATAGCTTTCGGGAAAAACAAGGAAGGTGCTTCACATCAAGAGCTACAGAAACATTTCACGTTTAATCAAGAAAACGCTCAGCTGAAGGAGTTTAAGTAACTTTCTGTTCCTATTTACTGATCTTTAAAATGAAATTCCAATGCATCTTGAGTATATCTTTCTTCTTGTAGGTTATTAACACTAAAGGAGGTGCTTCAAATATTACTCAGCAAGAGGGAAATGTTATAGGTTTCGGAGAGTGTCTGTAATAATCTAAAGAAGCAAGAACCTGATTGGATTCTCAAAATTGATATTGTAGAAGTAGATAGGTTGGTGGTAAACTTCGACATTTATGTTCACCCGTTTCTGCTAATTATGTTCATCTTTTGCTGCATTTCTTAAGAGAATCATAGACTGTTTAAGACTTATTGAACTCTTCTGGGTAATCTAGATTTAACGTGTTATTATTCATGCCCAGCTTATTGAACAAGATTCTGAAGGACAATGTAATTCAGAATGCAAAACAGTTGAACGTGCTTGTCAAGAAGTAAGATTTCTTGCCTGTTTTGTTCTTAAGGTGTTTGCATTTTATCAATTCGCTGGCAGTCAAGAGCTCTTAGGACCATGTATGCTAATTTTTCCCATTTAGGTTTCGAAATCTTTCAATCAATGAAATCAAAAAACAGATTTGTTTCAAGGTGGTGGGAGTATAAAATCTCATTCCTTTCTTCCCCCACTTCAAAGATTGCCCTTTTTAAAACTTGATACTAGTTAAATTTTTTTCTTAAAAAGATGGTGTGAAGTGTAAATTCTTAGCTTTTGTGGCTGTAATGAATATTTGACTTCCTATTACTTGGCCATCTACTTTCCCACGCTCTTTTTTATGATTTTGACACCGTGATTGATTAGCAATGACACTTTTGAGTTTTGATCCTTTCTTGATTTTTTGCACTTTGAGTCCTGTTCAGAACATTACTTGATTTAGCTAATATTTCCTTGACAGAAGTTTAGGTTTTGTTGGTCTTGAGGTCAGTACCTTCTTGCTCTATGGGTTTTAGGTTATGGACTAATCTGATTAGTTAGGTTATGGATTAATTTCAGATAGTTATTTAGGTTTCCAGCAAACGTGAAAAAGGAATCTTTGCTACCTCCCAACTGCTCCTATACAGGTATGTTGTCTTTTCGTCTTCTCCCCTTGGTAGTGAACTCTGGTCATCGTCGTTTTCACGGTCTCTGCACTATAAGCATCACTTTTGTCTCCTTCCCTTGCCCCCATCGGTGAAAAAGGAATCTTTGCTACCACCCAGCTGCTCCTATACAGGAATGTTGTCTTTTCGTCTTCTCCCCTTGTTACCTCTTGTCATGTCACTTAAGTAGTTTAGTCTTAATAAAGCAACCAGGACTTCCAGTTGAGAGGAATCAATTGAGAGGAATGTTTACCATTGTCATGACCATGCACTCTGGGTAAACACTAAGGGTTTACTTGGTTTGGGGAATTTGGAGGGAAGGAAAGGAGATGTATTTAACTTTCAGATGTTGTTTTACTTTTATTTACAAAAACTAGATAAATACATTGGATAATTAAGTGGGTTCGACCAAATCAGTCATTTGAGCCACATTTCACTAGATTTGACTATTATAGGTTCTTACCAAACAGTCTTGCAATATAATGCTATAAGACAGATATATGCAAAATAAAGTTAAAAGACACACACACATTCAGGCATAGATGATTTGTGTTTTTAAGTGCAAATTAATATTTTTTTCAGGCTCATAACGGATGGAAGGGGCAAGTGGAAGTGTGGAAGACATGTCTGGTAGGATCTTTTAGTGTACGTACTACCTAAAATTTAGTTTGGTGTAGTATTGCTGTAAGTGGCATTAATATTTATTAGATGCATAGCAAGAAACTATGTTGGAAGCCCTTTTAGGAGTGTTATGGTGGAGCTACTCCCTGCGCTAACATTATGACTAATGGTTGAATGGGAAGTGCTTTTGATTACAACTATATATGTGTATCTCTATGTTAGTAGTAGTCTATTAGCCAAGCTGCTAACAATGGAGTTTCTTGTTGGGTTTATGTGAAGATGAAATCCTTATTTATAGACTAACAGCATATTATACATTCTTGTTGGGTTTATTCAATGCAAGTTTATAGACTAACGACATATTATACATTGTTAATGTTATTTTTTCTACTGCTTTGTTTCAATGTTTGATACTCCGTACTTATTATGTGTTTCTCTGGTTCAAGGTTTATCATTGATGTTTTTGCAGATGAATGATGATGAAAGTGGAGATGAAGACATGAACATTGATAAAGACAAGTGATTTGATGAAGTTTATTTTCTTTTTGCTATTGTGATTTTAAACTTGGGAGACTAAGACACTCTTATTGTGATATAAATTTTAAAAACAACGGATGTGATTGATTATTATGATATAATTTTGTTGATTTGTGATTTGTAGTAAAAAGTGAAATTTTGACTATTCCATTAAAATTTATTAAATAAATAGTATTGCTGCATTTTTTTAAAACTGTCATTTTAGAAAAGATGTACTCCTTGCTTAGTGATTAGTATGAATGGTTAAGAATGTATGAAATGTTTTGGCAACAGTTTTCTTTCGTTGTTATTTGTAAAAACGGTTCAAAACTGTTGCCTTACATACTTTAAAAAACTGTTCTCTATACTATATCTACAAGTACAGTTTTGTGTGTGTGTTGCCTTCAAACAAAAAAACGTTTCCAAAAGTATAGGCAACGCCTTACATTGCCACAGTTTTAAAACTGTTGCGGAAAATAAAGGCAACAGTTTTTTCTAATTATACAAAAGTTTTTCAGTGTAGCATTAGACCCAAAATGTTGTAGTGTATATAATACTACGTACACATTTAATAATAACTTATGGCTACTACTTAATTTGATCATACACAATATATTTTATAAATATTTTGGATTACAAAAACCAAAATATTAATCATCAAGAATATAAGTGGCATTATGATCTTATTTTTTATGTCGTGTCTGGTTAGAGTTGCTTAAATCTATTCTAGTATGGTATTATATGTGTGTATTTTACTACGACCCAAGTTTGATTTGATCTGTTTAAAATTGTTCTGGTTTAATTTGATGTGTTTTTAATGTATGATCATGTCTGGTTCCAACTCTTCTGAAACAGAAATTAGTCAAGTTGAAAATATCGTAGTATACTTTGGGTGTTACTACTTTAATATTATAGGGAAGATTCTATATCCAGCCTCCTTTTTGCTAGTTACAGACACACATTTTCGTAACAAATTTAAATCCCTAATCTGCCCTTATTATAATTTAATGCCGTCTCAGTTTAGCCACTCATATCCACGCACATCCCATTTCTTCCGGCCAGAAAATTGAAACGGCACACCGACTAGATGAGAGCGACGAAAGAAAATCCCGGTAGACTTGCAATTCAAGGCTCAATGTTCCTTTGATTCCTGCAGCACGAAACGAGTCTGATGAAGTCACGAGGCCCTTATATTTGCTCTATCTCAACATCACATTGTTTCTTAAGGCTCTTCGATTACTATGGTAATGGTATGCGTTACTCATTTACTTCGCTCCATCTTAACTAAGATTCTACTTCTGATCTTTTAAAATGTTTTGAAAGATAATATTAGTAGGTATTGTAATCGCATCAAACTTTACATGGTTGAAATCCCAAATTTGAAACAATGTTTTACCTGTCTTTACTATTTGTGTTTTTAACACCTGCAGACGAGTCTTATTTCCATATTAAGGATTATTATTTAAGTTGATTTCTATGTTTAATGTGTGTTTAGTTTTTTTATATTTTTAATATAATTTCCTTAGTTGTTTTCAATTTCCCAAGTAATGAACTACTTGTCATTAATTGACGGTTTAACACTACATATATGTTCTTATCCCAGTTAATACTTTAGTTAATACATAAATCAATGGCTTAACTATACTGTACTTTGTGCACATATCAATGTAGTACTTCGTATTTGTTAAGATGAACTTACTCTAAGAAATTAAGTTCATACTTTTTCTAGATGGCTTAGATCAGATTGTTACATATGCTAGCTAAGTTAAGGGAAATGTACTTGCATTTTGAACTACAAGCAAAGGTTCACGAAAAGTGATAAATATCTGCACTGTGATAATGCTAACAAGAGTTATATATATGGTGAAATAGTATTATATGTTATACTTATAACTACTAGCTGCCAATAGGAGTGAAGAGGAGATGATCCATATCGGGAAGTCCGGGAAGATGGGTGGATGAGAAACGATGGGGGAAGTCTGGGAGAATGGGAACCAGAGAAATAAAGGGAAAAGCAAAAAAGAAAAAGAGAAAAGGAAAGCAATTACGAAAAAAGAGAAAAATAAAGGAAAAAAGGAAAGAGAAAAAGAAAGGCATGCCACATATGCAGAGTTAACCGGAAACCGGTTGTATACCTACCGAAAAGCTTAATTGGAAGTTTTTTAATAGTCAGAGGATTTAATTGAGTATTTTGAAAGTAGAGGGGTTTAATTGACCTTTTTTATATAGTACGAGGGCTTATTTGACAGTTTTCCCTTTGTATTTTGTACCGGAAGAACACTTTAATTTGTACCCGATCTTATCCTTATATATATATAGAGATATAATATGTCAATTACATGTAAAAGTTGCAAAAACAATCTGGAAATTACATGTAAAAGTTGCAAAAACAATCTGGAAATTACATGTAAAAGTTGCAAACGTAAGCCATTTTCTTCTTTACGTTCTACACCACTGCTAGCTAGGAAAGATGATATGGTGCAGCTTTTTCAAGAATGGCAAAAAGGTTAGGCGAGAAGATGCAGAGATGCAAGAAGATGCAGAATGTACACCCTGGGTTACACCCTGGGGTACACCCCATTTATTTTCCCTTCACACAGACAAAAAACATGAAAACACAGACACTTTCAATTAAACTGTCGGTGTGAGTTTGCAAATCTGCCAGGCTAGTTGCACGCAAACCAATGTCGATGTGCACAGACACTAGTTGTCTGTGTAGACAAAAAAGTGTCGGTGCGAACAAAATTGGTTTGCAAGTTCAGGGGGTTGGGAAACTAGTGTCGGTGTACACAGACATTAGTTGTCGGTGTAGAAAAAAGTTTATGTACATATGCAATTTTCGTCGGTGTACACAGACATTAGTTGTCTGTGTAGAAACAAAAGTGTCTGTGCATATACAATTTTCGTCGGTGTACACAGACACTGAAAGCAAATCAGTGTCGATGTGCATAAAACGTAAAAAGTGAGAAGGAAAGAAAACCGACGAAAATTGTATATGTACAGACACTTTTCTACACATATAACTAATGTATGTGTAGACCAACACTAGTTTCCCACCCCCTGAACTTGCAAACCAACTTTGTTCGCACCGACACTTTTTTGTCTACACAGACAACTAGTTTCTGTGCACACAGACATGGTTTGCGTGCAACCAGCCTGACAGATCTGCAAACTCACACCGACAGTTTAATCGAAAGTGTCTGTGTTTTTACGTTTTTTATCTGTGTGAAGGGCAAATAAATGGGGTGTACCCCAGGGTGTAACCCAAGGTGTGCCTTAAGAATTTTCCCAAGAAGATAAGGGTATCTTGGGGTGAGCTGGATAAATTTTCCATTATAATCATTCTCAAAGTTTGGGTTAATTACATAAATACCTAGAAGCTATTAGAAGTTGGTATATACCAGCTTCCAACTTTTAATTTTAAAGTACTTTTTTTAAGCATAATACTTTTAAGTTTTTTCACTTGGTAAATACCTAGTTGCAAATACTTTTTTCAGTTTTTTTAAGTTAAAAACTAATAAGTGCTTTTTTTAAAGTGAATACAAACACTCCCATAATCTGCTTTGACATTTTCATTTCAAATAAAATGTTTGATCTATCGAAATGCTAGCTAATTCCATAAACGAGTCTTTAGATGAGCTAAATCAACCTCAAATTGAATGAATTCATGGAGGTTTAAAGAGCTAATATAAACAACTAGCAGATGATGCAAACAATTCTTCATACGACATGCATGAATAGAAAATCGACCCATGTAACAAGTATTTTAGCTGATTTGACCAAACAAATAAGGAGTAACTTAAGTGGTTTAAAGTTTAAACCAATAATAAATACTCTCTCTTTCTCATTAAAGATACTCACTTTCTATTTTAGAAACAATTAACACTCTTAAATGACATTTTAATTATCAAATACTAAAAAAATACATTTATAAAATCACATTATTTATCATCAATAATTCATTATATATATACTCATCAAAATTATTTTCCAAAATATATCGAATTAGCATATTTAATTATTGTCTAAATAATTGTGTCATTTTACCACAAGAACCTTTAAATGACACGGAAGGGTACTCCATTACTACGTAAATCATTACCCAACTTTGCTTCATACGGAGTAGTACATCACTAATAGTAAAGGAAATCTATAGGCTAGAGATGCTTAGTGCATCTTATAGATGCTTCTCAATTGTCAACTCATACTAATAGTAAAGGAAATCTATATGCTAGAGATGGCCGGTTCATGCCGGAAATAAATTTAGGTCTGCCCAACTCTTTTGTGCTACGTATTTCACTATTTTGGACTCGGATTCACCAATTCATGCATGAGACCATAACATGACATGTTTGTTTTAGGAAAAACTATACTACGGAGTACTACGTATGCCATAGTAACGAGTCATTTTCAACGTTTTTCCGAAGTGATGATCTATTTAAAATTAGGGTACTTCTGCCGTACCTCTTAAAATTAATAAGGTATCGTGCACCAATAAGAGTGATACATATGAAATCTTTAAACACATGGATGAAACCGTATTGTTTAATTTAAGGTAAATTATATGGTATCCATAAGGTACCATACATTTGTCCACATGGACCAATTAAAGTGTTGCAATTGAATTATTTAAGTCTAAATTAAAAATAATATAACTATTTGGATCAATCAAATGAATGGTAGGTACGGTACCCCCATTTTTTAAATGGGTACCGGAGTTTTCACCTTAATTTAAAGGCTAATTAATTTGCACTTTAGTCCCTATAATTAACGTGCGTTTTGACGGTTGAACGCACAAACGCATCAGGAAAGGAAGATGGCAATAGTCCTGCGACGATTTCTAGGCGTCTGCTACTAATTCATTAGCTTTTCTTCGGGGTGTAGCCCCTCACCTTGGTACTTCGGATCATAGAAACGACACAGAGCAGATGTATTTTCGATCTCTTGTAGATCTGTTTGCAGATTTAATGACTGATTATGTTCGCTTTATTTTCACATCTACTAAAGACGTACAAGATTTGCCCGATTGGTTATCTGTTTTCAAATAACCAGAAAAGCTAACTATGGTACTTGAGAAGAAATATCGGCACCGGCTGAAATTGGTCTAATTAGTCGATTAGGATTGTCCTTTACCACTGGGTTTAGGCTAAAGATAGAATTATTGATGTCGATGGAATTGCAAAACTAAAGGAAATTCATATAAAAGTTTAAAATGCCAAGTCTAAAATTCATATACGATTGGTGGTAGTGAAGGTGCATCTATAATCCATGGTGAATTCTAAAGACTTCTACTACTGTGAATTGGAACTCATTAGCTTTTCTCTGATTGTGACACGTCTCTTCAATTCGAATTCCTAACACTAAGAAAATTAATTGTTTTGGGAAAGATGGTTGAGTTACATGAAAAATATAGTAAATGCATCCTACCACTTGTCGTGTTCTATTGACGTGCACTTTGTCGTGTGTGCACTCAAAATAATTTCAATACTAGCACTAATACGTAGTATAGCGTATTAAAGTTCGTATCCACAGAGAAAGGAGTAACTTTCTTTTTATGTAACTAGTAAATAAAAGGGGGAAGTTTTGATTGAGTGATTTGATTAAATTAAACACGAAGATGAACGAGTTGTGTGGGATTAAAATCAAGGTAAAAGGGACTTGGCATTGCTACTTTCCACTTGTTGATATATTTTAGTCGATCATTGTTATATCTATAACTTATCTCCTCTCGAATACTCAATCGAGGAGTATATCCAATTCATCGAGGATAGTTATTAACAACGACCGTTCATTAATAACCCTTACTATTAGTCAAGTATAGAACAACGCCATATACCGGCTTGATAGTAGCATTTAATCTTTTAACTCCTTGATGAAATCAATTGAGATTGATAACCTCAACACAACGGTTTCGGTTTAACCAACAAAATTAATCCCTCTTAAGTTTATTAACCACGACCGTGCATTAATAAACCGAAGTTACTTACTTGTGAAACTATCAACGATTAACCATCGGTTCGTTGATCGTTTCTAGTAATAATTAATATATGAAACAAAACTAGTTGATCCTTTAAGTAATGTTCAAAATATTAATATGAGATATGAATAGGAATTAACTAATATTCAAGAAAGAATATTAAAGAAAATGAATCCTACTATAGTTAATTTCAAGATGTTAACTAATTGTCATCTTAGTAACACTCCCCAATATTAACATAGAGGAAGGAATAGCTATTACTAAGACCAATGTCAAGATGTTAACTAATTGTCATCTTAGTAACACTCCCCAACATTGATATAGAAATAGTATTTAAAGGAAAAATTAATATTCAAGGAAAGAAGTTAAGAAAATAACTCACAACTTTAATAATCAACAAGCTTCAAGAGCAATACCAAGAAATGGAAGTTTAGCTCCTCATTTGGAGACTAAACATGCTAAAAGAAATATAAAGAAATGCCATTCTAAACTGAGCTTAAGAGTATCAAGGAATTGGTTCCCAAAAGTGAAGGAAAATGGGGTTATTTATAGGTGTTTTCAACACCCTGGGGCATTGACCCGCCCGGGTAAATGGACATACCCGACCGGGTAAACGTCAAAATCAAATATTTCGCCATGCTCTCATGTTTCTGCACGTCGTTTGGTCTCGGGTCGTGTCTGACCCGACCGGGTCTCCTAGTTGACCCGACCGGGTTTGGTCAAAATCAGATTTTTCCCCATTCTGGCGATCTTCGGCATGTCCTGTTTGTTTCGGGTCACATTTGACCCGACGGGGTCAAGTAAGGGACCCGCCCGGGTCTGTGTAATTTCCAGCTATCTTCGTCTGTTTAAATCTTACCCGACCGGGTGAAGTGTTCTACCCGATCGGGTTTCAGCTCCTGGAAAGTCTAATCTCCCTTTTCCTTCACTTCAAAGTCTTTCTTTCCAACACCACAAATCCTAATTCTACTTTACAACTTACAAATGAGAACTAAAATACAAATACAACTAAAACCACACAAATGTTTACAAACTAAATAAAATGGTAAACAATCCACACAAATCAATCATAAAAACATACACTTATGCACTACTAATTAGTGCATATCAAATCACCTGCGTTCATCTTGGTTTGTTTTCCTCTGTGAAATAAGGAATCGTTATTTCACACCGTATATAAAATCGTCACCGTAATTCAATCGGGAAGGCATTCAAATGAATTTTTGAAAATAACTGCGCAGTTAAAAGCACAGTTATCTTCAAGAATTTATTTGAATGTCTTCCCGATTGAACTTTTAGTTCAAATTTGGTATGACCAAACTAGACTTAGAAGCTGTTCCGTTCGTCTTAATCTTATTACTTATTCCTTAATCTTATTTTATTCAGATCAGATCAGATCAGATCAGAAAGATTCAGATCAGATCAGATCAGATCAGAAAGATTCAGATCAGATCAGAAACATTCAGATCAGATCAGAAACATTCAGATCAGATCAGAAAGATTCAGACCAGATCAGACCAGATCAGAAACATTCAGATCAGATCAGGTCAAAAAATTCAAACATGATTTATCACTTTTATTATTATATTAATTATGATTATTATATTATAGTTATTGTTAATAATATTAATATATTAATATAATAATATTATTAATAATAATATAATAATAATGTTAATAATATAAAATTATTATTATAATAATATAATATAATATAATATAATATAATATAATATAATATAATATAATATAATATAATATAATATAATATAATATAATATAATATAATATAATATAATATAATATAATATAATATAATATAATATAATATAATATAATATAATATAATATAATATAATATAATATAATATAATATAATATAATATAATATAATATAATATAATATAAAATAGGGAAAAATAATTAAAATACCCTAAACTTTGAAGGGGTGTGAGGTAAGCACCCCAAACTTGCATATGTAATTTAAATATCCTAAACTTTATATAAAAAGTTACTTTAGCACCATGGTCATGCATTATTTCTTTCAAGAATGTTAATTTTTTGTGTTAATTTCATAATTTAAAATATTTTAGCATTCATGAAGATACAATTCACATTCTAAATTTCAATTGTAAACTAAATAATACTACCCCCACTCTATATAATTGGTGCATTTTTAATTTTTTATTCTAAATTATGCAATTAGCAATATGAATCTACATTTTTGAAAAAAATAATATACAACCATGGTGCTAAAATAACTTTTTATATAAAGTTTAGGGTATTTAAATTACATACAAAAGTTTGGGGTATTTATCTCACACCCCTTCAAAGTTTAGGGTATTTTAATTATTTTTCCCTATAAAATAATATAATATAATATAATATAATATAATATAATATAATATAATATAATATAATATATTTATAATTATAATTATGATTTACAATGTAATTATAATTATAATCATCATTATTATTAATATGATTGTTGTTCTTGTTGTTATTGTTGTAATTATTAATACTTCGGAGTAATTATATATTTAAATTAGTAATTATAGACATAATTATGACTATAGAAATAAATATTATAATTATAATTACAATAATAATCATTATAAAATTAATCATAATTAAAAATATAATTACATTTATAATTGTATCTGTATTTATAATTAGTGTAATTGGTATAATTATTATAATTTTAAATTTAATTTTAATTATTATTTTTTTATAATTATGATTATAATTGTAATTTTATTTAAGTTATATTTTTAATTACAATTATAAATCTAATAATTATAATTGTAATTACAATTACAATTATAGAAATATTCAAATCAGATCAGAAAGATTCAGATCAGAAGAATTCAGATCAGATCAGAAACATTCAGATCAGATCAGAAACATTCAGATCAGATCAGCAACATTCAGATCAGTTCAGCAACATTCAGATCAGATCAGAAAGATTCAGATCAGATCAGAAAGATTCAGATCAGATCAGAAAGATTCAGATCAGATCAGATCAGATCAGAAAAATTCAGATCAGATCAGATCAGAACTTAAAAAATTCAGATCAGAAACATTCAGATCAGGTGAACGGAACAGCTTCTTAATGCGTAAGATGCTCAAAACATTTCATCAAAAAAATTCCATCGGGAGCCACTTCAAATGGCGTCGGACGAACAGAGCATCTTATATAAGACCTTATTTGACATTTTTTGTAAGTTCGAGATCATATCGATCTGACCCTTATCCCTGCAATAAATGATTTAAGCATTTCAAGATAGCATAGAGCACCAAAGTTCAACCACATAAATTGTACTACTTGGAGTACGTTCCAGCAAACTTGGAGATAAAACAACATCATTTTAGGCTTACGTCATTTCTAATTTTAGGTCTTCAGCCACAGTACCCGGTCCCTCATTAAGGAGTGTGGATTTTATTCTTAAAACTGCTTTTGCTCATTCAGAGAAGAACAGAAACAAAAGTTGCAGTATTTGAGTGAAAGTGCAGAAGTGATGCAGAATCAGTTCCAAACACCCTAAATACGGATAAAACGAATTCCGAGATAATCATGCTTGCAGGGACGAATCAAATGGAGGGTTCCGAGTCTTCCGACAGTTATGCCGACGAGTAGCTGATGCACAACGAGGATTGAAGGATCGGATAATGCGGATCGTCCAGAGTTGGGTTCAGGTGCCTACTTAGTACATGAGTTCTGAAGTCCACTTTCTCCATTGGAAAAACTGATAGAATAAACATGGGATGCTTGCGGTCAATATGGGTCTGTTTGCAATAGCTTCTACTTTTAAAAAAGTGCTTTTTTAAATGAAATGAGGAGAAGTGATTAAATAAAAGTTGATAGTGTTTGAGAAAAAAGTGATTTTGAAAAGTAAAAGTGGATAGTGTTTGGTAAAATAAGTGCTTTTTGTGTAATAGAAAAAGTAAAAGCACTTTTGACGCGGAAGCCGAGAAAAATAAAAGTTGTAGTGTTTGAGAAAATAAGTGCTTTTTAAAAGCCAAAAGCTAAGAAGTGCTTTTTTAAAAGCAGTTGCAAACCAACCCTATATAGAGAGAATTATGTAGTAGAGTATTAGGAATAGATGAGAGAAGTTGTAATTCCTAAAACGTACATTTTGGTCTACATGGACCAATCAGAATGATGTAGTTGAATTATTTAAAACTAAATTAAAAATAATATATTGATTTGGACCAATCAAGTGAATGATATGTATGATATCCCATTTTTTAAATGCCTACCGGAATTCTCATGATATGCCAATCATAATGGAGGGCAGGGGCGGCCCTGAGGGGGGGGGGGGCAGGTGGGGCGGTGGCCCTAGGCCCAAAAAAATGAAAAATATTTAGGCCCAGAATTATTTCTTTATAGTATGTTTGAGTAGGCTGATTTTCAGCCCAATATTTTTAATTTTGTGCAGCCCAAAAGCCCAAAAAACACGGAGTAACTAAACTAACGTCGTAACGCGCTAAGTTCAATCCCGTAAACGGAGTTCCGTTACTTCCATAACCCTTCACCCCCACAGCCGTAAACTCACGCAGGCATGCAGTTCACTCTTCGAGGCTTCGACATCGGGAGTAGTTTTATGGAGCCATATGTGAATCTCTTATAGACTCACATAGGCTATTGTGACATCCATCATCCACACCACACATTATTTTATTGGGGTCTTCACTAAAATAATGTGTGGCGGGGATGATGCCACAATAGCATATGTGGCTCCATTAGAGAGTCACATATGGCTCCATAAAATTTTTGTCGGCATTGGTGTCCAGGATTCCAAGTCTCCAACTCTCCAAGCCTTCAACAGGTCTAGTCATTAGGTGCACCTTCTGACCTTCTGAGTTCCGGCCTTCTGCTTCGGCTGTTTGGCCATAAGCCATTACCATTGTTTTACACTTTGCAAAATTATAGTTTTTAACATTTCCTTTATTGATTATGTGATCAATTTTTAACAATTAACATTTTCTTTTATTAATTTATTTGAATAATACAAACATGTGATTATGTGACCAGTTTATTAATTGTTAAATTCATTGAATTCATAGTTGTTTAATGTTTATAAATGATTATGAATAGTTGATTTTTTATTAGTTTAATTATTACATGTTAATCACTTAATTGTTGATTATTACCTATTGATTGTTGGTGTTATAATTTATTCATTTGTTAGGTAAAATTTTCAATTATAATTAAACTATAAACTTAATTAATTTCAAAGTTTAATAAAAATGAGGGAATAAGAATGGGATAAAAAATGAAGAAGAGAAGACTAGTCGATTAGATAATGCTCCCGTAAGTAAAAAAAAGGTTCAATAGAAAAATTTATTTTTATGAAGAAGGCAAATTCTGAAGGTCCTCCTGAGGTAAGAACTTTAAGGAGAAGAATGATTCACCAAGCGAAAACGAAACAGTTCACAATGATCATGTTGTAGGAGGTTAGAATTTAGGAGTTGATAACATTGATAGTGAGCAACCAAAAAATGAATTGGATAGATCAAATGTATCAACTTCAATTGTTGGTCCTTTGATTTTGGATATTTATGACCCTGGTGATTGGAATCTAGATGCCAAAACAAATGATATTGTAATTGAAAAAGGCACTATAAAAGAGACGCAACTCAATTATCCTCTTCATGCTAAGTGTAGACATTTCTCACATGCATACTATACTAGAAACATGAAAAATAAATAAAAATACTCTTCAAATATTATTATTGCATATAATTTAAAAAGAAACAGGTTTTACAATTTTTTTTTTAAATTTAGGTTCATTTTGAATTATTCGCCCCTAAGCCTTCAAATATACAGGGCCGCCCCTGATGAAGGGTCCTACCTACGTACATGATTGATAGAATCACTACGTAGGGAGGGCAGTCAACTTTATGCGGGAGAGGCATGAGTGCAGTTCGACCTTGTGGTGTATTCGTTTGTAATGAGTAGGACCTCTTTCTCGTTGATCAGTTCGCCCCCTTATCTATTTCATAGTTTCTTCTATCTACTGAATTGAAAACTTAGTATTATCGTATCTTTCATCCAATTTGTCATTCTCCATCTCCAAATTACTAGCTCCAAACCGTAGTTACTCCTGCTCTTTAGCCTTGGAATTTCATAGTTGTTGAAAGGGCATAAGAATATGTTAGGGTTCCAGTGTAATCAATGGGGACTTAACGTATGATGTGGACTTAATTTGAACATATTAGTATTATGTTTGTCAGGTCAACTCTATTAACGTCTTAATATGGCCAATGTACTCATTTAACACCAAAATACCAAATGCAATATGAGGTACCCTTTACTCCACATGCTACAACTTGGTATACTGAATTGACATTTTTTTCGAAATAGGATAGTCTGCCCGATAATGAGTAAGACTAATCGCTGAACTTGCGAGAGTTCAAAGCTATTATCGGTCATCATAACCTGCTTACTTTCTATCAATCGAAAAGCTAAATACACAAACAAAATTGTCCATTTCCCCAAAAGAAACCAAAGAACTAAAAACAATGTACCGGGTAGAAAACATAATACTAATGCATATAAAATTAAATAAGGAAAAAATTAGGGGGTTCTTCCCCCCCCCCCCCCTCTCCCATAGTATGCCTGCAGAGTGCTCCATCTTGTGTCAGGCGAGCTATTTCTATGTCATTATTATCCATGTCTTCAGCTCCTCCTTTTATGCGTCGAAGTTTCTGATCTGTTTTGTCTCCTGTGATCTTTGGTCCGCCTGTTATCTTCCAACTGTGTTCCCCATGCTCCTCTTCACGATTAATGTCTATTGACCCTATTTCCTTCTCCTTACTATGTCCTCCCCCAGCTGGAACTGACCATTTGTTGCCTTCACCTCGAGCTTCCCCCCTTCGTAGCTTTGAGCCCAGGTCCAAATAACCCGACACTCCCCTCCAAGCCACCCCTTGGCTTCTGAGGACAAAAAATCCTCACATGCCCAATGATTCCACACAGTAAACAAAAATTGGGCAATGTCTCATATCAAAACGAAAAACAAAAACTAGTAACATCTTCCTTTTGCAAAAATAGTTTCCTTTTAAAGGTTTTTCCTATGTCTAGGCTAACTCGAATTCGCATAAATGAGTTCCAATTTGTATTAAAGTTATGCTCATAAATCCTAATAAAATTTTCATCAAAGTTGCCTATTCTCCAACATTTTTTAGAGTAAAATAACCCACAGGCCTCACATGAACATGTAGCCAAAAACATGCCTTATTCAAAGGAACAAGCAAGGGTAGATCTCCCTCCTCTAGCTTTTTTTAAATGATCGGATAACCTTGGTCAAATAACCATTGTCCTTGAGCCACCCTATTCATGTCACTCTCATGATAGAATTGAAACATAAAATACCTAGTCCCAGGGTCTGTTATGCTAATACTCTTAACATGTTTTCAAATCGACGTTATAGTGTCATAGAAAATTGAGAAACATGCCAATTTATCACATGTGATTGTGTCAATTCAGTGATTCCACCAATAGCACGTCATCTTCTTCTTCCAATTCCATTTTTTTGTAAGCTTGGGCTAAAACCTCTATCTCCTCCTCTTGCTCATTTTCCATCTCTACGTCCTTGCTTACTGTTGCGTGAATGTTTGCTTATCGGTCATTAACAATATTGTTTTAAAAATAATATTTCTAAATATAGTCAAACTAAAGCATAAGAATATTTTAAAATTGAATGTGTTTAGTGTGTTTTAAGAACGGAAGTACTTGGTAGTACTATGATATATATTACTTCATATATACTACTCTCTCCCGAGGTTGGAGACATTATTTCAAGAGTAAATAGTATGAGCAGTGAATAATGTAGAAAAAGAAAAAGAGAGTGCGTAAAAGTATGAAAGAGAAAATAGAAAAATAAGATATTTGAATATTTTATAAAGGGTAAACTTATAAAAAAATGGAATTGTAGGGAAATTTTAAATAGGGAGAGTATAAAAGAAGAATCAAGTGCTACTCTACTTCTCCAACGTGGTTGTTAGGGGCTGAGCTAGGGGATGGCCAACCTTGACCCTGATCCAATCCAATTTTTAAAAATGTCTAAATTTTAGTTTAAAATTTTCCGAGTAATTTTTTTTAAAAAATATTCTTTTTATCTGTCCGGTCACCGGCTTCTGGCTTAGATAATGATGAGTCTGTAGCATGGTTTCGTCATTCAGCTTATTGTTATCCTTTTGTGGAATATAAAGCATGGTATGTCAACTGTCCGCTGCATATACTGATTGCTCCGTATTTCCTTGAATATATTATTACTCCGATCCCATACTTATTCCTCTGTCTCCACGCAACATCCATTTTTCTTCCATCCTCTGCCTTCTCTGATCATTATCCACCGAAGCAACCATTCCCTCAGCTGAGAATAGGAGTGAGTCTTCATTTTGATTTCCAATGGAGAAAGTCAACTTCAGAACCCATGTCCTAACCAGGCACCTCAACCTTGTTGACCCAAGTCTGGACGATTCCCTGATCCTCCAATCCTCGCCCTGCATCAGCTACTCTCCGCCGGAGCTATCGCAACCTGCGGCAGCTTTCGACGAATTCGAGATGCGGAGGCTTATGGACGGACACCACCTGGAGGACCGGGACTGGCTGTATGGCCTCATGGTACAGAGTAAGCTCTTCAACCCGAGATCAAGAGGCGGTAAGGAGTATATTTGTCCCGATTATAACCAGTCTATGGAGCAACAGAGAGATATTACCATGAAGAGAATTGAATACCTCTCTGATTGTGGGTTGTTTCGGGGATGGCTCACTGAGAAAGGACCTGAATCTGAGTTGAGGAAGCTTGCTTTTCTAGATGTAGTAGCGATTTTTGACCACTCTTTGGGTATCAAGATTGGTGTTCACTTTCTTTTGTGGTATGGACCTTTCCTTAAAAGTTTCTCCCTGCAGAAATGTTGAAGAGATTGTCCAAATCAATAAAAAATCAACTTACAAGATTTTGGGTTATTTATTTTATCATGTCAAGCTCTAAGGATGAAATAATTGGTATTGGAACTAACCTTGTTGCGTAACAACTGAGGATTGGGGCTTGTGGGTGCCTGTTAAAATATTGTAGTCTTGACAAGGTGTCAAGCTCTCTGAGAGTGTTAGGAGAGTTTTCCAACATTTACTAAATACTTACGGAGTATAAGATGAGAAATTGTCATTAACAAGATTCTATCGGTTTGACTTGTTAGGATGGAATCACAAATCTTAATAATAATAAATTTTTAATGGAATTTCGGGTTTCAGATTGAACGTGTTTGAGGTGACAAGGTATTGTGAATGGGTAGAGACATGATCATTTTCAGGAGATTAAGAAACTAGGCCCATGTTTTTATTTTAAAAGTGTAAGAAGCACCAGGAGTGTAGATTGTTTCTTTCTGAAGCAATGTCAATCGCAAAAAAAACTTGATATAGTGGGGATGATTCTTAGAGCTAGGAAAGTTCTAACTTTGAACATGGAAAGTTGAAAAAATTCAACCTTTTCATAAATTTAATATAAGGGGAAACAACTGGACAAACAAGAATCTTAGAATGTCTGAAAGGAGTTTTTTGTATGAAGAGAACACATTGAGAGAACATTTTATGTGGCACCATTAGAATTTTATGGAACTGCCTGAGAGACATCATGGATGGAGGAAACGTAATAGTGCCAGATAGTTCGTCCTCTCCATGTATGGGAGAGGACCATCATCCATAGGTGTGCACTGTCAACTTGGCAAGTAAGGCATGTTCCATACCAAATACTTCCCAGTTATATACTTATATTAGAGTATGGGAGTGAATTCCTAATAAGATTGTACCTTTTTTGGAAATTTATTCTTGGACTGATGATGAATGAGTTATTTTGGGATAAATATTGTGGTGATGCCTGAATACATACCATTTTCTTCATACAATCTGGCCTATCTGGTGTACATTGAGTCCACTACACCATTTGAGTGGGTTGAGGCTGATGGGCTACAAATACCATATCAGGCCTCTAGATGTTCACATATCTCCTCAGATATTTTGTTCTTTAACGATTTCAGGGGTGGAGCAATCCAGTTTCTTGGTACAAAGCGCCACCATGACAAGTGGTTGAAGGATACTGAAAATTATGTGGTTAAAGGCTGTTTTTCAATGACCGAGTTAGGACATGGTAGTAATGTATGTGATGTTTGTTAATATATTTCTAGTTTTAGTTATCTGTTACAGATCATAGTCTCTCTTATCTTATTTTTTCTTTCCGTATGACATCTTCCCAGGTTCGAGGTATTGAAACAGTTACAACCTATGACTCAAATACCCAAGAGTTTGTCATTAACACTCCGTGCGAGTCAGCTCAAAAGTATTGGATTGGTGGTGCAGCAAATGTTGCGACTTTTCTTCATCTTCATTATATTTGATCTTTTTGAGGACATTACCTAAATAGGCTAAAACGCCCAAACAGGACCATCATTATTTTTTCTGAAAATATGACTTATTCACTCCTAATAGAAGAAGCTTTAACTACTTTTATTCTTTTATTTTGACTGAATGAGACCTAATTTTAGGACAAAACAAAATACTCCTATTTGGGCACATCACTCATGTTTTACTCCTATTTATAGCAATTTCTTATCATCCCCCCCCCCTAATTATATTGTTCTGACATATATTTTCTTTTGACCATACTGTAGCATGCAACGCATACAGTGATTTTCTCACAACTCATCATTGATGGAAAAAATGAAGGGGTACATGCATTTATAGCTCAGATCAGGGATAAAAGTGGAAATGTATGTCCCAACATTCGTATAGCTGATTGTGGCCACAAGATCGGTTTGAATGGAGTTGACAATGGCCGCGTCTGGTACTAAAGTGAACTTCATATTCACTTGAGCATGTGTATTTTGACAATTATCTGATCTTGAGATTTTTCCAAATTAAACTTACCAGGTTTGACAATGTCCGGGTACCTAGAGAAAACTTGCTGAATTCAGTTGCTGACATGTCCCCAGATGGGAAGTATCTTACTGCAATTAAGGATCCAGACCAGGTAAAGCAACTAGTGAATTCCACAAATAAGACTAAAATATATCAGGTTTCTGCAAATTATTCGATCATAGTCCTTTCATAGAAATGTGCATCCTTTTATCCTAGAAAAAGAATACCCAGTAATTAACTACGAGTATTTTTATTCTTTTTTTTTTGACAGAATGAGTCCTATTTTTAGAATGAGTACGCATAACCCATGTTGTAGTAATTCCATTAAAACCCATCCTGTTTGGTATTTCATCAGGTCTTTGGGAAGTGTAACTACAATTACACTTTGTAATTGTAATTGCTGTTGTTGTCGTTATTAAAACTATATTACTCCGTATTATTTACTACTACTACTACTACTTATTTATTTATTTATTTATTTATTTATTTATTTTTTTATATATTTATTTATTTATAATTTATATTGGGTGGACGTTGAATTTTTCTATGGGATGGGAGAGGCCTCAGAAGCCCTAGAGTATATCGGTATATCCTTTGAGCTTATTATCATGTTGAGCCCTTTTCCGAGTATAAGAGCTCTAAATTAGATTCTCTGTTCAGACAAAGAATTTTAGGATAAATTTAGTAGATAACCATGAAATGTTTTTTTCCCAGAGATTTGGAGCATTCATGGCTCCTTTGACATTTGGACGTGTGACCATCGCTTCGAGTGCTACTTATTCAGCAAAGGTAAACAAGCATAAAGCTTGTATGGTTTAACCGATGTAGGGTCGGCATATTGGTTCGGTCCTAGTTGTAACTTGTTTGGATGAGGATTATTTTGAGCTTAAAACAAGTCGAGATCATCCAAAGAATCAAGATTGGACCCTAAAAGATCAATAAAGTGCAAAGGGACAAGACAAAAAGAAGTTTGAAAAAATAGCTCATATACCTGTTCGGTTTAACCAAACAAACCGAACCATATGCAATATGGTGTAAATTTGGTACCATTTCTTTCAAATCATATTAAACCGAACCGAACTGAAACCGAGAAAAACCAAATAAAACCGAATTGAACTAAAGAAATTCAATTTAACCTTCATATATTATTAACATATCCAAACCAAACCAAAACTGATAAAAACTGAATCAAACACCGATATGCCCACCCCTAACCAGAATTTAGTTGCAACCCATTGGTAACAGCATTTAGTTTCACTCATCAGGTTGCCTTGGCAATTGCCATAAGGTACTCATTAACAAGGAGGGCGTTTTCTATTACACCTAGTGGACCTGAAGTTCTTTTGCTTGATTATCCAAGTCATCAAAGACGGCTTTTGCCTCTTCTCGCAAAGACGTAAGCTTTTTTATATTTTAGCTGGACGGTGCACATGAAGATGCCTCATACATTTTTTTTCTTCATGAGCTGGACCCTGTCTGCATTCCCGAGGTTCTCAGCAGTTTTTAACATTGATAGCGAGCTCTTCAACGTTATTATTTCTTTTTTTTGTTTATGATTTCAGGTATGCCATGAGCTTTGCTGCAAACTCCTTAAAAATGTTGTATGTGAAGAGAACACCTGCAATGAACAAAACTATACATGTTGTGTCCAGTGCATTTAAAGCTACCTTAACCTGGCATAACATGAAAACTCTTCAGGTACTAACTGACATGCTTTAGCAGTTGATTGTTTTTTAGATGTAATCGGGTTTCCATTTTTTTTTTTCAATTTGATTTTTATGAATTGAATCAGGAATGTAGAGAAGCATGTGGAGGCCAAGGGTTGAAGACTGAAAACCGTATTGGTCAGTCAAAAGGGGAATTCGATGTTCAGTCTACCTTTGAGGGTGACAATAGTGTCCTTATGCAGCAGGTAATACTCCGTAATATTTAAGGAAAATATTTCAGCCAATCAAACGGAGCCTTAATGCCTTATGTAAAATTGGAATGTGGAATTTCATTTCTCTCAGACAAAACTGAACTATCAAGTGTGTCAGACAGCTTTTCCAATTACCCTTTATAAAATGCGTTCTCATAAACTTGAAATGTAACGGTTTGTTGTGCTATATTTTAGAGAAGATATGACTAACAGAGATCATCTATGATACCCCCAGGTTAGCAAAGTACTCCTAGCCGAATATGTGGCTGCTAAGAGGGCGAATAAGCCATTCAAAGGGTTGGGATTGGAACACATGAATGAATGTACTCCAGTTATACCTTCACAGCTCTCCAGTGATGCCCTAAGGAGTATCAGTTTCCAGAACAGCATACTCTGCCTTCGTGAGAGAGACCTTTTGAATCGCTTTGCTGCTGAAGTTTCACACAACCAGTCACAAGGACAGAGTAAAGAGCATGCCTTTGCTGTGGTAAGATGTCCTTCTATGTATCTTATAAGAAAGGAGGCCTTTTACTCAAAACAGCCTAAAATAGTTTTTCTCTTACTTTTTTACCTACCAGAGTTATCTGCTTGCCGAAGACTTGGGAAGAGCCTTTGCAGACCATGCAATTTTCCAAACTTTTGTGGAGGCTGAAGCTTCAGTAAAGTCCATTCCCCTTAAGGTAAGAACCTCACATTGTTTTAGAAGTTCCCGTATAGTATGTGAGCTTTTGAACCAAAACCGACCGCAAACTACCCAAATCGAACTATAATAATCAAACAGAACAAAGTATAGTAATATAGTTGGTTCTGTTTGCTGTTTTTGCTTTAAAAACTTACCAAACAGACTAAAACCTAAAAAACTTATTCAAACATGTCAAAACTTACCGAAACTGCCATGGACTAACGAATATACCAAACCACTTTGGTCTTATCGTTTTTTGCATTTTTCAATTGTACCAATAAATAAGCGAATCAACTGAGCGGAATCTTACAAAAGTGACGGGCACCCCATAATCCCAACTAGTTGGACTCAGTGACATGAAGTTTATAGTGTTAGTTTAATGTGTATACACTACGTAGCACCATAGTTTCATGCAAAAAAACAATAAAAAAACAGTACAATAATAAAGTTTACCTTAGCTTCCCTTTTTGTTGCAACCATTTCACGAAGGTATAATGGGATGAATTTGCAAAATCCTTTTTCAATATTTCTACTTGCATTGTGCTTTTTATTTTAGTATGTCATCTCCATTTACAAGATTAATATTTTAAAGTAAAGTTGTAAAATATAAAACACAAAACGGAAGGAGGCTAGTTTTAACCGTGAACAGGTGGAGTAAATCATCCAATTTGCAGAAAAGATTCATATACAAATTACATTTCACAAGTTTAGTTAAACTAACAAACAGAGTTAAAAGATGCTCCGTATAAGCAGGGACAATGCTTATGGCTGTTGTACGGTTGTACCTTGCCAAAATTTAAATACCTTGTTTGGAAAGAAACCATTTTATTTCCGGGAGGGAGGTAGGTAATAAGATTTGTTTATCCGTGTGAAACAATCTAAAGAGTTGCTTGTACTTTCGCAGACTATGCTTGGTCTAGTAAGATCAATGTATATTCTCTTCACTGTGGATGAAGATTCGGCATTTCTCCGCTATGGATACCTATCTAAAGAGAGTGCTGGTACAATTAGGAAAGAAGTTGCAAAGCTTTGTAGTGAACTTAGACCACATGCACTTGCCCTGGTCCGTTCCTTTGGCATACCTGACGCCTTCTTGAGCCCCATAGCTTTCAATTGGATAGATGCAAATGCTTGGTCTTCTGTATATGTGTCAAGTTGACTTCCATGGCTCACCTTCAGACCTGTTTTTAAAATCAGAACGAGGGGGGCTTATAGTACTAGCAGGGTCTTCTTAAGGAGGCCTGGTGCTGATTACAAGAGTTTAGTCTTCGGAGTATAACAAAGTAAAAGTAATAAGTAAAGAATGAATGTACTTGAATAAATTGGGAAGGCAAAAGAAATACAGACCTTGCTTGATATTGTTTTCCATTGTTTTAAACTAAAAAATCTGTACATAGAAAAAAACGTTTTCCATTTTGGGTGGTTTTAAAATTAATATGATTAGTATAAGAATACTTTTTTTATACAATTGAAAATATACATTTAAAAACATTGAAAATATATTTTTTTAGTTAAATATGTACAAATTTGAAACCTTATAAATTTGAAAACATTGAAAAACAAAATTGAAAACTGGGTGATTATGTGATATCGATATGTTTTTAGATTTTCTTTTAGTTTTAATATTTAAAATTTAAAGTGGATAACTTGAGTTTCATACAAATATGTATTCCATGTATTATATGCGGGACCGGACTGGGGCTCGATATAGTGTAGGACTGGCCCGAGACTGGTTTTTGGTCACACTCAATGAGCCTTGGCTCGGTCAATGTTACCAGGTCCGAAGGTATAGTTAGTAGAGATGGGGACTCAGTCCGGTTCCAATGATCAAATATTCCTCCTCCGGTCCTCCCCTATTTAGCTGTTGGAAGGCTCGTTTTGAATGTTGTAGGAGCCTCTAAAAATGTTTAGTTGAGGATAGGGGATTGGGGGAGCCTAAAAGAATTCTATAAATATTCACTCATTAAAAAGAATCTTACACCTTCATTCTAGTATATTCTATAATCTCCTTCTCTTTCAGCTACTACGTATTTTTATCCTCTACTCTTCATCTTTACATTTACTAGTACTAGTATTACATATGTATGGTGCACAAAAGATATAAGAATATATAATGAAAAAGTCAAAAGTATGTGCTCCGCTAACAACAAGCAAGTAATCCCACATACAATTTAGGATTAAAAGCTATCTAGGACTTAAATATTATATTAAATTGTGTATTTAATAGTGCAATTTTTCAGTTGATTTATGAATTATGAATTTATATCCCACATACAATTTAGGATTAAAAGCTATCTGACTTAAATAAATAAGAGAATACAAATTAATAATCTAAATAATTTAGATTATTTATATAGTCTAAATAATCTAAGAGAAAATATTCTTAGATTTTTTTTATTTATATAAATAAATAAATAAAAAATAAATTAATAATCTAAAAATAAATAAATAAATAAATAAATAAATAAATAATCTAAATAATGTTTTTCGGAGTACATGGCATTTTTATAGTTGACACGGGGCAACATAGGCCTGGACTCGGGCTGGGTGGCCAGACCCGAAACCGGACCGAACCGGCACTGTTTCGGCCCGGTGGCCCGGTCAGTGACCGGTCCGGGTAGGCCCAACTCGCGGGTGATCCGGTCCGGACTCAGGCCCTTCAAATGGCGAACCGGCCCAACTGGGCCGGGGCCGGTCCGGGCCGGCAACGACTTTTTTTTTAATTAAAAGGGCTATTAGCCGTTGGGAATAATCCCAAATGGCTCTATAGCCGTTGGAGGGCTAGGAGGGGGAGGGGGGGGGGGGTCCGGGGGGTTTTGGGGTGGGTGGGGGGTGGGGATAAAAAAAAACCTATCTATACTCCTATTTTCTATACATTTTTTACACCACCTTCAATTCATCATACAATCCTACTCCTACTCTCTAATTTTCTATTCTTTCATACTCAATCATCTCCATCTTCATCTTCTCCAAATTTCTCTACATATATATTATTTATATAATTATTATTATTATATCAACTTATATATTAATTATCTACTTATATACATATATTATATTACTAATATTTATTATCTACTTAATATATTTATTATCTACTTATACATCTCTATCTTATTAATATTTACTTTGATATCTACTTATTATCTATATTTATTGTTATTTACTTATGTATATTAAAGTATTAGATATAAGTCTATTACTCATCTTATAGTAATATACTTATATATTATATACTATAAACATTATATTATATATTACTTATACAATTATATTAGTTACACTTGAATTCATAGTAATTAAATTCATCGTATTAGTTAATTTTTACATTTCTTATTATCCTAATTTAGTTAATTAATACTTGTCTCGTTTTTTCTATTACTTACATTTTTTTTAATTGTTACATTTTTCATTAAAGTATAAAACTAGTTAATTTGGCATACCTGACGCCTTCTTGAGCCCCATAGCTTTCAATTGGATTGATGCAAATGCTTGGTCTTCTGTATAGCGGCTTATATGTGTCCATGGCTCACCTTCAGACCTGTTTTCCTCAGCCCTCTTTTAAACATCAGAACGAGGGGAGTTTATAATACTAGCAGGGTCTTCTTAAGGAGGCCTGGTGCTGATCACAAGAATTTAGTCTTATACAGAGTATAACAAAGTAGAAGGAATAACTAATAAGTAAAGAATGAATATGCTTAAAAAAAAATTCACATTATGATTGTACTTAAATGAATTGGGTATGGAAAATTTGGCGCAAAGGCAACATCATTGAGAAGGCAAAAGAAAAACAGGCCTCGCTTGATATTGTTTTCCATTTTTTAAACCAAAAAATCTGTTTTTTTTTTTTTGGAAAAATTGATTTTATTGATTAAAGGAAATGGTACAATGTGAGAAAGAAAAAACAAGAAATATAGAAAAGAAAATGAAAAGACAAATACTAAACCCAAGGGAAATCTCTGGACTGTGATCTAGTCCTCATGCAATGACGCCTTTTGTTCTTCTGAGATTTTCTATATATTTTGAGTTGTGTGTTTAGATTGTCTGTTGGCAGGCAATTTTCAGATGTGACGAACTTTGATTTACGGCAAATCGCTCTGTTGAATTTGGACTTCCTAATTTCTTCCTGATTGGATATAGGAGGACGGCGATCGCTTTCGGTTGCATGTCCTAGAAAATCGTCTTTGTAGAAAGAGTCACCGGAATGATAAAAGTTGTCTGATGCATCTGAGTAAGCTTGTGGATGCACAAAGAGATTGTTTCCAAATGACCCAAAGAAACCAAAAAATCGGTAATTAGAAAAAATTGTTTGCAGTTATGGTGGGTTTTAAAATTAATATTATTTGTATAAGAATATATATATTTTTTTTTAATTTTGTTATACAATTTGAAATACGGAGTATAAATTTAAAAACATTGAAACAATATTTTTTGAGGTAAAAGCTTGGATACTGTTGTATACAGTTTAAAACGTAAAAAATTGAAAACATTGAAACAAGAGTGATATCAATGTGTTTTAGATCTTCTTTTAGTTTTAATATTTTAGCCATTGGAGGTAGGGATGGACTCGGGCCGGGCCAACCGGCCCGGAACCGGACCGGCCCGCTACTGTGCGGGCCCGGACCGGCCCGGTAAACCGGTTCGGTTCCGGTTCGGGCCACCCGGCCCGGTGGTATACCGGTCCGGGCCCGGGCCTCCAGTTTAGTGAACCGGCCCGGCCGGGCCGGGCCCGGTTCGGGCCAGAATTTATTTATTTTTTTTTTTTTTGAAATTTTTTTAAGTTTTGGGTTGGATTAGGTATTTTGGGCCATTTGAGGTGGTTTGGGGTGGTTTGGGGTGGAGGGGGAGGGGTAGGGGGTTAAATAAGAGAAGAAGAAGAAAAAAAAAACATTCCGGGTGGCCCGGCCCGGCCCGGTTCTGGCCCGGAACCGGAACCGCCCACCACCGGTTCGGGCTCGGGCCTCCTTTTTCTGAACCGAGGCCCGGCCGGGCCCAGGCCCGAACCGGGCCCGAACCGGAACCGGTCCACCCCTAATTGGAGGGCTTGTTTTGAATGTTGGGGGAGTTTCTAAAACGTCTAGTTGAGGGATGGGGATTTGGGGAGCTTAAAAGAATTTTATTAAGGCTGTGTTTGCGGGAGCTTAAAAAAGCACTTTTACTGCTTTTAGCTTCACAGAATCCGAAAATGGTGTTTGCATTGAGAAGCTTTTGCTTAAATTTAAGTGCTTTTAGACCAAAAGCTAAAAGCAGCTCAATGGGTGCTTCTATCTGCTTCTGGGGTTCTTTGGTAAATAAATACAAACTTTTAGGCTAGTTATTAACTAAACAATTTCCATAAACCCAAAAATACCCATCCCAATCAATTATTTGTGCGTCTAAAATCCCTTATGAGCTTGGCTTGCAGAGATGACCATCCACACCATTGCCCCGCCGGAAACTCGCCATCCGCCACCATTGTAGTCAGTGTCCTGGCCATCTATCACTATCCTCGACATGGCCACCAGCCAAGGCACTCATCTTAGCGCTGCAGCAGTCACCTCGACTCTCTTTCCGTCTTTTGAGTTCGGATCCTTGAGTGTATATGTATATATATAAGTATATATGAGTATATAAAACATACCATGGCATCCTATAAGAGCATCCACAATGCCAATGAGTATTGATCCACTCCTCTCTCTTCCACATCATTTCCCACAAAAAACTTAATCCCTTCTAACCTATCATACTTTCACCCCACTATGGTGACCTAGGTCACTCAAAATTTGTACATTCTCTCTCCATATTTTTGGCATATTCCACCATTATTAATTTATATAATTTTATAAAGAAATATAAAATTCACATTTGACCTAGTATAATTTATTGTTGACATTGTATCTAGTTAGAGAACGAGTTGGATCCATTTTCAGAGAAAAAAATTTCTAAAACAGATAAAATAAAATGCAAGAGGGAAAGAAATGGTAAATTTCAAAGTGACTGAACATATCTTTCATTGGTCTCTATTTATAGAGAAAAAAATATCTAATTTTTTGGTGTAATCTTTTTTTACAATAAATTAAATATAATCAATAATAAATGGAATTAGAGAGTGTGGGGATGTGTTATACTTTGGGTATAGGGTGGAGCTAGGGGTACACACTTTTTGTACACACAATTTGTACACTTGTCTGTCACCCACAGACAAGTTGTCTGTCGCGAGATGAGTTGTCTGTCCACAGACAACTCATCTCGCGACAGACAACTTGTCTGTGGGTGACAGACAAGTGTACAAATTGTGTGTACAAAAAGTGTGTACCCCAATCTTTTTTCTAGAGAAGCATCGTATGAAGAAAGAACGAATAAGAGGCAAAAATCGGTATTCTTATTCTTCGTTTAATGACTAAGGTATTGCTACCTTTTATAAAGAGAAAGGTACCGAGCCCTAAAGTAGGTAGCTCGTATAATTAAGGAATAAAAAATCAAGCAATAAAGAGTCCATGCAAATCAAGGAAACAAAATGGATTTTCTCCAAAAATAACATAACGGCCCAATATCCCCTCAAGTTGGCGCATGGGGATTTAAAATGCCCAACTTGCGTAAGAGCATCTGAAACTGTGTTTTCCCAAGAGCTTTAGTAAAGATATCAGCCAGCTGCATGGTCGTCGGTACGTAATGAGGTGCAATAAGTTGTGCTTGTACAGCATCACGAACAAAATGGCAGTCAACTTCAATATGTTTTGTGCGTTCGTGAAATACCGGATTATTTGCAATATGTAAGGCAGACTGACTATCACAGTATAGTGGTATAGCTTGAGGGTGCTGAATTCCCAAGCTCAAAAGTAATGCTTTCAACCATTTAAGTTCACAAGTGGCAGACGCCATGGAGCGATATTCAGCTTCAGCTGATGAACGGGCTACGGTAGATTGTTTCTTGGCTTTTCAAGAAATAGGAGAGTGACCAAGAAAAACCAACCAGCCAGAAATAGATCGCCGGGTAAGGGGACATGCAGCCCAGTCAGAGTCACACCAGCCAACAAGCGTAAGATCACTATCAGCCCGCATAAGAATACCCTGGCCAGGAGAGCTTTTGAGATATCTCACTACTCGTAAAGCTGTAGACCAATGCTCAGTCAAAGGACTTTGCATGAATTGAGATAATATATGTACTGAATAAGTGATATCGGGACGGGTGACCGCCAAATAAATAAGACGACCAACCAAACGCCGATATGGTTCAGGATCAGCCAATGGTGCACCTGTAGCTTGTCCAAGTCCATGATTTTGCTCGATCGGGAATGTGGCCGATTTGGCTCCCAAGAGACCGGTTTCTGTGATAATATCCAGAGCATATTTGCGTTGAGTAAGAAAAATTCCAGTTGGACTTCGGGCCACTTCAATGCCAAGGAAATATTTAAGCTTCCCCAAATCCTTCATATGAAAGCAGGAATGAAGGTAGGATTTGAACTGGGAGATGGCATCACTGTTATTTCCAGCAATAAGCAGATCATCAACGTAGACTAAAATATTAAGCTGAGTATTACCCCGAGTGAGTGTAAATAGGGAATAATCAGCATAGGATTGGAGAAAGCCATAATTTTTAAGGGCTGTGACTAATTTAGCAAACCAACATCGTGGCGCTTGCTTAAGTCCGTACAAGGACTTGTGAAGGCGGCACACCAAAGCAGTGTCTCGAGTACGATAGCCAGGCGGGATTGTCATATACACTTCTTCATGTAAGTCACCATGTAGGAACGCATTATGAACGTCCATCTGGTGTAACTCCCAATTCCTACAAGCAGCAATAGCTAAAAATGCCCGAACTGTCACTATTTTGGCAACCGGGGCAAAAGTCTCAGTATAATCGAGGCCCGCGACTTGGCAATTCCCAAAAATAACCAGACGAGCCTTGAGACGTTCAACACTACCATCAGATTTGTGTTTAACTTTGTAGACCCATCTACACCCCAGTGCCCGTTTTCCGGGAGGTAGCGGAACCAAACTCCAAGTAGCATTTTTTTCTAGAGCTTCAATCTCAGCTCTCATTGCGGCACGCCAACCCGCATCCTTGACAGCTTCATGGAAAGACCGCGGCTCCGTGATAGAATGTATAGCTGCCAAGTAAATTCTATGTTGGGGAGAAAAAGAATCACAAGTAATATAATGAGTTATAGGGAACGGCGTACCTGGAGAGGATGATGAAACGGAATGAACGGAGAATGGACTGTTCTTGATCACAGTATGAGTAACAAAATCCTTGAGTCTGACTGAAGGAGTTCTATTTCGTTGTCCTCGCCCCAAAATCAGCTGTTGATGTTCATTCGTTGCTACTGGTACGCTGTTATCCATAGGAGGAGTACTGATATCACTAGTGGGACCAGTAGGAGTGGCTACCGAACTTGATGTGGCAGGTGGTGAATTTGAACAAAAGTCATCATAATCTTGCATTGGCAATTCCACCAAGTCTGGAGTAGGATGATCCATAGGGGCAGAATCCTCAGCATATGGAAAAATGGTCTCAAAAAACTTCACATCCCGGGACACAAAAAATTCATGTGTTTCGAGATCATAAACATTCCACCCCTTTTTTCCATAGGTATAACCCATGAATACACACTTTCTGCTTCGACTTAAAAATTTATCTCCCTTAGATCTCAAATTATATGCATAGCACAAACATCCAAACACTCGCATTGATTTATAATCTGGCGGTATCCCAAACAAAATTTCATACGAGGTCTTATAACCATGTATCGCCGAGGGGGTGCGATTGATGATATAAGAAGCCGTAAGAACACATTCACCCCAAAAAGTGATCGGTAAATGACCCTGAAAACGCAATGCTCGAGCAACATTTAAAATGTGCCGATGCTTGCGTTCAACCCTGCCATTTTGTTGGGGAGTCCCAACACAAGAGGTTTGAAAAACAATTCCACTGGTGCGAAAAAAATCCTTTAAGCAGTTAAATTCAGTCCCATTGTCACTTCGCACAGTAATAATTTTCTTAGAAAACTGACGCTCTACCATAGCAACAAATGAGAGAAACATTTAAAAACCTCCTTTTTATCTAGAAGCAAATACACCCACACAGCACGTGAGTAAGTCGTCCACAATAGTCAAAAAATGTCTAGCACCACAAGTAGAAGGGGTATTATATGGACCCCATAAATCACAATGAACTAATTCAAAAACTGTATGAGATTTATTTAAACTAGTCAGAAAAGAATCTCTAGTTTGTTTAGCTCTAAAACAAATATCACAGGGCCAATCTCCAGTGCGCTTCAAACCACTTACAGGAACCAATTTCTCAATTACTTGCGGTGATGGATGCCCCAGCCTTTGATGCCACAGCTCCCAATTTCTGGAATCTTTGACAGACATAATATGAGCCGCAGGTTCCTCTCGCAAGTAATACAGTCCATTCCGTTGTTCACCCGTTCCAATCAGCCTCCTCGGGGGACGGTCCTGCATAACACTTAAATTACACGTGAATTGAATAAAGCAATTTAACTGATTACTCAGTTGTGAAACTGATATCAAATTACAACGCAGCTCTGGAACAAAAACCACATTATTTAATTGTAAATTATCCGTCAATACCACACGCCCCTTCTGTATAGCCGTAACATTTTGTCCATCCGGCAAACCACCAGAACACGGAGTAATACGTTTGAGGTCACATAATAAGGATAAATTGCCACAAACGTGATTAGTAGCGCCGGTATCAATAATCCCCGCATTAGTATTAAACTCACCAGCCATGCGGTCATTAGTATTTGGCAGATTACCAAGTACGGAGAGCAACGATTTCCACTGCTCTTGCGTGAAGCCCGACAACGGAGTTGAAGAACTGCTACTGCCTTCACCTTCTCTATGCGTACTGTCAGCAGCAACAGTAGCATGAGCCTTTGCCACCTACTTGCTGCGAGATTGTCCGTTGGAGTTCACTGGCCGTCCCTTGCCACCTCCTTTAATTCCCGGACGGGGTCGGTCACCCCACCAATCCGGATACCCGTTTAGTTCGAAGCAATTGGCAACTTCATGCTCTGATACCATGTTAAGACCTGAGGTTCCATCCTAAAAGGTCAACCTAATAGGAGGAGTAGCCCAAAGCCTTATATAGTGTTTAATTGTTTATAGCTTCAACACGCCCCCTCAGCCTGAACCGGGCTGGTCAATATCGGGGTGTATAAACGGGCCAAACAAACCCTTAACAAGCTACCCTTAATCATGGGTGCTAAACAAGCCGTTAAACCACAACCAGAATTGGCTCTGATACCATGTTATACTTTGGGTATAAGCATCGTATGAAGAAAGAACGAATAAGAGGCAAAAATCGGTATTCTTATTCTTCGTTTAATGACTAAGGTATTGCTACCTTTTATACAGAGAAAGGTACCGAGCCCTAAAGTAGGTAGTTCGTATAATTAAGGAATAAAAAATCAAGCAATAAAGAGTCCATGCAAATCAAAGAAACAAAATGGATTTTCTCCAAAAATAACATAACGGCCCAATAGGATGTTTGATAAATGATAAAAGCCACATGGCATTTTTTAATTGGTTAGTCACATGCCTCTAATTTTTTGTCAGATCCCATATGTGAGCTTCCATGTTGATCGATCAACCTAGTGACCTCCCGTAGTGGGGATTAAGTGGGATTGAATTTTTTTAATCCCCAAATGACCACCCATAGTAGATGCTCTAATAGAAGCAAATGGGGGTACTGGGGAAGAAGCCAAAAGGCAGTGCAGGTGGCCGGGTAGAGTGGTAGAGTTCTGTCTCTATCATTGATTTTTGGATTCTTTATTTGATTTGGGGGTATATTTGTATTTTAATAATCTATTACATCAAAAATCATTTTTTTATCAAACACTTCAACTTTTACATTTCAATTAAAATTACTTCTATTATCAAACACTACCAACTTTTTCTATAAATCACTTTTTCAATAATCTCTTAAAAAAGCACTTTTGAAAAGCACAAGCAAACGCAAACATAGCCTAATTTTAACTCATTTGAAAAAAATTCCACACCTTCGTTCTAGTATTCTATAATTGTTGAAGGATATACAGGAAATTCTATGTTGTATGCAATCATGTAGATAGAATATGTATTAGGGTCTTTCTATATAAATTATGTATTATGGACCTATTGGCCCGTACTTGTAATGAAACCATACACACAATTCTCCCTACAACACGTTATTAGCATGATATTTACACCATCTCTTTTCTCTAGCCCTAGAATGCGTCGGCCGCCGTAGTCTTCTTCAGTCAAAAACTTATCGCCACACTTGGCACATCCATCCTCGCCGCACCAGCAGATTATCACACCATCGTCACCATTAACATGGCCACCAACCTTGTTGTGGTCCATGGTCCATTTTCAAGCCTCTGGAACTCCGCCAGCAATAGTCTACAGGCATGTTGCTCACCTCCCGCCGCAAGGGCCATGCCTGCCAACAAAGCTCGTACCAGTCGGAGAGTAGAAACGGCGTTGCATCAAAGGGCATCAAACTAGGGGTGGGATCGGTCCGGTCTGGGTCGGGTTTTTGCTAAACCCGGAAATTACCCGGAAGGTCTCGGGTTATGAAAATTAGGGATCAGAACAAAGCCCATTATATTCGGTCCGAGTCGGGTTTTTGGTAGCCCGGGTTCGGTCCGGGTTTGGGTTGGACCGGTTAAAGCCCCGGACGTGAAATATGTCATTGTTCTTTTATATTTTAACACTTATTTTCAAATAAAATTAATCAAAAATACAAACCGCAAATAATAACACAAATATTAGTCTCCAAAATCACCAAGAATTCAAAGAAGATAATTATCTTAATATTTTATGTAAGATGTATATATATAAATAATATAGGTTTCTTAAAAATATTACGAAATTAATTTTATAAATCAAAAAGTTACTAGAGTTGCTATAAATATATTCTCATGGTCATCATTACGCTAAACAAATTCAACATATTTGTAGTCACTACATGTCACGCCCCGAACCGCGTCCGTGCCACGTAGACAACCGCCGTACAACCCAATAAGAACAACGTCGTTCATCCTTATTAAATCATACAAGGCGTCCGATAGATTCTATTGCAAAACCGATTAGTAAACCCATACAATCAACATCAATATATTACTCAGACAATGCGGAAATAAAATATGTTTGATAATGAGCCACACGTGGCAAACATGGGCACGCAGGCCCTTTAATAGTTTGACAGAAAACCTTGTTCAAATATCCATGAGCAATTACATTGTTTCAAATGAGAACGGAAGCACGAACCACGTCTTCCTTATTGATGATCACCCTAGGCAAAGGTGCAGGATTAGGTCTCAAGCCTTAACCTAAAAAATGTGAGGGCCCCCGAAGGGGTCAGTACTCCATAGAAGTACTAGTGACAAGCAGGCTATATGAGGAATAACTAATGTTTCAGACACGAGACTCAACCTTTCCCCTTTCATCCTGAATGCCTAGCTCACGAGCTTCATTCTACTTTCATAATATCCTACCGAGTTTCGGGAGTGTTTACCGTCCCGGGGATGCTCAACCCCAACCGAGTTTTAGGATCATTTACCGTCCCGAGGATACTCAACCTCAACCGAGTTTTAGGATTGTTTACCGTCCTGAGGATACTCAACCTCACCGAGTTTTAGGATTGTTTACCGTCCTAAGGATACTCAACCTCACCGAGTTTTGGGATCGTTTACCGTCTTGAGGATACTCAACCTCACCGAGTTTTGGGATCGTTTACCGTCCCGAGGATACTCAACCTCAACCTTATTCCTTACCAACCCTAACTTGGATATGGCTAACCTTTCATTCACTTAACTATGGACAATATCTAGTCCTATAGTCATATAACAATCCCTAGTAACCAACGTGGACGGGTCCCACCTAATCGGTCCACGTTAACCTACTCAAAACTACCCGTTTTGAGTATAACCCAATACCCGGTCGGGTATCAAACCTTACCCGGTCGGGTAGGGCGGGCAGTAGCCTCTGGATGCCAATTCTACTTGAGACCCGGTCGGGTCTATACCCAGACCCGGGCGGGTCTAGTGTGGCAGTAGCTTCTGGAGCTATTTTCATCAATACCCGGTCGGGTATTTACCCATACCCGGTCGGGTATCACCTTTGTCTCGACGGTCAACGCTTGTTTGACCGCCCAAACGAAGTCCGATTAACGTGAAATTTTATACACATGTACTTATCTTCGTCCTTGATCCAAAAATACCATTTTGGATCCCTGGAACATCATACATAATAAGTTATCATATTTTAATCATCAAACATACATAACATGCTTTTCAACTATGTTTTATGTATAAACATGGAATAAGCAAATACTTGATTATCTTTAATCATTCCATAAAACATATTCTTGATTACTTTAGGTAATCTCATGCCTCACGCAAAAGTTATAAAGCATATAGCCGTCTTCTCACTTCGGGTATTGGAGGAAAAATCACTTCGGGTTGCATCTTTCATGTGGGAAATTAATGTGACCAATTTAAAACTCGATTGACTTGTTTCCAAAACGCACAAACAAATACAAGTACTCATATCTTTTAGAAGCAAAAACATTAGGTAATAGTATTAAAACATGTATCCTTCCGTAAATGAGGTCATTTAATCACCTAGTCAAAATGATAAATGTTTAATTATAATTCTAATATCATAAAGTCCTAGATAGAGTACATTGGTCTTAAATTGAAATTATCCAAGAAAACGTAGTAGCATAATAATAGTAAAATGAACTTCGGCCGGGTCGGGCACTATCGGGTTTGAGATTTTAATTCCACAACCCTACCCATTACGTGCGGGTTCAAACATATTTAACACATGAATATTTTTAAAAATCAAATACCCGATTAAATAGGGTCGGGTCGGGCAGGTTATGCGGGTTCGGGTTATTCTTGTGCAGCCCTACTTATCACCTTATACTTGGCACACAAAGGGAGAATTAAATGAAATATATTCCTCTATTTGTGTGCCTTCGATATGATGATTAACGTAAAAAGTATTGGAATGCATAGGCTTTCCAAATATCCTTGATGATTAATGTAAATATTGAGGATATATGTAGACATGAGGGGGAGTCTCCCCACATACACTACGTTACGCTCTTTTCCTTTAACCAAGTTTTATTTTTTCCACCGGGTTTTGTTACTTGGTAAGGTTTTTAATGAGGTAACAACACATTAACTTCAATGATCAAAGCAAGGATCAAATAAAGATGGACTTAATGGAAGAAGTCTGTCTTGATGCTATAATCTTTTTCTCCAGTCAAGGTTATTTTTCCCACAAGGTTTTTCTTACTTGACAGAGTTTTGAAGAGGCAACAAGACGCATACAACATTCTATCTATAACTCAGCACAAAGGGGAGTGTTGAAGGAAATTCTTTGTTGTGTGTTATCATGTAGATATAATATGTAGAGTTAATGCCTCAAATAGGACTAATAGCAAAGTTAATTACACTTATAGGACCATCAACGAAAGTGAAGTTTCATAGGACCAAATTCAACATGATTGGACAAAAATAACCTTGCTTTAATTTTTTTAATTTTAAAAATGCAAAATAGAAAACTTTTGAAACTGGAAATTAGCATCGCCGCTGGACCCAGAGTCGCCCACCGCTGCCCTCACCGGCGCTGACTTCCACCACCCTTGCCGGCACAGCCAGCCGCCGCCATCGTCGGCGCTGTCGCATCCTTGTCGATGCATCGCTTCCATCCATCACCGTCTAACCGGTGTTGCCATCCTCCATCCTACCCTCGTTGCTGCCGCCTTTGTTAAATCTGAGGCCACCACTTCACCTCCGTGCACTGCCGCCGCCGTTATATCCCACCGCCGAAAATATGACATTAAGTTGGAAGATTTGGACTTGAAAATTACTCTCAAATCTGCCTTCAATACAATTTTTTAGATTTGCCATAAAGATGGCAGATTTATCTTGACCGATTTACACAAAACTGCAATAATCTTGGCAAAATATAAAGTCCACAACCAAATTTCCAAAAAACCAAAAATTTAATCGAACAATAACTTTAAAAAATTCATCTCAATAAGAAATAAGAAGTGAATGACAAAAAATTAAAAAAACGAGTTACACATAGAGTGTTTTGCCATAATATGATTGTCAAAGTACATTTCTGCCATAAACTTGGCAAAATCATATGCCATCATCCAAAAATCTGCCATAAAACATGGCAAAATCGTCTCCCATCATCCAAAAATCTAGAAAAGTTGATTTTTTTTTAAAAATTCAAGTAATCAGGAAACAGAAATTTGAAATAGGTGTCCAAAAATCAACAAATTGAATGTCAAAACTGAAAAAAAAATAGAGAAATGAAGGAAAATTCAGAAAAATCAATTTCAAAGCCAGAAATTCGAATAATTGGAGGAGGGAGAGGAGAAGGAGGAGGAAGAAGAGGAAAAAGAAGAATATGTTATAACTCAAAAGGTGTGTTAGGGACAGCCTTGGTTGTCAAAAGGAGGAGACTGCGCGTATCCAATAAAGAAACCACTAATAGTCCTTGGGTCCAATGTCTTCTCACTTCAGACAGACATCCCCAAATACGCATATGTTTCAAACTCGGTTTCCAACCTTTGAATAACTCAAAAGGTGTCTTAGGGACAACCTTGGTTGGAAATCGGTTCAATATATGTGTTACTGTCTTAAGCGCTTCAGCCCACAAAAACTAAGGAAGAATGGAGTTGCTAAGCATACTTCGCACCATGTCTATAAGCGTTCGGTTTCTGCTTTCGGCAACACCATTTTGGTCCGGAGACCCAGGTATAGTGTATTGGGCAACAATCCCATGTTCTTGAAGAAACTTAGCAAATGCACCAGGTGCTTGTCCATTTTCAGTGTATCTACCATAATATTCACCACCTCTATCGGATCTAACTATTTGTATTCGCTTCCCACACTAGTTCTCAACTTCAGCCTTAAAAGACTTGAAGGCATCCAATGCTTCATACTTATTTTGAAGTAAATACACATAGGTATATCGAGAATAATATCAATAAAGGTGATAAAATATTTCTGACCCGACATGTCCATTTCTGGACAACATATATCAGTATGTATGATTTCTAATATACTTGAACTCCTATTGGCACCCTTTTTAAACTTGTTTGTCTGCTTACCCTTAATGCAGTCTACACAAGTTTCAAAATCAGAAAAATCGAGAGTACTAAGTACCCCACCATTAACTAATCGCTTAATTCTTTCAATGGAGATGTGACCCAATCTCCGGTGCCATAACATAGAGAAATTCTCGTCAACACTGGATCTTTTGGAGCCAGTATGTACATGAAATGAATTAAGTGTGGCGTGATTTAGCAAATCAATACGGTAAAGACCATCAGACAAAGTACCTTTTCCAACAAAAGTAGATTTATTGAATATTTCAATAACTTTATTCTTGAAATTGAAGGAAAAACCGAATGGTACTAGTCTTGAAATTGAAATCAAGTTTCGTGAGAAACTTGGTACATAAAAAGTCTTTTCCAAAGTTAAAACAAAGCCACTACTTAAAACTAAAGTGCATGTTCCAATGGTTTCCACACGTGAGCCCATCTCGTTTCCGGATAAGATGCTTTGCTCACTTCCCACTGGCTTCCTTAGATTCTGCATACCCTGTAAAGAGTTTGCAACGTGGATTGTAAAACCAGAATCAATCCACCATGAATTAGCGTTAACATCACACATATTGGATTCATGACAAACTAAGGAGGATATATTACCTTTATTCTCCAACCACTTCTTGAACTTGGCATAATCTTTCTTCATGTGTCCTTTCTTTTTACAGAAATAACATGTATGTACCTTCTTAATGTCAGCTTTGGGTGGTATTTTACTTTTACCCTCCCTTAGCTTACTTGTCAAATTTGTTCTTGGCTAAGGTTGTAGCTAACATGACACTTTCACCCAACTCCATTATGAGCCTTTTTTCTTCTTGCATACACATGGCCATTAGTTCATTAATTGACTACTTATCTTCACGTGTGTTATAAGATATATATAATATAATAAAGCAAACCCTTAGCACAACCTTATGAGAAATAATTGACATGTGGCAAAGCTCTTTGTAAAGAATTTGACATGTGGCAAAACCTTATGAAAGAACAATCATGTGTTAAATAACTTTATCATAGCAATTACGTGTTACTTATACTCTTTGGCCTTTGCAATTATATTGTGCATACAATTAATAAATGAATATCAAAAGACACTATAAATATGTATTTATGCATGTAATGAAAACCTTTTCAATTTCCAATGAAAAAGAAGAGATTGTAAACTAAAAACAAATAACTCTTTCATTTCCCTTCATAAAAATTTATAAAACTATGAGAGTTTTATTATGAGATCAGACTATAGGTAAAAATCAGCTCAGATCAAACCAAATTTCGACAATATTAAAATACATAGTTTGTTTCGTTTTTGGTCCCCTGATTATTGTGTCAATGACACTTTTGGTACTCGTCTTTTTATTTTTTCATTTTTAGTCCTCGACTATTGTGCTAGAAACAATTTTAGTCCGCATTTAGTCCCTGAGTATTACCAAATTGACACTTTTAGTCCTCACACTATGATTTTGACACAATAAATGGAGGGCTAAACATGTAACTAATATATAATAGTTGAAAGACTAAAAGTGTCACTTCTATGAAATGTTAATTTCACAATTTAAAATATTTTAGCATTCATGAAGATACAATTAACATTCTAAATTTCTATTATAAAATAAATAGTATTATCCCCACTATATAATTGCAACAATTTCAATTTGCTATTTTAAATTATGTAATCAACATCATAAATTTACATTTTTGAAAGATATATAATACATGACCATGGTGTTAAAATAACTTTTCATATAAATTTTAGGGTATTAAAATTACATATGAAAGTTTGAGGTATTTATCTCCCACCCATTCAAAGTTTGGGGTATTTTAATTATTTTTCCCTTATTAAGTCATATATTTTCAATATCACATTAGTTGTACCAATACAAATTATTTTACTAACCGCATTCCCAAATGAAAGAAAAGACGGATTATACTTGCTCAATAAATTCTTAACTTTGACATTATTTGTTTGATTGATTACAGAACTCATCACACGATGCCAAAATTATTATGTTGAGTTAAAAAATGAAAATAAGCATCAACCATACCAACCTTTACAAAATAAAGTGGGATACAATCATGTATTTAAATTTAATCACGAATACAATCTTAAAGTCAGAAAACATCATTGTGACTAATTTATAAAATGATCATATTTTTAATACCAATTCAAAAATAAGATATCTTATTAATTGGGTCTGGAAAACTGGAAAAGTGATAATTCCATTTTTGCATAAAATTAATAACAAGAATCATGCAAAATTGATTAGAAAAGGTGATAATTTCAAATCCATCATTTTCACTAATTTTTACCACACGGACAAGCAAATAAAATTACCGTGCGATGCATGGGTGTACACACTAGTATTTTAAATGGCCCATAGTGGTGGGGAAGGGTATTCAAAATGAAGTCCACCAAGAACGTCTTCGACGTTGTTACCTCCAATTTTTGCAACTGAGCCGCTATGTCCCGCATCTTCATGATGTGGTCTTGCACACTCTTAACGGTTGTGAGACGGACTGAGGAGAATTTCATGATTAAGGTACTTGCTAAGGCCTTTTCTGAAGTGACAAATTGATCGTTAATAGCCTTAAGCAAGTCATTGACATTCTTATGCTGATCAACCGAGCCACGAATTTCAGCTGAAATTTTAGTTTTGATAAACATTACGCTGAGCCAATTGGATCTCTGTCATCGCTCATATAGCGCAATTTCAACTGGAGTACTTTGTGCATTAATGGTGGGCGGTTCATCCTTCATAATAGCATAATCAATGTCCATGCAACTAAGTGTATGAGAACTCTTTCTCTCCAAACCTTATAGTTGTCACCAATTAGTTCGGGAATTTCAAGGCTTAACGAAAATGCGGAATGGGTAGTGGGTTGAGAAGCTGAAAAAGTCCATATACAGCGTGTGTTAGTTTAAAAAAATAAAAATGTTTAAAAAAAGCGCAATAAAACACCGTTGGCTCTTTCACCCAAGCACCACCACCACCTCCGGTCACCAGGGAAAAAATGCCACATGCATTAGGAATGCCATATTTATGGCAGATTCAATGAAAATTTTGGCATTCTCAAAAAGTAATATGCCATTTTTTTTTTGGCATTTTCAGGAAAAAATGGCATTTTTTAATAGAAAATATGACATTTTTTACACCGGTTAAATATTACTAAATTAAATAAGAAAGACAAAAAATATAACTTGTTTTGTACTTTTCCCAAAAAGTGACTAATCATACATTTAATGCCCTTTATTAAACACCACAGAGTACATTTATTATTATTTTAGTATTATATTCTTTATAATTAAAAAATAATAAAATGTACAGACACCATGCACTACTAGCATCATTGCCACCTCCTCCCGCCGCCGTCGCCATAACTACCGCTTAGATAATCTTTTGTTCGAACTAATTGTCCTTACTTTGCATGAATCTAAATCATACTCCGTCCCTTACAGGTATGCAGAGTTTGACCGATACGTAGAATATAAAGTAAAAATTGTATGGTAGATAGTTGTACAAAGAAGAAGGAAATAATAAGAGCTGCAAATTGATTGATTAAATCATAATGACAAAGTTTTTGGGACAATCAGAAAAGGAAAGTTGATAAAATTATAAGGTAGGGAGAAAGTATAAATAGGTATTTTAAAAAGTAGTGGGAAAATAAAACAACATTTTTAGTCTGAATTGACAAGGAAACTGAATTTTAATTCAAAACAAATTCTATTCGTATATTCAGTAGACGGAATAAACAAACTATGGATAAACCATTGAATTTGATATTCCATGTTATGAAGACTCTAAAGAAATTCTTTCAGAGGACCCCATTCAATTTGATATTCCATTGTAGGGGTGGGCGTGGTCCGGAACGGTCCGGTAAATTAGTAAAACCCGTAATGTATCCGTGAGGTTTTTAACGGTCCGGTTTCAAGGCTGGAACCGTTCGGTACCATGTCGTTTCAGAATGGTACAAAACGGTACGGTACAATGCCAAACACATGCTAAAAAATTTGAACAAATCTTGCAATTAGTAGATATCATCACACTAACCAACTCACATGAAATATTGATATAAATACAAGAAATTGCATATACAAGACTACAATTCACAAATAAACAAATAGTGCAACACAACTAAGAAAGAGTACACCAAAATGATGACGCACGAGATAAATATCATCCTTAATTTACTTTATTCATGTGAAAATATATAAAAAGAATTTCATCAAATTGTTGAATATAATAGAAATCCTCAACGTTCTTCTTCTTCTTCTTCTTCTTCTTCATTCTAGGTAAAATATTACTCCATAGTTCTAATTTAATTTATAGTTGAACCTTGAGAGCTAAAATTTAAACCATATTAATTAAGTTGTAAAATTGCACAAATATGATACAACAAAAAGTCATGTACGCTAACATTACTAGAAATGAAGTCATCAATGATTTCTCTAAAATTTTAATATTCTTTCAATACGTACCAAAATATAATATAAATTATCTAAAAAAATGACAATATATATATATATATATATATATATATATATATATATATATATATATATATATATATATATATATAACACATTTAGTTTTTTAAGGATGCATAAATACATACTTGAGCTATAAAATTTTTGGTCTATAAAAGATATATATCGGATTGGTATATAAGAAATATAAAAAAATTCAAGTGCATTATTTTCAAACGGTTCGGTCCGGTATTTTTCGGTTATCAAAATCTAAGACCGGTCCTATACCCGTTTCAAACGGTACGGTTTCAGTACGGAACAAAAATATATGAAACCGTTTAAATACCCGATATTCGGTTCGGTACCATTACAGGACGGTTCGGTACGGTTAGGGTTTTATGTCCAACCCTATTCCATTGAATGAAACTCTTCAATTAGCTACGGACATGAGACAGCAACAATAAATACATTGGATTCCTTTAGCACGTAAAACCCTAAACCCAAACTTGTGGTAGACGAAGCAAGTGGCTAAGCTGCTGTAACGCCCCAGCCCCCAAGCATTGGTGCTCTGGATTGGAGCAGAAATGGCCGGTGCATTGCTCCGTTCTCTCTGGTCATCTTCTAGAAGATCTTTCCCTCCCACATTCCATCCTACACAACTATGCACGGGTTACTAGATCTGCTCGCGCCTTCTCAGCCGCCACAGCTACAGCACCTGCAACTACCCCTGGTGGTGCGGTGGATCCTGGCTTGCTGAGGAACGTAGCCGGCATAGCCCAAGTTGATCACGGCAAGACCACTCTCATGGACCGGCTCCTCCGTCATAGCTCATGTATGATTTTTCTACACACACGGATACATAAACCTTTTTTTTCATTTATTAATTGTTGGTATGAATTCTAGGTAATATACAATTTAATTAGTAATATATCATATGTAGTATATAACATATAATAAATTGCAATTTTTGAGGGAATTTTATATATGCAATGTTAAATACAGTTAAATAAATTATATATATACGTAGTATATGATTATATATATGAAATATAATATTTTATACAGTGTGTGACTAGTCGCCTAATTGTTGCCTAGGCGGGCGCCTTGTCACCTAGGCGATATGGTCATGGGCGGAGCTAGGGGAGGGCCATCCCTGGCCTTGGCCCAGCCCAAATTTTAAAAATACTTGTATTTTTAGTGTAAAAAATTCTGTGTAAAAAAATTTTCAAAAATATTCTTTGTACCGGCCCAGTGCGGCCCAGTGCCCTAACTCCGCCCCAGGATATGGTATCGGTTGGCGTCGTGACTCACCTTACCGCAATGACAAGTATGGTTAGTTGGTACCCAGATAGTCAATGATCTTGGTCGATACTTGCATAAAACATTCTGTCCGCATTATGCCCTTGTAATGTAGAAACATGTGCATTTGTATATTTACTATGTTAATTACTGCCTGTTAGGTGTTCATTTCTTTTGGGAGTACAATTATGCTTGCTTATAGGTAGGGGTGGGAAAATATACCGTAATTTCGGTATACCGGCCATACCATACCGAAAAATACCAATTTTACTGAAAATTTCGGTATACCGAATTTTTCGGTACAGTATGATACCATACCAGGTCACTTCGGTACGGTAAAGGTATGCACTATTAAAATTTTTGGTATTTCGGTATATACCGAAATACCGTCATAAAACTTATAAATTATTAAGGCCCAAAGCCAGCCCAAAGACATTAAATGAAAAAATATTAAGGGCTTAAGGCCCAAACAAAAAAAAACCCATCTATGAATGTAAGACTTACGAGCTGAGAATAACCCCAACATCTAAATCCCTAATCGTAAATGGGAGTAATCCCTCGTCACTAGCTACTGCTCCTACTCATTCATTCATCTTCAAAGGTAAGCTAAGCCTCCATCTAGTTTATGTTCTAGCATGCGTTTGAGTCGGAGCTGGATACTTGGAGCATGGCAGAAGATTCTCCCAAAAAGTTAAGAGTCGGGCACTCGGACCAAATTCTCTTCTCCCAAGTCTGCGCAGGACGACAAGACTTGGAGCTGGAGCTGCGGACGACGACGCCATTGACGAAGCACGGAACTGTGGACGACCTTCAAACATTTCACTGTTGAAGCTTCTCAATTTGGTCTGTGTTCAAGCACGTTTCAACGGTAACTTTGAATTATTATTATACTCCCTCCGTCCCTTAAAACTTTGCCAACTTTCCTTTTTTGGATGTCCCATTAACTTTGACACTTTCCCTTTTAAGTAAAGAATTTGTGGTTCCAGTTAATTCTCTCTCCTTTGCACAAACATGGCAAAGTTTTAAGGGACGGAGGTAGTATGTTTTTGTATAAATGTATTTTTAATACGAAATAGAAAGAAGTTCTAGAAATATCTTTCTCCTAGGAATTACTGACCTTAATTTTGTTTGTTGATATTTTCTCTTTAGGTGCAGAGCTTTAATCCTTTAATCACTGACCCTAGTTTTGTAAAATGATTTTAATACTTGCACATGTTTAAAACTGTATATGCTTTTAAGCATGTGTGTGTGTGAACTTGTATGTGTATGTATACATATAGTGCTCTTACATCACAATATTAATTGCTATAGTGTTGTGAATTTTCGGTATAAAACGGTATGAACACATACCGTACCGAATTTTCGGTATACTGAAATTCGGTATACCGAAAGTTTCGGTATGGTAACAGTATGAGATTTACCAATACCGGATTTTCGGTACAGTATGCGGTATGGCGTTAAAATTTCGGTATACCATACCGAACAAGCCCTACTTATAGGACCTAAATGGCTTGCTGCTGTGTTGAAATGCCCTTTTATCCAGATGGTGTCAGTCAAAAACTTGTGTCAGTCTGATTGACTCACATAACTATAACTCTTTTCCCAATTTGGAAAATACAAAACAGAGTCCAAAACAAGAAAAAAGAAGTAAGCAAGGCATAAATTGTTGATATATGGTTTTATTTTTTCTTCAGCTTGAGAAGTGTTTGAGATAGTTGATGTTGGGCGCTAAGTTTTCTCCTCATATTTTACCTATTTAATTACTTAATTTGTACAACTCTCTCACTACCTCATGCATTGTGTAGGGAGGTGCTTTTGTAAACAACAGATTCCGGATTACCCGGTCTTAGTTGTTTCAAGGGTTCTAATGATCATTTAGAAGGCCATATTCCTTTCTTTCCACTCATCAAATTGGTGCTAGTATCATATCATAATTTCGACCATAAGAGTAGGCAGGGAGGACCATATACTGAAACCTTTAATAGGTTCCGCCCTGCACGTGTCATCATGATCGCAAAGGAGTGTGTTAGTAAGATACTCTCATTACAATTTACAGAAGTGATATAATGATAATGTCAATAGGATTTTTTGTATGGAGTTTGTGTTGATATGCATATATTGTGTATTGGCTCCACAACAATGACATTAGAAATTTGTCTAGCACAACCGTATATTTACTCCAACAACATCAATATTATGAGGTTTGTATTTCGTTAATAATTTGATTGTTTTTGTAATTTTTTAAATATAGAGTTGGTTTAGCCTTTTATTTTCTCCATAATTAATAGGGGAGTTCTAATTATGTGTCCGAATGGTTTACAATTGACTGCAATTTATACAAGTACTAATCATGTCTATAATGCAAGTAATAATACAATATTAATGATAGAGATATGTAACAACTAATTGTAATATTATGTCTTAAATGCAATTATTTCTTTCCTTCAATATTACGAGGTGTATCTTCTGAGCCAAAGGTATTTGTACTGTATAAAAAATTACATTTTGATAATATCTATGTCTTCTAATGTAAGATTACTCCACGTGGAACGGTGGTAGCACATCCCATTCCGTACTGCTTTTCTTCCGCCCTAAATTTGTTTCTATGTTATTGGTTTCTTAATCTCTGCATCTAGTTCCAAAGACTGAAATTTTCTGCCTTTTTCCAGTGGCAATGATGACAAAAGGCCGGTCATACGGCTGCTTCCATGTGCTCGGTAGTAGTATGATGATCTGTTTTAGGAGGTATACCTTTTGAGCCAGTGGTAACAGTGTCCTGTCTGTAGAAATTTTACATTGTGATGTTTTTTGTCTTTTTTTTTTGTCTTCTTTCAGGTTTAAGTAAAACAACTCCATAGACTTGCCAATGAGTGCATTCATCATGTGTAGCTGACCATATGCCGGAAGAGTCATGAATTCTAGGTTTCTGGGTGTAGGTTACCTCTCTATCATGGAAAAAAATGAGTCATGAATTCTATATCATTTGATATGTTTTTTATTGCTTGCAGGTTACCTCTCTATCATGGAAAAAAATGAGCTGAACATGGTTGACACTCCTGGGCATGCAGACTTTGGTGGTGAAGTATGCACCACCAAATGAGTTACCATTGGAAAATTCTATGTGCCACAAGTTTTGTTGCTTGTTTAGGGAATGATTTTAAAGTCCAATATCCCGTACATACATGTTCGATTGGAGTTTTGTGGACTGACATGAAGTAAACCATTTTTTCCTTTAAAATTTCCTTGGCATAGGTTTAACGTGTAGTTGGCATGGTTGAGGGAGCAATCCTAGTTGTTGATGCAGGTGAAGGACCACTTGCACAGACAAAATTTGTTCTTGCCAAGGCCTTGAAATATGGTTTATGTCCTATTCTTCTTCTAAACAAAGTAGACAAGCCTGCAGGTATCTATGGTCCTATTCTACATCTACCATCTATTTAGGTGCTAACAGTTCACAATTTGACATGGGCCTTGCAAATTTGTCGGGTGGTTCTTGTTACTTTTTACAGAAAACCAGTCAACCATGTAGCAACCAATTTAACATTGTATACTATACTTCAAATACATTAAAAATGCTCATTTTTTCAACTGAACAATGATTTTTTTGTGTAAATTTGCATCATTTGCAATGGAGCCGAAGATTCGCTATGTTTTTGACTTGAGAATATGATGAAATATAACAAAATGTTTTTGTGTAAATCTGTGCTTCTTTGTTATGAAGCAGCAATATGTTCATGCAATCTATAACGTGAATTTCATCATGGGTCACCGTGAAATAGCCTCTCTGTGCTTTAGTATAAGGGTTAGGCTGCGTACATCTGACCCCCTAACCCACCATAGGTGGGAGCCTTTGCGGCACTTGTGTAAAGTGATGATGGATGGAACCTAGAAAAGTAAGGCTGGAGAGCGGGGATACACCATCAAAACAATATAAAACTTGATAAAATAAATCTGGCTACAATAATAGCTCAAAAAAATAAATCTCTGAAATGCTGAATTTCAGATTTAGATTGCCACTTTCAGTCTAAATTTCCATTGATAAAATACTAATATTTAATATCCTTTACTTGAACACTTTTGTACTTAACAACACCAAATGAAACATTTATATTTTAATACGTGTAATAAGACTGAATTCAAGATCACACTAATGTTAAATGCTCAGAAAACATGATCATTATTAGCATCTTCAGTTTTTTCTTTGAATTGTGCCCAATGATTTTAGTGAATTTTAATTAATTTCCTGCAGTTACTGAAGAGCGATGCAATGAAGTTGAGATTCTTGTCTTTGACCTTTTTGCGAACGTGTGAGCTTCAGGTTATATGACATGATATTTGTGCTCTTATGTCATCGAATTTAATCCTTATCTAGTAAAAACATTTTATATATGTAGACCAGGTAGTAGAGGCATAGCCGCATATAGTTGTGATAGACATCCAATATCAGTGGTTTAAGCCCAGTAAGTGATAGTAATAAGAAATATAGTGTCTTTTAATAGTGTATAATAAAAGGAGTTTAGGCCTTGTAAGTCTGTCACTAAATAGCAGTGAGTTGGCCCATTAGGAATATGATAAATATGTGTTGAGGTGTACAATAAGACAGGTAAAAATTAGATCTGGAATTAGGCCTTGGGAGTGCGAGACGACTCGAACTGTCTCAAACATTTATTCTCTTCTATTTCCTTTTTTTCAGTTGCTGTACGTACGTGGGTTTACTGTTATGCGCCATTGTACTGGGAGGATCGGTTCCTCGGATTTTATCAATTGAACATTGAATTTATGCTGCTTTGTTGAGTTACCTAACATGTTAACTAAAAATGTTTTGATTGGCTTAGTTAGTGCTCAAGAGGTGCTAAATCACCCCTTTTTGGGGGAAGAAAAGTGCTTATTGTTTATCAGAGATGCCAGTGAAGTTGTCTTGAAAGAGAACAAGAATTATATTGTTAAGTAATGTCGAAATAGTCTCCGCTTTCGTATTAAGCGGCAATGAGTCATGGTTGAAGAAGGTTGAAATGAAGATCGTAAGACTATCAGAAGCGCGTAGGAGAAGAAATTATGATGAACATATGTTTGAGCTATTGTGTTTGTTCCGGAATATGATAATTCATCATTGGGATATTCTCTCCCCATCCGGAAATTGGTCTCCGAAGGAGGTGAGATATTACCTATAAGGGTGTCGGAGTTCTTAATAGTCGTTTATGCTGTATTGAAAGGTCTTGAAGGCACTCTGCTTCAAAGTATTTGATATTAAAAAAGTATTTTTAAATTTTTTCTATCACACGGGACCTCGGAGGAGTTCGCTCTCCCGACTGCACATGTGAAGCCTTAGCTAGAATAACTTAACAGTCTGACTACCAGTTTTATAGCTTCTTGCACAGTCTAAAGACCGAAGGGGTCCCATGTGATAGAAAAAGTTTATAAATACTTTTTTAAAACCGGATATTTCTGAAGCGGGGTGTCTTCAAGAGCTTTCAACACAGCATAAACGGCTATTAAGAACTTCGGTACCCTTGATAGATAATATCTTAGCTCATTCAGAGATCAATTTTCGGATGGGGGAGAGAATATCCCAATGCTAAATTATCATATTCCGGAACAAACGCAATAGCCCAGACGTATGTTGATCATAATATCTTCTCCCACGTGCCTCCAACAGTCTTACAATCTTCATGTCAACCATGACTCACCGTCGCTTAACATGAAAGCAAAGACTCTATTTAGACGTCGTTCAACAATAGAATTCTTCTTCTCTTTCAAGACAACTTCACTAGCATCTCTAATAAACAATAAACACTCTTCACCCCCAAAAAAGGGTGATTTAACGTCTCTTGAGCACTGAATTTGTGAAAACATTTGTAGTCAACATGTTAGGTACCTCAACAATAAATTTAAAATTTGAGGAACCGATCCTCCCAGTACAATGACGCATAATAGTAAGCCCACATACAATAGCGGAAAATAGAAGAGAAGAAAGGTTTGAAACAGTTTGAGTGGGCTCGGATTCCCAAAGGCCTAATTTCAGTTTCAATTTCGGCTTGCCTATTCTACACCTCAGCACATATATGTCATATTCCTAATAGGCCTGCCCATTGGTATTTAGGTATAGGGCCTAAAATCCTTTTATTATACACTACTTTAAGACATTATTATTAATTATTAATTTTACTATCACTATATAGGTCCATATCATCACTTTCCCCTTGACAACCACCTTGTCCTCAAGATGGGTGATAAGAAACAGCTCGGAAAATCAGCTTCACCTTGGTGCCTCTTCCTTCCCAGTATCTCTCGGATTGTTGAACCAGAAGCTTCAGTACTTGTTCCTTCAAAATCACAAATGGTGCTGCTGTTGCAGAAGATATGTCGAGTGCAATTTCAATGGTCTCCCCCAACTTCTTAAAAAACTGATTCTGGGAGGAAATTATAGCACCAGAATCACTTTTGTACTTTCACCAAAACACTCCAACTTTGCAGTTTAAAGAATCAGATCCAAACAGCCCCTTACTTAATTTGTACCGTTCTCTCATTACCTCATGCATTGTGCAGAGATGTGCTTTTGTAAACAACAAATTCCAGGTTACCCAGTCTCAGTTGTTTTAAGGGTTTCAAAGATCATTTAGAAAACCATATTCCACCCCTTCCACCATAAGATCATTGGGGCCAATATCTTACTTTTCGACCATAAGAGTGGCCATATATCGGAACCTTTAATAGTTTCCCCCTTGCACGTGTCATCGTGTTCGCAAAGGAGTGTATTAGTGAAGATACTCTCTTTATAATTTACAGAAGTGATAATAATGACAATGTCAATAGGATTTTATGTATGGAGTTTGTGTTGACATGCATATATTGTGCATTGGCTCCACAAACAATGGCATTAGAATTTTTTTTACACAACTGTATATCCACTCTAACGTCGATATTATGAGGTTTGTGTTTTCGTTAATAATTTTATTGTGTTTGTTATTTTTTGAATATAGGGTCGATTTAACTTTTTATCTTCTCCAATAATTAATAGGGGAATTCTTTTAGGGTTGACATATTTACACGAGTAAGGCATGACATAGGCAAACTTAAATTATGACAATATTCTTATTATAGAAGAAAAATCGAAGTTTACAGCTAAAATATCTAGAATCGAAGTTGCTCTACACAGAAAATCTGATAACCATTTAGGTATGCATATACTTCAAGTATATACCATATTTTAAGTTAGAAATTCATTAGTACTTAAAGTAGTATGATATTATTTATCTAATATAACTTATCTTTATCGTGCTTGTGTTAATATAGGCTTGAATTAACCAAAATGTTTGCAGAAAAACAACATATATGTTTACAGTTGGTTGGATTTTTTATCATCTTCTTGTCGGACCATTAAATTAACATGTGAAACATTTTGACATTCATAAATAACTTGCAGAATGTCTAAATATCGAAGAGTGTCAACACTTTTTAAGTCTGCTTATTCATCCGAATCCATCACATAGGTAATGACTAAATATTTTAAAAAAGAAAGTAATAAACTTGAGTTTTTTGGTGTTGTGATAGGGACCTATATGTGATAGGTAACACATATTTATCATATTCCTAAAGGGCCAGCCCAAAGGTCCTAATAGGTTGTGATAGGTACTATATACGTCCCTATCACAACATCAAAAATTCAAGTTTATAACTTTCTTTTTGAAAGTATTTAGTGCATTACTTATGTGATGGACTTGGGGGTGAACAAACGGACTTAAAAGGTGTCGACAGTCTTCAATATTCAGACATCCTGCATGCTGTTCATCCATGACAAGAAGATGATAAAAAATCCAACCAACTGTAAGCATATTTGTTGCTTTTCTGCAAACAGTTTGGTTACTTCCATTCGAGCCTATAGTAACACAGGCACGATAAAGATAACTTATATTTGGTAAATAATATCATATTATTCCAAGTACTAATGAATTTCTAACTTAAAAGGTGGTATATACTAAAAATATATACATACCTAAATGGTTATCTGATTTTCTATGTAGAGCAGTCTTGATGCAAGACATTTTAGCTGCAAACTTTGACTTTCATTCTACAATGAGAATATTGTTATAGTTTAAGCTTAAGAATGTGAAGGCCCGCTCGTGTAAATATGTCAACCTTGTAAGAATTCCTCTATTAATAATTGGAGAAGATAAAAAGTTAAATTGACTCTATATTTAAAAAATGACAAACACAATAAAATTATTAACGAAAACACTGACCTCATAATATCGATGTTGTTGGAGTAAATAAACAGTTGTGTTAAAAAATTTCTAATGTCATTGTTTGTGGAGCCAATGCACAATATATACATGTCAACACAAACTTCATACATAAAATCCTATTGACATTGTCATTATCATCACTTCTGTAAATTGTAATGAGAATGTCTTCACTAATACACTCCTTTGCGAACATGATGACACGTGCAGGGCGGAAACTATTAAAGAATCTGGTATATGGCCCTCCCTGCCCACTCTTATGGTTGAAAATTATGATATTGACACCAATTTGATGGGTGGAATATGGTATTTTAAATGATCTTTGATACCCTTACCCTTGAAACAACTGAGACTAGCTAATCTGGAATCTGTTGTTTACAAAAGCACCTCTCTGCACAATGTATGAGGTTATGAAAGAAGTGTACATATTAAGTAATTAAATAGGTAAAATATGAGGAGAAAACTTAGCGTTCAACATCAACTATCTCAAACACTTCTCAGGCTGAAGAAAAAGTAAAACCATATATCAACAAGTTATGCCTTGTTGAGTTCTTTTTTCAAATTTTGTTCTCTATTTTGTATGTGTCAAATTGGGAAAAACATTATAGCTATATGAGTCAATGACTGGCACAAAAACACAGAGAGCCTGTTTCTGGATGACCTGTGTTGAAATTCGTGTCGTAAATTGCATGAATAGACTGCTGCTTCATAACAAAAAACACAGACAATTTAGTGAGTCATTTGGCTATATTCCATCATACTCTCAAGTAAAAAAAGTGAACAGTTGGTTGCATTGCAAATGATGGAAATTTACACAAGAAATCATTGTTAGGTTTAGAACAAATGAGCATTTTTAAAGTATTTGAACTATAGTATACAATGTTTAATTGGATGCTTCATGATTGGCTGTAAAATGTTGAGACAAACCCTTGCCGATTTCATTGTGGAATGTACCACGCGTATCGAGGAGAAGCCTCTAGATGAGAACGATTTTGACAACTGGTGGGAGATGCACACCGAAAGGGCTGCCTTTGCGCACGGTTGTGGCGGCAGAGCCGTGATCACCTCCCCTGAGGGTTTCAAAGCATACTGCTCTATGAAATTTGACTTCAAGGTCACCAACAACGAGGCCGAGTATGAGACATTCATTGCAAGGGTTGAAGTATGCAAGGGCCTTGGTGGCTGCATGTCTCAAGGTCAGAATGGATAGTTAGCTAGTGGTGACCCAGATGAATGGGACTCCCGAGACTTGAGAGGAGCAGATGAAAGCCTACAAAGAGTAAGTAGAAGAACAGGCCGTTCGTCACAGGCAGGTAATCATTGAGCAGGTTCGCCCGATAAGAGCTGCTGGTCTGCCCGCTGACAGAAGCAATCAAGGTGGAGGTCATTTCCTTTGCTGAGCCAAGCTGGACAGACGAAATTGGCACGTGCCTCAAGTACGGGATGCTCCTTGAAGAGCAATAGCAGGGCGGCTCCGAGAAGGTAGCATGGATAAAAAGAATAGTCCTGAACTTCGAACTCATAGACGGGCAACTCTATAAGAAGACGTTCGGAGGCCCGTACCTCAGATGCCTACCGCCCGGGTTAGCTGCGGCTGTTATGGAAGAGATTCATGAAGGAATATGCTCAGACCATCAAGGACCGCAGACCTTGGCAAGGAAGATTATCGTCCAAGGGTACTATTGGCCGACTATCCAACAAGATTGTTTCATCCACACCCAAAAGTGTGCAATATGCCAACAATATGCCCCTGTCCTCGGCCGATCAGCCAGTTTCTACTCCCCAATATGACCATATCACTACTTTTTGCAAGATGGGGGGTGGACCTGCTCGGGCCGCTGCCAACAACGTCCGACGGGAGGAAATTTATAAACGTGGGTATCGATTACTTCACCAAGTGGGTGGAAGCCGAACCATTGTCCACAATCACCAAATACCAATGCCATCGCTTCGTGAGACAGAACATTCTATGCTGTTTTGGCATCCCTGAGCAGATTATCAAAGACAATGACCGCCAATTCATCGGCAAGGGCTTCGAAGAGTTCATAGTCAAATGGGGTATCAGGCACTCGAAGGCCTCAGTGGCCTACCCTCAGGCCAACGGGTAGGTGGAGAACATGAATAAAACTATCATTGATGGGATAAAAAAGAAACTAGAAGACTATGCCTCCACGTGGCCGTATCAGTTAAACTACGTCTTGTGGACGGTCACCGGGAAGACCCCATTTGCCTTAGCGTATGGTTTATAGGCCAAAGTCCCTTCCAAAGTGCTGGTACCAACTCACATGGTGACCCATTTTCAGCCCGAGCAAAATGAAGAAGCAAAAAAAGCCGAGCTGCATTTCATTGAAGAATGAAAGGACGTGGCCGCTTGTCGTATGGAGGAATACCATCAGGCCACCCAACGTTATTTTAATAAAGCGGTCAAGATAAGGGCCATTGAGGTGGCCTGATTCCTGAGGAAAAGAGAAAAAAGCAAGCCGCTCGAAGGCGTCAAGATGGCCAAGAACTGGGAAGGCCCGTACACGGTGTGGCGCAAGTTTGCACACGGAACTTTTGCACTACAAACTACGGTAGGACGCCCAACATGCGTATGAAATGTTGAACACCTGAAAAAATTCTATTAGTAGAAGCCCGTGCGGCAGACAAAAGAAAGGAGACATAACTCCTAGAGGAAGTCCTTGGACGAATCACCAGAGGTCTGTAGCCGAGTCGAAGAAGGCCGAGTCGAGACGAATGGTGAGGGGTCCTAGGGAACATTGAGTATTCCAAGGTCGTTCATCTAGAAACCTCTTGGATCGAAGAAAAGGCCCAATCTTCGAACGAGTTTTTGGGTGCCAAGAAAATCAATGTGAGCGGCATGTTCCATTTCCTCATCAGTCAGGGTCGAAGGATCAAATTTGACGGGATAAGGATTCCACCGGTCTGAGGAGGGAAGGGGAGAACCAACTTCAACAAAGAAGAACCTCCTCTCCATGCCATCAGGATTGGGGATGTGAGAGAGACCTTTTGAATCGCTTTGCTGCTGAAGTTTCACACAACCAATCATAAGGACAGAGTAAAGAGCATGCCTTTGCTGTGGTAAGATGTCCCTCTATGTATCTTATAGGAAAGAAGGCCTTATACTCAAACACAGCCTAAAGTAGTTTTCTCTTACTTTCTTTTACCTATCAGAGTTATCTGCTTGCCGAAGACTTGGGCAGAGCCTTTGCAGATCATGCAATTTTCCCAACTTTTGTGGAGGCCGAGGCTTCAGTAAAGTGTGTTCCCCTTAAGGTAATAATCTCACATTGTTCTAGAAGTTCCCGTATAGTATGTGAGCTTTTGAACCAAAACCGACCACAAACTAACCAAATCGAACTTTAATAACCAAACGTCCAAACCGAACAAAGTATAGTAATTTATAGTTGGTTCCGCTTACTGTTTTTGCTTTAAACTTACCAATACCGAAAAAACTGATTTGAACATGTCAAAACTTACCGAAACTGCCATGGACTAACTGAAATTAACCAAACCAGTTTGGTCGTATCGTTTTTTCGCATTTTTCAGAATTGTACCAATAAGTAAGTGAATTGACTGAGCTGAATCTGACAAAAGCGATGGGCACCCTATAATTCCAACTAGTTGGGCTCAGTGACATGAAGTTTAGTGTTAGTTTAATGAGTATACATTACGTAGCACCATAATTTCATGCAAAAAAAGTAAAAAGAAAAATAGTACAGTGATAACGTTTACCCTAGCTGTCCTATTTTGTTGCAACGAAGGAAAAACAATGTTTCTATATCCTTTTTCAATATTTCTACTTGCATTGTGCTAGTTATTGTAGTCATCTCCACTTACAAGATTAATATTTTAAATTAAAGTTGTAAAACATAAAACACAAAAACGGAAGGAGGCTAGTCTTAACAGTGAACAACTGGAGTAAATCCTCCAATTTACAGAAAAGATTCATACAAATTACATTTCCTAACTTGAGTTAAACTAACAAACAGACTTAAAAAATATAAGCAGGGACAATGCTTTATGGCCGTTGTACCTTGCCAAAATTTAAATACCTTGTTTGGAAAGAAACCATTTTATTTCTGGGAGGTAGGTAGGTAATAAGATTTGTTTATCCATGTGAAACAATCTAAAGAATTGCTTGTACTTTCACAGACTATGCTCGGTCTGGTGAGATCAATGTATGTTCTCTTCACCGTGGATGAAGATTTGGCATTTCTATGCTATGGATACCTAGCTACAGAGAATGCCGGTACAATTAGGAAAGAGGTTGCAAGGCTTTGTAGGGAACTTAGACCACATGCACTTGCAATGGTCCATTCCTTTGGCATACCTGACGCCTTCTTGAGCCCCATAACTTTCAATTGGATTGAAGCAAATGCTTGGTCTTCTGTATAGTGGCTTATATGTGATGTGTCCATGGCTCACCTTCAGACCTGTTTTCCTCAGCCCTGTTTTTAAATTCAGACCTGGTATTCTTAAGGAGGCCTGGTTCTGATTACAAGAATTTATAATCTTATACGGAGTATAACAAAATAGAAGTATCAAGTAAAGATTTAATATGTTTGAAAATAATTTCACATTATGACTGTACTTAAATGAATTGGGTATCGAAAATTTGTACAAATATAAACAAGTCTTTGTACATGACTACATGCCATCCCAAATCCCAATATTCTCCCGGTAGTAATACTTAAAATTTGGAAAAAGTGTTATATACACTCTCTTATTATTATGTACGAAACGTCGATTAAGCAAATTTTGGTCAAATGACTTTTATGTCAATTACACTTTGAGTAAATTTTGGTCAAATGACTTTAATGTCAATTACACTTTCAGTAAATTTTGGTCAAATGACTTTTATGTCAATTACACTTTCAGTTCTTGTCTTTTACATCATCCATTTTTAGTGTTTGACTAATGTTTCTTGTCTATTTGTGGTGTTTTCGTCCAATAATTTGAAGCCTTGAGGGTTATTCGATGATTTCAACCGTTGAAAATATCGTCGAAAGAGCCATATATGAGTGAATTGAAAAGCAATAGTTATTGAAAAATAATGCGGAATTACTGTGATACTTGTTGGACTAAAAGAAAAGAAAAACAAAAAGGAAGGAGAAAATTAAAAGTAAATATTCCTACTCTATTTAGCCTAATTTGACTTTTCATTAATTCATGTCAAAGAAATTAAACTTTGATCAATTATATACTTATACAGTTATACGCGATAATATTGATAGTATTAAAATGATATAAAATGATTTTTGTTAACAAAATTATCATTAAAGTATAAATTTATTTAGTTTCACATAAATATATTACTTAAATAATACTCCCTTCGCCCCCCAATTAAGTTCCCACTTTCCTTTTTGGGCAGTTCCTAAATTAAGTTCACATTTTAATACTTTCCTTATATGGCAAATTATTTATATCAAAACAGTGCAAAATAGTGTCAAACAGTGTCCAAAGTGTGTCAAACAGTGTTTGAACAATGCGAAATAGTGCACTCCACAGTAAAATCAAATTTATTTTTTTAATGTGTGAAGTCAAACCGAGAACTTAATATGCGTGAAGTCAAAGATTACTATCTTTCATTGGAAAAATCAAATACGATTAAATAAAAAGGAAGGTGGTATGTAGTTATGTACATTCGAAAAAGACATAGAATAGTAAAAATGTATACCCTCAGTGTCATTTTACCTTCTTACTTTTCTTTTTGAATTTTGTTTCAAAATAATCGTTGCATTTCCTATATTAAAAAGAATCATATGGTATACCTCATTTTATCAAAATAAGAGGCCGTTTGGCAACACAGTTTTTCGGCTTATCAGTCAACTTTTTCATAAACACGTAATTTTTGTTTTCGCGCGCTGAATTGTAAAATATGTAGAAAAACTGAGGTTGAAGTTACTTTTCTGGCTGTATTGGCTGAAGTTATTGTGGATGATCATTTTAGTTATTTTTACACATAATTTTTTCTTTATTTTATTAATGAAATACTTCTTCCGTTCTTTTTTAGTTGCAACGGTCAACCTTTCACACTTGCCAACGCACGTCTTTGGCCGTAATTATATCTTAATATATATTAGTAAGAAAACATTAAAAATCAAATTTTGAAAATTTATGATGAGATGAATTGAACAATATATATTTTTTAAAAATAATTTTCATAAAATAATAGCGTAAAATGTAGTCAAAGTAGAACATGTGAATTGTGTAAAATCCAACATGTTGCGATTAAAAAACACGGAGGATAGTATATCTTAAATTTATTTTTTCTTAAATCAGCAAAATCAGCCAATACAATCACTTTAGACAGAAATTCATAAATTTTAGCAGAATCAGCCAAATCAGCCGATTTTGATGCTATCAAACAGGATCTAAATGTTGCATTCACTTAATTATTGTGAGAAGGAGACCAGAACTCACAAAAAATTATTTACCCTAAACAGGAGTAAAACAATTAAGAAGTTCCAAATTAGGAGTCCATATTGATTTATTCCCCAAATAGGAATTAACCGTTTGACCGTATGATTTCTTTTCCAATTATACCCTTCTTTTAAATTCTTTCCGCGTCTGCCTTATCCTCCTACCCTCTCTCTCCTCTGTCTCCACTCATTTCTTTTTTACTCCTGTCACACGCATGTTCTCTTTCAATTAATTGTAAGAGCACTAGCTCTTCTTCTCTTTCTTCTACTGATCCGAAATAATCCTTCTTCTCTTTCATTTTTCTTCTTCTACTGCTATCAATTTATCTTTCTCACCAACTCGGATCAAGAGTGTCAATCATTTGGAAGATTAGTTTGTATCATCTCCTTCTCTCTTCTTTTTCTCCCTTCTTTTTCTTCTTCCTTTTTCTTCCCTTTTTTGCAGCGTGAAGTTGCTGTCTCTTTATCCCTTTGATTGATTTTTACTTCATTTTTTTCTCTCCTTCAAGTTTTGTTTCATCAAGTTATGACTTTAAGTTTTTCTTCACCACTCGGTTTTCTTGCTCTCTTCTCTGTTATGACTTTAATTTTTTCATCAAGATTTTATTCTTTTATAATTTTATCTTTTACAATATATATTATAATTTGTGACATTTTATAAACATTTCACATTTTATAATTTCGGCACATAATGCCATTTTTCTGTGTTATGTTAGGCTCTCCTATGTTACAACTTTTTATTTTCTCTTTTACAATAAGATAATAATTTTACATTGGTCAATCAATTTTTTTAGTTGTTCAAACTAATTTTATGATTTGAATTCCAAATTGGCATAAATTGCCATGGTTTTCCGTATAAAATGTTATGTTGACACTTAGTGTCATTTTTATGGTATTAATTTCTTCCAGATGAAAAAAAAATACCAATAATGCCACATTTTATATGTGTGTGTGTGTGTGTTATTTTTGCACATAGTGCCATATAAATGGCACTAACTATGCAGTGATGATAATGACCTTGTTTGGCAATTGGCTGTTACTTGGTTGTGTCAGCGGTTTCTTAACAGCTTGTTGTGTTAGCTGTTTTGACCGGCTGATTGCGTTAGCTGATTAAATATAATTGTTTGGTAAAACTGGCTGTTCCAAAATGGCTGATAAAGTATGAAAAGAAAATAAATACATGAATATTTATTTTATTTTATTATTATCAATCATGAATATGTTATAAGTATTGTTACTTCAGGATAAAGGGCATAACTAATAAAAAGTAGTATTCGTTATTAACATAAATATTAATATAAATATATGTTATTAATATAAATATTCCTTAGGCATAATTAATAACAATCCCAAAGACCACTTCGTGGTTGATGCCTGATAACATGGAAAAAACAAATGAGACCCAACTCATTTACCAAAGAAATTTACACGTAATGTAATTGTAGCGATAGAACCAAAACAAAAGAAAATTGAAAAGGTGAATCAGCCGAGAGAAAACGCTGCTACCCGTAGCGTTTAGCAAAATCAGCTTTTTGGATCAAACAGCTATTTTTAACATCCATTTACCAAACACTTAATTTAGCTGGTCAATAATTATAATTGGTCAAACAAGCTAAAAATTGGCTGATAAGCCATTTGCCAAACAAGGCCAATATCATTTCTCCTACAAATCCAAAATTTATAATGCCATTGAAATGTCAAAATGACACTCAAACTCATATCTTTTTTTATATAAATCTTATTAAAATGATTTTCAAATAGTGAAATCATATTTTAAATCACTTTTTTCAGATCTGAGATCTGTAATGGTGGAGCCAAACATGGTGGCGCTACAAGAGATGTGACTGACCAATGGCGGCTAGTGGTGGACTCGGGCCGGGCGGCCCGGCCCGGAACCGGCCCGGCCCGGAACCGGCCCGGCCCGGAACCGGCCCGGCCCGGAACCGGCTCGGCCCGGAACCGGCCCGACCCGGTTACTGTTTGGCCCGGCCCGGCCCGGGGCCCGGTGGGTCCACCGGTTCGGTTCGGCCCTGCCCGGCTGCTGGGCGGTTCGGGCTCGGGCCCTGTTTTTGGTGAACCGGCCCGGCCGGTTCGGGCCCGGTTCGGGCCGGTTTTTAATTTTTTTTTTTTGGATTTTTTTTTAAGTTTTGGGTTGGATTAGGTATTTTGGGCCGTTTGGGGTTGAGGGGGAGGGGTTGGAGGTTAAATAGAAGAGCCAAAAAAAAAATATAACCGGTTAGGCCCGGCCCGGTTTGGCCCGGAACCGGAACCGCCCACCGGCGGTTCGGGCTCGGGCCCAACTTTCCTGGCCCGAGGCCCGGCCGGGCCCAGGCCCGAACCGGCCCGAGTCCGCCACTAATGGCGGCCAACGAATAGCAGCGGAGGCACCTGGCAGCTGCGGTGTCGGCGGTAGCAATGGAGATATTGCGGCGGCATATAGTGGCGGAGTCCGGCGGCGCGGTGGCATTCGGCGGCGGCAAGGGGTGATTGGCGGCGGTGTCTTGCATGCCCCCTGGGTGGTGCTGGCGGCAACTTCTGCAAGCTGGAGTAGGCATGAGGGAAAATACGCTACTATGAAATGCATTTGGTTTATTATTCTACTTTATACTTCGTATTTTTGCTAAATAAATATATTGGAGCTTTCATTAAGGGTATTCTTGTCCCTTACTATTAATTTCCGTGCAACGAACTTCAAATGAGATAGAAGTCCTACTTTGGAATATTTAATATGTTTTACTCCTGGAATTCTCTCCTCACAAAACTATTCACTCCGTCTGAGCTAACGTACGTACGTAGTAGAGAGACGACATGCACATGGGAAAAGAGAAGCAAAATCATCAAGAATAATTACTACTACGTATTCAATTTGAATAGAGATCCAAATTAAAAAGACAGAATAAATAGTTCGTGATCAGATCACCTGCCCGGCCTCTTCATCATCATCTTGTGATCTCAGATTCTGTTTAGAGAAAAATGATGAGTTCTCTTCCCCCATCCCGCACCTACCAGATAGCCATGTATCCCTGGTTTGCACTTGGCCACCAAATCGCATTCCTCCGTCTAGCCAACAAAATAGCCTCTAGAGGTCACAAAATCTGGTTCTTCACCCCTAATAGCTCGCGACGCGTGATTGAGCATTTCAACCATCACCCGCACCTCATTGTCTTCGTCCCGGTCACTGTCCCGCACGTTCCAGGACTCCCTCCCGGAGCCGAGACCACCGCGGACGTCCCCTTCTCTACTTCCCATCTCATCATGGAAGCCATGGATATGACACAAGAGGAGATTGAGAAGGAGCTCTTGAATCTCAAAGTCGATATCGTGTTCTTTGATTACGCCCACTGGATACCCAAAATGGCCCGTAGAAACGGCATGGGATCCGTGTTCTACAGCACCATTAGTCCTGTGATGCATGGATATGCAATCTCTCCCGAACGACGCATTCCGGGGAGAACCTTAACAGAAGCCGACATGATGAAAGCTCCGGGTAATTTCCCGGACCTATCTATCACGCTACGTGCTCATGAGGCACGTGGCTTCACGGCAAGAACCATCATGAAATTCGGTGGGGATATCACTTTCTTCGATCGGATATTCACCGGCGTCAGTGATTGTGATGCTATAGCGTACAGTACATGTCGGGAGCTTGAAGGGCCATTCTGTGACTACATGGAAGCCCAGTATAAAAAACCTGTCCTGCTCGCTGGCCCGGCCCTACCGGTGCCACCAGACACCACCATGGACGAAAGCTGGTCAGACTGGCTGGGGAAATTCGAAAAAGGCTCTGTTGTATACTGTGCATTCGGTAGTGAATGCATTCTGGAGAAGGATCAGTTCCAGGAACTACTATGGGGACTTGAGCTTACCGGAATGCCATTCTTTGCTGCACTGAAAACACCGTCCGGTGCAGACTCCATTGAAGCTGCCATTCCAGAAGAACTAAAAAGAAAACTACAAGGAAGAGGAATTGTGTGCGGGAAATGGGTTGAACAGCAACTGTTTCTTCAGCATCCGTCGGTGGGTTGCTTCGTGACTCACTGTGGGTGGGCTTCACTCTCAGAAGCACTGGTGAATGAGTGCCAGATTGTGCTGTTACCACATGTAGGAGATCAAATCATCAATGCGAGGATAATGAGTTTGAGCCTCAGAGTTGGGGTGGAGGTGGAGAAAGGGGAACATGACGGGCTGTTCACAAAGGAGGGTGTGTGCAAGGCGGTGAGAGGTGTGATGGATGAGGAGAGTGAGACGGGAAGAGAGACCAGAGCTAACCATGACAGGTTGAGGGAGTTCCTGCTGAACAAAGACCTAGAGTCAAACTACATTGAACTTTTCAATGAGAAACTGCATGCCCTCTTTGCTTGATCATTGTTTTGGTTGGAATAATTAGGTGACTATCTCATTGAGTTTAATACTTTGGTTTTTCGTTCGTCTTATTATGGCTTTATATGTATTTGTGTTGAACGGAGTTTGTATGTGTTTCTTTTTGTTGTTGATTGGTGTGGTCGTGTGGAATAGCTAAATTGTTTAAAGGAATAAGTTGTTGGGAATCCAGAAATATCATAGGAACTGGGAAGTGTCATAATAGGATTTTTTTCTTTCTAAAATCATCCTACAACATTCAAGTAATAAGATACAAAATGTAACAAATAATGTGTTAGATCACTCTGCCAGCAAGCCTTTAAATGGAATGGAATATTTTTGTTGTTGTAATCTGGAAACTAAACTTTGTTGTGAAGTCAAGATGTATTAGTTTATTAATAACAAGTTGTTGGGGTGGATATTCAAAACCAGTTTGAATGTATAGAGGGGGAAGGATGACTATGATATGGGATGTCAACAGTGTGGCTTGTGACATCTTGGATTTGGGCTATCAATTTATCCACTGCAGAGCTAAGTGTTTAATCACTGAACTATCTTCTGTTGTCACCTTGGTGTATGCTGTTTACACAATAAGGGAGAGAAGCTGTGGGATCATGTTACACTTGCCCACAATGTTAGTGAACCATGGATCATACCATAGGTGACTTCAATGTTATTTTGGGGAGTATAAAACACGAAAATGAAAACTGTTTTTGGACTGAGGGAGTATATTTTATAGCTGCTGCAACTGATGATTGCAGACATATAATGGCATGATTGTTGGAGAACATGCATTATCGAGGCAGTGACCTTAAAATAAGGACTAAGGATCCAGCCTTATTTGTCCTTAAGTGTCTGTGTGACGTGGTATATGACTCCTGGATGTGTCTTGATCTGTTTCCAGATTAGCACAGTAAAGACAAAGAAACTCGCCACGGGCCAGCAAGGATGATCAGAATGTGAAGCTATCTGATCTCCTCCTCCACTTGTATGCACATTTTTGCTCTTCCATTATTGTCAAATGCTTTTCCATAGATAGGTTTTCTAGTGCCTCGGGATCAGAGAAAAACCAACATCTCTGTGATAAGCGCAAAAGAGCACCACATTAAAAACGATGCCTTACACTCACTACTACATTCAAAGATCTTTTTGTAACACCAGAATTTGCGACTTTTGGTCCAAAATACCATTACATAATGAGCTTATTGTTACACCCAAAGCTATTAGGCATAGAAAGAGATGTTTGGATGTCAACAAGCATAAAATTTCGGATATTGAACGTGTTGGCCGGCAACTCCTAAACACCCGTTAGTACATGATCTGATGATCACTTGCAATGTCTCACACATAATCTACTTTTGATCTAATGAGACGCAAAAAGTCAATGGATATTGGTGCCACAGTTTTTCTGTTTGTAACCCAGATGAAATTTCTTAGCTATGACTATAATATATTTCGCTTAACTTGGCTTCATGTTCCTCATATGGGAGTAGATGATGAGTTGAGGTTTTCCAGAATATGATGTCCTTGTTTGATGACTTTTGCAGACTGTTGTTTAAACGGAGGCAAACTGCTTGCGTACATGTATGTATTCACTATTCAATTGCTGAAAAAAATGAAGAACAACTACAATCTACATGCAAACAAAGCACTTTTTCTGAAGACATCTAAAGAAAAACGGAGCACATCGTATTGATTTTTTACGTTAAGCCTCTACAATAAAATCGATCCAATGGGGTATCGGGGCAAACACATAAGTTTTGTGAAAGGAAAATGCTTATATTTAGAGCCATTTGGTAATGCCAAAATCGGCTGAATCGGCTGATTCTGGTGTAATTTATGAAGTTTTGGCTGAAGTGGTTAATTGACTAATTCTGTTTATTTATTAAAAAATTAAAACGTGAAAACATATTTTATTAATAAAATAAAGAAAAACTTATAGGTAAAAATAGCTAAAATGATTACGCAATTCATCGCCAGAAGAGTAACTTCAACCTTACTTTTTCTTATTATTACGCAATTCATCGCGTGAAATAAAAAATTACGTGTTTGATGAAAAAGTTAGTTGATAAGCCAAAAAATTGGGCTACCAAACGGGCTCTAAAAAAATAATAGTCAAACAATTTAACATCAACCGAGATATTAAAATACTCCCTCCGTCCCAAAATGGTTGGCCAAATTTCCTTTTTTGGCCGTCCCAAAAAGGTTGGCCATTTCCATTTAAAGTAAGGAATATGTGGCAAAAATTAATTCTCTCTCCTCTGCACAAATTTCAACCACACAGTTTTTACTTTATTAATCCACGTGCAAGTCAACATTGGCCAACCATTTTGGGACGGAGGGAGTAATAGATCAAGACAACCAAATATTAAAATAATTGTATATAATCGGTTACTGAACAACAGTAATAAAAAGTTTTAATATTGGGACAAGAGGAAGTGACGCACGAACAAATAAAAAGTGATTTATGTGATTAAGAATGATTTAGAGCCACACAAATTTTACCAAATTTGGTATGAGACAATCTTAAAGATGAACTGAAAAGGTAAAGGGGGTGTTTGGTAAACGGCGTTTCAATCGAAAAATGGCGGTTTGATCACTTTCAGCGTTTTGAATAAGTGAAAAACCTATTTGGTAAATAGCTGTTCGACACCGACGTTATTGATGAAAACGCTGCTAATAGGAGAGATTTAGGTTGACATTTTGAAAATTGACGTTTTCTACTAATTTTATGGGTAAACAGCTAAACTATCAAACATCTTCTGACTACCCGCTGTCTGAATCCGCTATTGACAACCCGCTAACATAAACACGCTATCCGCTAAAAGCTAACCGTTGAATGCCAAACACGGCCAAAATGGGACAATTTTAGCTGGACAGAGGGAGTACCCGAGTAATAGCATTACGCAAATCGATATGACTCTATCAATCGGGGATATTTTTAATTGAACTAATTTTAGTCCCAAACAAGGGAGACGTACACTCCATACATACATACAGAGTAGTTTTTTTGTTTTTGTTTTGTTTTTTTTTACTCCAGGGGGTCTGGGGGGCCTGTCGTAATCAGAGCTGAAACATCTCACTCCATTGAGTTTCGAACCCTTATGTGCCTAGCGGGTTTTGAACTCGGGACCTCTCACTGGGCACGGTAACCTCACAACCAGCTGGGCTGGAATGCTTGGTTACATACATACAGAGTAGTAAAAAAAATAGTCTAAGAGACCATTTGGTGACCCCGATTTCTAGCTTATCAGACTTATCTGCTAATTTTTTCATCTAACACAAAACTTTTGATTTCAGACGCTGAATTGTGTAATAATAAGAAAAATTAAGGTTGGAATTACTTTTCTGGCTGTATTGGCTGAGGTTAAGGAAGAAGATCATTTTAGCAATTTTTCATATATATATATATATATATATATATATATATATATATATTTCTTTATTTTATTAATAAAATATAATTTAAATATAAGTTTTTCATAAATCAGCAGAATTAATCAATACAACCACTTTAACCAGAACTTCATAAGTTTCTGCAGCATAAGCCTATCCAGGCGATTTGAGTATTAACAAACATGCTCTAAGGCTTTCATTATATGTCTTGGTCTTGGTTAGGCTTTTTCACAAACACATAGTAAAAAAGTTTTTTTAGTATTCATTCATTTTACTATATTGAAACTCGTGTTTTGTAAGTTGAAAGTTTTTTTGAAGAGGAAAGCGCCTATATTGATATCATTATATTAGAATCAAGATCGTTGCGTCAATATCAAAATGACCAACACTGACTACAACATTCACCTTCCAACTACTACTTATAGCTTTACGATTAGACATAAAGACAATCACCCCTAAAGGAGCAGTACGAATTGCTAACCATCAGACGGGTTTAATGCAACTATTGTTGAATAAATAGATCTGTCCCCTACTAACCATATCAAATCTAGCTGAAGCCTCAGTCATCGTAATAAACCTAGTACCATGAACTTTAACCAAAAACAAAACGATAAGAACAAAGTTACTTATTAAAAAGCTAAACCTGAATAAAATGAAATTAAAAAAGATAAACGGATGGATCAGATGACCCATGACGGTGGCGGGAACCATAGTCTCACAGATCCTCCATGGAGGCGGTTCAGGAGGGAGCCGAATCATCATCACTTCATCTTCACCCTCCATCGCTCGGATCCCATTCGCAGCCTTGACGCTGTAGCCTCCACCAACAAAAGTCCGTCCTCATTAATTTGACAAGAGACCATCTATAACACCATTGTCAAAATTGACAGAAGAAGAACTCTAGAAATCATAGGGAAGAAAACATCACTCATACGAGTGTATAGACCATTTTTTTAAGATTAGACGGGCAAGAGTCTTCACCTTTCCTCTCCAAACGGTGTCTCACTCTTTTAGGGTTTCTCACATGTGGCGGCAGTCATGCGAGAAAATGCTAGGCTTATTTTCTTTAATCATCTTCTCTTGAATATTATTAATTACATTCCTATTTATAACTCATATTAATATTTGAGCATTACTTAAAGGATTAACTACTTTTGTTTTCATATTAATTATTACAAGAATCCATCAAAGAGTATGCTTTAATTGTTCGTTTAATCTTTTCAACAGTATTAATATTTGAGCATTACTTAAAGGATTAACTACTTTTGTTTTCATATTAATTATTACAAGTACCCCAGACCGCAGCCAGCAGCATACCACACCCTCTTCCGCACCCATAGACTCACCACCACCGCCCCTCTCCGATCACATCATCAGCTATAGCAGCCTGAGCCCGAGCCCTTCTCCACCTGCACCTTCTCCTAAAAATTGTCATCCTATGCAAACTCATGCCAAGGCAGGTACTTTTATTTGGCTTTGCTTTTATCCACTTAATGAAATGTTCGTCGATCCCGGTTATATCTTTAACTATCTTCCTCTCGAATACTCAATCGAGGAGTATATCCAGTTCATCGAGGGTAGTTATTAATAACGAGATGCGTTCATTAATAAAACTTACTATTGAGTCAATATAGAACAAGCGCCGTATATTAACTTGATAGTAGCTATAAACTTAAGATGAAAACGACTGAGATTGATAACCTCAACACAAGCGGTTTATTGGTTTAATCAATATAATTAATTCCTCTTGGCTTATTAACCATGAGAAGCATGTATTAACAATCCAAGTTTACTACCATTGAAAGAACCGAATTAATAACAAGCGTATTAACCGATTGATTCTAGTAATAATTAATATATGAAACAAAACTAATTGATCCTTTAAGTAATGCTCAAAATATTAATATGGAATATGAATAGGAAGTAATTAATATTCAAGGAAGAAGATTAAAGAAAATAACTCACAACTTACAAATCATTAAGCTTCAAAGTAGCAAAACCAAGATGGAAGAGTTTAGCTCCTCATTTGGAGACTAAACATGAAGAAAATATAAAGAAAGAACTTGTCTAAACTGAGCTAAGAAGTTTATAGGAATTGGTGATCTTTTGTGGAAGAAATGGGGTGTATTTATAGGCTTTTTAGGCTTGCAGGGTCGTGTACCCGATCGGGCTGTAAGGGCACTCGATCAGGTACTCGGTTGCTGCGCAGAGGTGTAAAAAACTGGAGTATACCCGATCGGGTATGTCGGCCACCCGATCGGGTATAGACACTCGATCGTGGTCAAAATCTCCCCTGCATGTTGCCTTGTTCCCGGGTTGATCCGATTTGATTTTTCAACGACTTACCCGATCGAGTATAGAGCATACTCGACCGGGTACAATACCAAAAATCAGGATCTTCATTTTTTCTTGGAATTTTTGCACCTTCCTTCCACTTGTGATGTTCACCAATGGTCCCTAGAGTGGTCTTGGACCTGTTTGAGCTCAGAATCAACCTAATCTAAACAATTTTACAAACTAAACTATTACACCAAAAGTGTGTAATTTCTAGAGTAACAATCATTCAAAACTAATCAAAAACACAAATATAAACATAGAAATAGCATGAATGTCACATACTCACCGTGTTGTCAATAGGCATTGTGGAAGTGTCCTTTTTACGTGTTGAAATTAAATCGGAATAAGGAAAATAATTTTCAAAAAACCGCACATTCCGATTTATGTAAATCTTGTCAGTAATAGGATTAAAGCAACGATAACCTTTGTATTCAGGGGCATATCCTAAAAAGACACACAAGGTGGATCTAGGAGACAGTTTATTGGCAGAAGTGACATTAAAATTTGGAAAACAGACACAACCAAAGACACGCGTAAAAGAGAAGTCAGGAGATTGGTTGAATAATTTTTCAAACGGAGATATGCCATTTAAATTTGGAGTAGGGAGCCAATTAATGATAAAAATTGCGGTAAACACAGCATCTACCCAAAAATTAGCTGGCAACTTTGCATCAAAGAGCATAGTGCGAGTTAACTCAAGTATATGCCGGTGTTTACGCTCAGCTACTCCATTTTGTTCAGGAGTGTCGGTGCATGATTCACGAAAAAATACCATTTTTGGTAAAAAATTCGCGCATAGCATGATTATCAAATTCACCCCCTCCATCACTTTGAAAAATTTTAATTCTAGCATCTAGTAAATTTTCCACCATAGATTTAAAATGCTGAAAATGTCTCACCACTTCACTTTTATTGCGCATGGGATAAAGCCAAGTAAACCGGGAAAAATCATCAATAAATAAAACATAATATTTGAAGCCATTTGAAGAAAGAACAGGAGACTGCCAAACATCAGAATGAATTAAAAACAAAGGAGTAGTAGATTTATGCCACACTTCTTGAAAAGGTAATCGTTGTGATTTTCCTAACCGACAAGAAATACAATTATGAGAAAAATTAGAAGTACTAAGAACACTGCCAGATTTTTTTAATCTATCTAAAATGCGACTTCCACAATAGCCCAAACGACAATGCCAAATAGGCCCGGGAGCAGCTTGAGAACTGAGAGCAACTGGGGTCGGCTAAGTGATAGAAGTAGGATAAACGCCACCATTACTGGAAGCTTGGATGAGCACCTTCCCCGAAATTGTGTCCTTAACACAGACAGAATTTTTATCAAAAATCACAAAACAATTATTATCAGCACACAATCGTTGGATGGATAGAAGATTATATTTAATATTAGGCACATGAAAAACCGTTTTTAAATGGAGAGGCCGTGGTTTAGTAGCTAAATGCAAATTACCAGTAGTCATAACAGGGAGATTAGAGCCATTAACAACTATAATTTTTAGTGGTCCAGAATAAACAAATTTATTATGCAAAATACCTTCATTTGGGGTCATATGTCACGCCCCGGACCTACCGGACACGTCAACAACCCGCCGTACAGTACGAATAGTCAACCGCAGTCCAACTCGTCCATACAATACTAGGCGTCTTGAATACCATTCACAATAGTACATCCATAAACAATCATAATGTAAAATAGTCAATTTAAGCAGTGGAAACATCAATACAAGTGTTCAAGCCACACGTGGCAAACATGGGCATGCAATCCCCCAAATGATTATTCAGAAAATAATATCCATGAGCATTTAAAATAAATATTTTTAAAACAGATACGGAGGAAGTATGAACCACGTCTTCCCTCCTTACATCTTCCCGGAGCAATGGGCGATGGTAGCAACCTTCAAGTTCTACCTGAAACTGTGAGGTGACCTCCCCCGTGAAGGGGAGGTCAGTACTTGGAAGCATTTGACAAGTACAATGACAACTATATTAAGTATAATCTATGTTTCAATTTCCAAGACCCTCAAATAGAATGATATTATATTATAGGTCATAACTCTTGGTTACCCTCTTTGAAAATATACTTACTTTATATGTAAAGTCAAGTAGTCGGCCCGAAGGCCCATGTTTACTTTGAAAACATTCAACCCTTTCCCCGTGACTTCAAGCCACGCCCATCTATATTAATTCACCATGCTAGAGGCTTCCTCTAGTCATGTTTTGTCGTGCTAGAGGCTTACTCTAGTCACTACACTTGGTGTTAGAGGCTTCCTCTAATCACCTTACATACGTTGTGCTGGAGGCTTCCTCCAGTCACATTACGTTATGCTAGAGGCTTCCTCTAGTCATCCTACATTACGCTAGAGGCTTCCTCTAGTCGTCCTACATGAATGCTGGAGGCTTCCTCCAGTCATTCTTCATCGTGCTAGAGGCTTCCTCTAGTCATGATACTAGTTCACTAAGCAAATTCTATGCCTAGAGTTCCTCTACTATGAGTAGCCTTTGAGGTCTACTCCTAATGTAACTTAGCAGTTACCCATTTCTACCTTAAGACATCTCGTAAGACTACTTAAGGTGCTTCTTTCACAATCCAAGCTCTTAGGATTTACCCTATCACTTTTCATACTAGCATTTCCGACTAGTAGATTCAATACTAATCCATTAACCCTTAAGCAACCAAGCTCTTTAATTTCACATTTATAGGGTTCATTCCTGTGGATTTTCCAACCCGTATATGATTTAATCTCAATATAAAAAATATCACTTTTATCCATTCATGATTTCTATACATGAAGTAAAAGTATATTTCATCCCAAAAATTTATGGTTTATACAATCATCATACCATCATATTTATAATGCATCACCATACAACATTTACTCATAAATTTGTATGTTATGCATCTTTCATTCATAAATAATGATATTTTCATTTAGGCATTATTAATCATTAATAATCCATGAAAATCACATTTAATCACCTTAGGCAATCTTATGAAATTAACCCAAAGATTATAAGCAACATAGTCAGCCATCCTCACCTTATGAAGTGCTGAAATAGTTGCCTTTGTTAAGCCCTCCGATCAATCCTCGTTCTAAACCGATTGAAGATGAAAATCCTAGGCAGCAGACGAAAGCCGGGCGGCTTTCACAAAAGGTGGGCGGCTTTCGTGGTCTGCAGCTACGAACAGCCTCCTTTACTTGGCGGTTTCCGGCGGTTTCAACTCCTATCGATTCCACGACTCTTCTAAGTTAAATACCACCACTTTATAACATTATTCTACACTTTTAAACGTGTAAAACTCATGGTTTAATCCACCATATGATTTCTTAAAAAATCATACAAAATAATACTAGTTAGGGAGATACTAGTTGAGTTCTTACCTCAAACTTAGCTCTTTTGCTCTTGGATTTTCTTCCTCCAACAATGGTGTTTGTGAGAGCTTTCTCCCTGAGCTCCTTACTCCTTTGGTTGGCCGAGAGAGAGTGCAAGGGAGATAGAGGAAAGATGCCTTCTCAATCAACACAAAATAATTGTGTGAGAGACATAGGCATGGGCTTTTGTCTCAAAGGAGACTTCCCACCTCCCCCCTACGCACCTAGCCATCATCCTTGCCCCCCCCCTCACTTATTTGAGGTGAAATGGTGTGTAAAAATACCCCAAGTGGGTGTAGGAAGTCCTTCCACTAGTACAAAAATGCCTTTTTACATCGGGTTTTTCACATGGGTTATCTTACATCACATGTAGAATGGTTACATGGGGTTACTTTCATAATTTAAATAACGTTTTCTATATCGGTCCATAATTTAACCGATGTCAAATATAAATTCGGGGTGTGTTTTATAATAAAATGAAACTTTTCTAGCTCGGCTAAAGATTAATCCGATGTAAAAAGAAAAAAACGGGGTACATTTCATAATTTACACTAATCATTACATACATCGGTTCATTTAATAAGCATGTGGATTTGTTCTAATAAACGAAACTGGCTACTCAGATGTTATTTACACAAACCCTACACTATTTTTCATAGATCTGCATCCAACAACGGCAACAGTCTGAGCGATAATCCGTATCCACCACCGTATACTTAGATATCGAAGGGCCAGGCGACACCCCCAGCCACCACCATTGCGTCCAGCTCCAGTCCATCTTCAACGGCGACAGCCCCAGCCACCACCGTTACTTCCAGCTATGGTCCATCTCCAATGGCGACACCCCCAGCCACCATCGTTACTTCCAGATGCGGTCCATCTCCAGCGGCGACACACCAAGCCACCACCGTTACTTCCAGCTCTGGTCCATCTTCAGCGGCGACAACAACCCACAAGCAACGACGTCCCAAATTGAGTCAGAACTATCACACCGGCCACGTTCTCCACCTATAACTGGTCTCACGTCCTCTTTTCTTGAGGTGATGTTGTTGTTAAAAGAATTGTTTATTTTAATCTGAAATTCCTATAATTTACATTTTTATTAATATGTATTACTATGCTATTTTTTAGTTTACATTAAACTATTCTTTATTATGATATACGGATTACTACGTGTATTTTATTGTTATCAGTTGGTGTTCACTATTGTCCATGTTTGTTAAGTACAGGGCAAGTCCCTGATGAAATGTTTGGTAGAGAGTGAAGCTAGAGTATGCTCAAGATATGGCTAATCGGTTTATTTTAACTAATTGGAGTAATCTTTGTTGTCATATGTTCTTCCTTTTTCGTTTTCAAGCATCCAATAAGGAGGTTGTAATTTTTATTGCTAGAGAGTTTGCATTTAGGAAGAAAAAGAGTATGCATTTAGAACAAATGCACTGATGCACAGAAGGGTAAGTTTGTTCTGCTCTAAGAAGGGCCAGGTTAGGTTTTTCTATTGTGAGGGCTTCTTGCTAAGGCTTACTGTTACAATATCTTTCTTTGGAGATATCTTTTTTTTTTGTTTTGTTATGTTTTTATATAACTTTATATAGTGCAAGAAGTCATAGAACTATTATAAGTGCATTTAGCTTACACTTCCAACCTCTGTCCTCTAAAGGGGGGGGGGGAAGAACTGTGAACATGGGGGCTGATCTAAGACAGACTCAGAACCCGGGTGCCTACAAGCGTAATTATACTAGCTAAGTGTAATTCATGTATGGGAAACATCCATAAATTAGTGAACTTGTAATCTATATATTTATATATTATTTACGAGTAGAACTGTAGTGTATTATGCTTGAAACTTACCATTTATATATTTATTTTAGTACTGTAGGCTGCATGTAAAGAGCAGAAACGTATTAATATAATTGGTACCCTGATTAGTCAATGAAACAAATACATACATTAAGTTAGATGACATGGATCAGATTTCACAGTTTATACTTTAAAGACAACTTCGTTACCAAATAAGTTTATTTAATTAATTTATTCACTTATTTAGTGCTATCAAATCAGATTGGATCTACTAATGCAATTAGTTCGGATGAAAATAAACTATTTAATAAACTTGGTCATTGCAACAGATCATAATTGCACTTTGACTTTTGGGAATTTATATATGGTTTAATAATTTGACTACATAAAACTTCTTTGAGAATGCATGTGAGACTCAGTCTGCTAAGTTTGAGATTATTTAATTGAAATTTAAACAGGTATCATCAACAAAATTAATTAAATATGGGACATGTATATTCTGATTGAAACTTTATGGTCTAAACTAGTTAGGACTTGGGTATAATCTGGTCTGAAGTCTGAACCAAGTTTCTTTAACCGGAAATGTGTGCTTTTTTGCTAAGATATATATTAGGTATAATGGTAAATGTTCATGTAGTGAAATAAGTCACAAACCTATTTTATGTGCAGTTTAGGTTAGATTTCCATCTGATTTTTCTTGTGGCTTTGCTGGTCTTTCAGTTGGTATGGAAATTGGCATCATATGTGACACAGGTGTGAGGTATTATCTTCTCTTGAACTGTTTTAATTCAACTCAGAAGGTTTTATTATTTGTTAATTCGATTTTACTCATGATGGTGAAATGTTAACAAGGAACTTATAAGGCCCAAAATATAGTTTGTTTTTCCTTCCTGCAATCAAATGTCTTTCTAAGAATCATTAGGACCATTTTCTCTCGAATCCACTTTCATGCCTATGTTAAGTGGATGTTTGGCATTCAGACGAAATTCAGCTCTTTATCAATGTAAAAGTAGTTCCGTTTGGATATAAGGCTGGTATGGAGTTATGTACTAAAGTTTATAAGAATTAGCATAAGTGAAGATAATATTGGTAGCTTTTATCCTTGTGACCCAATAATGTCATTCAAAAAATTGATTAAAGGCAGTGGACATTGTATATTGTACCTTTTGAAGACTCAGTCTATGTATGGGTAAAAACATGATTTTTAAAGATAAATTAAAGATGATATAATTATTAAATATCATACAGAGGTCTAAAATTTGGTTTCGTTGTGCTTTTGGTGTATTTTGTAGGGTTGGAGTTGCTTTTGGACTTTGTAGAATCTACCAGCCCCTCCATGTAGAATCTAAATGCAAAATAAATGATAGAGTTTCACTTTTGCCCAATGGTGCAGCCCCTCAGTTTTGACGATGTCAAAACTTTTACAATTCACATCCCCTGGATCCACATCGGTTCTTGAACCGATGTTAAATGTCTTTTTTGACCGATGTGAAAAGTGATTTTTGTACTAGTGTTCCCAATTATTCCTGCTATTTTTTGGCAGGTTGGGCCAGAATAGCACTTGGGTTGTCCAAACATTTTTATCAACTTTGGTTGGCACCTTATTTGGGTTTCTATAATTATCACGATGACCTAACTAAATATTTGGTAGCCCATTCTCATATATTGGACCCGATAAATAATTTAATTAATCACGCATTAATTAAATATACTGATTATGTTATAGGATTTTATTCACTAGGAACTTCAAATACATATCAAATTCCAAATTCAAGTACATCCGGGTGCGGTGTCACATCATATGAGTGGAAGCACCTGAGTCAGGATACCAAACAGCTGGAGTGGATTCACCAGTGGAGACAGCAAGTGCAGGAGTCGAAGCTTGAACAAAACGAGACGGACATGAAACAGCTGAGTGGCCTAGAGAGTGACAAATTTGACAAACGACAGGTGGAGGAACTGAACCAAAATTATTCTCAAGAGATGGAGATCCTGCATAAGCATAGTTAGTACAAAAAGTAGATAGAGCAGGAGTAGAAAACGATGACTCAATCGTATTACATAAAACTGTACCATGACCCCAATGATTTGGCTGAGGAGGCCCTCGACCGGATGATGGCTGTTGTGGATGTTGCGTAGCCTGACCGTAGTAGGTCGGAGGCTGGCCGTACCCAGACTGCTGCTGCTGGTACCTGCAACGGCCATAACCACGACCTCGGTTTCCGCGTCGACCGCCATGTCCTCCTCGAGAGGGCTGCTGCTGTGGATCGCTAGAGGAAGAGCCGGCATGTCCACCCCCTGTTGAGGAAGGTGCAGCGAAAGCCGGAGTATTAGCCATCGGTTCCAAGGACTGTTGGTAGCGTAGGCGTGCCTCTTGATGTACCAATTTTGTACCCAATTTGTCAAAAGTGAGCCCTTCAGGAAACAAGGTCAAGGGTCCAACCAGTGATTCATATCCCGGTCCCAATCCTAAAAGAGTATATTGAATGAGATCAACATTGGAGATCGACGAGTTGATGGAGGCCAAATTATCAGCAAGAGTTTGAATTCCACGAACGTACACCTCCATGGATTGATTCTACTTTTTGGTGTGAGACAACATCTGTTTCAACTCCATGGCGCGAGCAAGACTGGCAGCCATGAATCGAGACTCCAATCGTTCCCAAATGGCAAAAGAATATTTCAAGGTATGAACCTCCATCAAAATTTCACGGGATAGGGTAGCAAATAACCAAGCACGCACAGTTTGGTCCAATTTCAACCAATGATAATATTCAGGATTAATAGATCGAGCCTGATATAAATCATAGGTATACAGAGGTGGAGCTGGTAGAGACCCATCAAGAATGCCCAAAAGACCGTTAGCCACCAGAAAAGACTCAAATTGGGTTCGCCAGGGCAGATAATCTTCGACTTTTAGCAATTTGGAGGTCACAATTTGTGCAATTGAGGCTCCAAAAGTCATACCTTGAGCCAAAGTAGCATAAGAAACAGGGAGAGAATTATCTACCGGCCGTCGATGCTCAATAGTCCAAGCCGGTTGTGGCATGAACAACCCGGGACTGCCGGACAGTGTGGGACCGGCGAATCGTGCTCGAGCAGCACCGGAATCACCCATCTTGGCCTGCGAGTCGGCTGTAAACAGCGGCGGCATGTCTAACGGAGGCGGCTACAGCGTTGGTGGCGTCGGAGTCCATGTAAAAATAGGTGGCACCCATGAAGAAGAAAGCGGCGAGATCGGAACATCATCGGTGATGATGGACGTCTGCGGCGGCGCTGAGGAGGTGGGTCGCGTCTGTTGAGCCGCGCTCAAAACTGCCGTCTCAACCGCCATGGTTGACCCGGCGGAGGCGACTATTGTTTCGGCAGCAGCGGCGGTCGTAGTTGGAGAAGCCATTGAAAAAAAAAAATTAACTGGCTAAAGACCTAGAGCTCTTGATACCATGTGAGAATAATGGGAAGACTTGCCAATGTGGTAGCCCTAGGTGTCATATATAATAATAAAATTTATCCTGAATACATTAGGAAACTTAATAAAGATGGAAACCTAATTAATGAGTATTAATTACACTATTAAGTACTTCATCCGCTCTTAAGTGAGTGCATTATAATATTGAATTTTACATTATTCACATGTTCTGTTTTGATTACGCTTTATTTCTTAATATATTAATAAACTATTTAAAAAAATTAAATTTGTGTGATTGTAAATTTTCAAATTTTGAATTGTTTAATTTATTAATAGAGAATAATATTGCGTATATAATAAGGTCAAAGTTTTGCATTGGCAAACATGACAAACGGACTGTAGCACTTCTTTAAGAAGAAAGTATAACTTTAAGAGCCCGTTTGGTGACTCTGATTTTTTGTTTATCAAGTTTATCAGTCAACATTTTCACCAAACACGTAACTTTTGATTTCGAGCACTGAATTGTGTAATTATAAGAAAAAATAAGGTTGTAGTTATTGTAGAAGATCATTTTAATTGTTTTTCATATAAATTTGGCTTTATCTTACCAATAAAATATAGTTTAAATATAGTTAATATTACCCGAAATAGGACTAAAAACGTTTGAAAATTCCAAAATAGGATTGCCATATTTTTATTCTCAAAAAAGGAAGTCTGGTATTGTCATGTTTTGGCAGTACCAGACTTCAAACATGACAGTATTTTCCAAACTTGACAGTAATTACTCCTATTTTGGGAATAAAAAATATGGCAGTCCTATTTTGGAATTTTCAAACTGTTTTAGTCCTATTTCAGGAACTTTCCCTAATTTTCTCATAAATCTGCATAATCAGACAATTCAATCACTTCAGGCAGAACTTCATAAATTTCAATAAAATCAGATAATACAGTCGATTTTAGTGTTATCAAACGCGCTTTAAGGATTCTTTCTATCCAAAAAATACTATTATCATCGTATTCGAAGAACGGGGACTTATGGATATGACTGAATCTTTTCTTAGACCAGTATCTCTCCTAAGCTTTTGCTTCTACTTATCTATATCTATATCTATATAATATAATAAAGCAAACCCCCAAAGAACCCTTTAGAGGAATTCTTGACATGTGGCAACATCCTTTGTATAAAAGAATGACATGTGACAACACAATAAATTAAAGAAAAAGCTATTCAACTTCCAAAATTCTACTCTTATGTATTCCAATATTATAGAAAATTTGCTCTATATAAAATTAGGTAAAATTTTAGGCGAAATTTTGCACTCGCCGGTATTACAAAATCTGAATACTCCAAAATAAAAATAATTAATGATTTTTAGCCACTATAAAAAAAATATTACTCTCTATTTCTTTTCTTATAAACTCTTGGAGAATTCTCCCTTATTCAAGCTTTTTATAAATTATTTCTTATTCTTTCAAAAAAAATTGTTTCTTGATTCTTTCCAATGTCTCATTAATTTTCTCCGACATTTCTTTTTTCTTCTATTCACTAAGTTTGTGTAGCTTTAAATATTACAATGCATGTGTAGTTCTAAATCATTCTTACAATATTGTCCCTACTTTTTCATTTTAACATTAGCTAGATAAACTCTTTTTTTTAATAATTGCACATGTCTCGATCTTAATTCGTAAGGGGACAAATGTGATATTACTCATCTGCTCATATTTATTTATTCGGCGCAATTTATGTTCACGTTGTTAAATGGGTTAGCAGCGCACTCCATTGTAACCGAAATTTCTGTTTTTTTCTGGTTTATTAACACTGGTAACACACAAAATATACTTCTTTTGTTCCAATTTTTCTTGGAGTACATTGGGTGCATGATTGCTTTTGGATAAGCTTTAAAAAAATTGTGGATGTCAATTTGTTGCTTCAATTTGTGGATGATCAGTTAAGACATTATTAGGATAAGTTTAAAGACATTATTATAATATTTGAATAAAAACATAGGAGTATAAAATGTTAATAGGATTTAAAAAAACACATAGATTTTTCTTAAATATCCATGTTTTTTTGGAAACCAACTACCAAAAAAACACATTGATTCTATGAAACCAACTGCCAAAAAACTTCATAGTTTTTACTTTATAGTTTATGTTTTATTGTTTATGTTAAATTAAATTTTTAACTAAAAAAACTTTTAACTTCATAGTTTTCACACTATAAAAACTTTATAGTTTTTACTTTATAGTTTATGTTTTATTGTTTATGTTAAATTGAATTTTTAACTAAGAGCTTTAGTTAAAACACTTAGACTCTTAGTTTAGCTGCATCAACAAGCTTGTAAACTTTAGCTATTTATAGCTAAAAAACAATTCTTGAAAGGAAATTGTAGCTAACTGTAAGGTTAAACTGATGCTCCCTTTTTGGTGACTGGTCAAACCGATGCTTCAGAAAATTTATGCTCAATTGATTTTCCTTTGTTGGATGCTGGTCAAACCCATTCTCCCTTTCCGGTGGCTGGTGAAGCCGGATCTTTTAGTTGTAATTTTTTATTTTCTTTTTGGAGTAGCAAGAAGAGCAGCAAATCTGTTAGGGTAGACTACATTATTGCGGGGTTAGCGATCTGGAAGAATTTCTTGGATCTGTTCCGTTCTATGTCTCATCCCATTGTAGTCTTAGGCTATTCATTCTCTTGTTATCTTTGCTATCGTTTAATAATAAATTAGTTATTTGATTAAAAAAACATATTTAATTCACTATTAGTAAAAAGTTAAAAAAAACTCACAGACGAAACAATTTTATCATACAATCGATTAGTACTGCGTATTTTGTTTGTGACTTTGTGAGCACTAGATTTTCACCCGTGCATTGCACGGGACATAAATAATGTAATAACTATATTACCCTTATTTGTTAATATTATTAATTATTAATTCATGTATAAATGTATGCAAATAGTAAAGACGTAATATACACAACAAATTATAGTTAAGAAAATTACAATTACGACTCTTTGAGGGTGTTTGGAAAATGGTGTTTCGGTAAAAAAAATGGCAGTTTGACCCCCTTTAGTGTTTTCAATAAGTGAAAACATTGTTTGATAAATAGTTGTTCCGTGCATGAAAGTGTTTTTTTGTTTATTCAAATTTGTATAACAACTATGAAATATTACAAATTACTATCTGCTTTTAATAGTATAACATGTTGTATCTATTTTCTCATATTTTGGATGTACTTATATAATATTTACATGCAAGTTTTAAATAAGTGTTATGCATTGATCTACTAAAACATGTTCCAGGATTTTAAAATTTGTACAATAGCACCTTCTATGGTTATATAAGTTGTACTGACAGAACTAAAAAGCCTTGTGATGCTCATTTTCTTACTTATTATGAGTAGTTTAAGTTTCAACTGTTAAGAGTATTGATTTGATCAATCCCAATACAACTACAATGTTGAACTATAGCTTCCATTCTGCTTAATGGCCATTTTAGCCCCAAATATATAAACTTTCTGATCTGTAATACGAAGTACCATTATGCCTACTGGTTATTCTAGACCTTCACGTTAAATTATTGGTCAGTTGACGGCCATATTTTTAACTTAATCTAGTCTTAGTTCTTTCTTAATTTACTCTGTTTATAACTCAATTTCTTATGCAGTACTTATTATCTATGCTCATTCTATAATCCACCTGTCGATTGATTCATGCATTTGAGCACACATTCTTAATTTTTAATAATCTGCATGTGATTGGCAAAGCATTGTCTAGTCTTATTTAAAACACTAACTATCTTATTATACAATATTTCTATGTCATTTTAAAAGGACCTTGTGATGTATCTATTTATAAAAATTTCTGTAAAAGTGATTTGAAAGTATAGTGTTTAATAGTATTCTAACATACTTTATTTTCAAAAACGTAAGGGTCATTAAACAAAAAAATATGATTGTATTATGTGGGATCTAATTGAGATGCGTTTTAACATGCTATCATCTGTTATATTTGAGGTCTAATCCAAAAAGATTGTTTATATATATAAAATGTATATTCGTAGGATCATGGACCAGAATAAGGTGCCCAAATGTAATTATTAATTAGTTAAGGTAAGCGACTTCAAGGTGTTACTTTTCCATGGTCAAAATCTCAGGCATGATCTTCATCATCTTAACTTTTAAGTAGAACTCTTTGCTTTTAAAATCCCATCAAAGCAAGGTTGTTTCTCAAATAAACTGCTGACTAAATCTGTGCCTATGTTTATGTAATGAGCAATCTAAATGTTGACTAAATGTGAATCTGTATTTCAAAATGGACCTAGTAGGGTTGTTGATTTACTTCACTCATATATTTTAGTTCTGAAACCTTAAGGTGTATAAAACTAAATACCAAAATGATCTTAGTTTTACCTTTCAGATTTACCTTTTGTTGTTGCATTGATTATGTTAGAGAAACATAATTTCCCATGCTATCTGTGTATATCAATCTGCCAAAAAGAATACAAAAAAAAACAAAACTTAGATGAAATGAAAAATAATTTCCCACATCCCTCTTTTGGTTGATGAACCTGCCATTGATTAAGAAGCAGCAACAATTGCTTGTGAAATGCTTGCTGGTGGTGTGGTTTGCAATCCATATTGGGGTATTTATGGGGCAGAATGGACTAATGGAGTGGCTTCTCATAACAAATACTCCGTAGGTTTAACCATTGATCCATTGAACAAAAATCTTCACTAAAGATTTTGTAGTACACTCAATAAATGAGCCAAGCATCGGCCAACACCAATACATTAAACTTGTTCTCTGAGCTTTGATTTAAGGATATTGAAATGACATTCAAGGATTTTGTAGTACAACTTAATTAATTCGAAATTTTCTGTAGCCCTTTTTTAATATTAAATTTGGTCCTCCTTTACCATTGTGATTCGTGCAGCCCCACTTGGTGTCCCAGCTTAATTAATTTGATATGACTGTAGCTCTTTTTTAATATTAAATTTGGTCCTCTTTTAACCTTTGTGATTTGTGCAGCTCCATTTGGTGTCCTTTTTATTGAGCCTCACAATGCTTTCTTGGGTATTGGACATGCATTTAATGCCAAACAATCTCGGGCCACAGAAGCTGTACAAATACACCCAACCAACCCAGAACAGCATATCAGCATGAAACAATCTGTCATCAAGCTTTGTAGACCCGACCCGACCCGCTTCTAACCCGACCCGACCCATTGATGTGACGTTTTTAGGCGGGATTACTGTGCAGTTTTTCTCCTGTTGTATAATAGAAGATGTTAGATAATGATTATGCTTTAACCAGGGGTGGATCCAGTAATTTGAGAAGCCCTGGACTGAATAGGAGTTTTACTAGGCTTTAATATCAGAGGGGTGGGCTAAATATGAAAAATGAAAAAATTTACACTAAAATATTTGAAAATTTTCTAAGTTGGTGTGGGCTTCACCCTACCACAGCTATAGGTTGAAAATTTCCCCTCGCTTTAACATTGTATCGTCATTCAGCTTATTGTTATCCTCTTCGGTAATGTAAAGCATTTTATGTCAACGGTGCACTGCATATGCTTGATTGCTCGTCTTTCCTATGTTACTCCGATCCCATACTGAATCGCCTGTCTCCGCGGAACATCCATTTTTCTTCCATCTTCTGCCTTCTCTGACCATTATCCACCGAAGCAACCATTCCCTTGTTCCCTCAGCTGAGAATAGGAGTGAGTCTTCATTGTGATTTCCGATGGAGAAAGTCAACTTCAGAGCCCATGTCCTAACCAGGCACCTCAACCTTGTTGACCCAAGTCTGGACGATTCCCTGATCCTCCAATCCTCGCCCTGCATCAGCTACTCTCCGCCGGAGCTGTCGCAACCTGCGGCAGCTTTCGACGAATTCGAGATGCGGAGGTTGATGGGCGGACACCACCTGGAGGACAGGGACTGGCTGTATGGCCTCATGGTACAGAGTAAGCTCTTAAACCCGAGATCAAGAGGTGGCAAGGATTATATTTGTCCCGATTATAACCAGTCTATGGAGCAACAGAGAGATATTACCATGAAGAGAATTGAATACCTCTCTGATTGTGGGTTGTTTCGAGGATGGCTCACTGAGAAAGGACCTGAATCTGAGCTGAGGAAGCTTGCTTTTCTAGATGTAGTAGCGATTTTTGACCACTCTTTGGGTATCAAGATTGGTGTTCACTTTCTTTTGTGGTATGGGCATTTCCTTAAAATTTTCTCCCTGCAGAAATGTTAAAGAGATTGTCCAAAAAAAATCAACTTAGAAGATTTTGGGTTATTCATTTCATCATGTCAAGCTTTAAGGATGAAATAATTGGTATTGGAACCAACCTTGTTGCATAACAACTGAGGATTGGGGCTTGTGGGTGCCTGTTAAAATCTTGCAGTCTTGACAAGGTGTCAAGCTCTCTGAGAGTGTTAGAAGAGTTTGTCCAACATTTACTAAATACTCAACTATAAAATAAGAAATCAACATTCACAAGATTATATCAGTTTGACTTGTGAGGATGGGATGTCAAATCTTAATAATAATATACGGAGTATTTTCAATGGAATCTCGGGTTTCAAATTGGATAGTGTTTGAGGTGACAAGGTGTTGCGAATGGGTTGAGACATGAACATTTTCAGGAGATTAAGAAACTAGGCCCATGTATTTATTTTAAGTGTAAGAAGCACAAGGAGTGTAGATTGTTTCTTTCTGAAGCAATGTCAATTGCAAAAAACTTGATATAGTGGGGAATGATTCTTAGAGCTAGGAAAGTTCTGACTTTGGACATGGAAAGTTGAAAAAATTCAACCTTTTCATAAAATTAATGTAAGGGGAAACAACTGGACGAACAAGAATCTTAAAATATATGAAAGGAGTTTTTTTTTAATGAAGAGAACACATTGAGAGAACATTGTATGCAGGGGCGGACCGTAGTTGAGACCCAGGGGGGCTACCGCTCCCTCAGCAATTTTTTTTTTTAAATGTATGTATGTACGAAAAATAATTTCCGCCCCCCAAAAAAATATTAAAATATTTTGTTTAAAAGTACCGCTCTCCCAAGATGAATTTCCTGGGTCCGCCCCTGATTGTATGTGGCACCATTAGAATTTTATGGAACTGCCTGAGAGACATCATAGATGGAGGAAACGTAATAGTGCCAGATAGTTTGTCCTCTCCATGTATGGGAGAGGACCATCATCCATAGGTGTGCACTGTCAACTTGGCAAGTAAGTTATGTTCCATACCAAATACTTCCCAGTTATATTAGAGGATGGGAGTGAATTCCTAATAAGATTGTACCTTTTTTGGAAATTTATTCTTGGATTGATGATGATTGAGTTATTTTGGGATAAATATTATGTAGATGCCTGCATACATACCAATTTCTTCATACAATCTGGCTTATCTGGTGTACATTGATGTCCACTACACCATTTGAGTGGTTGAGGCCTCTAGGTGTTCGCATATTTTCTGAGATATTTTGTTCTTTTACGATTTTTGGGGTGGAGCAATCCAGTTTCTTGGTACAAAGCGCCACCATGACAAGTGGGTGAAGGCTGTTTTTCAATAACCGAGTTAGGACATGGAAGTAATGTATGTGATGTTTGTTAATATATTTCTAGTTTTAGTTACCTGGTACAGATTATAGCCTCTTTTATCTTATTTTTTTCTTTCCATATGACATCTTGCCAGGTTCGAGGTATTGAAACAGTTACAACCTGTGACTCAAATACCCAAGAGTTTGTCATTAACACTCCGTGCGAGTCAGCTCAAAAGTATTGGATTGGTGGTGCAGCAAATGTTGCGACTTTTCTTGATCTTCATTACATTTGATCTTTTTGAGGACATTACCTAAATAGGCTAAAACGCCCAAACAGGACCATCATTATTTTTTCTGAAAATATTACTTATTCACTATTTCACTCCTAATAGAAGACGCTTTAACTACTTTTATTCTTTTATTAGGACTGAATGAGACCTAATTTTAGGACAAAACAAAATACTCTTATTTGGGCACATCACTCATGTTTTACTCCTATTTATAGCAATTTGTTATCATTTCCCCTAATTATATTGTTCTGACATGTATTATCTTGTGACCATATTGTAGCATGCAACGCATACAGTGGTTTTCTCACAACTCATCGTTGATGGAAAAAATGAAGGGGTACATGCATTTGTAGCTCAGATCAGGGATAAAAGTGGAAATGTATGTCCCAACATTCGTATAGCTGATTGTGGACACAAGATCGGTTTGAATGGAGTTGACAATGGCCGCATCTGGTACTAAAGTGAACTTCATATTCACTTGAGCATGTGTATTTTGACAATTATCCGATCTTGAGATTTTTCCAAATTAAACTTACCAGGTTTGACAATGTCCGGGTACCTAGAGAAAACTTGCTGAATTCAGTTGCTGACATGTCCCCAGATGGGAAGTATCTTACTGCAATTAAGGATCCAGACCAGGTAAAGCAACCAGTGAATTCCACAAATAAGACTAAAATATACTCCCTACGTCCCATTTTACCCGTCTTGCTTTCCTTTTTGGGTTGTCCCAAAATAAGTGTCGCATTTCCCTTTATGGAAAAAAATATATGGTTCACAACATTTCACTTAGAATGAGTGTGCATAACCCATGTTGTAGTAATAATTCCATTAAAAACCCATCATGTTTGGGAAGTGTAACTACAAATACACTTTGCAATTGTAATTGCTGTTGTTGTTATTAAAACTATATTACTCTGTAATATATACTACTACTACTACTATTTATTTATTTATTTATATATTTATTTTTTTGTTTATTTATTTATTTGTTTATTTATTTATTTATTTATTTATTTATTTATTTATTTATTTATTTATTTATTTATTTATTTATTTATTTATTTATTTATTTATTTATTTATTTATTTATTTATTTATTTATTTATTTATTTATTTATTTATTTATTTATTTATTTATTTATTTATTTATTTATTTATTTATTTATTTATTTATTTATTTATTTATTTATTTATTTATTTATTTATTTATTTATTTATTTATTTATAATTTATAATTTATATTGGGCGGACATTGAGTTTTTCTATGGGATGGGAGAGGCCTCAGAAGCCCTAAAGTATATCTGTATATCCTTGAAGCTTATTATCATGTTCAGCCCTTTTCTGAGTATAAGAGCTCTAATTAGATTCTCTGTTCAGACATAAAATTTTAGGATACATTTAGTAGATAACCATGCAATGTTTTTTCCCCAGAGATTTGGAGCATTCATGGCTCCTTTGACATTTGGACGTGTGACCATCGCTTCGAGTGCTACTTATTCAGCAAAGGTAAACAAGCATAAAGCTTGTATGGTTTAACCGATGTAGGGGTGGGCATATTGGTTCGGCCCTAGTTGTAACTTGCTTGGATGAGGATTGAGCTTAAAATAGGTCAAGATCATCCAAAGAACCAAGATTGGACCCTAAAAATTCAAGAAAGTTCGAAAAAATAGCTCATGTACCTGATCGGTTTAACCAAAGTGAAACCGAACCATATGCAATATGGTTTAAATTTGGTAGAATTTCTTCCAAATCATATTAAACCGAACTGAAACCGATAAAAACCGAATAAAACCGTATTGAAGTAAAGAAATTCAATTAAAACTTCATATATTATTAACATATCCAAACAAATCCAAACCAAACCGAAATCGATAAAAACCGATATGCCCACCCCTAACCAGAATTTAGTTGCAACCAATTGGTAACAATATTTAGTTTCACTCATTAGGTTGCCTTGGCAATTGCCATAAGGTACTCATTAACAAGGAGGGCGTTTTCTATTACACCTAGTGGACCTGAAGTTCTTTTGCTTGATTATCCAAGTCATCAAAGACGGCTTTTGCCTCTTCTCGCAAAGACGTAAGTTTTTTTATATTTTAGGTGGACGGTGCACATGAACTCATGAGAATGCCTAATACTTTTTTTCCTTCATGAGCTGGACCCTGTATGCATCTCCAAGGTTCTCAGCGGTTTTTAACATTGATAGCGAGCTCTTCAACATTGTTATTTCTTTTTTTTTTGTTTGTGATTTCAGGTATGCCATGAGCTTTGCTGCAAACTCCTTAAAAATGTTGTATGTGAAGAGAACACCTGCAATGAACAAAACCATACATGTTGTGTCCAGTGCATTTAAAGCTACCTTAACTTGGCATAACATGAAAACTCTTCAGGTAATAGCTGACATGCTTTAGCAGTTGATTGTTTTTAGATGTCATCGGGATTCCATGTGTTTTTTTTTCAATTTGTTTTTTATGAATTGAATCAGGAATGTAGAGAAGCATGTGGAGGCCAAGGGTTGAAGACTGAAAACCGTATTGGTCAGTCAAAAGGGGAATTCGATGTTCAGTCTACCTTTGAGGGTGACAACAGTGTCCTTATGCAGCAGGTAATAATATTTAGGGAAAATATTTCAGCCCATCAAACGGAGCCTTCTATAAAATTGGAACGTGGAATTTCATTTATCTCAGACAAAACTGAATTATCAAGTGTGTCAGACAAGTATTTTTGGCAGCTTTTCCAATTACTCTTTATAAAATGCTTTCTCATAAACTTGAAATGCAACGGTTTGTGGTGCTATATATTCAAGAAGATATGACTAACAGAGATCATCTATGATACCCCCAGGTTAGCGAAGTACTCCTAGCAGAATATGTGGCTGCTAAGAGGGCGAATAAGCCATTCAAAGGGTTGGGATTGGAACACATGAATGAATGTACTCCAGTTATACCTTCACAGCTCTCCAGTGATGCCCTAAGGAGTATCAGTTTCCAGAACAACATACTCTGCCTTCGTGAGAGAGACCTTTTGAATCGCTTTGCTGCTGAAGTTTCACACAACCAGTCACAAGGACAGAGTAAAGAGCATGCCTTTGCTGTGGTAAGGTGTCCTATGTATGATGTAGCTTATAGGAAAGGAGGCCTTTTACTTAAAACAGCCTAAAATAGTTTTTCTCTTACTTTCTTTTACCTACCAGAGTTATCTGCTTGCCGAAGACTTGGAAAGAGCCTTTGCAGACCATGCAATTTTTCGAACTTTTGTGGAGGCCGAAGCTTCAGTGAAGTCCATTCCCCTTAAGGTAATAATCTCACATTGTTTTAGAAGTTCCCGTATAGTATGTGAGCTTTTAAACCAAAACGGACCGCAAACTACCCAAATCAAACTATAATAATCAAACCGAACAATGTATAGTAATATAGTTGGTTCCGTTTCCTGTTTTTGCTTTAAAAACTTACCAAACAGACCAACACCGAAAAAACTGATCGAAACATGTCAAAACTTACCAAAACTGCCATGGACTAACAAATATATCCATACCAGTTTGGTCTTATCGTTTTTAGCATTTTTCAATTGCACCAATAAATAATTGAATCAACTTAGCCGAATTTGACAAAAGCGACGGGCACCCCATAATCCCCACTAGTTGGGTACTTGGGTTCAGTGACATCAAGTTTATATGCTTAGTTTAATGAGTATACACTACTTAGCACCATAATTTCATGCAAAAAAATAGTACTGTAATAAAGTTTACCTTAGCTTCCCTTTTTGTTGAAACCATTACACATAGGTATAATGGGATGCATTTCCAAAATCCTTTTTCAATATTTCTACTTGCATTGTGCTAGTTATTGCAGCCTGTCATCTCCATTTACAAGATTAATATTTTGAAGTAAATTTGTAAATATAAAACACAAAAACGGAAGGAGGCACTTTCAGTCAAAATTTCCATTGATAAAATACTAATATTTTAATATCGTTTACTTGAAAACTTTTGTACTTAACAACAACAAATGAAATATTTCTATTCTAATACGTGCGATAAGACTGAATTCAAGATCACACTAATGTTAAATGCTCAGAAAACATGATCATTATTAGCATCTTCAGTTTTTCTTTGACTTGTGCCCAATGCACAAGACTTTAGTGAATTTGAATTAATTTCTTGCAGAAACTGAAGAGCGATGCAATGAAGTTGGGATTCTTGTCTTTGACCTTTTTGCGAACCTGGGAGCTTCAGGTTGTATGACATGATATTTGTGCTCTTATGTCATTGAATTTAATCCTTATCTGGTAAAAGCATTTTATTTATGTAGAGGCATAGCCGCATATAGTTGTGATGGGCATATGATATCAGTGGTTATTTTCTTCATTGTTACCCTCCTTTATTTTCAGAGGAACAATTAGATTTTCCTGTTCTTTATGCCTCTGCTAAAGAAGGATGGGCTTCATCGGCTTATACAAAGAGTCCACCAAACAATGCCAAAGACATGTCTGAATTGTTCGATACAATTGTACGCCATGTTCCTCCACCAACTGCCAATCTGGATGCACCTTTTCATATGTTGGTTGGTACCCAGACCGTCAATGCTCTAGATCAATACTTGCAAAAAACATTATGCCCGCATTATGTCCGCATTATGTCCTTGTAGTGTAGAAACATGTGCATTAGTATATTTACTATGTTAATTACTGCCTGTTAAGTGTTCCTTTTTTTGGAGTACAATTATGCTTGCTTATAGGAGTATAGGACCTAAATCGCTTGCTGATGAGTTGAATGTCCTTTTAACCAGATTGTTTTAGTCAAAAACTTGTGTCAGTCATCAACTGATTTACTCACACAGCTATATTTCTTCCCAAATTGGAAAGTTACAAAAAAGAGAACAAAACAGGAAAAAAGAAGTAAACAAGGCATAAATCTTTGATATATGGTTTTACTTTTTCTTCAGCTTGAGAAATGTTTGAGATAGTTGATGTTGAACGTTAAGTTTTCTCCTCATATTTTACATATTTAATTACTTAATTTTTACAGCTCTCTCATTACCTCATGCATTGTGCAGAGAGGTGTAAACAAAAGATTCCGGTTTAGAAGACATTCGTGTCAAGGCTTTCAAAAATCATTTCGAAGACCGTATTCTACCTCTTCCACCCTTCAAGTTGGTTCTAATATCATAATTTTCAACTATAGTAGTGGGCACGTAGGGCCATACACCGGAACCTTTAATAGGTTCCGCCCTGCACGTATCATTCTCTTTGCAAAGGACTGTATTGATGAAGATGTGCTGATTAGAATATGTAGAAGTGACGATAATGACAATGTCATTAGGGTTTTGTGCATCGAGTTTGTGTTGAAAAGCATATTATGTGCATTGGCTCAACTAAACATGACATTAAAAGAATTTTTTGCGCTACCGTATATTCACACGAACAACGTTGATATTATGAGGTTTGTGTTTCATTAATAATTTGATTGTGTTTGTAATTTTTTAAATATAGAGTTGTTTAACCTTTAATCTTTTCCATAAATAATAGGGGAATTCTTCTAGGCTTGATGTATTTGCACCAGAGAGGCATCACATTGCCAAACTTGAATTACGACAACATTCTAGTTGTGAAAGAAAAGTCAATGTTTAAAGCTAAGATATCTAGCATAGAGGCTGCTATACATGGGAGTCACCGAAGAAAGGAAATAGATATGCATAAAGTTGGTTTGATCTTTTATCACATACTGGCCGGAGAGTTGCCTAAAGATCAGATCCATTTTAACATTTATATACTGAATGAAAATTGTCTAAATGTTGAAGAGGCTAGACACCTTTTAACTTTGCTTGTTCACCTGAGTCCATCACATAGGTAATGCACTAAATATTGTCAAAAAGAAAGTTATAAACTTGAGTTTTTGGTGTTGATTACAAATGTTTTGACAGGCTCAGAGCTGAAGAGGCGCTGAATCACCCCTTTTTGGGGGGGATGAAAAGTCCTTGTTGTTTATTAGGTACGCCAGCGAAATTGTCGAGAAAGAGAAGGATTCTATTGTTACGAAACGTCTCAACAGAGCCGGCGCTTCCGTGTTAAGCGACGGTGAGCGATGGTTTGATATGGTTGACGATAGGATCACAGAAATGTCGGCAAAGCGTAGGAAAAGAGATTATGAGAATGAGATGTCTGGGCTATTGCGTATGTACCGAAATGTTATAAGTCATCATTTGGAATATCCCTCCACATCGGGACATTTGTCTCCGAAAGAGCTCAGATCTTATGTAGCAAGGGTGCCGAAGTTCTTCATAGTTTTGTATGCTGTATTCAAAGGCCTTGAAGACACTCTGCTGAAGAAGTATCCCGTTTTAAGGAACTATTTATAAACTTATTCTATCACATGGGACCCCAGGGGAGTTAGCTCTCCAGACTGTGCAGTTAACTTTTTCTCAACTGCATTCGGAGGAATTCAGAATATAGATCGTTCAGAAGTGTGTTCAGTAGATCGAACTGATATGTATCTTGCATTAGATGACTTGAGTTATCCTTTGTTGACTATTGATCACTGTTACTCTATTAGTGTACGACTGACAACCAACCTATCACTAATAGAGTAACAGTGATCAATAGTCAACAAAGGATAACTCAAGTCATCTAATGCAAGATACATATCAGTTCGATCTACTGAACACACTTCTGAACGATCTATATTCTGAATTCCTTCGAATGCAGTTGAGAAAAAGTTAACTGCACAGTCTGGAGAGTTAACTCCCCTGGGGTCCCATGTGATAGAATAAGTTTATAAATAGTTCCTTAAAACGGGATACTTCTTCAGCAGAGTGTCTTCAAGGCCTTTGAATACAGCATACAAAACTATGAAGAACTTCGGCACCCTTGCTACATAAGATCTGAGCTCTTTCGGAGACAAATGTCCCGATGTGGAGGGATATTCCAAATGATGACTTATAACATTGTGGTACATACGCAATAGCCCAGACATCTCATTCTCATAATCTCTTTTCCTACGCTTTGCCGACATTTGTGTGATCCTATCGTCAACCATATCAAACCATCGCTCACCGTCGCTTAACACGGAAGCGCCGGCTCTGTTGAGACGTTTCGTAACAATAGAATCCTTCTCTTTCTCGACAATTTCGCTGGCGTACCTAATAAACAACAAGGACTTTTCATCCCCCCAAAAAAAGGGGTGATTCAGCGCCTCTTCAGCTCTGAGCCTGTCAAAACATTTGTAATCAACACCAAAAACTCAAGTTTATAACTTTCTTTTTGACAATATTTAGTGCATTACCTACGTGATGGACTCGGGTGAACAAGCAAAGTTAAAAGGTGTCTAGCCTCTTCAACATTTAGACAATTTTCATTCAGTATATAAATGTTAAAATGGATCTGATCTTTAGGCAACTCTCCGGCCAGTATGTGATAAAAGATCAAACCAACTTTATGCATATCTATTTCCTTTCTTCGGTGACTCCCATGTATAGCAGCCTCTATGCTAGATATCTTAGCTTTAAACATTGACTTTTCTTTCACAACTAGAATGTTGTCGTAATTCAAGTTTGGCAATGTGATGCCTCTCTGGTGCAAATACATCAAGCCTAGAAGAATACCCCTATTATTTATGGAAAAGATTAAAGGTTAAACAACTCTATATTTAAAAAATTACAAACACAATCAAATTATTAATGAAACACAAACCTCATAATATCAACGTTGTTCGTGTGAATATACGGTAGCGCAAAAAATTCTTTTAATGTCATGTTTGGTTGAGCCAATGCACATAATATGCTTTTCAACACAAACTCGATGCACAAAACCCTAATGACATTGTCATTATCGTCACTTCTACATATTCTAATCAGCACATCTTCATCAATACAGTCCTTTGCAAAGAGAATGATACGTGCAGGGCGGAACCTATTAAAGGTTCCGGTGTATGGCCCTACGTGCCCACTACTATAGTTGAAAATTATGATATTAGAACCAACTTGAAGGGTGGAAGAGGTAGAATACGGTCTTCGAAATGATTTTTGAAAGCCTTGACACGAATGTCTTCTAAACCGGAATCTTTTGTTTACACCTCTCTGCACAATGCATGAGGTAATGAGAGAGCTGTAAAAATTAAGTAATTAAATATGTAAAATATGAGGAGAAAACTTAACGTTCAACATCAACTATCTCAAACATTTCTCAAGCTGAAGAAAAAGTAAAACCATATATCAAAGATTTATGCCTTGTTTACTTCTTTTTTCCTGTTTTGTTCTCTTTTTTGTAACTTTCCAATTTGGGAAGAAATATAGCTGTGTGAGTAAATCAGTTGATGACTGACACAAGTTTTTGACTAAAACAATCTGGTTAAAAGGACATTCAACTCATCAGCAAGCGATTTAGGTCCTATACTCCTATAAGCAAGCATAATTGTACTCCAAAAAAAGGAACACTTAACAGGCAGTAATTAACATAGTAAATATACTAATGCACATGTTTCTACACTACAAGGACATAATGCGGACATAATGCGGGCATAATGTTTTTTGCAAGTATTGATCTAGAGCATTGACGGTCTGGGTACCAACCAACATATGAAAAGGTGCATCCAGATTGGCAGTTGGTGGAGGAACATGGCGTACAATTGTATCGAACAATTCAGACATGTCTTTGGCATTGTTTGGTGGACTCTTTGTATAAGCCGATGAAGCCCATCCTTCTTTAGCAGAGGCATAAAGAACAGGAAAATCTAATTGTTCCTCTGAAAATAAAGGAGGGTAACAATGAAGAAAATAACCACTGATATCATATGCCCATCACAACTATATGCGGCTATGCCTCTACATAAATAAAATGCTTTTACCAGATAAGGATTAAATTCAATGACATAAGAGCACAAATATCATGTCATACAACCTGAAGCTCCCAGGTTCGCAAAAAGGTCAAAGACAAGAATCCCAACTTCATTGCATCGCTCTTCAGTAACTGCAAGAAATTAATTCAAATTCACTAAAGTCTTGTGCATTGGGCACAAGTCAAAGAAAAACTGAAGATGCTAATAATGATCATGTTTTCTGAGCATTTAACATTAGTGTGATCTTGAATTCAGTCTCATCGCACGTATTAGAATAGAAATATTTCATTTGTTGTTGTTAAGTACAAAAGTTTTCAAGTAAACGATATTAAAATATTAGTATTTTATCAATGGAAATTTTGACTGAAAGTGGCAATCTAAATCTGAAATTCAGCATTTCAGAGATTTTTTTTTTGAGCTATTATTGTAGCCAGATCAGCCTTACATTGCTTGGATTTGAATCAATTTTGTATTGTTTTAATGATGTATCCCCGCTCTCAAGCCTTACTTTTCTAGGTTCCATCCATCATCACTTTACACAATAAATCATTCTTCATCATCATCATTACCTCAGTGCCGCCAAGGCTCCCACCTATGGTGGGGTAAGGGGGGTTGGATGTACACAGCCTTACCCCTGTACTAAAGCACAAAGAGGCTGTTTCCGGATGACCCATGGTCAAATTCTAAATTGCATGAACAGACTGCTACATTCCATCATAATCTCAAGCCATTGCAAATGATGGAAATTAACACAAGAAATCATTGTTCAGTTGAAAACAAATGAGCAATTTTAACATATTTGAAGTATAGTATACAATGTTAAATTGGTTGCTACATGGTTGACTGGTTGTCTGTAAAAAGCAACAAGAACAACCCCACAAATTTGCAGGGTCCATGTCAAATTGTGAACTATTAGCACCTAAAGAGACGGTAGATGAAGAATAGGACCATAGATACCTGCAGGCTTGTCTACTTTGTTTAGAAGAAGAACAGGACGTAAACCATATTTCAAGGCCTTGACAAGAACAAATTTTGTCTGTGCAAGTGGTCCTTCACATGCATCAGCAACTAGGATTGCTCCCTCGACCATGCCAACTACACGCTCAACCTATGCCAAGGAAATTTTAAAGGAAAAAAAAACGGTTTAGTTCATGTCAGCCCACAAAACTCCAATAGAACATGTATGTACAGGAGATTGAACTTTAAATTAATTCCCTAAACAAGCAAGAAAACTTGTGGCGCATAGAATTTTCCAATGGTAGACAGGTGCATACTTCACCACCAGAGTCTGCATGTCTAGGAGTGTCAACCATGTTCAGCTCATTTTTTTCCCATGATAGAGAGGTAACCTGTGAGCAATAAAAAACATATCAAATGATATAGGTATGCCTACACACAGAAACCTATAATTCATGACTCTTCCGGAATATGGTCAGCTACACATGATGAATGCACTCATTGGCAAGTCTATGGAGTTGTTTTACTTAAAACTGAAAGAATTACACATTGTGCATCACATGCTATGTTAATTCATTATGCTATATCAAATCGTGTACTCACTACTGAATAGATCCTGTGCATGGCATAGTGAGATACTAATTTTACTTAAGGAAAGAGAAAATTATTATTTTGTAATAGTTTTAGTGTACAGTAAGTAGTGCTCTACACCACTAGCTCAGATTCTCAGAAGGTATACCTCCTAAAAAATATCATCACGCCAGCACAGGCGACAGCTGTATGACCGACCTTATCTCATCATTGCCGGTGGAATCAAACAAATTGTGCCAGTTTTTCCGAATAAGTTTCTTAGTTTAAGAAATCAGCATTAAGAAATAAAAAAAGAACAGAGTGAGTGAAAAGTCTGCAGTACTGGAGAAATATGTCAAGGGACTCATTACGGGGGGGGGGGGGGGGGGGGGGGGGCTTAAGGAGAGCAGAATTCTCAATTAACTTGAATAGATAGTAATTAACTATAAGAATCAGAATTGGCTATATATGTGGTGCAAACAAAGCCAAAAGAAATTTCACCTGATCTCTCTTATTTTCCAGGAAAAGAGTTCTTGTGAGTTGGGATTGATAAAATCATACGTGTATATTGTTGTATGATTTAGTGACTGCTAATATTTATTATTTAATTCAACTTCGTTTTTCTCCTAGTAGTTAAAGTGTAAGCTTACACTAGTCCCATTGCATTTCTTCTTATCTTGTATTATACTACGTACTCCGTAATATATTGTAACTATCACCTAATCATTATGATCTCACCATCTGAAATATTGATTCTTATGTGAGATTTTACTTCATTTCCCGAAGTTTTATTAAAGCCAGATTGTGAAGAGCAATAAAATGTTTTCATCTTTAAAAGTAAAATGCGGACCTTGGAAGCAGTTGTGATACCACGCTCGCTAGGGATGGACTCGGGCCGGGCCAACCGGCCCGGAACCGGACCGGCCCGCTACTGTGCGGGCCCGGACCGGCCCGGTCAACCGGTTCGGTTCCGGTTCGGGCCTCCAGGCCCGGTGGTATACCGGTCCGGGCCCGGGCCTCCAGTTTAGTGAACCGGCCCGGCCGGGCCGGGCTCGGTTCGGGCCGGAATTTAATTTTTTTTTTTTTGAATTTTTTTTAAGTTTTGGGTTGGATTAGGTATTTTGGGCCATTTGAGGTGGTTTGGGGTGGTTTGGGGTGGAGGGGGAGGGGTAGGGGGTTAAATAAGAGAAGAAGAAGAAAAAAAAAAAAACATTCCGGGTGGCCCGGCCCGGCCCGGCCCGGTTCTGGCCCGGAACCGGAACCGGAACCGCCCACCACCGGTTCGGGCTCGGGCCTCCTTTTTCTGAACCGAGGCCCGGCCGGGCCCAGGCCCGAACCGGGCCCGAACCGGAACCGGTCCACCCCTAACGCTCGCGCTCGAGGCTGATAGAATCAAGAGCACGCTCGGGTGGGATGTCAGCGCCGCACGGGCGGAGGAGCCGGTGCATGAGAGTGGTCTTGCCGTGATCGACATGAGCTATGACGGCGACGTTCCTCAGCAAGCCAGGATCAACCGCACCGCCAGGGGTAGCTGCAGGCGCTGTAGCTGTGGCGGCTGAGAAGGCCCGGGCAGATCTAGTAACCCGTGCATAGTTGTGTAGGATGGAATCAGAGAAGAATGTGGAAGGGAAAACTCTTCTAGAAGATGACCAGAGAGAACGGAGCAATGCACCCGCCATTTCTGCACAGTATCGATGCTTGCTTGGGGCGTTACAGCAGCTTAGGCACTTGCTTCCTCTACCGCAACAATTTCAAGTTTGAGTAGAACTGTCATAATTTTTATTCCAAAATAAAAATAATTACTCTCAAGTTTGTAAATTACTGCAATGTTTGAAGTTTGTTATTATCAAAACATGACAGTAATTAGTCCTATATTGGGAATAAAAACATGACAGTCATATTTTGGAATTTTTGAACCTTTTTAGTCCTATTTCGGGATATCTTGAGATAATTACACCTAAAACTTAAAACTGAATCGGTTTTCCAATGTATGACATAACTTGTTTTTTTTCTCATAATAATATTATTATTCTTTACATTTAATTAAAATTCGTAATTAATTATTAATAATTAATTTTCATGGAAAAATATACCATTTTGCTTATATTTATAAAACCCTAACCTTCTACCCATTTTCTACAACCCAAGATTCAACTTCCCAACACTCCCTTTGCAGCCACCGGTCGTCTAACCGCCCCACCATTCAGCTGCCGCCGCACATCGTCCAGCCTCTGCCGCAATTTTGAAGCAATGCAGAATCTGCCGATCTTCAGTCTACTGGCCTGCAAATTGAGATTGCGATTGGAGAATATACTTTTGAGATTAGGTTTTAGATTGAATTTGGGGTTTCTGGACATTAAATATGGGCATTGAACACTATCACTGAATATTTCAATAAGTGTTGTGGATGGTGAATATATATATATATATATATATATATATATATATATATAGGGTCGAGATCCTATGAGAATGAGTTACTAGGAGAGAAATAAGAAAGAAATACAGCCCTAGATCATTAGCATCGGATGGTGATTAATTAAGCACGTTTAATACAAAAAAAAATGGGACGGACGGTTTTAAAAGGAAATTGTGCAGCATCATTAATTGATAAGGGCATGAATGTCAAAGAACATAAACGGTTGGGATTCGTATCGCATAATCATCGGTGCACTACTTTCCTTATACCGTCCACTTACCATGAAACTCCCGCTTACCAAAAACAAAAAACAGAGCGCCGGTGCAGGAGCTCATTAAACAAAGCGGCAGACTTCAAGGAAGCAAATTGAAGTGAACAAACCCTAATCCAGAGTGCACGAAGAGGTACGCAAGTCAGAGATGGTGACCGAAGAAACATGCAACACCATCAGCGTGAAGAGTGCACGAACAGGTAGGAGTCGAATGTCTGAAATTTCGAATTAATTTCTTTGATTTGGAATTGATTTCAAGCGTATTAATCAATTTGAAATAGTGCACCGGTGCTGTGAGTGTGTGATACATGTAGTTGAATGAAGTAATTTGGGATATGTAGCATCAAGAGTGCAGGAACAGGCATAACTCGGATGTTTGGATTTTGGAATTATTGTTTGATTTGTAATTGATTTCCAGCGTATTAAGCTAATTGATGTAGTGCACCGACTGTATAATTGTGTGATAGATGATGTTGAATGAAGTAATTTGGGTCAAGAAATAAGAGGTGTTAAATTGGTAAGGGACTCATGCATGGGGATGCACAATGCCATTTTAAACGTTGCATATATGAATGGTTGATAGATGGTGTTGGTTGACCTTTTTTGTTTTGGAAAACGTGAATAGCAAAAGAAATAACAAAAAGTGCACATACGGATTTGTAAAAGGTGCAGACACAATGTGGTTAATAAAGTTAAGAAGAGGTGCAAACAACTAAGATCGATGTAGAAAGACTAAACCTAAAAAAGTGTGAACATTGTTTTGGTGGAAGTTTTGAAGGTTTAAAGATTTGAGGTGTTGTGTAGTATGAATGGATTATGGGTGCATGGTTAGTGCATAATTTGTAGCATCTTAATAACATATGGAAAAATTTAGAAAACAACACAGTAAACATAATTATAATTAACTGTGCATCAAATACTAGTAAGTGATCAGTTTTTTTGGTTTGAGGTTTTTCCTTCGAAATTTTGGAGGTTTGTGCAGCATGAATTGAATATAAATGCTGGATGTTTGTTTGGAAATATCTGTTAAATCAAATGTAAGTAATATTGTGCAATTTTTTTCTTTGTTGACTGTTTGAAGCAGTACCTGAAAATGAAGGGTGCAATACAAGTAGGGTAAGGTTGCAAGAAAAGGAAGGAAGCAGTAACATGGCAGTGAGAAGGAGTGCAAGATTTGTTCCTAATATGGACAAGATTGAAGAGCAAGACAAGCTTAAACGAAAAGAAGCAGAGACCTCAAGAGAAGGAAGAAAGCTTGGATTACAAGCTGGTGATATTGAAGTCGAAGATAGTGATGAGGACTTCGTTACTCTGCCAAAAAACAAGAAAACCAGAACAATAGGTACTTCTGAGACCATTATACAGGGGAATGAAGATGAGAAGGTCATAGAGTTTAGAAAGTTGCGAACAAGGTCTTCACCACAACTCCTGGTTAGAGCAATGAAGGATATGAATAACATACAGAAGGAAGCGGTGAAGAGCATTGGGTTCGGGAAGCTGCTAGAGATGGATATTAAGGAACTTCCGACAAAGTTAGGCTATTGGGTAGTTGAGAATTTCAACCCAAGGAAGTGTAGTTTGATTGTGGAAGATCATAAGGAGGTGCACATTACAGAAGCAGATGTTGCAAGAGTACTTGGGTTACCGGTTGGCGGGACGAAGATTATGCCAAAAAAGAAGAGTGAGACATGTGATCTGGCGAGAGAGTGGAAGGGAATGTTTGGGAAGGGTGACAGGAAGATAAGCCCTTCTGATGTGTGTGATATGATGCTTCTATGTGACCAAGGTGGGGATTGGTTTATTAGGCACTTTGTTGTTCTATTTATGTCTGTCATAGTGGACAGCAGACCAAACGGATATGCAAACTGCAACATCATGAATAACCTTGAGAATGTGAAGAAAATAAAGGACTTAAATTGGTGCGAGCATGTATTGTCATGCTTGATTGATAGCACAATTTCATGGCATCAGAACAATGACAAAACTTTCACAGGACCATTGTTATTCCTCATGGTAAGTTAAAATGAATTTTTAAGATATAATTAAATTAGTATGCAATGTGTGTATATACTAACTGTTGAGTGTAGCTTTTTTATGTTGACAGGGTTGTTCTGTACAAAAGAAGCGTGGATAGGTGTTGGCCTATTGTGAAGGGATGGAGTGCAAGATTGTTGAAAGAAAGAGAGAATCTTGAAATAAGCTGTGGTAGTTTTGGCACAAGATTTATTGATGAGCCAATGATCTTCGAACAAGAAGATCCAGATGTAATAGAGAAAGAAGATGACCTAGTTGCTGGAGCACAGGGTGGGGAGAAAGTAAGTACATTATAAACTCACATTAAGTTACATACTATTCAGTGCAGATGTGTATGCACAGTAGTGCATTATTAATTCCATATGAGTGCATGATTGGTGTATATACGCATTAGTGCACTATGCGTATCCAAAAAACGATATCGTATTTTCAATATGGTTACAAGATGTGGAGAAAAATTACAATAACACAAAATAAATGCAGTACAGTGTGTGCTTGAAATAATAGGAAATTGAACTTTTGGTTTAATTTGTGAAAATTTAAAGTTGGGGTGTGTTCTGCATTAAGAATTGAATGTGAGTGCATGATAAATGTGTGCACATTAGTGTAGAGTAGAAATGCACATTGATACGTTTTTAATGCATAATATTTCATGATTGATGTAAAAACAGATGTTCATGGAGAGGTTTGCTAATTCTTTACTGGATTTAATGAGCATCATGGACACAGCTCCAAATTATTTATTGGTCAAACAAGAATTCATTACGATGCGTGATTGTGCACAAAAGCTGATTGTGATGGAGATTCCAGCAAATAATGGAAGTGGAGAGGTGAACGAAGAAGAAGTTAATGATGACAGGGAGGACGAGGTTTTCTGGAGCGATCCTAGCATAATTTCAAAAATAGATGAAGTTGTAAATGCAAATGTGAAAGAGCCGATGTCAAAGACAGGGTTAGAAGAAATTCCATCATTTTCTATTGGACTGACTCAAGAAGCAACAAATAATTTAAATGTTGATGTTGGGCAGCCCAGTGTGCAGACTAACAAGGTAATATGTATAAATGTAAATTGATTACTATGAACACAATAAATTGTTTAACAACATTGGCATGTGTAATAGGTTCAAGAAGATACACCAAGAGGGGTTCAAGAATATACTCCAGAACGGGTAGTGCAAGTTCCACTTGGAGATTTAAATGAAGTGGCATTGCGAAGACAAGGGAAAGCGACAGCGTATATGAAATCGCCATTCATGTGCAGGGTAGTTGATCCAACAAAGACCTATAATGGCCTTGAAAAGCTATTTGGTAACTGGGTTTCCAAAAAAAAAGGGGTGGACATGTGAGTAAATGTGTCTGTCAATGTAAAGTGCATTAAGATTTTAGTAAGTGTGCTATATATGTTGTTCGTATAAACACATTGGGTTATTGACAGTGCGGAGATAATTTTCAAGTACAAAGACCTGAAGGTGACAAGAGACGATATGCTGACTTTGGAAGAAAATAGACACATATCTATCAGTCTGCTTGACGCTTGGTCTACCATATTGAACACTAAGGAAAAGATTCGAGCCGAGGGCTCACCATGTCGTTTTTTTGCACCAGCATATCCATGTGTAAGAATACATTAATTTGCCAGTTACTTTTGTAGTTATTATTTTAGTTTTACAATAATTCAGACTATGTTAACTGAAACTGTGGCAGCTATACACGCTTGACGCCCATGGCATGTCGGATGACACATCATATCTGTTGTTTAAGAAAGGCATGGTTGTAGGCCTCGAAGCAATGAAACCACAAATAAAAATGAAGGATGTACAACTGGTAAGACGAATATGAAATATTTGGTGCATGAAATATTATGTGCATGTGCATTGATATAATAGTTAAATTAATGTTTGTATTGTAGTTTTTCTTCCCAATTATCCAGCCTTCCCACTGCTACGTCTTGTGCTTCAATGTGAAGAGTGAAAAAATAGAAATTTTGGACTACTCTTCATGCAATCTGACAATGGAGCAGATGTATGATAAGATGCCCTTGTCAATGGTAATAATAATTAATTTATACTGTCCATTTCAATTGTAAAGAAATTAAATTGATGAAGAATTAATGTCATTTATCGTTGAATCTTGTTAAACAGAAGGACCTTTTGACGAAATATCTAGCGGAATGTGGAATAATTGACGGCAACAAGGCATTCCAAAAGGCCAAGGTAGCGAGGTTGACAATGAAATGGAGAGATGTGAAGAACCCGTGTGCTTACGGAATATGGACGATGAGACACATGGAAACATACATGGGTCAAAGTGTGAAGAGTTGGGATATTGGATTAAAGAACGGAGATACAAAGACCATGGCAGCATTAAGGATGAAGTACTGGGCAGCAATAGCTGGGGCAGAAGTGAATGAGCTAAAAGAAGAAAATTTCACGAAAGCAAATGAGTGTGTTCGAGAACTGAGAAATAAAAAGGTCATTTGAGATAAGACTATCACAAACTATGGGGAAGAACATATGTCATCTGTTTTAAAATATTTGAAAACTTATATTTTGATTACTTATATGATTGCTGGTGGTTTTATTACATCTTGGTTTAATTTATTGCGGCGTGCAATTAAATCTTGGTTTAATTTATTGTGCGTGCAATTATATGTTGTTATGTTAAAACTGTGCATATGCAAAAAGGTATTTTCAAGGACTTATGAATCATGAAAAAAAATTGTCAAACAGTTTAGTGCATTATTAAAAGGAGTGAAGTGTGCACTTGAATGATTAGAAGTGCATTAACAAAATGAAACAAGGTCCATTAAAAAATAAAATTTCAAGTCCATCAACAGTTAGAGTATATGAATATTTTTTATTAGAGTATATGAATATTGTAGTATAAAATGATAAGTGCAACAGGTACTGATAGTGTCTGCATTACATGATGAATAGGTGAGAAAATTTTCAAATACATTTGTGTGATAACGTTGAGTGCATATGTAAAAGGAAAAAAGTGCGAAATGAAACTATTAGCAGTGCATTAATAAAAGTACACAAAGTCCATTTTTTGCTTAATATACAAAGTCCATTAATAAAGAAAAATTGAAGTCCATCAACAATGGAATTTCTATTTAATTTAGCTCACCATGCAAGTAGATATTACAATGATAAGACATGCATAATTTACATGAAACCAAATACATTACAGACCAAAAAATGAATTATGGCGACACCTGGAGTTCATTGTGGACATAATAAAAGTGCATTAAAGGATAACTAGCAGTGCATAACTGCCTTGAATTATTGTGAGATGTGGGGTGACTAGCAGTGCATAACTAGCAGTGACCCACTTCACCACAACTAGACTATGTATTACAGGATACATGACGAACGTTGACAGGCACACGAATGAGAGTACACATGTGGACCAAATACATAAGTGAAAATACATAAGTGAATTTGTAAATTAAATAGTGAAATACAAATCGTCATACAACTCTGAGGTTACAGTAATAATAACTAATGAATAGAAAGAAATAATGATAAAAAGGGGATCGAAAGAAACACTACAGACAATTCCAAAATTCCATGAAAACTGTAATCATTTTTCTGAGTTCAAAGGACAATTCCTACTGTCATGATAAACCTTCTGATTACATGTTCTGCAAAGTCTCTTAGTCTTCTTGCTGATTTCAATTGCCTTTTCCTTGTCCCCTTTGATCCTCTTGCCACAACCTTTATTTCGAGCTTGCTGAGGCGGGCGCACACTGACTTCGGTAGGAATGGATGATCCATAAAATGATTTGATAACATCCTTTTTCAAAGTTGATGGTGCACTGTTTTGTTGAGAGGCAGACAACAAGTCTTTCTGTGCCTTAATGACATCTGCAAACTGCTGAAATAAATCAGGGTCGTGCTCAATCATTCCGACACAAAAATGAATATCTGACCACAATTGCTTTATAGCTCCTTTTTTTTCTTCAGTGCCAACACACTGTTGAAAAACATTATCTTCAAACGCATTAAGAGGCTTTAGGATAGAATCTTTGCACCATCTGCGTAACACATATTTATCTGGAATAACATTAACCTTCAGATCTTTAAACACGAAAAATATGTGACGACACAATAAGCCAATCCTTTCAAAATGTTTGCACGTGCAACTTGTAGTACAATCATTTCTATTGTGCTGAACAGTGAAAGTAAAACCTCGCTCATCAGATATAACATACCGAACCATGCCATCTTCAGGATAAACACCAATTACACCACAAGAAAAACAAGCGCAACATATTTCCTGCTGAACGAGATAGAAAATGGAAATATTATAAACAGACGAAGCATATCTCTCAATACTTAAAGGTGTTTTGTACTCAGGAATGGATGACTCAGAAACTTTGATCAACTGTGCACTATTGTGTCTTTGTGAATCCATAGCACTTTCAAACTGCATATAAAATTCAATGAGACTGAAATTCGGATTCGTGAATTCATTGAAAAAGTTATTCTCGCTTTCTGAACGTGACGTAGTCCTAAGCAAACCAGCCATGAAAACGTCACCAAAATAACCAGGAATCCAAAGCCTACGGATTTCAAACATGTGTGTGAACCAGCTGTGATCAAGTAAGTCATATTCTTTCATCACCATATTCCATTCCTTTTCAAATTCAGCAGGCTGAAGATAATGGCTCCACACAACAGAATTCAGTTTATTCAAGAAATCCACATCCTTACTCAAAACAGGTCCAACTTTTGCACTAAGCTTCGACATAATATGCCACATGCAAAATCTGTGACATGTCGTAGTGAACACCTGTGGAATAGCAATCTTCATTGCTGGGTCTTGGTCTGTTATGATGCACTTTGGCTCACGACCCATTGCATTAAGAAAACAACGAAACAACCAAGCATATGATTCAACATCTTCCTTCGATAACAAACCCACAGCAAATGTAACGCATTTGTTATGATTATCAACACCGGTAAAAGGAGCAAAAACCATGTTATACCTGTATTGTGAAATAATGAAATAAAAGTGCATGAAATACCAACGAAAGGTGCAGCAAACAGTGTGATAAGAGAAGGTTATACACAGGCGAGACACATACATAGGTGTACTAAAAAATAATGAATGAAAAAAGAAATTACCGATTTGTCTCATAAGTAGCATCAAAAGAAACAGCATCACCAAATAGAGCATAGTTCCTTATGCAGACAGGATCGGCCCAAAATATGCGTGTCAATTGATCACTCTCATCGATATCATAGTCAAAAGCAAAGGCTGAAGAAACTTCTTTCTTTCTGAAAAGTTTATCTACGAGCATTTGAGCATCCACGCCAACTATGTACGCCTTCAAGTCACGTTTAAAATTCCTAAAATCAACAGATGTGGCACCTATATTGGAATAGCCGCCGACAGTTTCTTTATACAAACGATAACATTTTGTTGTACCAATGTTTGCTTTGACACAATTGAGGAAAAACTTTTGATGACCAATATCCAGTTTCCTGTTCACTTTTAAAAATGGCATGGAAGAACTAGAAGCCATACAATGGTTATGCTTCTCTTCAAACAACGTAACCATGTATGTGTTGGCGCCAGCAAACCTAAGCACTAAACGTGCTTTACATCCAATCCTATTGGAAACTCGGCGTCTCTGTTTCTCATCCTTAATACAGAGGGCAGGAGTTCGTAAATCTTGACCAGAAGGTCGCCCATCAATTTCACCTCCAAGGACAGGATTTTGTAAATCTTGAACAGAAGGTTGCCCATCAATTTCACCTCCTTCGGATTCTGATGACTCATTTTCATGAGTTGCCTCATTATCTGCATCTTCATTAATGCAACCACTGTTGTTATGTGTAGTTTTGCAAAAATTGTTGTTAGATGCATCCTTGCGGGATTTAGATACATTTTTGAATCCCTCCCTATTACATACCAAATATCTCCAAACAATAACACCACCATCAGGAGCCTTTGATGAACTAAAAATACGTGTTTCAAAACCACACACTGATGCATAATGATCATAAAAAACCTTAGCTTCATGCAGGTTGTTGAACAACATACCAACACAAGGTTTTACAGCGGGATCACACTCGGGTGTCCAATACATAGTGGATCCAGGTGAAAGGTGCATTGTTTGGACATCAACGGGTTGGGAAATTGCAGAAGAAGCACTGAAACCAACATCATTTGAATCTGAATGAAAAAGTAAACCATTTGTACACAATCATTCATCAGAATCTTAACATAAGTGAATGCAGTAAAAAATCATTAATTTGAATCTAAATTAAAAGTAAAAACATTTCTTCACATAAACAAACAATGCATTACGTACCACATGTAAGAACATCTAAATAAGTAATTGAGTGCATTAAACAATTCTGGGAAAGCCAGAGTGCATCATGGGAAAGCATTTGGCAGCATCATCATAATACATATATTAACTAGGCATATGCATTATTTTGAATCTGAATTTAAAGTAATAACATTTCCTCACATTAACATAATTCACAAATAGTGCATTATGTACCACACATATGAACATCTAAATAATTAATGGAGTGCATTAAATCAACTTTTGAACTATATTCTCATTAAAAAAATGAATTTCATATAAATCCAGACACATCACAGTCAAAGTGCATCATGGGAAAGCATTTGGTAGCATCATAATACATAATATATTCACATATGCATTATGTACAGTAATACTTTGATTCCTCAGGCAAAATAGAGTGGAACTAGGCAATTTCTAACCTTCCAGAATTTTACATACATTCGAGAAATACAGATGTAAAAACCAGGGAATAGAGAATTGTTAAAAAATATTCACCAAATATATTCACAATTACATCAAAAACATTGAAAGAATCGAAGAGCACATAAAAACTAAAAAAATAATAGCATAACAAAGAACAGAGGAACGATGCTAACCGGTTTCCATGGCAGAATTATGTTTAACCAGCGTCAAGAAGGGAATCGGCTTGACAGACAGGGACGATGGAGAAGAAGCAGGAATGAAACCGCTAGAGAAAGGAAAGAGAAAAGATGCAAAAATTAATGGATGATCAACAAGGAAAGAAAATTTGAGAAACGGTTATGGAAAGAAGAAGGTGCGTAAATAAAGAAAGCCTTCGTACGTGCGTTGGCTAAAAAAAATAAAATGACATGAATAGCCTTTAGAATGAGCAGTTGCACGTGAGATTCAGCACAATATCGGACGGCTCATCTTCATTCTTATTTCTTTCCTGAGATACTATTCTCATTTGAACATAAATCTATATATATATATATATATATATATATATATATATATATATATATATATATATATTGGTTCCGGTGAGAAATTCATCTAATGTGAGAAATGAGAAGGAATCACATCCCTTGGATCTTCACAAATCATACGTTTGCTGCAAGGGTGGTTTAGGTATTGCACTTATTGTTTCTATTTTAACTTATGACCGATTAATCGATCCCTACAATTTCGATCGTTTATTTCTTTCCTTAGCAACACACGACTTCTCTCTTTCCATTCTTTCCATTTGTATCTTCGTTTCCTTCAACCGAAACGATTGATTTTGCTCTCAATCAGAAGCATCTTCTTCATTAGGCTTCTTCATAATCTTAAAAAGTTCCTTTTCTCTACCCGTCATCATGGAACCAGGTTCATACATTATGTTGTTGTTTTTCTTCTATCTTCCATGCGTACTGTGTTGCATTTTCATTTTAATGCTGATATTCGTCTTTTATTTCTCTAAAGTTGTTTTTTAGCTAAATATTTGTGAAATGGCGTTTTTTGCATTCTTCATTGGAATATTTGTTGAACTTTTCTCTAAAGATTTATTTTCACTGCAACTTATTGCAGTATGATTAATCATCTTTATTGGCTAAATATTATTTATTCATCTTCATGAATTTTTTACCTTGCACGTCTTCATTTTATTGTGTTTAACGTTTTTTAACTTTTTGGATGTCAGAGCAAGAATATATTTCTGGTTCTAACCATATGCATTCTCAAAGTCCAACACATTCCTCCGAGCCTATCCAGCTAACGGTGTGTCCATACACATCAAAATATTGGATTCCAGAATGTGATGAAGCTTACAAGCCTAATGTTGGCATGTTATTTGCTTCTCTGCATGACGGCATTGAATTTTATAAACATTATGCGTCTGTGTCTGGTTTTACTACTCGCATAAGTACCATATCAAAGGCTAAAGACGGCATTCTAGTTTCTCGTTATGTGCTTTGTAACAAAGCCGGTTTTAAAAAACCAAAACTTGTGAACAATGAAATGAGACCACCAGAAAATACTGAAGGTAAAAAGAAGTGCACGAGACGTCGTGTTACCAATAGATGTGGATGTATGGCCCGTGTTATATTCAGACTTAATGGGACTGCAGGTTTCAAAGTTTCATTTTTTCAAGAATGCCATAATCATCCCATGTCTTCTGTTGAGTCAAGACCCTTCTTGAAGGTGAATAGGAATCTTGACATTGGTCATCAAAAGTTCATTTTGAACTGTTCAAAAGCAAACATAGGCACAATGAAAAGTTATAAGTTATATAAAGAGCATGTTGGTGGATATATGAACGTTGGTGCTACCGCCGTAGATTTTAAAAATTTTAAAAGGGATTTGAAAGCATATTTTGCTGGAGCAGATGCACAAATGCTTGTTGATAAGTTATTTAGAAAACAAGAAGTTTCTCCTGCTTTCAGGTTTTCTTATGATGTTGATGAAACTGACCAGTTGACTAGACTGTTCTGGATTGACCCGACTGCCAGGAAAAATTATGCGCTCTTTGGTGATGTAATTTCCTTCGATGCTACTTTCAAGACGAACCGGTATTGTTTTTTATTTTAGCATTATTATTGTTTACATTTATGTACTTGCATTTCGTTGTTCTCTAAGTTGCAGTGGTATTTCATGTTTAGTGCAGTGCAGATACTTATTACGATTATGCATTACTAACATTTTTAATCACAATTGCTAACATTTTAATTTTACCTTTATTTCATGTATGAGTTTATGAATTTTTGTTTCATTATATACTCAAGCAAAGAATATGTTTACGAGTGTCTACTTATCTGTGTTTTGTCAGTTTTCCTATATTTGCACCACAACAATTGTACTTGCATTACGTTGTTCTCTAAGTTGCAGAGGTACTTCATGTTTAGTGCACTGCAGATACATATTATGGTAATGCATTAATAACATTTTCTATAATCAGGTACAATATGGTGTTTACACCGTTTACCGGAGTTGATAACCATAAAAAATGTGTTACTTTTGGAGCTGGTTTGTTGCTTAAAGAGGATGTGGAGTCTTACATTTGGGTGTTTCGTTGTTTTCTTGATGCCGTGGGTCGTGAGCCAAGTTGCATCATCACGGACCAAGACCCGTCTATGCGGATTGCAATTGAAAAGGTATTCACGCGTGCTCGTCATCGATATTGCATGTGGCATATCATGTCCAAGCTTACTCAAAAAGTTGGTCCTGTGTTAAGCAAAGATGAAGATTTTTTAAAAAAGATTAATAGTCTTGTTTGGAGCCATTATATTGAGCCAGATGTCTTTGAAAAACGTTGGATCTCAATCATGGAGGAGTTTGACCTCTCTGATCACCCCTGGTTTTCAAATCTTTTTCAATTGCGTCAGTTTTGGATTTCCTCATATTTTCGAGATTTGTATATGGGTGGGTTAGTTCGAACAACATCTCGGTCTGAAAGTGAAAACAACTTTTTTGGGGAATTTTCAAACCCCCATTTCAGTCTGATCGAATTTTATATGCAATTTGAGAGCGCTATGGATTCGCAGAGACACACATTTGCTAAATTAAACTCTGGTTCAGAATCATTTATACCCGTGTACAAGACCCCCTTGGCTATTGAACGTTATGCATCATCACTCTACTCCCTTTCTGTTTTTTATTTAATTCAAGATGAGATCTCTTCAGCATGCTTCGGTTGTCACGTTCATAGGTTGACTGCTACTAATGCTTCTCGTGAATATGTTATTACGGACGACCGCAATCTGACATTTACTATCTCACTTTCCAATGCTGATATGATTACTTCTTGTACTTGCAAGACATTTGAAAGGATTGGGATGTTGTGCCGTCATATATTTTTTGTTTTGAAGGACGTCAAGCAAGGCAAGATCCCAGATAGGTATGTTTGCAGTCGTTGGTGCAGGATTGCTCTTGTTCAACCAATGTATGAGCTTGAAGGGGGTTTGATCGAGCAATGTGTTGAGACTGATGAAAAGAACATGTCCATGAATCAACTTTGGTCTGAGATTTACTCGTGTATTTCTATAGTCGAAGATCAGCCAGTCCTTCTTCAACAATTCGTGGATTTACTAAAACAGCATAAAGAAATGCTGCAGTCTTCTTCCCCAATGAATAATGTCATTCCCTCAAAACAGGACATGTTTGCATCGTTTTTGGGCTCTACTGCACCAACCAATGTCACTGTTCTACCACCGCAACAGGCCAAGAACAAGGGTTCTGGTAAAAGACTGAAAGGCAAGAAAGAGCTTATGATTGATGCAACATCAAAACCTAAACGTCTTTGTAGATCCTGCAGTGAATTGTGTCATCATGATAGTCGAAATTGTCCGCTCAACATGTCTTCCTAGTTTTTATTTTTTTTAATGCAACACTTTTACACTATTACTTCATTACTATTACCAGTTTGGTTTTCATTGTTAACATTGTCACATTTTGCGCATTAGTAAACTTTCTTTGTTCGTTTTATTTCTATTGTATTGCATTATAACAAGTACTTAGTAATTTATACGGCAACAAACTCATTACAAATGTTGCCAAAGAGATTGAGTATAGTGCAAACTACATTTTTAAATAATTATTTATACCTTTTTCTTTATTATGCAACTACCAGTAAATCAACTGCTCAAATCAATATAAGATTCAAACACTCACATGTTAAAACCAACGTGCATTCATTAAACCAAAATATCACGTACAAGTCCTAAATAAAAATGCTACTTCACCAGTAACAACAGAATAATATCCTTAATCCTCCTCTTTACGAATATTGGTAAACTGATTGAGTATAGTGTGAACTTCATTATTTTACCTTTATTTATACACTTTTCTTTATTAAACAACTACCTGTAAAACCATTTTTCAAAACAAATACATTCACTATTTGTTCTAAGTTTGCATCATAATAACAAACACATTGCACCCCATCAAAACATTGTTGCACCAGTACTTATTCCTGGCGGAAAGCAAGATTATTTGTTATTAAATCATCTCAAACTGCATTAAATTAGGCGTTCGTAGCACTAAATTTAGCATGTCATGCAACCTTCAAGCATCTGTTTTATCATCACAAATATCATTCGCTGCACTACAAAGTATCATTCCATCTCACCTTCAATCATCTTATTTTGCACCATATGTAACATTATGTGAAAAACATCTGCATTATGTGACTACATGTATACCAACTGCTCAAATAAAAATCAAATGCCAACAATCACATACAAAAACTAACATGTAATCATTAAACCAAAATATCATTCAAAATAAAGCATCATTCAGGTTGCATTGTTTTGTCAACTCTCAAAAAACACTTCACCAGTAACAACAAAAAATATTCTTAATCCTCCTCAAAACCCCTGCATCTTTCATCCCTGATTATTTTTTCTTTTTATCGTACTCATGCGTAGGAAGTCTGTTTGTGTCTTTGAGTTCATTAATCATGCTTGTCACAATTTTATGACAATATCTGTGACGTAGCACTGTGAGCTGCTTCGTTTCACCCGGTTTCAGCCCACAATCCCAGTCTCTCCCCCCTCTACCCTTGTATGTCTCCATGTGGCGCATGGTGTAGATCCCATAGTTGAATACACTCTTTGCTTCACGCCAGTCCATATTCAGTCTCTTTGGTTTCGCTTTTGCCATTGCCCTTGTTGTTTTGTTCTCCAGACCGCACTCTTTCATAAATGTCACCAACATGTCGCGCTGTTATTTCAACAAATACATATTCCAATCAGTATTGCTTAACATCATTAAAGTTTTTATATTAAAGCTGAAATATCTACAACTATAATCATCAGTTTACCACTATGAGGGGCATTTTGCCGTATTTGTTATCGATACTAACTCTATCACCCGCACTGTCAATTATATCCACACTACTTGACTTCATATCACAACATATGAGGTAGCAATGTCTTGGTTGCACTATGGGGAACATGAACTGCACTTATTCAAAAAAAACATTAACTTATCACTCGTCTTAAACCATCCCACCACATTAATAACACTACTTTCACACTGTCACGCCCCGGACCTACCGGACACGTCAACAACCCGCCGTACAGTACGAATAGTCAACCGCAGTCCAACTCATACATACTATACTAGGCGTCTTGAATACCATTCACACATAGTACATCCATAAACAAACATAATGTAAAATATTCATTTAAAGCAGCGGAAACATTAATACACGTATTCAAGCCACACGTGGCAAACATGGGCATACAAGCCCCCAAATAGTATTCAAAATAATTTCCATGAGCATTATTGTAATTGTTTAAAACAGAAACGGAAGAAGCACGAACCACGTCCTCCTCCTTTGATCTTCCCGAAGCAACGGGCGTGGTAGCAACCTTCAAGTCCTACCTGAAACTGTGAGGTGGCCTCCCCCGTGAAGGGGAGGTCAGTACTTGGAAGCATTTGACAAGTACAATGACAACTATACTAAGTATAATCAACGTTTCAATTTCCAAGACCCTCAAATAGGGTGATATTACAATATAGGTCATAACTCGTGGTTACCCTCTTTACAAATATACTTACTTTATATATAAAGTCAAGTAGTCGGCCGAAGGCTCATGTTTACTTTGAAAACATTTAACCCCTCCCCCGTGACTTCAAGCCACACCCATCTATATCAGTTTACCATGCTAGAGGCTTCCTCTAGTCATGTTTTGTCGTGCTAGAGGCTGACTCTAGTCACTACATTCGGTGTTAGAGGCTTCCTCTAATCACCTTTCATACTTTGTGCTGGAGGCTTCCTCCAGTCACATTACATTATGCTAGAGGCTTCCTCTAGTCATGTTTTGTCGTGCTAGAGGCTGACTCTAGTCACTACATTCGGTGTTAGAGGCTTCCTCTAATCACCTTTCATACTTTGTGCTGGAGGCTTCCTCCAGTCACATTACATTATGCTAGAGGCTTCCTCTAGTCATCTTACACTACGCTAGAGGCTTCCTCTAGTCGTCCTACACGAATGCTGGAGGCTTCCTCCAGTCATTCCTCATCGTGCTAGAGGCTTCCTCTAGTCACGATACTACTCACTAAGCAAATTCTATGCCTAGGTTTTCTCTATCTTGAGTAGCCTATGAGGCCTACTCCTAATGTAATTTAGCGGTTACCCATTCCTACCTTAAGACATCTCATAAGACTACTTAAGGTGCATCCTTCACAATCCAAGCCCTTAGGATTTGTTCTATCACTTTTTACGCTAACATCCCCGGCTAGTATTTCTATACTAATCATTTAACCTTAATAAGCCAATGCAATTTCATAGTAATTTGGCTATTTCAATTTAATTCCACATTCAAGTATAACTTGGTTCTAATATCAAAATATCACTTTTATCCTTCCATGACTTCCTTACATGAGGTAAAAGTATATTTATCACAATTCATTTATAGTTTACACGCTATTATACCATTGTATTCATAATACATAATCATACACAATTTATTCATAAATTTGTATATTATGCACTTTTACTTATAAACAATAATAATCTCATTTAGGCATTTTGTTATATTATAAATAAATCATGCCAAACACATATAATTCATTTAGGTAATCTTATGAAATTAACCCAATAATTATAAGCAATGTAGTCGGTCATCCTCACCTTAATTGAGCTTCAAATCTTTCTTTCTTGATCCCATGGTCAAAGCTTTGGCCAAGGAAGATTGAGAACTGATTCCTTGCTTGGAATTGAGTGTTAAACAGCCTCTCCAAAGTGCTAGTTCAACTCCTAACCGAGGACACAAAAACAGTCCCTAGAACGGGTGTTCCCGACGAAATCGTTCCCTAACCTTTCAAGGTTTTGTCTAGATTAGTATCTAACTTTTCCAACAATTAAAGTCACTTTATAATAACATTTTATACACTTCAATCAGTGTATAATAGTTCTTCAATCATTTATATGGTTTAGACAATAGAGAGGAAAGTTTTGGATTCAAACTTACCTTGAATACAAAAAACGTATTCCGCGAGGTTGTGTTTTGCTCGGACGATTTGGAAGCCTTCCACTACTCCGATTGATGCAAACCAGACCTTCACGGATTCCTCGTCTTGAGAGCTTTCTGTGGGTATCTCGCACGCCTTATTTGGATGTGTATAACTCGGGATATGAAGCAAACAAGTAACCTTACGCACTGGAAAACGAACCTGCGGCAGCTTCCCCTTTCTCTTGCTTTCTTGGTTGTGTGGCTCTCTCCTTCTCCCTTATCCTTGGGAGTTCGAATGAGGGGCTTAAGGGAGTGTCCAAGACCCTTCAATAAGGGTGGATAAGTTGTGTGGAGTGAAATGAATTGGTATGGTCTCCATGAGATGTTTTTAGACATGGGTGGGTCTCACTTTTGATCTCTTTGTCATAAGATGTCTCTTTGTACTCATTCTAATTTATTTAGAACAAGTCAACTCTCTACATCATATTATTGATCTCCATTATGTGTATGATCATCCCAATAATTTACTTGATGGATATTATAGAAGGAAAATCCTACTCCCATTATTTAGATCAATAATGCCAAAGATGGGGTTATAGGCATTTGTATTCTTCTTTAATCATTCTATCACTTATTTGACATTTGTCATACATATTAATGGGCTACTAGCCATGTGGGTCACTCCCGAGTGGGTCTAGAACGCCATTCTCGAATACTTGCTATTTTTAGCAGGTTGGACTCAAAATAACGTTTGGGCCGTCCGACCTTACTCGGACTGTCTTGAAAGGTCATGTATCACAATTTGGATAATGTTGGGCTCTTTTATTTATTAATAAGACCCAAATAGTATTTGCATGCCCGTCACTAATATACGAGTTCGAACAGTACACTAATCGATCATTAATTACGTAAAACATTAATCGTTTTACAATTGTTTGGGAAACAGAAATCCAATACATAAACTTTGAATTTTTAAATCAAATTTTCAAGGACGTTCGGGCGCGGTGTCACAAGTTCACCCCCCCTTAACAGGAATTTCGTCCCCGAAATTCACAGCTCTACTCGAATAGGAAAGCATACTGCTTCCTCATCAAAGCCTCTGTTTCCCACGTCTCTTCTTCGACCCGATCGCTCTTCCAAAGTACTTTAACCATTGGGACTTCTTTGCTCCTCAGTTTCTTCACCTTCCTATCGGTGACCTTGATAGGTTGCACAGCGTAGTTCAAATCCTCACGTACCTCTACAGGTGGTTCCTTCAATACGTGAGAGGGATCATGCACATACTTCTTAAGCATGGATACATGAAATACATTATGTATCTTCTCTAATTCAGGAGTTAACTGCAGACGATATGCTACGGCCCCAATCTTTTCTATAATTCTGAATGGACCTATGTATCGGGGATTAAGCTTTCCTCGGGTTTGGAATCGTATGATTCCTTTCCAAGGAGAAACTTTCAAGAATACCTCGTCATCAACCTTAAACTCTAAGGTTCTCCGGCGCTTATCTGCATAACTCTTTTGTCTATCCTGAGCCGCCTTGAGTCTCTCTCGAATCAACTTTACCTTTGACTTGGTGATCTCCACCAACTCAGTACCCTCGAGTTTGGCCATGCCAACCTCGTCCCAGCATAACGGTGTACGACACCTCCTCCCATACAATGCCTCGTATGGAGGCATGCCGATGCTTGCCTGATAACTGTTGTTATAGGCGAACTCCACAAGTGCTAAGTGGTTGTCCCAACTCCCTTGGAACTCCAATGCACACGCCCTCAGCATGTCTTCTAAGATCTGTATGACTCTTTCAGACTGTCCATCTGTCTGTGGGTGGAAAGCAGTACTGAACTTCAACCTCGTTCCCATAGACTCTTGAAATTTTGGCCAAAAACGTGACGTGAATCGTGGGTCTCTATCGGATACAATGGTCACTGGAACACCATGTAACCTCACGATCTCGTCCGTATACAATTTGGCTAACCTCTCGAGTGGGTAGGTAGTGTTGATAGGTAAAAAGTGTGTCCTCTTTGTGAGCCTATCAACAACAACCCAAACCGCGTCATAGTTCCTGATAGTCCGTGGTAAGCCTACCACGAAATCCATAGTCACGTGCTCCCACTTCCATTCAGGGATGGAAAGTGGTTGTAATAAGCCTGCTGGATGCTGATGTTCTGCCTTAACTTGTTGATAAGTAAGGCATCGACTGATGTACTCGGCTATTTCCCTCTTCATCCCAGACCACCAGTAACTTTCTTTCAAATCACGGTACATTTTCGTGCTCCCAAGGTGCATGGCATAAGCCGATGAATGAGCCTCCTCTAAGATGGACTTTCGGAGCTCATCATCTGACGGTACACACACTCGGTCACGAAATAACAAGAGACCATCGTCTCTTTCCCTGAAATCCTCCACCGGTCCCGCTTGCATGCGTTCCCGGACCTTCATAAGTTCTGTGTCCGTCTCTTGACCCTTCTTGATCTCCTCAAGTAAGGTTGGTCTCACTTCGAATCGTGCCAATAAGGCACCGTCGTTAGATACATCCAATTGGTCCCTCAGTGCCCTCAAACTAGTCAACAATGCCCCAGACGAACTCTTCCGACTGAGGGCATCTGCTACAACGTTTTCCTTGCCTGGATGGTACTCAATAACTTGATGGTAGTCCTTTATCAACTCCATCCACCGTCTCTGTCTCATGTTTAACTCTTTCTGAGTAAACACGTACTTCAAGCTCTTATGATCAGTATATATGTGACACGTCTCTCCGTAGAGATAATGTCTCCAAATCTTCAGTGCAAACACTACTGCTCCAGCTCCAGATCATGGGTAGGATAATTTACCTCATGCTTCTTCAACTGTCGCGAAGCATAGGCAATTACCCTCCCCTCCTGCATCAACACACACCCAAACCCTTGGATGCTCGCATCACTATAGACATCGTACCCCATACCCTGTTTGGGTAATGCAAGTACCGGTGCCTCGGTCAACCTCTTCTTCAGTTCGATGAATCCTTTCTCACATTTGTCATCCCATATAAACTTAGTTCCCTTTCGAGTGAGCTTCGTCAACGGCGATGCCAAAACGGAGAACTTCTCCAAGAACTTTCTGTAGTAGCCTGCCAACCCAAGGAAACTACGAATTTCCTTGACGTTCTTTGGTCTCTCCCACTCGGTAATGGCTTCTATCTTCTTGCTATCAATGGCAATTCCCGATCCCGAAACTACATGCCCGAGAAAGCCAATTTCCTTTAGCCAAAATTCACATTTAGAGAATTTGGCATAGAGTTGCTTCCCCTGTAGCGTCTCGAGGACAAGTATCAAGTGCTCCTCATGTTCTTCTTCACTCCTTGAGTAAATCAAGATGTCATCTATGAACACGACCACGAATCGATCCAAGCATTTATGGAATACTCGGTTCATCAAGTCCATGAATGCCGCTGGGGCATTTGTTAACCCAAACGACATAACGAGGAACTCAAAATGCCCATACCTTGTGCGGAAAGCACTCTTTGGTATGTCATCTTTCTTGATCTTCAATTGATGGTACCCCGACCTCAAGTCAATCTTCGAAAACACGGTTGCTCCTCGTAGTTGATCAAACAAGTCATCAATCCTAGGCAAAGGATACCTATTCTTGATTGTGACCTTGTTCAGTCGACAATAGTCAATGCACATTCGAAGTGTCCCACCTTTCTTTTTCACAAAAAGAACTGGTGCTCCCCACGGGGAGTGTCTTGCTCTAATGAAACCATTATCCAATAGCTCTTGCAATTGGGTTTTCAATTCATTAAGTTCAGCAGGTGCCATCCGACATGGCGGTATAGAGATTGGTTTCGTACCGGGTTCGACCTCGATCACAAATTCAATCTCCCTATTAGGTGGAAGCCCCGGTATGTCTTTAGGGAAAACATCCGGGTACTTACAAACCACCCTCACATCATCGATGTTCGTTTCCTCTTTGGTTATGTCAACCACGTATGCTAGATATGCGTGGCATCCCTTTCTCATCCTACTTCTCGCTCTCACGACGAATATGATACATCTGTTTGATCTCCCTCGATCGCCCTCGAAGCGTAGGGTCTCCCCATCATTGCCTTCGAGTTTAAGAACCTTCGTGTAGCAATCTACCCTAGCATGGTTCCTTTCTAGCCAATCCAACCCTAGGATTGCATCGAATTCAATCATGCTCAGCGGTACGAAGTCACACGTCAAGGTTTGACCATTAACTTCCACCCCACAAGATGGATTGTAACGAGTTGTTTCCACGTCATCCCCTAGTGGTGTTGATACCACTAAGGTTTGCATCAATGGTGCGGATTGCACTTCCAAACTCTTGGCGAACGCTTCATTCACAAATGAACGTTGCGCCCCGGTATCGATAAGGATTCGCGCATCCTTCCCATTAATCTTTAGTGTCCCTACATTCATGAACCATGTAAGACATCTTTCCTACCCTCCCTACTCATTTAGAGAGGTTTATTATGTTCACACACGTGTTTGAGATCAAGAACGGGTCTTAACGTTGCAATACGGCGCAAAAAAGTCGACTTTGGGCTGTCCAGGAGGTACGCACGGCGTGCCTAGGAGGTACGCACGGCGTGCGTGTCTTATAACCTCAAAACGGAGCTACTGCCACCAACGCACGGACCAACGCACGGACAACGCACGTCCGTGCGTATAGCAATTTCTTCCCGGTTGCTACTGCCACCAACACACGGACCAACGCACGGACAACGCACGGCCGTGCGTATAGCAATTTCTTCCCGGTTGCTACTGCCACCAACGCACGGACCAACGCACGGACAACGCACGGCCGTGCGTATGGTCCAGCCTGGTGTGCGTTGGCAAAAAATCAGCCGTCTTTCACCCGATTTTCGCTCCGTTTGACCCCCAAGCTTCGTGCAACGATCCCAACGACTAGCAACCTCAATTTATGGACTAATTAAGGATAAAAAACAAGTATACAAGAGGTACTACCTTCAACGGAATCCAGGTTAGCTTGAGCATCCGCCTCCGTCATCGCATAGACCCTAGCTTGGGTCCTTCCTTGGTTCACGGATGGCGCGTTGCTCGTGCTTGCTCCCCCATGTCCCCTGCTCCCTTGAGAAACCTCGGTTTGGTTTTCATTTCTTGTAGTTCCACCACTTGACCCCGAAGTTTGGTTTTGCACAATTTGTGGGCAACTCACTCTCGTGTGCCCGACCTCTGTGCATTGATAGCACCTGGGAGGGTCCTGACACTTACCCGAGTGGTGTTTCTTGCAATTGTTGCACTTAGGTACCCTCGAAACTTTTGACCTCGAGTTCGGGCCACCCAAGCCTCGACTCCACTCAAGTGATAGTGTCTGCGCCCTGAAGGTTTTGTCACCCTCAACGTTTGTCCTCCTTGAATGTCTTTGGGAATCGTTGTCTCCCCGCTTCCTTTTCCTTACTAATGGTATGCCCTCAGCTTGCCTAGCTTGGCGTTTTTGTATAAGCCTCACACGTTCACGTTGAAGCCAATCTATGACCATGCCCATTTGTTCAATGGGTGCACCATCAAGGTCCTCATCACTCAAATCATCTCCTTCGTCACCCGAAGCCTTGAGTGGTTCAGTTTTGCCATAACAAGGTGATTCTTCCTTGGTCTTAACATGACCACCACTCACGATTTGAGCTTCAAGAGTTTCGTGCACCTTTGGTCCTAAGGGCTTTTCTCGGTTGGCATGCCCGGTTCCACCCGGTGCAAACCCTTCCGAGTTCTCCCTATTCATAATACCACCATCACCCTCCATCGCTGAAAGAAATAATTAGAATGAGTCATTAGACTCGTTTCAAATGTCAACTGACAGATAGGCACTTAAGACATCTCTTGGGCCAAGTCACCGCCATACCAATCGTTAAGGGCGCCATCTTAACAATTAGAGACCTTGCAACTCAAACACCAAAAGTTCTTAAGTACAAAACATTTTTGCTCATGGTTTTCAAAAATCATTTTGAAAAGAGAATTTTGAGACTTCATTATGAAGTTTATGGACTAAGGCTCTGATACCAATTAAATTGTCACGCCCCGGACCTACCGGACACGTCAACAACCCGCCGTACAGTACGAATAGTCAACCGCAGTCCAACTCATACATACTATACTAGGCGTCTTGAATACCATTCACACATAGTACATCCATAAACAAACATAATGTAAAATATTCATTTAAAGCAGCGGAAACATTAATACACGTATTCAAGCCACACGTGGCAAACATGGGCATACAAGCCCCCAAATAGTATTCAAAATAATTTCCATGAGCATTATTGTAATTGTTTAAAACAGAAACGGAAGAAGCACGAACCACGTCCTCCTCCTTTGATCTTCCCGAAGCAACGGGCGTGGTAGCAACCTTCAAGTCCTACCTGAAACTGTGAGGTGGCCTCCCCCGTGAAGGGGAGGTCAGTACTTGGAAGCATTTGACAAGTACAATGACAACTATACTAAGTATAATCAACGTTTCAATTTCCAAGACCCTCAAATAGGGTGATATTACAATATAGGTCATAACTCGTGGTTACCCTCTTTACAAATATACTTACTTTATATATAAAGTCAAGTAGTCGGCCGAAGGCTCATGTTTACTTTGAAAACATTTAACCCCTCCCCCGTGACTTCAAGCCACACCCATCTATATCAGTTTACCATGCTAGAGGCTTCCTCTAGTCATGTTTTGTCGTGCTAGAGGCTGACTCTAGTCACTACATTCGGTGTTAGAGGCTTCCTCTAATCACCTTTCATACTTTGTGCTGGAGGCTTCCTCCAGTCACATTACATTATGCTAGAGGCTTCCTCTAGTCATGTTTTGTCGTGCTAGAGGCTGACTCTAGTCACTACATTCGGTGTTAGAGGCTTCCTCTAATCACCTTTCATACTTTGTGCTGGAGGCTTCCTCCAGTCACATTACATTATGCTAGAGGCTTCCTCTAGTCATCTTACACTACGCTAGAGGCTTCCTCTAGTCGTCCTACACGAATGCTGGAGGCTTCCTCCAGTCATTCCTCATCGTGCTAGAGGCTTCCTCTAGTCACGATACTACTCACTAAGCAAATTCTATGCCTAGGTTTTCTCTATCTTGAGTAGCCTATGAGGCCTACTCCTAATGTAATTTAGCGGTTACCCATTCCTACCTTAAGACATCTCATAAGACTACTTAAGGTGCATCCTTCACAATCCAAGCCCTTAGGATTTGTTCTATCACTTTTTACGCTAACATCCCCGGCTAGTATTTCTATACTAATCATTTAACCTTAATAAGCCAATGCAATTTCATAGTAATTTGGCTATTTCAATTTAATTCCACATTCAAGTATAACTTGGTTCTAATATCAAAATATCACTTTTATCCTTCCATGACTTCCTTACATGAGGTAAAAGTATATTTATCACAATTCATTTATAGTTTACACGCTATTATACCATTGTATTCATAATACATAATCATACACAATTTATTCATAAATTTGTATATTATGCACTTTTACTTATAAACAATAATAATCTCATTTAGGCATTTTGTTATATTATAAATAAATCATGCCAAACACATATAATTCATTTAGGTAATCTTATGAAATTAACCCAATAATTATAAGCAATGTAGTCGGTCATCCTCACCTTAATTGAGCTTCAAATCTTTCTTTCTTGATCCCATGGTCAAAGCTTTGGCCAAGGAAGATTGAGAACTGATTCCTTGCTTGGAATTGAGTGTTAAACAGCCTCTCCAAAGTGCTAGTTCAACTCCTAACCGAGGACACAAAAACAGTCCCTAGAACGGGTGTTCCCGACGAAATCGTTCCCTAACCTTTCAAGGTTTTGTCTAGATTAGTATCTAACTTTTCCAACAATTAAAGTCACTTTATAATAACATTTTATACACTTCAATCAGTGTATAATAGTTCTTCAATCATTTATATGGTTTAGACAATAGAGAGGAAAGTTTTGGATTCAAACTTACCTTGAATACAAAAAACGTATTCCGCGAGGTTGTGTTTTGCTCGGACGATTTGGAAGCCTTCCACTACTCCGATTGATGCAAACCAGACCTTCACGGATTCCTCGTCTTGAGAGCTTTCTGTGGGTATCTCGCACGCCTTATTTGGATGTGTATAACTCGGGATATGAAGCAAACAAGTAACCTTACGCACTGGAAAACGAACCTGCGGCAGCTTCCCCTTTCTCTTGCTTTCTTGGTTGTGTGGCTCTCTCCTTCTCCCTTATCCTTGGGAGTTCGAATGAGGGGCTTAAGGGAGTGTCCAAGACCCTTCAATAAGGGTGGATAAGTTGTGTGGAGTGAAATGAATTGGTATGGTCTCCATGAGATGTTTTTAGACATGGGTGGGTCTCACTTTTGATCTCTTTGTCATAAGATGTCTCTTTGTACTCATTCTAATTTATTTAGAACAAGTCAACTCTCTACATCATATTATTGATATCCATTATGTGTATGATCATCCCAATAATTTACTTGATGGATATTATAGAAGGAAAATCCTACTCCCATTATTTAGATCAATAATGCCAAAGATGGGGTTATAGGCATTTGTATTCTTCTTTAATCATTCTATCACTTATTTGACATTTGTCATACATATTAATGGGCTACTAGCCATGTGGGTCACTCCCGAGTGGGTCTAGAACGCCATTCTCGAATACTTGCTATTTTTAGCAGGTTGGACTCAAAATAACGTTTGGGCCGTCCGACCTTACTCGGACTGTCTTGAAAGGTCATGTATCACAATTTGGATAATGTTGGGCTCTTTTATTTATTAATAAGACCCAAATAGTATTTGCATGCCCGTCACTAATATACGAGTTCGAACAGTACACTAATCGATCATTAATTACGTAAAACATTAATCGTTTTACAATTGTTTGGGAAACAGAAATCCAATACATAAACTTTGAATTTTTAAATCAAATTTTCAAGGACGTTCGGGCGCGGTGTCACACACACTTAACAAGTCCACTGCATCAAGTGTAGTCTCTACTTCTTCCATCTCCAAAGCTGCCAGTACAAATCGTTTAAACATTGAATACGCCTCTTCGGGACCAATGTGATCAGCTGTCGTATACAGCTGCAATTGCTTCTTAATTTAGTTCACATTTTACCATGTTTACTGCATCAAACAGTAGTAAACCTTATGCAAACTTACACAAGGATATGATTCTATGAACAATCGTGTAGGTGAGTTGTCACTTTTTCCTATCTCCATCGTATTCATAATCATCGACCACGCATCAAGAACAGTCTCCACAATGTGTTTGCCCTCATCCAACGTCGTTAAATCACCATGAGATACCTCCAGACCTTTATATTTGAATATCACTTTTGACCTGCACCCATTTATTCATTTATTTCATTTAACAAAAAATAAAATAACAACTTCACTTTACAATCTGAATAATATCTTACTTGTCTTCATCTTTCTCTCTAAAAATCCAATCTGCAATCATTTTTTCTTGACGGGTCAAAGTCATTTTTGCATCTACCACGCGTACAATATAAGGCGACTTCTTCAGGTTAGACGCCCTTTGCCTACGCTTAGCTCGTTCATTCCTATTCATCGTCTTCTCCATTTCCTGCACATTCATGTCTCTTAGTTGCAATTGTACTATCAAGTGAGCACTTGTTTTCACTCTCTACATTTCAAAACTTGTACTTTGCATGGACTTACCTTTGGTATGCAGTCTATTGCACTAGGAACCATCGTTAGGCTCATCTCTTTAGCACTTTACGTAAAAAACATGGATTAGTTTAAAATAAGTTAGATCGAATGTTTTCAGTCTCTTCATTTCAAAAGTTACTTGTACTTTGCATTCCACTTACCTTTGGTGTGCCGTCTATTACACTAGGAACCATCGTTTCAGTCATCTCTTTACCACTATACATAAAAAACATGGATTACTTTAAAATAAGTTAGACTGGATGTTATCATTAATAACTTGCATTTCACCTTACCGTTTCATTGGTCTCACTGTTTTTCACATCACTCAATGCCTGGGTTTCCATTTCCACTGGCCCGTCATTACCTCCTTCCACTCCAGGACCTAATATATCTTGTGTCAATCCAATACTAAAAGATGGAAATTCGTCCATCCTTTTCTTGTAACCTGCTCTTCTCACCATTGCATTCTCCATCTCTTTCAGTGCTTCAATGTTGCTTGGGTTACCCCAGAAATCTTCTAATGCTTTTTCCTCGTCTGTTTTTTCCTCAAAAGTAGTACGCAAATCTCCATCTTTGTTGCTATTTAATCCCAGCAACATCTTCGCTGCTTCTTGCAACTTAACAAAGTTTTCATTTTCCAAAACATCTTTTGGTGCACCTTCCACCATTGCAATGATTTCGACAACATGGTTTGCAAATACCTTGGTCTTCTCAGCAAACTTATCCATATACTCCTGCATTCATAAATGTGCATCAGTGCTAGTATGCATCTCCCAAACCCTCATTAGCACAATTAATATTTATTTCATCAGTAAATTTTACCTGAGTTGCATTAAAGTTGCACGTTCCATTCTGCATTTCTTCCAACTCAGCTTGTACATTTGTTGCTCCTTCAACCCTGTTCGTCTGCCCAATATCCTCTCCAGTACCAATCACAATATTCTGATTCTCTTGTCTTAATGGACCATCATCGTGTCCTATTCCAAATCCTCCACCTTTCATCTCTTCGCGTTCCCTAAGCCTCAGTAGCTTTGCATCCCAGCCTTCGAATGCAGGAACACTCCTTACAACGGTTCTCTTGTATACCATCACTCGATCAACATACAAGATCTGCATCAAGTAAACAATACTTGATCAATATTCCTAATATATCAATCTAAAATTCGTTATATAATATAATATTAATCAATTTAACTAAATAATGCCATACAAACAATCATGCCGTTAGAAATATCAAAGGCCCTGTAAAGACCATATCCTTGTTCTCTTCCCATTCTCGCTTATTTTCAACCAAACTTGACACAACACTTTCACACCAATTAAAGTTCCTCACTTGTTCAACATCAGTCAAGTTGTTCAGATAGTAAGGATTTGCATATCCTGCTTTTGTGCTCTCAACTAGAACTGAAACAATAAGAACAATAAAGTTCCTTACAAACCACTCATCTCCATCTGTATGTTTCAGCATCTCTGCACACACCTCCGACGGTGTAATTTTCAAATCTTCTTTTCCAAATAACTTTTTCCACTCCTCAATCATTTCACATGTTTCTTTTCTTTTCATCCTCACTAAGCATTTACCTCCCATCGGTATTCCCAACACATCTGCCACATCACTTTCCTTAATATGCATCTTACTTCCACCTTCCAGAACCAAATCGCATGACTTTGCATTAAACCTGTCTACTAACCAGAATCCTAATTTTGCTGGTATTTCTGTGATGTTAAACCTCAAAAGTGCACCAAATCCCATTCGTTTAACTACAGCTCTTTGTGCATCACTCAGTTTGCTTAATGCATTAACTAGGAGACTTGGCGAAGTTCTGGTTTTGATCGGCCTGTACTCTTGTTTAAGTGTTGAGATCTTCACTCTCTTCTTGTGTGTACGATCACCACCTTGATGTGCCTCCGCAGCTCTAGTATTCACTTCAGCAGTAATTATTGGCGGTGCAACGAAGTCATCATCACTTGCATTAGCGCTCTTGTCATCATCTGTATCTTCATTCCAATTTACTAAACAATGGCCTCTTTTCCTTCCACAGACAACGTTTCCCGCTTTCTTTATTATCTTTTGTGCTTTATCTTTTTTTCCACTCCTTGTGGTTACTTGCTGCCGCTCCGTTGCTGTGAAATTTAAAACAAACCATTAATCTACCCACTATCAATAAACATGCTCATTGCCACATTGTACTACAACAAACATATGCTGCCACAAACAATTCATTTACTGCACATTTTAACCATTTCATTGTAATACAACTTCACTGCAATATGCAATTCCACATACAGTTTCACATATATTCAACTACATCCAAATTCATGTTATGGGATATGCATTATAACTCTCACATAATGCACCAAAACAAGAGAAACACAAATAAAGGACAAATCTTCTTCACTCTATTACATGCACTAATTTATTAACACGCACATACTCATTTGCACTAAACCATCAGAATCCTTGCACCACATTTACCATAAGTCCATAAATACACCCAATCCTTCTAAATACACCTAACTTTTAATGCATGAACATAATTTCTACTCTTTCATGTAAAAAGGTCTTTACTTGTAGTAACTTTGACATTTTGTGCCAATACGCATTATTGTTTATCTGCATTTTTTATTATCAAAATGACCCTTACTTGTACCACAACCTAAAAAAAGGTTTTTTTGTGCAGTAAATCATCACACTGGCCGCAGCACATAAACCCCAAACAACTCAATCCCACTGTTATTAACACACCTCACTTTAAATCGAAACACTAATCTGCTTCTTGTATTGATTGCTCTATAATATTCTACTTTTGCACTAGATTTCTAAGTAATTGCACTACCAACCGGCCTGTCCTCCCCCCTTCCCTACATTAAACCCATCAGACCACACACACAAATAACCCACCATTAATGATTCTTTGCTCACGACACAACATGCAATGCACACACAAATAAGATGCACCATTATTTAAATATACTGAAATGCATGTTCCGTTAACGATTAAGAATACCTTCAGTAGCTTCAACTTCGTCTTTCTTCTCTCTTTCATGCCTTCTCTTTGCCTGCGCTTTCTTCATTTGGCTCGTTCGTTGCAGCAATATCTCCTCTCTCTGAAGTGCTCTGTTCTCACTCTTGTCGATAATACGCGCGTTTGTCGATACTATTTACTTAAAAGAAAGAAACGATTTAATTTCCTTCCTAATTTGAACCCAGGTTATTAAATGGGGTTGGGCATTGCAATATTATTTTAAAAAAGAAACGATTACTTCCTTTTTTACTACTTTGCCTAATTGACTTATACACCCTTCGTCTTAATTACTCCAAACGAACCATCCGTTTTTTATATTCTTTCCTTAAAAATACTGCATCTCAAATCTTTAATTGCTGCCACACGATTTCTCTAATCAATGTCCAGGGTTTTTTCTCATTTCTCATCTAATGATGTCTTCTCACTTGAATAAATATATATATATATAGGTTCATGTGAGAACTTAATCTTAGGAGAGTAAAAAAGAGTAAATGTGAGCCATTAGATGAAGCATCTATTTTAATTTCTAATAAATTTTCGTAGAGGGCAGTTATGTGATTTCTCCTAATACTTAATGCACTCCGTTTATTTCCAAAACGGTCACCCATAATTCTCTCTCTCATCTTTACTATTTTACATGACTCCATTTATTTTGTTTTCAATTTCTCTTTTGCACACGTTTGGTTTGTCATCTTCATAAATTATTTCTTTTTTACTTCAATTGTTCAATGGACATCAGAAATTACAACTTTCAATTCACCTTTATTGAAGTTTATGTTCGACACTTGATTTTATTTTATTTATTTATTTTTGTTCTGTTTCCTATTATCCAAGTTGCACATATACATGTTCAAAGAGCATACGAATTCAATTAAAGTGCTTCAATAAGTATAAGATTTAAAGTATAGACGTGCACAAATGCATGAAGGGGATAGATATTAATGAATAGACAATGCATGTTAATGAGATATAAAGTGCAATTTAAAAAAGTGCAATTTAAAGTGCTTCAAAAATATACAGAAGTGCACAAATGCATGAAAAAGATATATATTAATGAATAGACAATGCATGTTAATGAGATAAAAAGTGCAATATATATTGACTATCGTATAAAAGTGCGCTTAAGAACGTAAACAATTGAGGTTCATTAATATATTAATCTAATGTGCACATATCTACTAAATCAATTGCACACAGTATAAAACTAATATCTTGTGCACATTATTCAATAGTATTAACACTTTTCAAATTATTCGTTGAAATGTATCTATTTTCACATGCACTATTAAGTCTGCACATATGTATTATACGCTATGCACATTAAATATTATAAATAAATAAATAAATTTTTGTACGTGCACTCTAGTAACCAATACATTGCACTTTCATGTATTATTTTCAATAATTTAGGTCATTAATGCACTTATCTTACTCTCCAATATTGAGATTGTAATCAATATGGAAACAACTAAATAATCCGGTTGAATGTAACAAATAAATCCCATGCAATATTACCCTTTAGCCCTTACGTATTTATTATAGTGAAGCCTTTCCTTTTAAAATTCATCCACTATGCCGTAATAAGTGGATGGAAGTTTTAATTCCACTCCAACCGTGGCCATCAGATCAAATAAATCTATGGTGAAGTTTTATTCTTTTTTACTCTCCTAAGAGAGTGTTCTCACATGAACTAACCCCTATATATATATATATACATATATATGGAGCATGACAGTGAATGAATGCATTAAGAAATTTTGTTGTGCAATTATGCACAACACCAATGCTTGCTTCGTCTACCACAACAAGTTTGAGTATAGAAGGAATCTCATGTTTTACATGCTAAAAGGAATCTAATCTATGGAAAATTCCTTTTCTGCATACCAAAAATACAAATAAAATTAAAAATTGTCAAATTATCTATGTAGCTACACAAGCAATTTGAACGGCGTGTAACCCGGCATGTACATGAAGCGGGACTCTCTAATCTATTGCTGGAGTCTCATGTTAGGTAAAATGGTACTCTACAAATTGAAAAAATGGTACCTACCTAGTATGGTTTAAATTTATGCAAAGCAAAGACAATGTTTTTCCTCCAATATTACCACGGGTTAATTTCGTGTATAGGAGTAAAACATTGCACTTAGGCACAATATAGGAGTCTAACGTTTTATAGGAGTTTCATGGGAGTTAAAAGGACTTGACCTGACCAAATTGCCCTTAATGAAAAATTCAGGCTCTACGTTTATAATTAAGCACAGAAAATAAAAAATTAAAGTTAATTCAACACATCAAAACACAAATCCCGATTACATTGTCTATTCTTTTTTTTTTTTGCTGAAAAATAAATCTTATTAAATAAAAGCAAGCAAAAATACATGAGGAAAGAAAACATAAAAGAAGAAAAAAAATAGGAGACCTAACAAAAAAAACCAATAAGATAACACCCCGCCCAAAGTCAGTCCCTATTTTGATAATCCCGAGCCCTCAATCAATTCTTCATAGCCATGTTCGTGATTGCGATCTAGTTTTCATAAGATGCGATCGTTGATTCTTTTTTTTTTGAACATTCTTTTCTGGGTGTTCAAATTTTGTGTAGGTAAGCAATTTTAATTTCTCGTGTAACCCTTAAAGCTTTGACACAGATATCTTCATTCGCATCAGAATCCCATAAATCACCCAATGTCGAGATTGGAACCCTCTTCTCATTTTCTGAAGCATGTCCAAGATATTCATCCCCTGAACATGAATATTGTCTATTCATTTGGAGTTTATATATTGAAATCTTCATTCATTAAATTTATTGATATAGAAAGTTTTTTATAAAATAATTTATTGATCTTCATACTGAATAGTTTTCCAGGCAACGTTTTTAGGTATAACTATAAAAGCACCACAAAGAACCATCCGCCCGTGGCTGAGGCTGAGAGCTAACCACCTGTAAAAAAGCAGTATAACTCGCTAGACCAAGATTGGGCAACTTTAAGCCAATGACGGTAATTGCAGACTTTCCCTTCCCCAACCCTAATGCAAGAGTCTTACAGCATAAACTAAAACAACACACACAAACGACTTAACCTGGAAATTAAAATGCAGAAAAAATAAATAATCAAACTCCAAACCGCGCCGATCAACCCATGGCGGTGGTTCTGGAGGAGGCCGGACTCCTGCGCCGATTGTTATTGCATCAAAGCGGCTAACCTCCAATTCGGCCGACCCTTCGTCAACATCAACAATTGCCAATTTGTCCATAGTTTGCATTGCTCGGCTCTCCTTATCTGCGTGAAATTGTCATGCAATCTCCTGCTTACCGAATCCAGTCATCTTCATCTGCAATCGACTCCCTTCAGTTTCCATGCCCAAAACCTTCAAACTTTTCTCTCCTCTCTTTCACGACCGAAACCAAAACCAAGAAAAAACAAAACCGATCTTCGATCAAGATAGATGGAAATCGGAAAAACGACCCTAGCGGCGCAAACCCTAGGGAGAATACTGATTTTTCCTCGGAGGCGACTCTGGTTAGTTCGAGGGCTTATTTGCCCCTTTTGCTCAAGACAATAGAAACCGTGAGAAAAGATAGGTGTTTGGGAATGAGAACTGCTATATTTTTTATATTATTAATCCCTTTACCGACTATCTTATCTAATACGGAGTATAATCAAAGAGCAAATGACACTATCGGTAGACACCAAACCTTATGTATGAATATTAAGGGCCAACCCTGTTTTTTTAATTATTCTGGTATCTCATCTCATTACATTATTAGGATTTTAATTTCGTGGGCTAAAAGTCAGCCTTTATCGTGGAGTCAAATGGCCCACATAGTTGAATTGTTGCATCTGTTTGGCGGTAGACAGGTGCTCTCTGGTTTCCCTTTTTATATTAGTAAAGATATAGAAACAAATTGAAACATTGATTTTTTTTTACGCAACAACTTCTGCAACACTAATGGCTTGAGGAAGTAGTAGGGCAGGGGGCAAACATTAAGAGAACTTCTTGTTGTACACACTTTAATACCCATCCGAAGATTTTTATTTGCCTGTGAATCCAATTCACAGACAAAAATAATTTGCACATATACTGTCTGTGACCAAGATGCACAGACAAAAAAACTTTGCACAAACAGGGTGTGTATATATAGAAGTAGGTATAAGGGCATCCACATTCATAGATTATTTTTGGGATTATTTTGATGATGCGGAGGATTTTTTTTGGGATAATGGATGAAGAGTTGAGATTATTTAATGAGATTATTTGATAAAATAATCTGGTATCAAATTCTAAAGCCAGACTTTTTTGAGATTATTTGCAACTTTTAGACTCTTCTCCCTATTTTCTAGGTATGCTCTTAATTAAGATACCAAACGTTAAAACCCAACGCTGCGTGTCATTAAAAAGTCAAGTGCATCCGTTCATTCAACGTTAAACTTTAAACTTTGTATATAAAAACGTTAAATTTAAACAAGATGCTACATTAAAATTCAACTTACAATTTTACCACAAAAAAAAAAATAGACTTGCAGACTCAACTCACTTTAAAATATTAGCACGTTGCACATGCATTAAAATTCAAAAACCAATTACATTTGTTGCCATGTGAGGTGTAATATAGGACACTTTTTTAAGTTCGATAGAGATTAATAATAGTGTGACTGTGTAAGTACTGATATGCAGAGTATTATATACTCAGTATGTATTAACATTGTACGTACTAATATATGTACTAATATAGTACACCATTTATAGTACACCATGTCTATGTGAGGTGTGAGTGTATTTAAGTAAGAGATTTTGAAATTAAGTGCGTGTCTCATAGAAAATCTAGATAGATTGAGATCATGGTTGAGGAAAAATTAATTGACTTGGAGATTATTAGAGATTTTCTTAAATGGAAGTGACGTGGCAATAAGTAGTCATAAAAAACCGTAACATTGGGGATCATGGATGTGGATGCTCTAAGGTGAGTATGTTTTTAAAGCATTAATTGGGAAGTAAGACATACATATTTTTCGAATACAGGTTAACCACCTTTTTGAAAAGTGAAAAGTAATCATATTTTTTGAGGTTGTATTTTATCATTATTTCATCAAGAAAAATTCGTTTTGAATGAATGAACTATCATATATATTGGACAGGTAATTAATTCTTCGTTCAAATGCAACATCTCCATTTTCGCATTCACACTTTGACTATTAGTATATTTTATTCTTTATTAGTAAAATTTACAAAAATTAGATTTTAACAATATTGTTTCATAGTTTGGAGCGGATAATACAGTAGATTTAGAAGGATATGCTAAAAAGAAGTGTGGACCATTCAAGAGGGCAATTTTAGAGGGCGTTTGGTAAATGGTAACATGTTTTTCGGCTTATCAACTTACTTTTTAACCAAACATACAATTTTTGATTTCGTAAATGAATTGTGTATAATAAGAAAAAGTAAGGTTGAAGTCACTTTTGTGAGTATATTGCTGAAGTTACTGTAGAAAATTATACTAACTATTTTTTTTCATACGTCGTATAATTTTCTCTCTATTTTATTTATAAAATATATTTTAAAATATATGTTTTCATAAATTTCATAAATTTATATACTTCCAACCGGCATCTTAATTAGGAAGAGGAGAGATGGGTCTAATGAACTTTAGTATACCAAGCAGATGGACTTTATTAGAACAAAAAAGCTAAACAAGGGACATTTTTTGTCAAGAAGGGGTGCATATAGTAATGTGGGAGGTGTGTGAAGCAAAGCCCTGTATAAATTATGACATACGGAGTAATACTAGGGGTGGACTCGGCCTGGTCGGCTCGAACCAGGACCGAACCGGCCCGGTCACGGTTTGGCCCGGCCTGGCCCGGTGGGTCTGGCGGTTCGGTCTGGCCCGGCCCGGCTGCTGGGCGGTCCTGGCTCGTGCCCCTGTTTTAGTGAACCGGCCTGGCTGGTTCGGGCCCAGTTCGGGCCGGAAAATAATTTTGTTTTTTATTTTTTATTTTTTTTTAAGTTTTAGGTTGGAATAGGTGTTTTGAGCCATTTGAGGTGTGATGAATATGTTCAAATTGGAGAAAGTACCGCGATTTCAAGCTTGAAACATTTTTGCGATGCTATAATACGACTATATGAAGAGCGTTATTTGAGGAAACCAAACGAGGATGATATTAGAGTTCTTCTAAAAGAAGGTGAGGCCCGAGGATTTCCCGGTATGGCTTGGTAGCTTGGATTGTATGCATTGGCAATGGAAAAATTGCCCCACTGCTTGGCATGACACTCATACTAATGGTTTTAAAAGAGTTCAATTCCCACTCTTATTTTAGAAGTTGTAGCTTCACAAAGTTTATGGATTTGGCATGCTTTCTTTGGAATGGCCGGTAGTAACAATGACGTTACTGTTTTGGATAGATCGCCCTTATCTGATGATGTAATTAATGGTGTTGCTCCGACATGTAAATTCATCGTTCAGGACAATGAGTATAATATGGGTTATTATTTGGCTGATGGTATATATCCGCAGTATGCTACTCTCATCCAAACGATATCTCACCCTTCATCTGTCAAGGAAAAATTATTTGCGAAAAAACAAGAATCCGTGCGAAAGGATGTAGAGCGAGCATTTGGCGTGTTACAAAGTCGATGGCATATTATAAAAGGTCCTGCTCGTTTGTGGAATGCTAAAGACTTAGGAAAGATAATGAAGACATGCATCATCTTACATAATATGATTATTGAAAATGAGCGCGGTCAAGACATCGATCCTGAGGATTGGAAGGCAGAAGGAGACGAGTCTAGTGAAAGTGTAACACCCCGGCCCCGTGGGACCCGAGGTAGTTACTCCGGACCAATAGTACTGTCCTCACAAACCACCACAAGCCTTCACCGCGCACTTTGTCCTCACTCATGCACGCCCTGAGAAACTTCCCAGGGGGTCACCCATCCCAAGATTACTCCCGTGCGAGCACGCTTAACTTTGGAGTTCTTGGGTAATGAGCTCCCTTAAAAGAAGATGCACCTCTGTTGGTATGAGTAGTACTATTAATCCGTTTATATTAAATCTCAAGTGTTACAATCACCCCCACTTAGGATCGCAACGTCCTCGTTGCGCCCTTGAACCAATCTCAAATCTCAATCAAATCCGAGAATCTTCCCCCGCTAAGTGCCCGCCCGATATCCAACGGGTCAACACACTGTCGCAGGGTTGCTCTGATACCACCTGTAACACCCCGGCCCCGTGGGACCCGAGGTAGTTACCCCGGACCAATAGTACTGTCTTCACAAACCACCACAAGCCTTCACCGCGCACTTTGTCCTCACTCATGCACGCCCTGAGAAACTTCCCAGGGGATCACCCATCCCAAGACTACTCCCGTGCGAGCACGCTTAACTTTGGAGTTCTTGGGTAATGAGCTCCCTTAAAAGAAGATGCACCTCTGTTGGTATGAGTAGTACTATTAATCCGTTTATATTAAATCTCAAGTGTTACAGAAAGTGTTACTCTGGAGCATGATTTTACCTTGATCATGTCAATGATGATTAGTAGAACAAAACAAGTCCAAAATAAATGGTTACATAGGGATTTGAAGAATGACCTCATCAATCATGTCTGGGAAGTATATGGCGATTGTTGTAAAATGAAGAAGATGAAGAACAACTATAAAGAGATAGATATATTGATAACAAGTTCTAAATTACTTCTTCTTGATATATGATAATTTTCTGAGTTTCTGAATTACTGAATTATCTTTACAAGGATTCATCAAGCTCCTATTTATAGTGGTTGAGCTTGATGATTAGTCATCTAAGGGATGACTACAGATTTGGTGGCAATAACAAATGAAGCCATCTGTTCTAAGTTGGTTACAAGGATTGATGCTAGATTAGTGTCCTGATTACAAGGATGGACAATTCACACATGTCAATCTGGTGATTTTACAACACTCCTCCTTGAATGTTCATCCTTGAATAGGTATTTGTTAATTTAAAAACTTATGTGAAAATGAGTGTGAAAATTAAGGGGTAAAGATTACGACTTATAGTGTCGTTGTATTTGGATGTACTGTCTCATTAAAAATCTTATCAGGAAAAACCCAGTGGGATAAAAACCTGATGAAGGGAAAAAGAGTGCAGTGCATTCAAATACTTCCCCTGAAATTAACATAAATTTTGAAGGCGGTGCATGCCGATTTTCTGTACAAGTTCAGTGAACTTCTTCGGGGGTAAAGATTTGGTGAAGAGATCGGCTGGATTTTCACTGGATCTGATTTGTTGAATATTGATGGTCCCTTCTTTTTCTAGATCGTGAGTAGAGAAGAATTTTGGTGATATGTGTTTTGTTTTGTCTCCTTTGATGTAGCCTTCTTTAATTTGAGCTATGCATGCAGTGTTGTCTTCATAGATCACAGTTGGGTGACAAGTAATAGGCTTCATACCACATTCAATTTGGATGTGTTGAATCATAGATCGCAACCATAAACATTCTCTTCCGGTTTCATACAGTGCAATTAACTCCGAATGATTTGATGATGTAGCTGTCAATGTCTGTTTCATAGATCTCCAAGATATTGCGGTGTTACCATAAGTAAATACGTACCCGGTTTGTGATTTCGCCTTTTGAGGATCTGATAAATATCCAGCGTCTGCATATCCGATTAAAGAAGCTTTGGCATCTTTGTGGTAGAATAGGCCGAGATCAACTGTACCACGGAGATAACGGAATATGTGCTTGATCCCGTTCCAATGACGTCTTGTTGGACATGAGCTGTACCTAGCTAATAAATTTACAGAAAATGCAATGTCTTGTCTAGTATTATTAGCTAAATACATTAAAGCTCTGATAGCACTGAGGTATGGTACTTCGGGACCGAGTATTTCTTCGTCGTCTTCTCGGGGACGGAATGGATCATCGTGTATGTTGAGAGATCGAATGACCATTGGTGAAGTCAAAGGATGAGCTTTGTCCATATAGAATCTCTTCAACACTTTCTCGGTGTAATTGGATTGGTGGATGAAAATTCCATTCTTCAAATGCTCAATTTGAAGTCCGAGACAAAATTTGGTCCTCCCGAGATCTTTCATTTCAAATTCTTTCATAAGATATTTTGCAGTATTTTCAATTTCATTGGGAGTTCCAATAATGTTTAGGTCATCAACATATACTGCAATGATGGCGAATCCCGAATTTGATCGCCGAATGAAAACACATGGACTTATTGGATCATTCTTATATCCTTCTTTGAGAAGGTATTCACTGAGACGATTATACCACATTCGTCCAGATTGTTTAAGTCCATAAAATGAATTTTGTAATTTAATGGAAAACAAATCTCGAGGTTTCGAGCTATAAGCTTTAGGCATTTTAAATCCCCCGGGAACTTTCATATAAATGTCTGTGTCAAGTGAACCGTATAAATAGGCGGTCACTACATCCATTAGGCGCATTTGCAGCCTTTCAAAAACAGACATGCCAATGAGAAACCTTAATGTAGTTGCATCAACTACTGGAGAATAGGTTTCTTCATAATCGATTCCCGGCATTTGAGAAAAACCTTGGGCAACAAGTCGGGCTTTTATATCTTACGATTTCATTTTTCTCGTTGCGTTTACGCACAAATACCCATTTAAAACCCACAGGTTTTACGCCTTTTGGCGTAGGGACTATCGGTCCAAAAACATCACGTTTTTCAAGTGATTTTAATTCAGCCTGAATAGCTTCATTCCATTTTGGCCAATCGTGTCGTTTCCGACATTCTTCAATTGATGTTGGCTCATTATCATTGTTTTCATTCATAACATTCTTAGCAACGGCATAAACAAATATCTCCTTAATATTAATATCATTTCGATTCCATTGCATTCCAGTAGAAACGTAATTTATTGAAATTTCATAATTATCAACGTTTCTATCATTATCTGGAATATCTTCCTCATTTAAGGAAGTTGGATCATCATTTGAGATGTTTGATTTGTCAATATCATTTTCTATGCCAGTATTTTCAAATTGTTCATTTTCTTGTTCAGAAGGATGAACATCTTTGGCATCACAGATCAATTCATGCCTTTTAGTTTTTCTTGGTTTTATGTCTTTTGATCCAAGTGGCCTGCCACGCTTTTTGCGTATAGAAGAATCATTTGCAAGAGATTTTTCAGAATTCTCTGACGGGATTTCAATTCTGGCAGGGGCATTCATAGCAGGAATATGTGACTTTGTCACTTTCTTTGTATCTGTGAATGGATCAGGCAATTGATTTGCAACATTTTGTAAATGGATTATCTCTTGCACCTCTTGTTCACATATATTTGATCGAGAATCAAGGTGTGATAATCCTGTTGCATTCCATGTTATTGCTTTCGTACTTGGGTCTGATTTATTAGTTTCTCCCCCTAAGGTTGGGAATACTGTCTCATTGAAATGACAGTCAGCGAACCGTGCGGTGAATAAGTCACTAGTCATCGGTTCAAGATATTTGATTATTGAGGGAGATTCAAAATCAACATAAATTCCCAACCTTCTTTGAGGACCCATTTTTGTACGATGAGGTGGAGCAATCGGAACATAAACAGCACAACCAAATATTTTTATGTGTGCTAAGTTCGGCTCTTGTCCAGTAACTAATTGCATTGGGGAATATTCATGATACGCAGTCGGCCTAAGCCGAATTAAATTTGCTGCATGCAAAATAGCATGTCCCCAAGCTGATGAAGGTAAATTACACTTCATTAATAATGATCTAGCGATTAATTGTAATCGTTTAATCAACGATTCAGCAAGACCATTTTGTGTATGGACATGAGCAACAGGGTGCTCCACATCAATCCCAATCGACATACAATAGTCGTTAAATGATTGGGAAGTAAATTCTCCTGCATTATCAAGTCGGATTCTCTTTATAGAATGATCCGGAAAATGAGCTCTTAATTGTATAATTTGAGCGAGGAGTTTAGCAAATGCTAAATTTCTAGTCGATAAAAGACTAACATGTGACCAACGTGTTGAAGCATCAATCAACACCATAAAATATCGAAATGGTCCACATGGCGGGGCTATCGGCCCACAAATATCTCCTTGAATCCTTTCTAAAAATGCTGGTGATTCAGTTGCAATTTTGGGCATAGAAGGCCTGATGATCATTTTGCCAAGAGAACAGGCCTTACAAGGAAAATCACTTGATAATGGAACCCTGATATTCTTTAATGGGTGTCCAAGTGAATTCTTAATGATTTTATGCATCATTACTTGGCCTGGGTGACCTAAACGGTCATGCCATAACATGAATGTTTTCTGATCATCTAACTTTGTGTTAGAAACCAAATTTATTTCAAATGGACTAATATAAGTGAAATATAGTCCTGAGGAATATGCTGGCAATTTTTCACAAATATATTTAGTGCCAGATTTAGTTGTCGTAAGACAAAGATATTCCTTTTGGTTTTCATTCATGGTTTCTATGTGATAACCATTTTGACGCATATCTTTAAAACTCAATAGATTTCTCCGCGATTTGCTGGAGTATAGAGCGTCATTTATAATTATTTTTGTCCCGTTAGGGGGCATCACATATGCTTTCCCAGAGCCTTCAATGAGTTTCGCAACACCTGATATTGTATTGACTTTAGCTTCAACTAAAGTCATTTGAGAAAAATATATTTTATTTCTCAAAATGGTGTGCGTTGTGGCGCTGTCTATCAGACATAGCTCTTTATCACTTGAGTAATCCATAATAACTTCAATATATGTAAATAAACATAAGCTTGACCACAAATTATGCATATTATTGAACATAAGAGTACATATATTACACACATTTATTTAATAAAAACAAAATAAAGGGGAAGAGGGAAAAAGTACACAAAACTAATATGTTACAACATAAGGAGTCTAATATTTTATTTTGTAGCATTTTGATTAATGGCAAAAGTATCGTCCATAATGGCATCATCCACGAAGAAGTCGGACACGTCAAATTTTGGCAGAGGTGGAGTTGTGTCATTAACATAATTAGCTTCCACATTTTGCCTTTGTTCAAACTCATGGAAGCTTGAAATAACTCCACCAGATGTTTAGGCGTGCGACATTTATTAGCCCAGTGCCCCGTCATGCCACATTTATAACAAGTCGACTTTCCTGAGGATTTGGAGGGCGATTTATTTGATGGGCCTTTTGTTTGCCCTTGCCCTTGTAATTTGGTCTTTCGACCTGTTTGTATTCTCGGTGTGACTTGTTTTTATGACCATTAAAATGTCCACGTTTAAAATGCCTTCGTGTGCCACTGTGTGTTGCGTTTGATTCAGTGGCAATGTTATGTCCAGATGGACCATAAATCGAAGGACTAGAACCAGTGGGTCTCAGATTATGATTTTTCATCAAAAGGTCATTATTTTGCTCAGTTACCAATAATACTGATATTAAGTCGGAGTATTTTTTAAAACCCTTTTCTCTATATTGCTGCTGTAGCAGTATATTAGAAATATGCATTGTAGAAAAGGTTTTCTCCAACATATCGGCATCAGTGACTTTTTGTCCACATAACTTAAGTTTAGATGTTATTTGGAACATAGCAGAATTATAGTCACTGATAGATTTAAAATCCTGGAATCTTAAATTGATCCAGTCATACTGAGCTTTTGGCAAAAGTACCTTTTGCTGGTGGCCATACCTCTCTTGTAAATTGTCCCATAATTCTTTTGGATCATCAACCAAAAGATATTCAGATTTGAGACTTTTATGGAGGTGGTGACGGAGGAAAATGATAGCTTTTGCTTTGTCTTGGGAAGATGATAGATTATTGGCTTCAATTGTTTCTTCTAAGCCATTTGCCTTAAGATGTGCCAGGGCATCTACTTTCCATTCCAGATATTTTTGGCCAGATAGATCAAGAACATCAAATTCTCTTTTGCTTATATTTGCCATAATATACTACACAATTTAATTAAATTTAGTTAGTATACATTATAGAGATTATATCAAATGATATAATTGAATATAGTATTTTGCCAGGAGTATGAACGAAGTTTTATTTTGTCTAATTGATATTCTCTCTTCTACGTACTCTTTAATTTTAAAACATATTTATTCATTCAAATATTCTAAAAAAAATAGTCCATATTTCCGCCACTTCAATTCAAAGAGTGTTGTATATACTTGATTTACTTTTAGCATTCAACCAAACGGTCGATTTTGTTTTTATACTACCCGTGATTAACTATTAATGTGAGGCAGGACAAATTTATTCAGACTGAATATAGCCTACTGGCTATTGCAGGAAGTCTGACCATTTTAATATCACATGTATCAATCTGTAATACTACCTCCGTAACATTGGGATGTTCCCATTTGAAAAGTAGGTAGATTAAGAATAGTGAAAGGAGATATGTATTATTAGGGGTATGATGGGAAGATAGTGAAATAATGTGATGGAATGAAGGATAAATCCAAAAAAAGTAGGTGTAATAGTGTATTATTTTTAAAATTATTGAGGGTATGATGGGAAGATTTAGAAATGGGAAGATATTAGTGTTACGTCCAAAAAAGGAAAGTGAGAAGATATTTATGTCACGGAGGTAGTATCTAGTTTGACATTTGAATAGTCTAGAACCTAAAAACAACACTCTAGATTTGTCATTATAATATTAATTTATATTATCAAATCATATCCGTGACTTGCATTTATTTAACTTCTGAACAACGGCAGCAATAACTTAATCTTTATATTCAGACCATTTCTCCTTTATCTCTTTACTCGGTTTACCCCTTTCACTATCTTTGTTTTGTTTACTAGTCTATTGCACAATCTCCTACATTGCTATATATCAAGTATGAAGTATATTCTCTTACCTCTTAAGTCATTTAGTATTATTCTTATGCTATCATTTTACAAGACCGAGTTATGGATCAAGAGAAAAACGTCTTGATGAAGCTTCAAAAGGTACGTTTACTTTAATTCTTTCAGTACAATCATTTTTGAAGGTATGTTATCTATATTTCCTATTCGTATATGATAGAAAATTTTATTTAAAACCCAGCATAATTTTCTGGTTTTGAATACTAAATGAAGATAATAAATATTGATGCTAATACCTGCAGGAGATGATTATTTGTTGAAGGTCTTGAGCTGATTCGTGCTGATAACGTGTTGTGAAATGAAGAAGACGAAGAACAACTATAAAGAGATAGATATATTGATAACAAGCTCTAAATTACTTCTTAATATATGATAATTTTCTGAGTTTCTGAATTACTGAATTATCTTTACAAGGATTCATCAAGCTCCTATTTATAGTGGTTGAGCTTGATGATTAGTCATTTAAGGGATGACTCTACAGATTTGGTGGCAATAACAAATGAAGTCATCTGTTCTAAGTTGGTTACAAGGATTGATGCTAGATTAGTGTCCTGATTACAAGGATGGACAATTCACACATGTCAATCTGGTGATTTTACAACAGCGATCAAGTTTTGGATGACTAGTTTATTTTTAATATGTATTACTAGTTATTGGGATTGATGGAGTTCTGTGTTTTCTCATTTAATGAACAATCCTTCAATTTTTCTTGTCATGTAATGGTCATAGTATATTACTAGGCTATTGATAGTTGACCATATCATATAGGTCTGGTTCATATGGTTTGGTTACTTATACCTTATATAGAATCACCTGACCAAATTCATGTGTTAGCATCACCTCTGCCACTGCATTTGTGATGCCCTTATCCTCCAACCACAATTTTAAACTTAATACATTTCATTTTGGAAATAAAAATACGGGAGTATTAAATATTTGTCTGAATGGAATTCATTCTGTTTGCTGCATATCCCTGAGTAGTAGAGCCAGAGACCTTAGACGCTTAGAATGCTGACAAAATAATACAAAGCAATACATTTGAACGATTAGACTCATATTGATCTGAAATAGCATATGAATAAGGCTTTACAAAGTTATCCTCAAAATAAGCATAATAAAAGAAATAAATCAATAGTTTATTCCTGAACCAACAAAGTTCACGTATTCCTAACAAATATGTAATCCAACCATCTATATCACTACTGACATATAAACTCTCAGAAAATCCAATAACAAACAGGAAGAAAAAATATCAATGACTTTCAAATCACAAAAGCATTAATGTAACGGCAGTTTACTTGGATTAAAAAAAGAAGTTGCCACTTTCCCACTCCTTGAGTATTTGGCCCTGTAAAATTTCGTATGAAGCTCGTGCAAAAGGTGATAGCCTACTCAAATCAAGATTCATGATGTGTTCTTGATCGGATCTTTTTTGGGCTGTCTCTCTCTGCTCTTGCTCCTTGAGCCTCATCTTTTGATCCTTCAACTTCATTTGATGGGACTCTTCCTTCAGTTTCTGATTGCGCTCTTTTAACTCTATCTCTCTTTTCATCATTTGCTCTCTAAATGCATACTCTTTTTGTTGGTGTTCCTTCTTTAACTCCAACTCTGCTGTACTAAGCTCAATCTGTTTATCTAACGAGCACTGTAATTTACTCAGAGTTTCTATAACTCCATTATCAGTGCTTAACTTCCGCTTTCTTTCTTTGCAGCTTTTCCTTCCTTCTGGACGGATAATTTCATCGCATTTCACTTGTTCAGGTTCCTTGGAACAATTCGTAGTGTTGGGTGATGTGCCTTTATCTGCCACAGTTGTGTTTTTGTTGGTTAAAGAATCTTTATCAGATGGGCAGGCCTTTGTAAGCTGATTTGTAGACCATTTTGCATTCTTTATCAACAGTTCCCAGCAATGAAGAAATTCGAACTCTTTCTTCTTCTTATCACTGAAAGCCCTTTCGTACCAACTCAAAGCCTTTTTTTTTCTAGAAAAAAAAAGAATATCAAATATAATATATAATAGTTGTGTTTCCTTATAGATAAGTGAAAATAGTATACTGAACAAACACTTGCCATATCTTCACAGTTTGAACCACTTTGGGGATGCCTTGCAAGTTTTTCATAAATTCCATGGAACTTGTTGACCGCTTTCTGAATTTTTTGCCAACGGCATTGTACACTATTACTGTTTCTGGGATTATTGCATTTATCTCCCATTTTATCCCTCCAAACTTGTAAGATCCTCTGCCACATAGCTGTCTGTTTCTGATTGTTACCCACATCAGGATCCATGGAAATGCTCAGCCATGCTTCGGTTAACGCAACATCATCTTCTGAACTCCAGTAGTCTCTCTTAGCAGTTGATGATTGAGAGCCGTTGAGATTATCATGGACATTTTTGGTCTTCTTTTTCCCTGCTCCATGTGTACTTTGTGTTTGAGTGCTCTCAATTGATATTATAGGAGTGTTTAGAAGATTTTGGTATGAGAAGGGGGGCATATGAAGGAGGATATGACCCATTCAATGAATTAAATTGATATGGGGGCTGAAAGGGATGGCTTATTGGAGTGAATTGATTTGGAGTTTGGCTTGACATGTTAGGATGATTGGAATGTTGGGAGCTTGAGAGCTGAATAGTCCGTGGATCCATGTCAAAACTGTACCTGTACATAATGAATAACAGAACCATAGAATGATTTTTGCCTTACAAAAGAGTTCCTTCATCTAAGCATATGAATCTCCTTATAGTCAAAAGAGCATTGTTAGTTTTGCTTTTCCTGACCATTGTTTGTCTTATCCTATGGCCTAAAAAGCACAAAGACAGTCTGCCAGCATTCTTGAAAATCATAGTACCAGAAGCAATATGCTCAAAAGCAAAGCAACTTTCACAATAATAATATGAATGCTCTTATCAATTCATACTTACAAGTCTCTGTTACTCAAAACACAATTAATAAGAGATATTAGCATGTCAGAAAGAATTGAATTAACTCATTTTGGTGTTTTCATATGAGAACTTACCCTCCTCCATTAGCAAAATCGCTTCTCTGTATATGTTTCATGGGCTAAAAGAAAATCCAAACTCGACCATATCATATTTAATAAACATCAATCTCACAAGGGTAAGTCAAATTCACTTGGGTGAAACTAATATAATGAAAACAACATCAGAACTTAGATATAACTATATTCAAACATATATTTGTTTTTAGGAAACCGGATTTTTAATTCCATTAAAATCCAACATACACTAATGACAACAAAACTCTGAGAGCTACCTGGATTATAGATGGCAAAGGACAGTCAAAAGAAACAAACTCAGAAATAAGAATGCACCAGAAAATTAAGAAAATCTCTCCATTGCACCAAAAAAATAAGTAATCAAACGGAAAGATGAACAAAGCAAGACATTATGAGGAAGTGTTTTAACCCCACAAACCTTTCTCTTGTCCAAACACACACACACACACCTGCATGATAGCTACAAATGAAAGATCTAAATTAGTCGCCAGATTAGTTGAATGGCTGAAATCTTTGGATGAATTAAACTGGTGCGATACTAGTTTAAAAGAGAGTAGGGGAGGGTTTGGCTAGTCGAACCCTTACCCAGGGAATCTGAAAACTATAATTTGAAAATCAAAAGCTGGATGATTCGATGGTGATACAATGACCATCTCGTGTCTTCCTTTGTTTTTGAAAATCAGTCTTTGGTTTCAAAGTTTTTTGCAGAAAGTAAAATAAAAATGCCTAACTTCAGTTTCCCTTAAACTTCTCAATCCCTTCGCAGATTGAAGAGCTTCAGAAATCAGAACTATGGCCGATTACTATTAATTAAACCTAAACACAATAGCAAAAGAGCTACAACTCAACAATCATTAAAGATGACATTTACGAATAGAAGAATTTCTGGATGTGCGAATTTGATCGAGTGTTCGTCAATGGGGTTGATAAAGAGAAAAAATTGAAATACCTGAGAATAGAGTTGGCGGCTTCAACTCAAAAGTATGTGAACTGAGATCTTTGGCAGAGAGACGGAGGTTATATGGGTTTTCATTTCCCTCTCAAAATTTCAGCTGGCGCCTTTTTTCCAACAAAAACGGATGAGTCAGCATGTTTCTCAGCCTTTCTACACTCAGAAGGCCAATTTCACGGTGTGCAATTTTTTTTGACAGCTCAGCAATATAAAAAGATGGACTACCTGCGTTGGAGAGCAAAACAAATGCGTAGTGTTAAAATAAATGACGTGACGCATAAAACCTAGACTAAACAGCGGTGCATTGCTGTTGCTCTCAATTCACGAATTGCGCCGAAGACTCATTAGCAGTAGGGTAAACCACTCGACAGTAATTGTGGTTAATGAAGAGTTTGTTCTCTTATTGATTCTACCATTTAGTACAGTCAAGGTTTCCTCTATCCCTCAATGGTGAAACTGGTAGTAGTTATATACAAATTTTATGCATGTAAAAAATGTATTGATAAAGAACCTAAAACGGAGTGGATAAATCCAAACTAATAATGCAATGTAATACAACTATATTCCACTAATAGCCTCTAGCAGAGCTACTGATAGCTTAAAAAACTGTGATTCCTCAAACTTTTCTCTCCTTTGGTTTGTGCCTCATAGCTTCCTTAGCCTAATCGCTTTGGGTGTAACCTGTATAGGAAACAATAAGCGCATAATGAAAGACAGCATACAAGATTCTGCCTTGTGGGCAAGAGAGCTATATACCACGACTAACAACCAACCTATCACTAATAGAGTAACAGTGATCAATAGTCAACAAAGGATAACTCAAGTCATCTAATGCAAGATACATATCAGTTCGATCTACTGAACACACTTCTGAACGATCTATATTCAGAATTCCTCCGAATGCAGTTGAGAAAAAGTTAACTGCACAGTCTGCACAGTTGACAAATTTTATGCATGTAAAAAATGTATTTATAAAGAACCTAAAATGGAGTGGATAAATCCAAACTAATAATGCAATGTAATACAACTATATTCCACTAATAGAATAAACTGTGATTCCTCAAACTTTTCTCTCCTTTGGTTTGTGCCTCATAGCTTCCTTAGCCTAATCGCTTTGGGTGTAACCTGTATAGGAAACAATAAGCGCATAATGAAAGACAGCATACAAGATTCTGCCTTGTGGGCAAGAGAGCTATATACTACGACTGACAACCAACCTATCACTAATAGAGTAACAGTGATCAATAGTCAACAAAGGATAACTCAAGTCATCTAATGCAAGATACATATCAGTTCGATCTACTGAACACACTTCTGAACGATCTATATTCAGAATTCCTCCGAATGCAGTTGAGAAAAAGTTAACTGCACAGTCTGCATAGTTGACAAATTTTATGCATGTAAAAAATGTATTTATAAAGAACCTAAAATGGAGTGGATAAATCCAAACTAATAATGCAATGTAATACAACTATATTCCACTAATAGCCTCTAGCAGAGCTACTGATAGCTTAAAAAACTGTGATTCCTCAAACTTTTCTCTCCTTTGGTTTGTGCCTCATAGCTTCCTTAGCCTAATCGCTTTGGGTGTAACCTGTATAGGAAACAATAAGCGCATAATGAAAGACAGCATACAAGATTCTGCCTTGTGGGCAAGAGAGCTATATACTACGACTGACAACCAACCTATCACTAATAGAGTAACAGTGATCAATAGTCAACAAAGGATAACTCAAGTCATCTAATGCAAGATACATATCAATTCGATCTACTGAACACACTTCTGAACGATCTATATTCAGAATTCCTCCGAATGCAGTTCAGAAAAAGTTAACTGCACAGTCTGCACAGTTGACAAATTTTATGCATGTAAAAAATGTATTTATAAAGAACCTAAAATGGAGTGGATAAATCCAAACTAATAATGCAATGTAATACAACTATATTCCACTAATAGCCTCTAGCAGAGCTACTGATAGCTTAAAAAACTGTGATTCCTCAAACTTTTCTCTCCTTTGGTTTGTGCCTCATAGCTTCCTTAGCCTAATCGCTTTGGGTGTAACCTGTATAGGAAACAATAAGCGCATAATGAAAGACAGCATACAAGATTCTGCCTTGTGGGCAAGAGAGCTATATACTACGACTGACAACCAACCTATCACTAATAGAGTAACAGTGATCAATAGTCAACAAAGGATAACTCAAGTCATCTAATGCAAGATACATATCAGTTCGATCTACTGAACACACTTCTGAACGATCTATATTCTGAATTCCTCCGAATGCAGTTGAGAAAAAGTTAACTGCACAGTCTGGAGAGCTAACTCCCCTGGGGTCCCATGTGATAGAATAAGTTTATAAATAGTTCCTTAAAACGGGATACTTCTTCAGCAGAGTGTCTTCAAGGCCTTTGAATACAGCATACAAAACTATGAAGAACTTCGGCACCCTTGCTACATAAGATCTGAGCTCTTTCGGAGACAAATGTCCCGATGTGGAGGGATATTCCAAATGATGACTTATAACATTGTGGTACATACGCAATAGCCCAGACATCTCATTCTCATAATCTCTTTTCCTACGCTTTGCCGACATTTGTGTGATCCTATCGTCAACCATATCAAACCATCGCTCACCGTCGCTTAACACGGAAGCGCCGGCTCTGTTGAGACGTTTCGTAACAATAGAATCCTTCTCTTTCTCGACAATTTCGCTGGCATACCTAATAAACAACAAGGACTTTTCATCCCCCCAAAAAAAGGGGTGATTCAGCGCCTCTTCAGCTCTGAGCCTGTCAAAACATTTGTAATCAACACCAAAAACTCAAGTTTATAACTTTCTTTTTGACAATATTTAGTGCATTACCTACGTGATGGACTCGGGTGAACAAGCAAAGTTAAAAGGTGTCTAGCCTCTTCAACATTTAGACAATTTTCATTCAGTATATAAATGTTAAAATGGATCTGATCTTTAGGCAACTCTCCGGCCAGTATGTGATAAAAGATCAAACCAACTTTATGCATATCTATTTCCTTTCTTCGGTGAGTCCCATGTATAGCAGCCTCTATGCTAGATATCTTAGCTTTAAACATTGACTTTTCTTTCACAACTAGAATGTTGTCGTAATTCAAGTTTGGCAATGTGATGCCTCTCTGGTGCAAATACATCAAGCCTAGAAGAATACCCCTATTATTTATGGAAAAGATTAAAGGTTAAACAACTCTATATTTAAAAAATTACAAACACAATCAAATTATTAATGAAACACAAACCTCATAATATCAACGTTGTTCGTGTGAATATACGGTAGCGCAAAAAATTCTTTTAATGTCATGTTTGGTTGAGCCAATGCACATAATATGCTTTTCAACACAAACTCGATGCACAAAACCCTAATGACATTGTCATTATCGTCACTTCTACATATTCTAATCAGCACATCTTCATCAATACAGTCCTTTGCAAAGAGAATGATACGTGCAGGGCGGAACCTATTAAAGGTTCCGGTGTATGGCCCTACGTGCCCACTACTATAGTTGAAAATTATGATATTAGAACCAACTTGAAGGGTGGAAGAGGTAGAATACGGTCTTCGAAATGATTTTTGAAAGCCTTGACACGAATGTCTTCTAAACCGGAATCTTTTGTTTACACCTCTCTGCACAATGCATGAGGTAATGAGAGAGCTGTAAAAATTAAGTAATTAAATATGTAAAATATGAGGAGAAAACTTAACGTTCAACATCAACTATCTCAAACATTTCTCAAGCTGAAGAAAAAGTAAAACCATATATCAAAGATTTATGCCTTGTTTACTTCTTTTTTCCTGTTTTGTTCTCTTTTTTGTAACTTTCCAATTTGGGAAGAAATATAGCTGTGTGAGTAAATCAGTTGATGACTGACACAAGTTTTTGACTAAAACAATCTGGTTAAAAGGACATTCAACTCATCAGCAAGCGATTTAGGTCCTATACTCCTATAAGCAAGCATAATTGTACTCCAAAAAAAGGAACACTTAACAGGCAGTAATTAATATAGTAAATATACTAATGCACATGTTTCTAAAATGCGGGCATAATGTTTTTTGCAAGTATTGATCTAGAGCATTGACGGTCTGGGTACCAACCAACATATGAAAAGGTGCATCCAGATTGGCAGTTGGTGGAGGAACATGGCGTACAATTGTATCGAACAATTCAGACATGTCTTTGGCATTGTTTGGTGGACTCTTTGTATAAGCCGATGAAGCCCATCCTTCTTTAGCAGAGGCATAAAGAACAGGAAAATCTAATTGTTCCTCTGAAAATAAAGGAGGGTAACAATGAAGAAAATAACCACTGATATCATATGCCCATCACAACTATATGCGGCTATGCCTCTACATAAATAAAATGCTTTTACCAGATAAGGATTAAATTCAATGACATAAGAGCACAAATATCATGTCATACAACCTGAAGCTCCCAGGTTCGCAAAAAGGTCAAAGACAAGAATCCCAACTTCATTGCATCGCTCTTCAGTAACTGCAAGAAATTAATTCAAATTCACTAAAGTCTTGTGCATTGGGCACAAGTCAAAGAAAAACTGAAGATGCTAATAATGATCATGTTTTCTGAGCATTTAACATTAGTGTGATCTTGAATTCAGTCTTATCGCACGTATTAGAATAGAAATATTTCATTTGTTGTTGTTAAGTACAAAAGTTTTCAAGTAAACGATATTAAAATATTAGTATTTTATCAATGGAAATTTTGACTGAAAGTGGCAATCTAAATCTGAAATTCAGCATTTCAGAGATTTTTTTTTGAGCTATTATTGTAGCCAGATCAGCCTTACATTGCTTGGATTTGAATCAATTTTGTATTGTTTTAATGATGTATCCCCGCTCTCAAGCCTTACTTTTCTAGGTTCCATCCATCATCACTTTACACAATAAATCATTCTTCATCATCATCATTACCTCAGTGCCGCCAAGGCTCCCACCTATGGTGGGGTAAGGGGGGTTGGATGTACACAGCCTTACCCCTGTACTAAAGCACAAAGAGGCTGTTTCCGGATGACCCATGGTCAAATTCTAAATTGCATGAACAGACTGCTACATTCCATCATAATCTCAAGCCATTGCAAATGATGGAAATTAACACAAGAAATCATTGTTCAGTTGAAAACAAATGAGCAATTTTAACATATTTGAAGTATAGTATACAATGTTAAATTGGTTGCTACATGGTTGACTGGTTGTCTGTAAAAAGCAACAAGAACAACCCCACAAATTTGCAGGGTCCATGTCAAATTGTGAACTATTAGCACCTAAAGAGACGGTAGATGAAGAATAGGACCATAGATACCTGCAGGCTTGTCTACTTTGTTTAGAAGAAGAACAGGACGTAAACCATATTTCAAGGCCTTGACAAGAACAAATTTTGTCTGTGCAAGTGGTCCTTCACATGCATCAGCAACTAGGATTGCTCCCTCGACCATGCCAACTACACGCTCAACCTATGCCAAGGAAATTTTAAAGGAAAAAAAAACGGTTTAGTTCATGTCAGCCCACAAAACTCCAATAGAACATGTATGTACAGGAGATTGAACTTTAAATTAATTCCCTAAACAAGCAAGAAAACTTGTGGCGCATAGAATTTTCCAATGGTAGACAGGTGCATACTTCACCACCAGAGTCTGCATGTCTAGGAGTGTCAACCATGTTCAGCTCATTTTTTTCCCATGATAGAGAGGTAACCTGTGAGCAATAAAAAACATATCAAATGATATAGGTATGCCTACACACAGAAACCTATAATTCATGACTCTTCCGGAATATGGTCAGCTACACATGATGAATGCACTCATTGGCAAGTCTATGGAGTTGTTTTACTTAAAACTGAAAGAATTACACATTGTGCATCACATGCTATGTTAATTCATTATGCTATATCAAATCGTGTACTCACTACTGAATAGATCCTGTGCATGGCATAGTGAGATACTAATTTTACTTAAGGAAAGAGAAAATTATTATTTTGTAATAGTTTTAGTGTACAGTAAGTAGTGCTCTACACCACTAGCTCAGATTCTCAGAAGGTATACCTCCTAAAAAATATCATCACGCCAGCACAGGCGACAGCTGTATGACCGGCCTTATCTCATCATTGCCGGTGGAATCAAACAAATTGTGCCAGTTTTTCCGAATAAGTTTCTTAGTTTAAGAAATCAGCATTAAGAAATAAAAAAAGAACAGAGTGAGTGAAAAGTCTGCAGTACTGGAGAAATATGTCAAGGGACTCATTACGGGGGGGGGGGGGGGGGGGCTTAAGGAGAGCAGAATTCTCAATTAACTTGAATAGATAGTAATTAACTATAAGAATCAGAATTGGCTATATATGTGGTGCAAACAAAGCCAAAAGAAATTTCACCTGATCTCTCTTATTTTCCAGGAAAAGAGTTCTTGTGAGTTGGGATTGATAAAATCATACGTGTATATTGTTGTATGATTTAGTGACTGCTAATATTTATTATTTAATTCAACTTCGTTTTTCTCCTAGTAGTTAAAGTGTAAGCTTACACTAGTCCCATTGCATTTCTTCTTATCTTGTATTATACTACGTACTCCGTAATATATTGTAACTATCACCTAATCATTATGATCTCACCATCTGAAATATTGATTCTTATGTGAGATTTTACTTCATTTCCCGAAGTTTTATTAAAGCCAGATTGTGAAGAGCAATAAAATGTTTTCATCTTTAAAAGTAAAATGCGGACCTTGGAAGCAGTTGTGATACCACGCTCGCGCTCGAGGCTGATAGAATCAAGAGCACGCTCGGGTGGGATGTCAGCGCCGCACGGGCGGAGGAGCCGGTGCATGAGAGTGGTCTTGCCGTGATCGACATGAGCTATGACGGCGACGTTCCTCAGCAAGCCAGGATCAACCGCACCGCCAGGGGTAGCTGCAGGCGCTGTAGCTGTGGCGGCTGAGAAGGCCCGGGCAGATCTAGTAACCCGTGCATAGTTGTGTAGGATGGAATCAGAGAAGAATGTGGAAGGGAAAACTCTTCTAGAAGATGACCAGAGAGAACGGAGCAATGCACCCGCCATTTCTGCACAGTATCGATGCTTGCTTGGGGCGTTACAGCAGCTTAGGCACTTGCTCCTCTACCGCAACAATTTCAAGTTTGAGTAGAACTGTCATAATTTTTATTCCAAAATAAAAATAATTACTCTCAAGTTTGTAAATTACTGCCATGTTTGAAGTTTGTTATTATCAAAACATGACAGTAATTAGTCCTATATTGGGAATAAAAACATGACAGTCATATTTTGGAATTTTTGAACCTTTTTAGTCCTATTTCGGGATATCTTGGGATAATTACACCTAAAACTTAAAACTGAATCGGTTTTCCAATGTATGACATAACTTGTTTTTTTTCTCATAATAATATTATTATTCTTTACATTTAATTAAAATTCGTAATTAATTATTAATAATTAATTTTCATGGAAAAATATACCATTTTGCTTATATTTATAAAACCCTAACCTTCTACCCATTTTCTACAACCCAAGATTCAACTTCCCAACACTCCCTTTGCAGCCACCGGTCGTCTAACCGCCCCACCATTCAGCTGCCGCCGCACATCGTCCAGCCTCTGCCGCAATTTTGAAGCAATGCAGAATCTGCCGATCTTCAGTCTACTGGCCTGCAAATTGAGATTGCGATTGGAGAATATACTTTTGAGATTAGGTTTTAGATTGAATTTGGGGTTTCTGGACATTAAATATGGGCATTGAACACTATCACTGAATATTTCAATAAGTGTTGTGGATGGTGAATATATATATATATATATATATATATATATATATATATATATATATATATATATATATATATATATATATATATATTGGTTCCGGTGAGAAATTCATCTAATGTGAGAAATGAGAAGGAATCACATCCCTTGGATCTTCACAAATCATACGTTTGCTGCAAGGGTGGTTTAGGTATTGCACTTATTGTTTCTATTTTAACTTATGACCGATTAATCGATCCCTACAATTTCGATCGTTTATTTCTTTCCTTAGCAACGCACGACTTCTCTCTTTCCATTCTTTCCATTTGTATCTTCGTTTCCTTCAACTGAAACGATTGATTTTGCTCTCAATCAGAAGCATCTTCTTCTTCATTAGGCTTCTTCATAATCTTAAAAAGTTCCTTTTCTCTACCCGTCATCATGGAACCAGGTTCATACATTATGTTGTTGTTTTTCTTCTATCTTCCATGCGTACTGTGTTGCATTTTCATTTTAATGCTGATATTCGTCTTTTATTTCTCTAAAGTTGTTTTTTAGCTAAATATTTGTGAAATGGCGTTTTTTGCATTCTTCATTGGAATATTTGTTGAACTTTTCTCTAAAGATTTATTTTCACTGCAACTTATTGCAGTATGATTAATCATCTTTATTGGCTAAATATTATTTATTCATCTTCATGAATTTTTTACCTTGCACGTCTTCATTTTATTGTGTTTAACGTTTTTTAACTTTTTGGATGTCAGAGCAAGAATATATTTCTGGTTCTAACCATATGCATTCTCAAAGTCCAACACATTCCTCCGAGCCTATCCAGCTAACGGTGTGTCCATACACATCAAAATATTGGATTCCAGAATGTGATGAAGCTTACAAGCCTAATGTTGGCATGTTATTTGCTTCTCTGCATGACGGCATTGAATTTTATAAACATTATGCGTCTGTGTCTGGTTTTACTACTCGCATAAGTACCATATCAAAGGCTAAAGACGGCATTCTAGTTTCTCGTTATGTGCTTTGTAACAAAGCCGGTTTTAAAAAACCAAAACTTGTGAACAATGAAATGAGACCACCAGAAAATACTGAAGGTAAAAAGAAGTGCACGAGACGTCGTGTTACCAATAGATGTGGATGTATGGCCCGTGTTATATTCAGACTTAATGGGACTGCAGGTTTCAAAGTTTCATTTTTTCAAGAATGCCATAATCATCCCATGTCTTCTGTTGAGTCAAGACCCTTCTTGAAGGTGAATAGGAATCTTGACATTGGTCATCAAAAGTTCATTTTGAACTGTTCAAAAGCAAACATAGGCACAATGAAAAGTTATAAGTTATATAAAGAGCATGTTGGTGGATATATGAACGTTGGTGCTACCGCCGTAGATTTTAAAAATTTTAAAAGGGATTTGAAAGCATATTTTGCTGGAGCAGATGCACAAATGCTTGTTGATAAGTTATTTAGAAAACAAGAAGTTTCTCCTGCTTTCAGGTTTTCTTATGATGTTGATGAAACTGACCAGTTGACTAGACTGTTCTGGATTGACCCGACTGCCAGGAAAAATTATGCGCTCTTTGGTGATGTAATTTCCTTCGATGCTACTTTCAAGACGAACCGGTATTGTTTTTTATTTTAGCATTATTATTGTTTACATTTATGTACTTGCATTTCGTTGTTCTCTAAGTTGCAGTGGTATTTCATGTTTAGTGCAGTGCAGATACTTATTACGATTATGCATTACTAACATTTTTAATCACAATTGCTAACATTTTAATTTTACCTTTATTTCATGTATGAGTTTATGAATTTTTGTTTCATTATATACTCAAGCAAAGAATATGTTTACGAGTGTCTACTTATCTGTGTTTTGTCAGTTTTCCTATATTTGCACCACAACAATTGTACTTGCATTACGTTGTTCTCTAAGTTGCAGAGGTACTTCATGTTTAGTGCACTGCAGATACATATTATGGTAATGCATTAATAACATTTTCTATAATCAGGTACAATATGGTGTTTACACCGTTTACCGGAGTTGATAACCATAAAAAATGTGTTACTTTTGGAGCTGGTTTGTTGCTTAAAGAGGATGTGGAGTCTTACATTTGGGTGTTTCGTTGTTTTCTTGATGCCGTGGGTCGTGAGCCAAGTTGCATCATCACGGACCAAGACCCGTCTATGCGGATTGCAATTGAAAAGGTATTCACGCGTGCTCGTCATCGATATTGCATGTGGCATATCATGTCCAAGCTTACTCAAAAAGTTGGTCCTGTGTTAAGCAAAGATGAAGATTTTTTAAAAAAGATTAATAGTCTTGTTTGGAGCCATTATATTGAGCCAGATGTCTTTGAAAAACGTTGGATCTCAATCATGGAGGAGTTTGACCTCTCTGATCACCCCTGGTTTTCAAATCTTTTTCAATTGCGTCAGTTTTGGATTTCCTCATATTTTCGAGATTTGTATATGGGTGGGTTAGTTCGAACAACATCTCGGTCTGAAAGTGAAAACAACTTTTTTGGGGAATTTTCAAACCCCCATTTCAGTCTGATCGAATTTTATATGCAATTTGAGAGCGCTATGGATTCGCAGAGACACACATTTGCTAAATTAAACTCTGGTTCAGAATCATTTATACCCGTGTACAAGACCCCCTTGGCTATTGAACGTTATGCATCATCACTCTACTCCCTTTCTGTTTTTTATTTAATTCAAGATGAGATCTCTTCAGCATGCTTCGGTTGTCACATTCATAGGTTGACTGCTACTAATGCTTCTCGTGAATATGTTATTACGGACGACCGCAATCTGACATTTACTATCTCACTTTCCAATGCTGATATGATTACTTCTTGTACTTGCAAGACATTTGAAAGGATTGAGATGTTGTGCCGTCATATATTTTTTGTTTTGAAGGACGTCAAGCAAGACAAGATCCCAGATAGGTATGTTTGCAGTCGTTGGTGCAGGATTGCTCTTGTTCAACCAATGTATGAGCTTGAAGGGGGTTTGATCGAGCAATGTGTTGAGACTGATGAAAAGAACATGTCCATGAATCAACTTTGGTCTGAGATTTACTCGTGTATTTCTATAGTCGAAGATCAGCCAGTCCTTCTTCAACAATTCGTGGATTTACTAAAACAGCATAAAGAAATGCTGCAGTCTTCTTCCCCAATGAATAATGTCATTCCCTCAAAACAGGACATGTTTGCATCGTTTTTGGGCTCTACTGCACCAACCAATGTCACTGTTCTACCACCGCAACAGGCCAAGAACAAGGGTTCTGGTAAAAGACTGAAAGGCAAGAAAGAGCTTATGATTGATGCAACATCAAAACCTAAACGTCTTTGTAGATCCTGCAGTGAATTGTGTCATCATGATAGTCGAAATTGTCCGCTCAACATGTCTTCCTAGTTTTTATTTTTTTTAATGCAACACTTTTACACTATTACTTCATTACTATTACCAGTTTGGTTTTCATTGTTAACATTGTCACATTTTGCGCATTAGTAAACTTTCTTTGTTCGTTTTATTTCTATTGTATTGCATTATAACAAGTACTTAGTAATTTATACGGCAACAAACTCATTACAAATGTTGCCAAAGAGATTGAGTATAGTGCAAACTACATTTTTAAATAATTATTTATACCTTTTTCTTTATTATGCAACTACCAGTAAATCAACTGCTCAAATCAATATAAGATTCAAACACTCACATGTTAAAACCAACGTGCATTCATTAAACCAAAATATCACGTACAAGTCCTAAATAAAAATGCTACTTCACCAGTAACAACAGAATAATATCCTTAATCCTCCTCTTTACGAATATTGGTAAACTGATTGAGTATAGTGTGAACTTCATTATTTTACCTTTATTTATACACTTTTCTTTATTAAACAACTACCTGTAAAACCATTTTTCAAAACAAATACATTCACTATTTGTTCTAAGTTTGCATCATAATAACAAACACATTGCACCCCATCAAAACATTGTTGCACCAGTACTTATTCCTGGCGGAAAGCAAGATTATTTGTTATTAAATCATCTCAAACTGCATTAAATTAGGCGTTCGTAGCACTAAATTTAGCATGTCATGCAACCTTCAAGCATCTGTTTTATCATCACAAATATCATTCGCTGCACTACAAAGTATCATTCCATCTCACCTTCAATCATCTTATTTTGCACCATATGTAACATTATGTGAAAAACATCTGCATTATGTGACTACATGTATACCAACTGCTCAAATAAAAATCAAATGCCAACAATCACATACAAAAACTAACATGTAATCATTAAACCAAAATATCATTCAAAATAAAGCATCATTCAGGTTGCATTGTTTTGTCAACTCTCAAAAAACACTTCACCAGTAACAACAAAAAATATTCTTAATCCTCCTCAAAACCCCTGCATCTTTCATCCCTGATTATTTTTTCTTTTTATCGTACTCATGCGTAGGAAGTCTGTTTGTGTCTTTGAGTTCATTAATCATGCTTGTCACAATTTTATGACAATATCTGTGACGTAGCACTGTGAGCTGCTTCGTTTCACCCGGTTTCAGCCCACAATCCCAGTCTCTCCCCCCTCTACCCTTGTATGTCTCCATGTGGCGCATGGTGTAGATCCCATAGTTGAATACACTCTTTGCTTCACGCCAGTCCATATTCAGTCTCTTTGGTTTCGCTTTTGCCATTGCCCTTGTTGTTTTGTTCTCCAGACCGCACTCTTTCATAAATGTCACCAACATGTCGCGCTGTTATTTCAACAAATACATATTCCAATCAGTATTGCTTAACATCATTAAAGTTTTTATATTAAAGCTGAAATATCTACAACTATAATCATCAGTTTACCACTATGAGGGGCATTTTGCCGTATTTGTTATCGATACTAACTCTATCACCCGCACTGTCAATTATATCCACACTACTTGACTTCATATCACAACATATGAGGTAGCAATGTCTTGGTTGCACTATGGGGAACATGAACTGCACTTATTCAAAAAAAACATTAACTTATCACTCGTCTTAAACCATCCCACCACATTAATAACACTACTTTCACACTTAACAAGTCCACTGCATCAAGTGTAGTCTCTACTTCTTCCATCTCCAAAGCTGCCAGTACAAATCGTTTAAACATTGAATACGCCTCTTCGGGACCAATGTGATCAGCTGTCGTATACAGCTGCAATTGCTTCTTAATTTAGTTCACATTTTACCATGTTTACTGCATCAAACAGTAGTAAACCTTATGCAAACTTACACAAGGATATGATTCTATGAACAATCGTGTAGGTGAGTTGTCACTTTTTCCTATCTCCATCGTATTCATAATCATCGACCACGCATCAAGAACAGTCTCCACAATGTGTTTGCCCTCATCCAACGTCGTTAAATCACCATGAGATACCTCCAGACCTTTATATTTGAATATCACTTTTGACCTGCACCCATTTATTCATTTATTTCATTTAACAAAAAATAAAATAACAACTTCACTTTACAATCTGAATAATATCTTACTTGTCTTCATCTTTCTCTCTAAAAATCCAATCTGCAATCATTTTTTCTTGACGGGTCAAAGTCATTTTTGCATCTACCACGCGTACAATATAAGGCGACTTCTTCAGGTTAGACGCCCTTTGCCTACGCTTAGCTCGTTCATTCCTATTCATCGTCTTCTCCATTTCCTGCACATTCATGTCTCTTAGTTGCAATTGTACTATCAAGTGAGCACTTGTTTTCACTCTCTACATTTCAAAACTTGTACTTTGCATGGACTTACCTTTGGTATGCAGTCTATTGCACTAGGAACCATCGTTAGGCTCATCTCTTTAGCACTCTACGTAAAAAACATGGATTAGTTTAAAATAAGTTAGATCGAATGTTTTCAGTCTCTTCATTTCAAAAGTTACTTGTACTTTGCATTCCACTTACCTTTGGTGTGCCGTCTATTACACTAGGAACCATCGTTTCAGTCATCTCTTTACCACTATACATAAAAAACATGGATTACTTTAAAATAAGTTAGACTGGATGTTATCATTAATAACTTGCATTTCACCTTACCGTTTCATTGGTCTCACTGTTTTTCACATCACTCAATGCCTGGGTTTCCATTTCCACTGGCCCGTCATTACCTCCTTCCACTCCAGGACCTAATATATCTTGTGTCAATCCAATACTAAAAGATGGAAATTCGTCCATCCTTTTCTTGTAACCTGCTCTTCTCACCATTGCATTCTCCATCTCTTTCAGTGCTTCAATGTTGCTTGGGTTACCCCAGAAATCTTCTAATGCTTTTTCCTCGTCTGTTTTTTCCTCAAAAGTAGTACGCAAATCTCCATCTTTGTTGCTATTTAATCCCAGCAACATCTTCGCTGCTTCTTGCAACTTAACAAAGTTTTCATTTTCCAAAACATCTTTTGGTGCACCTTCCACCATTGCAATGATTTCGACAACATGGTTTGCAAATACCTTGGTCTTCTCAGCAAACTTATCCATATACTCCTGCATTCATAAATGTGCATCAGTGCTAGTATGCATCTCCCAAACCCTCATTAGCACAATTAATATTTATTTCATCAGTAAATTTTACCTGAGTTGCATTAAAGTTGCACGTTCCATTCTGCATTTCTTCCAACTCAGCTTGTACATTTGTTGCTCCTTCAACCCTGTTCGTCTGCCCAATATCCTCTCCAGTACCAATCACAATATTCTGATTCTCTTGTCTTAATGGACCATCATCGTGTCCTATTCCAAATCCTCCACCTTTCATCTCTTCGCGTTCCCTAAGCCTCAGTAGCTTTGCATCCCAGCCTTCGAATGCAGGAACACTCCTTACAACGGTTCTCTTGTATACCATCACTCGATCAACATACAAGATCTGCATCAAGTAAACAATACTTGATCAATATTCCTAATATATCAATCTAAAATTCGTTATATAATATAATATTAATCAATTTAACTAAATAATGCCATACAAACAATCATGCCGTTAGAAATATCAAAGGCCCTGTAAAGACCATATCCTTGTTCTCTTCCCATTCTCGCTTATTTTCAACCAAACTTGACACAACACTTTCACACCAATTAAAGTTCCTCACTTGTTCAACATCAGTCAAGTTGTTCAGATAGTAAGGATTTGCATATCCTGCTTTTGTGCTCTCAACTAGAACTGAAACAATAAGAACAATAAAGTTCCTTACAAACCACTCATCTCCATCTGTATGTTTCAGCATCTCTGCACACACCTCCGACGGTGTAATTTTCAAATCTTCTTTTCCAAATAACTTTTTCCACTCCTCAATCATTTCACATGTTTCTTTTCTTTTCATCCTCACTAAGCATTTACCTCCCATCGGTATTCCCAACACATCTGCCACATCACTTTCCTTAATATGCATCTTACTTCCACCTTCCAGAACCAAATCGCATGACTTTGCATTAAACCTGTCTACTAACCAGAATCCTAATTTTGCTGGTATTTCTGTGATGTTAAACCTCAAAAGTGCACCAAATCCCATTCGTTTAACTACAGCTCTTTGTGCATCACTCAGTTTGCTTAATGCATTAACTAGGAGACTTGGCGAAGTTCTGGTTTTGATCGGCCTGTACTCTTGTTTAAGTGTTGAGATCTTCACTCTCTTCTTGTGTGTACGATCACCACCTTGATGTGCCTCCGCAGCTCTAGTATTCACTTCAGCAGTAATTATTGGCGGTGCAACGAAGTCATCATCACTTGCATTAGCGCTCTTGTCATCATCTGTATCTTCATTCCAATTTACTAAACAATGGCCTCTTTTCCTTCCACAGACAACGTTTCCCGCTTTCTTTATTATCTTTTGTGCTTTATCTTTTTTTCCACTCCTTGTGGTTACTTGCTGCCGCTCCGTTGCTGTGAAATTTAAAACAAACCATTAATCTACCCACTATCAATAAACATGCTCATTGCCACATTGTACTACAACAAACATATGCTGCCACAAACAATTCATTTACTGCACATTTTAACCATTTCATTGTAATACAACTTCACTGCAATATGCAATTCCACATACAGTTTCACATATATTCAACTACATCCAAATTCATGTTATGGGATATGCATTATAACTCTCACATAATGCACCAAAACAAGAGAAACACAAATAAAGGACAAATCTTCTTCACTCTATTACATGCACTAATTTATTAACACGCACATACTCATTTGCACTAAACCATCAGAATCCTTGCACCACATTTACCATAAGTCCATAAATACACCCAATCCTTCTAAATACACCTAACTTTTAATGCATGAACATAATTTCTACTCTTTCATGTAAAAAGGTCTTTACTTGTAGTAACTTTGACATTTTGTGCCAATACGCATTATTGTTTATCTGCATTTTTTATTATCAAAATGACCCTTACTTGTACCACAACCTAAAAAAAGGTTTTTTTGTGCAGTAAATCATCACACTGGCCGCAGCACATAAACCCCAAACAACTCAATCCCACTGTTATTAACACACCTCACTTTAAATCGAAACACTAATCTGCTTCTTGTATTGATTGCTCTATAATATTCTACTTTTGCACTAGATTTCTAAGTAATTGCACTACCAACCGGCCTGTCCTCCCCCCTTCCCTACATTAAACCCATCAGACCACACACACAAATAACCCACCATTAATGATTCTTTGCTCACGACACAACATGCAATGCACACACAAATAAGATGCACCATTATTTAAATATACTGAAATGCATGTTCCGTTAACGATTAAGAATACCTTCAGTAGCTTCAACTTCGTCTTTCTTCTCTCTTTCATGCCTTCTCTTTGCCTGCGCTTTCTTCATTTGGCTCGTTCGTTGCAGCAATATCTCCTCTCTCTGAAGTGCTCTGTTCTCACTCTTGTCGATAATACGCGCGTTTGTCGATACTATTTACTTAAAAGAAAGAAACGATTTAATTTCCTTCCTAATTTGAACCCAGGTTATTAAATGGGGTTGGGCATTGCAATATTATTTTAAAAAAGAAACGATTACTTCCTTTTTTACTACTTTGCCTAATTGACTTATACACCCTTCGTCTTAATTACTCCAAACGAACCATCCGTTTTTTATATTCTTTCCTTAAAAATACTGCATCTCAAATCTTTAATTGCTGCCACACGATTTCTCTAATCAATGTCCAGGGTTTTTTCTCATTTCTCATCTAATGATGTCTTCTCACTTGAATAAATATATATATATATAGGTTCATGTGAGAACTTAATCTTAGGAGAGTAAAAAAGAGTAAATGTGAGCCATTAGATGAAGCATCTATTTTAATTTCTAATAAATTTTCGTAGAGGGCAGTTATGTGATTTCTCCTAATACTTAATGCACTCCGTTTATTTCCAAAACGGTCACCCATAATTCTCTCTCTCATCTTTACTATTTTACATGACTCCATTTATTTTGTTTTCAATTTCTCTTTTGCACACGTTTGGTTTGTCATCTTCATAAATTATTTCTTTTTTACTTCAATTGTTCAATGGACATCAGAAATTACAACTTTCAATTCACCTTTATTGAAGTTTATGTTCGACACTTGATTTTATTTTATTTATTTATTTTTGTTCTGTTTCCTATTATCCAAGTTGCACATATACATGTTCAAAGAGCATACGAATTCAATTAAAGTGCTTCAATAAGTATAAGATTTAAAGTATAGACGTGCACAAATGCATGAAGGGGATAGATATTAATGAATAGACAATGCATGTTAATGAGATATAAAGTGCAATTTAAAAAAGTGCAATTTAAAGTGCTTCAAAAATATACAGAAGTGCACAAATGCATGAAAAAGATATATATTAATGAATAGACAATGCATGTTAATGAGATAAAAAGTGCAATATATATTGACTATCGTATAAAAGTGCGCTTAAGAACGTAAACAATTGAGGTTCATTAATATATTAATCTAATGTGCACATATCTACTAAATCAATTGCACACAGTATAAAACTAATATCTTGTGCACATCATTCAAAAGTATTATCACTTTTCAAATTATTCGTTGAAATATATCTATTTTCACATGCACTATTAAGTCTGCACATATGTATTATACGCTATGCACATTAAATATTATAAATAAATAAATAAATTTTTGTACATGCACTCTAGTAATCAATACATTGCACTTTCATGAAAAAGATATATATTAATGAATAGACAATGCATGTTAATGAGATAAAAGTGCAATATATATTGACTATCGTATAAAAGTGCGCTTAAGAACGTAAACAATTGAGGTTCATTAATATATTAATCTAATGTGCACATATCTACTAAATCAATTGCACACAGTATAAAACTAATATCTTGTGCACATTATTCAATAGTATTAACACTTTTCAAATTATTCGTTGAAATGTATCTATTTTCACATGCACTATTAAGTCTGCACATATGTATTATACGCTATGCACATTAAATATTATAAATAAATAAATAAATTTTTGTACGTGCACTCTAGTAACCAATACATTGCACTTTCATGTATTATTTTCAATAATTTAGGTCATTAATGCACTTATCTTACTCTCCAATATTGAGATTGTAATCAATATGGAAACAACTAAATAATCCGGTTGAATGTAACAAATAAATCCCATGCAATATTACCCTTTAGCCCTTACGTATTTATTATAGTGAAGCCTTTCCTTTTAAAATTCATCCACTATGCCGTAATAAGTGGATGGAAGTTTTAATTCCACTCCAACCGTGGCCATCAGATCAAATAAATCTATGGTGAAGTTTTATTCTTTTTTACTCTCCTAAGAGAGTGTTCTCACATGAACTAACCCCTATATATATATATATATACATATATATGGAGCATGACAGTGAATGAATGCATTAAGAAATTTTGTTGTGCAATTATGCACAACACCAATGCTTGCTTCGTCTACCACAACAAGTTTGAGTATAGAAGGAATCTCATGTTTTACATGCTAAAAGGAATCTAATCTATGGAAAATTCCTTTTCTGCATACCAAAAATACAAATAAAATTAAAAATTGTCAAATTATCTATGTAGCTACACAAGCAATTTGAACGGCGTGTAACCCGGCATGTACATGAAGCGGGACTCTCTAATCTATTGCTGGAGTCTCATGTTAGGTAAAATGGTACTCTACAAATTGAAAAAATGGTACCTACCTAGTATGGTTTAAATTTATGCAAAGCAAAGACAATGTTTTTCCTCCAATATTACCACGGGTTAATTTCGTGTATAGGAGTAAAACATTGCACTTAGGCACAATATAGGAGTCTAACGTTTTATAGGAGTTTCATGGGAGTTAAAAGGACTTGACCTGACCAAATTGCCCTTAATGAAAAATTCAGGCTCTACATTTATAATTAAGCACAGAAAATAAAAAATTAAAGTTAATTCAACACATCAAAACACAAATCCCGATTACATTGTCTATTCTTTTTTTTTTTTGCTGAAAAATAAATCTTATTAAATAAAAGCAAGCAAAAATACATGAGGAAAGAAAACATAAAAGAAGAAAAAAAATAGGAGACCTAACAAAAAAAACCAATAAGATAACACCCCGCCCAAAGTCAGTCCCTATTTTGATAATCCCGAGCCCTCAATCAATTCTTCATAGCCATGTTCGTGATTGCGATCTAGTTTTCATAAGATGCGATCGTTGATTCTTTTTTTTTTTGAACATTCTTTTCTGGGTGTTCAAATTTTGTGTAGGTAAGCAATTTTAATTTCTCGTGTAACCCTTAAAGCTTTGACACAGATATCTTCATTCGCATCAGAATCCCATAAATCACCCAATGTCGAGATTGGAACCCTCTTCTCATTTTCTGAAGCATGTCCAAGATATTCATCCCCTGAACATGAATATTGTCTATTCATTTGGAGTTTATATATTGAAATCTTCATTCATTAAATTTATTGATATAGAAAGTTTTTTATAAAATAATTTATTGATCTTCATACTGAATAGTTTTCCAGGCAACGTTTTTAGGTATAACTATAAAAGCACCACAAAGAACCATCCGCCCGTGGCTGAGGCTGAGAGCTAACCACCTGTAAAAAAGCAGTATAACTCGCTAGACCAAGATTGGGCAACTTTAAGCCAATGACGGTAATTGCAGACTTTCCCTTCCCCAACCCTAATGCAAGAGTCTTACAGCATAAACTAAAACAACACACACAAACGACTTAACCTGGAAATTAAAATGCAGAAAAAATAAATAATCAAACTCCAAACCGCGCCGATCAACCCATGGCGGTGGTTCTGGAGGAGGCCGGACTCCTGCGCCGATTGTTATTGCATCAAAGCGGCTAACCTCCAATTCGGCCGACCCTTCGTCAACATCAACAATTGCCAATTTGTCCATAGTTTGCATTGCTCGGCTCTCCTTATCTGCGTGAAATTGTCATGCAATCTCCTGCTTACCGAATCCAGTCATCTTCATCTGCAATCGACTCCCTTCAGTTTCCATGCCCAAAACCTTCAAACTTTTCTCTCCTCTCTTTCACGACCGAAACCAAAACCAAGAAAAAACAAAACCGATCTTCGATCAAGATAGATGGAAATCGGAAAAACGACCCTAGCGGCGCAAACCCTAGGGAGAATACTGATTTTTCCTCGGAGGCGACTCTGGTTAGTTCGAGGGCTTATTTGCCCCTTTTGCTCAAGACAATAGAAACCGTGAGAAAAGATAGGTGTTTGGGAATGAGAACTGCTATATTTTTTATATTATTAATCCCTTTACCGACTATCTTATCTAATACGGAGTATAATCAAAGAGCAAATGACACTATCGGTAGACACCAAACCTTATGTATGAATATTAAGGGCCAACCCTGTTTTTTTAATTATTCTGGTATCTCATCTCATTACATTATTAGGATTTTAATTTCGTGGGCTAAAAGTCAGCCTTTATCGTGGAGTCAAATGGCCCACATAGTTGAATTGTTGCATCTGTTTGGCGGTAGACAGGTGCTCTCTGGTTTCCCTTTTTATATTAGTAAAGATATAGAAACAAATTGAAACATGGATTTTTTTTTACGCAACAACTTCTGCAACACTAATGGCTTGAGGAAGTAGTAGGGCAGGGGGCAAACATTAAGAGAACTTCTTGTTGTACACACTTTAATACCCATCCGAAGATTTTTATTTGCCTGTGAATCCAATTCACAGACAAAAATAATTTGCACATATACTGTCTGTGACCAAGATGCACAGACAAAAAAACTTTGCACAAACAGGGTGTGTATATATAGAAGTAGGTATAAGGGCATCCACATTCATAGATTATTTTTGGGATTATTTTGATGATGCGGAGGATTTTTTTTGGGATCATGGATGAGGAGTTGAGATTATTTAATGAGATTATTTGATAAAATAATCTGGTATCAAATTCTAAAGCCAGACTTTTTTGAGATTATTTCCAACTTTTAGACTCTTCTCCCTATTTTCTAGGTATGCTCTTAATTAAGATACCAAACGTTAAAACCCAACGCTGCGTGTCATTAAAAAGTCAAGTGCATCCGTTCATTCAACGTTAAACTTTAAACTTTGTATATAAAAACGTTAAATTTAAACAAGATGCTACATTAAAATTCAACTTACAATTTTACCACAAAAAAAAAAATAGACTTGCAGAGTTGCAGACTCAACTCACTTTAAAATATTAGCACGTTGCACATGCATTAAAATTCAAAAACCAATTACATTTGTTGCCATGTGAGGTGTAATATAGGACACTTTTTTAAGTTCGATAGAGATTAATAATAGTGTGACTGTGTAAGTACTGATATGCAGAGTATTATATACTCAGTATGTATTAACATTGTACGTACTAATATATGTACTAATATAGTACACCATTTATAGTACACCATGTCTATGTGAGGTGTGAGTGTATTTAAGTAAGAGATTTTGAAATTAAGTGCGTGTCTCATAGAAAATCTAGATAGATTGAGATCATGGTTGAGGAAAAATTAATTGACTTGGAGATTATTAGAGATTTTCTTAAATGGAAGTGACGTGGCAATAAGTAGTCATAAAAAACCGTAACATTGGGGATCATGGATGTGGATGCTCTAAGGTGAGTATGTTTTTAAAGCATTAATTGGGAAGTATTAGACATACATATTTTTCGAATACAGGTTAACCACCTTTTTGAAAAGTGAAAAGTAATCATATTTTTTGAGGTTGTATTTTATCATTATTTCATCAAGAAAAATTCGTTTTGAATGAATGAACTATCATATATATTGGACAGGTAATTAATTCTTCGTTCAAATGCAACATCTCCATTTTCGCATTCACACTTTGACTATTAGTATATTTTATTCTTTATTAGTAAAATTTACAAAAATTAGATTTTAACAATATTGTTTCATAGTTTGGAGCGGATAATACAGTAGATTTAGAAGGATATGCTAAAAAGAAGTGTGGACCATTCAAGAGGGCAATTTTAGAGGGCGTTTGGTAAATGGTAACATGTTTTTCGGCTTATCAACTTACTTTTTAACCAAACATACAATTTTTGATTTCGTAAATGAATTGTGTATAATAAGAAAAAGTAAGGTTGAAGTCACTTTTGTGAGTATATTGCTGAAGTTACTGTAGAAAATTGTACTAACTATTTTTTTTCATACGTCGTATAATTTTCTCTCTATTTTATTTATAAAATATATTTTAAAATATATGTTTTCATAAATTTCATAAATTTATATACTTCCAACCGGCATCTTAATTAGGAAGAGGAGAGATGGGTCTAATGAACTTTAGTATACCAAGCAGATGGACTTTATTAGAACAAAAAAGCTAAACAAGGGACATTTTTTGTCAAGAAGGGGTGCATATAGTAATGTGGGAGGTGTGTGAAGCAAAGCCCTGTATAAATTATGACATACGGAGTAATACTAGGGGTGGACTCGGCCTGGTCGGCTCGAACCAGGACCGAACCGGCCCGGTCACGGTTTGGCCCGGCCTGGCCCGGTGGGTCTGGCGGTTCGGTCTGGCCCGGCCCGGCTGCTGGGCGGTCCTGGCTCGTGCCCCTGTTTTAGTGAACCGGCCTGGCTGGTTCGGGCCCAGTTCGGGCCGGAAAATAATTTTGTTTTTTATTTTTTTATTTTTTTTTAAGTTTTAGGTTGGAATAGGTGTTTTGAGCCATTTGAGGTGTGATGAATATGTTCAAATTGGAGAAAGTACCGCGATTTCAAGCTTGAAACATTTTTGCGATGCTATAATACGACTATATGAAGAGCGTTACTTGAGGAAACCAAACGAGGATGATATTAGAGTTCTTCTAAAAGAAGGTGAGGCCCGAGGATTTCCCGGTATGGCTTGGTAGCTTGGATTGTATGCATTGGCAATGGAAAAATTGCCCCACTGCTTGGCATGACACTCATACTAATGGTTTTAAAAGAGTTCAATTCCCACTCTTATTTTAGAAGTTGTAGCTTCACAAAGTTTATGGATTTGGCATGCTTTCTTTGGAATGGCCGGTAGTAACAATGACGTTACTGTTTTGGATAGATCGCCCTTATCTGATGATGTAATTAATGGTGTTGCTCCGACATGTAAATTCATCGTTCAGGACAATGAGTATAATATGGGTTATTATTTGGCTGATGGTATATATCCGCAGTATGCTACTCTCATCCAAACGATATCTCACCCTTCATCTGTCAAGGAAAAATTATTTGCGAAAAAACAAGAATCCGTGCGAAAGGATGTAGACCGAGCATTTGGCGTGTTACAAAGTCGATGGCATATTATAAAAGGTCCTGCTCGTTTGTGGAATGCTAAAGACTTAGGAAAGATAATGAAGACATGCATCATCTTACATAATATGATTATTGAAAATGAGCGCGGTCAAGACATCGATCCTGAGGATTGGAAGGCAGAAGGAGACGAGTCTAGTGAAAGTGTAACACCCCGGCCCCGTGGGACCCGAGGTAGTTACTCCGGACCAATAGTACTGTCCTCACAAACCACCACAAGCCTTCACCGCGCACTTTGTCCTCACTCATGCACGCCCTGAGAAACTTCCCAGGGGGTCACCCATCCCAAGATTACTCCCGTGCGAGCACGCTTAACTTTGGAGTTCTTGGGTAATGAGCTCCCTTAAAAGAAGATGCACCTCTGTTGGTATGAGTAGTACTATTAATCCGTTTATATTAAATCTCAAGTGTTACAATCACCCCCACTTAGGATCACAACGTCCTCGTTGCGCCCTTGAACCAATCTCAAATCTCAATCAAATCCGAGAATCTTCCCCCGCTAAGTGCCCGCCCGATATCCAACGGGTCAACACACTGTCGCAGGGTTGCTCTGATACCACCTGTAACACCCCGGCCCCGTGGGACCCGAGGTAGTTACTCCGGACCAATAGTACTGTCCTCACAAACCACCACAAGCCTTCACCGCGCACTTTGTCCTCACTCATGCACGCCCTGAGAAACTTCCCAGGGGATCACCCATCCCAAGACTACTCCCGTGCGAGCACGCTTAACTTTGGAGTTCTTGGGTAATGAGCTCCCTTAAAAGAAGATGCACCTCTGTTGGTATGAGTAGTACTATTAATCCGTTTATATTAAATCTCAAGTGTTACAGAAAGTGTTACTCTGGAGCATGATTTTACCTTGATCATGTCAATGATGATTAGTAGAACAAAACAAGTCCAAAATAAATGGTTACATAGGGATTTGAAGAATGACCTCATCAATCATGTCTGGGAAGTATATGGCGATTGTTGTAAAATGAAGAAGATGAAGAACAACTATAAAGAGATAGATATATTGATAACAAGTTCTAAATTACTTCTTCTTGATATATGATAATTTTCTGAGTTTCTGAATTACTGAATTATCTTTACAAGGATTCATCAAGCTCCTATTTATAGTGGTTGAGCTTGATGATTAGTCATCTAAGGGATGACTACAGATTTGGTGGCAATAACAAATGAAGCCATCTGTTCTAAGTTGGTTACAAGGATTGATGCTAGATTAGTGTCCTGATTACAAGGATGGACAATTCACACATGTCAATCTGGTGATTTTACAACACTCCTCCTTGAATGTTCATCCTTGAATAGGTATTTGTTAATTTAAAAACTTATGTGAAAATGAGTGTGAAAATTAAGGGGTAAAGATTACGACTTATAGTGTCGTTGTATTTGGATGTACTGTCTCATTAAAAATCTTATCAGGAAAAACCCAGTGGGATAAAAACCTGATGAAGGGAAAAAGAGTGCAGTGCATTCAAATACTTCCCCTGAAATTAACATAAATTTTGAAGGCGGTGCATGCCGATTTTCTGTACAAGTTCAGTGAACTTCTTCGGGGGTAAAGATTTGGTGAAGAGATCGGCTGGATTTTCACTGGATCTGATTTGTTGAATATTGATGGTCACTTCTTTTTCTAGATCGTGAGTAGAGAAGAATTTTGGTGATATGTGTTTTGTTTTGTCTCCTTTGATGTAGCCTTCTTTAATTTGAGCTATGCATGCAGTGTTGTCTTCATAGATCACAGTTGGGTGACAAGTAATAGGCTTCATACCACATTCAATTTGGATGTGTTGAATCATAGATCGCAACCATAAACATTCTCTTCCGGTTTCATACAGTGCAATTAACTCCGAATGATTTGATGATGTAGCTGTCAATGTCTGTTTCATAGATCTCCAAGATATTGCGGTGTTACCATAAGTAAATACGTACCCGGTTTGTGATTTCGCCTTTTGAGGATCTGATAAATATTCAGCGTCTGCATATCCGATTAAAGAAGCTTTGGCATCTTTGTGGTAGAATAGGCCGAGATCAACTGTACCACGGAGATAACGGAATATGTGCTTGATCCCGTTCCAATGACGTCTTGTTGGACATGAGCTGTACCTAGCTAATAAATTTACAGAAAATGCAATGTCTTGTCTAGTATTATTAGCTAAATACATTAAAGCTCTGATAGCACTGAGGTATGGTACTTCGGGACCGAGTATTTCTTCGTCGTCTTCTCGGGGACGGAATGGATCATCGTGTATGTTGAGAGATCGAATGACCATTGGTGAAGTCAAAGGATGAGCTTTGTCCATATAGAATCTCTTCAACACTTTCTCGGTGTAATTGGATTGGTGGATGAAAATTCCATTCTTCAAATGCTCAATTTGAAGTCCGAGACAAAATTTGGTCCTCCCGAGATCTTTCATTTCAAATTCTTTCATAAGATATTTTGCAGTATTTTCAATTTCATTGGGAGTTCCAATAATGTTTAGGTCATCAACATATACTGCAATGATGGCGAATCCCGAATTTGATCGCCGAATGAAAACACATGGACTTATTGGATCATTCTTATATCCTTCTTTGAGAAGGTATTCACTGAGACGATTATACCACATTCGTCCAGATTGTTTAAGTCCATACAATGAATTTTGTAATTTAATGGAAAACAAATCTCGAGGTTTCGAGCTATAAGCTTTAGGCATTTTAAATCCCCCGGGAACTTTCATATAAATGTCTGTGTCAAGTGAACCGTATAAATAGGCGGTCACTACATCCATTAGGCGCATTTGCAGCCTTTCAAAAACAGACATGCCAATGAGAAACCTTAATGTAGTTGCATCAACTACTGGAGAATAGGTTTCTTCATAATCGATTCCCGGCATTTGAGAAAAACCTTGGGCAACAAGTCGGGCTTTTATATCTTACGATTTCATTTTTCTCGTTGCGTTTACGCACAAATACCCATTTAAAACCCACAGGTTTTACGCCTTTTGGCGTAGGGACTATCGGTCCAAAAACATCACGTTTTTCAAGTGATTTTAATTCAGCCTGAATAGCTTCATTCCATTTTGGCCAATCGTGTCGTTTCCGACATTCTTCAATTGATGTTGGCTCATTATCATTGTTTTCATTCATAACATTCTTAGCAACGGCATAAACAAATATCTCCTTAATATTAATATCATTTCGATTCCATTGCATTCCAGTAGAAACGTAATTTATTGAAATTTCATAATTATCAACGTTTCTATCATTATCTGGAATATCTTCCTCATTTAAGGAAGTTGGATCATCATTTGAGATGTTTGAGTTGTCAATATCATTTTCTATGCCAGTATTTTCAAATTGTTCATTTTCTTGTTCAGAAGGATGAACATCTTTGGCATCACAGATCAATTCATGCCTTTTAGTTTTTCTTGGTTTTATGTCTTTTGATCCAAGTGGCCTGCCACGCTTTTTGCGTATAGAAGAATCATTTGCAAGAGATTTTTCAGAATTCTCTGGCGGGATTTCAATTCTGGCAGGGGCATTCATAGCAGGAATATGTGACTTTGTCACTTTCTTTGTATCTGTGAATGGATCAGGCAATTGATTTGCAACATTTTGTAAATGGATTATCTCTTGCACCTCTTGTTCACATATATTTGATCGAGAATCAAGGTGTGATAATCCTGTTGCATTCCATGTTATTGCTTTCGTACTTGGGTCTGATTTATTAGTTTCTCCCCCTAAGGTTGGGAATACTGTCTCATTGAAATGACAGTCAGCGAACCGTGCGGTGAATAAGTCACTAGTCATCGGTTCAAGATATTTGATTATTGAGGGAGATTCAAAATCAACATAAATTCCCAACCTTCTTTGAGGACCCATTTTTGTACGATGAGGTTGAGCAATCGGAACATAAACAGCACAACCAAATATTTTTATGTGTGCTAAGTTCGGCTCTTGTCCAGTAACTAATTGCATTGGGGAATATTCATGATACGCAGTCGGCCTAAGCCGAATTAAATTTGCTGCATGCAAAATAGCATGCCCCCAAGCTGATGAAGGTAAATTACACTTCATTAATAATGATCTAGCGATTAATTGTAATCGTTTAATCAACGATTCAGCAAGACCATTTTGTGTATGGACATGAGCAACAGGGTGCTCCACATCAATCCCAATCGACATACAATAGTCGTTAAATGATTGGGAAGTAAATTCTCCTGCATTATCAAGTCGGATTCTCTTTATAGAATGATCCGGAAAATGAGCTCTTAATCGTATAATTTGAGCGAGGAGTTTAGCAAATGCTAAATTTCTAGTCGATAAAAGACTAACATGTGACCAACGTGTTGAAGCATCAATCAACACCATAAAATATCGAAATGGTCCACATGGCGGGGCTATCGGCCCACAAATATCTCCTTGAATCCTTTCTAAAAATGCTGGTGATTCAGTTGCAATTTTGGGCATAGAAGGCCTGATGATCATTTTGCCAAGAGAACAGGCCTTACAAGGAAAATCACTTGATAATGGAACCCTGATATTCTTTAATGGGTGTCCAAGTGAATTCTTAATGATTTTATGCATCATTACTTGGCCTGGGTGACCTAAACGGTCATGCCATAACATGAATGTTTTCTGATCATCTAACTTTGTGTTAGAAACCAAATTTATTTCAAATGGACTAATATAAGTGAAATATAGTCCTGAGGAATATGCTGGCAATTTTTCACAAATATATTTAGTGCCAGATTTAGTTGTCGTAAGACAAAGATATTCCTTTTGGTTTTCATTCATGGTTTCTATGTGATAACCATTTTGACGCATATCTTTAAAACTCAATAGATTTCTCCGCGATTTGCTGGAGTATAGAGCGTCATTTATAATTATTTTTGTCCCGTTAGGGGGCATCACATATGCTTTCCCAGAGCCTTCAATGAGTTTCGCAACACCTGATATTGTATTGACTTTAGCTTCAACTAAAGTCATTTGAGAAAAATATATTTTATTTCTCAAAATGGTGTGCGTTGTGGCGCTGTCTATCAGACTTAGCTCTTTATCACTTGAGTAATCCATAATAACTTCAATATATGTAAATAAACATAAGCTTGACCACAAATTATGCATATTATTGAACATAAGAGTACATATATTACACACATTTATTTAATAAAAACAAAATAAAGGGGAAGAGGGAAAAAGTACACAAAACTAATATGTTACAACATAAGGAGTCTAATATTTTATTTTGTAGCATTTTGATTAATGGCAAAAGTATCGTCCATAATGGCATCATCCACGAAGAAGTCGGACACGTCAAATTTTGGCAGAGGTGGAGTTGTGTCATTAACATAATTAGCTTCCACATTTTTGCCTTTGTTCAAACTCATGGAAGCTTGAAATAACTCCACCAGATGTTTAGCCGTGCGACATTTATTAGCCCAGTGCCCCGTCATGCCACATTTATAACAAGTCGACTTTCCCGAGGATTTGGAGGGCGATTTATTTGATGGGCCTTTTGTTTGCCCTTGCCCTTGTAATTTGGTCTTTCGACCTGTTTGTATTCTCGGTGTGACTTGTTTTTATGACCATTAAAATGTCCACGTTTAAAATGCCTTCGTGTGCCACTGTGTGTTGCGTTTGATTCAGTGGCAATGTTATGTCCAGATGGACCATAAATCGAAGGACTAGAACCAGTGGGTCTCAGATTATGATTTTTCATCAAAAGGTCATTATTTTGCTCAGTTACCAATAATACTGATATTAAGTCGGAGTATTTTTTTAAAACCCTTTTCTCTATATTGCTGCTGTAGCAGTATATTAGAAATATGCATTGTAGAAAAGGTTTTCTCCAACATATCGGCATCAGTGACTTTTTGTCCACATAACTTAAGTTTAGATGTTATTTGGAACATAGCAGAATTATAGTCACTGATAGATTTAAAATCCTGGAATCTTAAATTGATCCAGTCATACTGAGCTTTTGGCAAAAGTACCTTTTGCTGGTGGCCATACCTCTCTTGTAAATTGTCCCATAATTCTTTTGGATCATCAACCAAAAGATATTCAGATTTGAGACTTTTATGGAGGTGGTGACGGAGGAAAATGATAGCTTTTGCTTTGTCTTGGGAAGATGATAGATTATTGGCTTCAATTGTTTCTTCTAAGCCATTTGCCTTAAGATGTGCCAGGGCATCTACTTTCCATTTCAGATATTTTTGGCCAGATAGATCAAGAACATCAAATTCTCTTTTGCTTATATTTGCCATAATATACTACACAATTTAATTAAATTTAGTTAGTATACATTATAGAGATTATATCAAATGATATAATTGAATATAGTATTTTGCCAGGAGTATGAACGAAGTTTTATTTTGTCTAATTGATATTCTCTCTTCTACGTACTCTTTAATTTTAAAACATATTTATTCATTCAAATATTCTAAAAAAAATAGTCCATATTTCCGCCACTTCAATTCAAAGAGTGTTGTATATACTTGATTTACTTTTAGCATTCAACCAAACGGTCGATTTTGTTTTTATACTACCCGTGATTAACTATTAATGTGAGGCAGGACAAATTTATTCAGACTGAATATAGCCTACTGGCTATTGCAGGAAGTCTGACCATTTTAATATCACATGTATCAATCTGTAATATCTAGTTTGACATTTGAATAGTCTAGAACCTAAAAACAACACTCTAGATTTGTCATTATAATATTAATTTATATTATCAAATCATATCCGTGACTTGCATTTATTTAACTTCTGAACAACGGCAGCAATAACTTAATCTTTATATTCAGACCATTTCTCCTTTATCTCTTTACTCGGTTTACCCCTTTCACTATCTTTGTTTTGTTTACTAGTCTATTGCACAATCTCCTACATTGCTATATATCAAGTATGAAGTATATTCTCTTACCTCTTAAGTCATTTAGTATTATTCTTATGCTATCATTTTACAAGACCGAGTTATGGATCAAGAGAAAAACGTCTTGATGAAGCTTCAAAAGGTACGTTTACTTTAATTCTTTCAGTACAATCATTTTTGAAGGTATGTTATCTATATTTCCTATTCGTATATGATAGAAAATTTTATTTAAAACCCAGCATAATTTTCTGGTTTTGAATACTAAATGAAGATAATAAATATTGATGCTAATACCTGCAGGAGATGATTATTTGTTGAAGGTCTTGAGCTGATTCGTGCTGATAACGTGTTGTGAAATGAAGAAGACGAAGAACAACAATAAAGAGATAGATATATTGATAACAAGCTCTAAATTACTTCTTAATATATGATAATTTTCTGAGTTTCTGAATTACTGAATTATCTTTACAAGGATTCATCAAGCTCCTATTTATAGTGGTTGAGCTTGATGATTAGTCATTTAAGGGATGACTCTACAGATTTGGTGGCAATAACAAATGAAGTCATCTGTTCTAAGTTGGTTACAAGGATTGATGCTAGATTAGTGTCCTGATTACAAGGATGGACAATTCACACATGTCAATCTGGTGATTTTACAACAGCGATCAAGTTTTGGATGACTAGTTTATTTTTAATATGTATTACTAGTTATTGGGATTGATGGAGTTCTGTGTTTTCTCATTTAATGAACAATCCTTCAATTTTTCTTGTCATGTAATGGTCATAGTATATTACTAGGCTATTGATAGTTGACCATATCATATAGGTCTGGTTCATATGGTTTGGTTACTTATACCTTATATAGAATCACCTGACCAAATTCATGTGTTAGCATCACCTCTGCCACTGCATTTGTGATGCCCTTATCCTCCAACCACAATTTTAAACTTAATACATTTCATTTTGGAAATAAAAATACGGGAGTATTAAATATTTGTCTGAATGGAATTCATTCTGTTTGCTGCATATCCCTGAGTAGTAGAGCCAGAGACCTTAGACGCTTAGAATGCTGACAAAATAATACAAAGCAATACATTTGAACGATTAGACTCATATTGATCTGAAATAGCATATGAATAAGGCTTTACAAAGTTATCCTCAAAATAAGCATAATAAAAGAAATAAATCAATAGTTTATTCCTGAACCAACAAAGTTCACGTATTCCTAACAAATATGTAATCCAACCATCTATATCACTACTGACATATAAACTCTCAGAAAATCCAATAACAAACAGGAAGAAAAAATATCAATGACTTTCAAATCACAAAAGCATTAATGTAACGGCAGTTTACTTGGATTAAAAAAAGAAGTTGCCACTTTCCCACTCCTTGAGTATTTGGCCCTGTAAAATTTCGTATGAAGCTCGTGCAAAAGGTGATAGCCTACTCAAATCAAGATTCATGATGTGTTCTTGATCGGATCTTTTTTGGGCTGTCTCTCTCTGCTCTTGCTCCTTGAGCCTCATCTTTTGATCCTTCAACTTCATTTGATGGGACTCTTCCTTCAGTTTCTGATTGCGCTCTTTTAACTCTATCTCTCTTTTCATCATTTGCTCTCTAAATGCATACTCTTTTTGTTGGTGTTCCTTCTTTAACTCCAACTCTGCTGTACTAAGCTCAATCTGTTTATCTAACGAGCACTGTAATTTACTCAGAGTTTCTATAACTCCATTATCAGTGCTTAACTTCCGCTTTCTTTCTTTGCAGCTTTTCCTTCCTTCTGGACGGATAATTTCATCGCATTTCACTTGTTCAGGTTCCTTGGAACAATTCGTAGTGTTGGGTGATGTGCCTTTATCTGCCACAGTTGTGTTTTTGTTGGTTAAAGAATCTTTATCAGATGGGCAGGCCTTTGTAAGCTGATTTGTAGACCATTTTGCATTCTTTATCAACAGTTCCCAGCAATGAAGAAATTCGAACTCTTTCTTCTTCTTATCACTGAAAGCCCTTTCGTACCAACTCAAAGCCTTTTTTTTTCTAGAAAAAAAAAGAATATCAAATATAATATATAATAGTTGTGTTTCCTTATAGATAAGTGAAAATAGTATACTGAACAAACACTTGCCATATCTTCACAGTTTGAACCACTTTGGGGATGCCTTGCAAGTTTTTCATAAATTCCATGGAACTTGTTGACCGCTTTCTGAATTTTTTGCCAACGGCATTGTACACTATTACTGTTTCTGGGATTATTGCATTTATCTCCCATTTTATCCCTCCAAACTTGTAAGATCCTCTCCCACATAGCTGTCTGTTTCTGATTGTTACCCACATCAGGATCCATGGAAATGCTCAGCCATGCTTCGGTTAACGCAACATCATCTTCTGAACTCCAGTAGTCTCTCTTAGCAGTTGATGATTGAGAGCCGTTGAGATTATCATGGACATTTTTGGTCTTCTTTTTCCCTGCTCCATGTGTACTTTGTGTTTGAGTGCTCTCAATTGATATTATAGGAGTGTTTAGAAGATTTTGGTATGAGAAGGGGGGCATATGAAGGAGGATATGACCCATTCAATGAATTAAATTGATATGGGGGCTGAAAGGGATGGCTTATTGGAGTGAATTGATTTGGAGTTTGGCTTGACATGTTAGGATGATTGGAATGTTGGGAGCTTGAGAGCTGAATAGTCCGTGGATCCATGTCAAAACTGTACCTGTACATAATGAATAACAGAACCATAGAATGATTTTTGCCTTACAAAAGAGTTCCTTCATCTAAGCATATGAATCTCCTTATAGTCAAAAGAGCATTGTTAGTTTTGCTTTTCCTGACCATTGTTTGTCTTATCCTATGGCCTAAAAAGCACAAAGACAGTCTGCCAGCATTCTTGAAAATCATAGTACCAGAAGCAATATGCTCAAAAGCAAAGCAACTTTCACAATAATAATATGAATGCTCTTATCAATTCATACTTACAAGTCTCTGTTACTCAAAACACAATTAATAAGAGATATTAGCATGTCAGAAAGAATTGAATTAACTCATTTTGGTGTTTTCATATGAGAACTTACCCTCCTCCATTAGCAAAATCGCTTCTCTGTATATGTTTCATGGGCTAAAAGAAAATCCAAACTCGACCATATCATATTTAATAAACATCAATCTCACAAGGGTAAGTCAAATTCACTTGGGTGAAACTAATATAATGAAAACAACATCAGAACTTAGATATAACTATATTCAAACATATATTTGTTTTTAGGAAACCGGATTTTTAATTCCATTAAAATCCAACATACACTAATGACAACAAAACTCTGAGAGCTACCTGGATTATAGATGGCAAAGGACAGTCAAAAGAAACAAACTCAGAAATAAGAATGCACCAGAAAATTAAGAAAATCTCTCCATTGCACCAAAAAAATAAGTAATCAAACGGAAAGATGAACAAAGCAAGACATTATGAGGAAGTGTTTTAACCCCACAAACCTTTCTCTTGTCCAAACACACACACACACACACACCTGCATGATAGCTACAAATGAAAGATCTAAATTAGTCGCCAGATTAGTTGAATGGCTGAAATCTTTGGATGAATTAAACTGGTGCGATACTAGTTTAAAAGAGAGTAGGGGAGGGTTTGGCTAGTCGAACCCTTACCCAGGGAATCTGAAAACTATAATTTGAAAATCAAAAGCTGGATGATTCGATGGTGATACAATGACCATCTCGTGTCTTCCTTTGTTTTTGAAAATCAGTCTTTGGTTTCAAAGTTTTTTGCAGAAAGTAAAATAAAAATGCCTAACTTCAGTTTCCCTTAAACTTCTCAATCCCTTCGCAGATTGAAGAGCTTCAGAAATCAGAACTATGGCCGATTACTATTAATTAAACCTAAACACAATAGCAAAAGAGCTACAACTCAACAATCATTAAAGATGACATTTACGAATAGAAGAATTTCTGGATGTGCGAATTTGATCGAGTGTTCGTCAATGGGGTTGATAAAGAGAAAAAATTGAAATACCTGAGAATAGAGTTGGCGGCTTCAACTCAAAAGTATGTGAACTGAGATCTTTGGCAGAGAGACGGAGGTTATATGGGTTTTCATTTCCCTCTCAAAATTTCAGCTGGCGCCTTTTTTCCAACAAAAACGGATGAGTCAGCATGTTTCTCAGCCTTTCTACACTCAGAAGGCCAATTTCACAGTGTGCAATTTTTTTTGACAGCTCAGCAATATAAAAAGATGGACTACCTGCGTTGGAGAGCAAAACAAATGCGTAGTGTTAAAATAAATGACGTGACGCATAAAACCTAGACTAAACAGCGGTGCATTGCTGTTGCTCTCAATTCACGAATTGCGCCGAAGACTCATTAGCAATAGGGTAAACCACTCGACAGTAATTGTGGTTAATGAAGAGTTTGTTCTCTTATTGATTCTACCATTTAGTACAGTCAAGGTTTCCTCTATCCCTCAATGGTGAAACTGGTAGTAGTTATATACAAATTTTATGCATGTAAAAAATGTATTGATAAAGAACCTAAAACGGAGTGGATAAATCCAAACTAATAATGCAATGTAATACAACTATATTCCACTAATAGCCTCTAGCAGAGCTACTGATAGCTTAAAAAACTGTGATTCCTCAAACTTTTCTCTCCTTTGGTTTGTGCCTCATAGCTTCCTTAGCCTAATCGCTTTGGGTGTAACCTGTATAGGAAACAATAAGCGCATAATGAAAGACAGCATACAAGATTCTGCCTTGTGGGCAAGAGAGCTATATACTACGACTGACAACCAACCTATCACTAATAGAGTAACAGTGATCAATAGTCAACAAAGGATAACTCAAGTCATCTAATGCAAGATACATATCAGTTCGATCTACTGAACACACTTCTGAACGATCTATATTCAGAATTCCTCCGAATGCAGTTGAGAAAAAGTTAACTGCACAGTCTGCACAGTTGACAAATTTTATGCATGTAAAAAATGTATTTATAAAGAACCTAAAATGGAGTGGATAAATCCAAACTAATAATGCAATGTAATACAACTATATTCCACTAATAGAATAAACTGTGATTCCTCAAACTTTTCTCTCCTTTGGTTTGTGCCTCATAGCTTCCTTAGCCTAATCGCTTTGGGTGTAACCTGTATAGGAAACAATAAGCGCATAATGAAAGACAGCATACAAGATTCTGCCTTGTGGGCAAGAGAGCTATATACTACGACTGACAACCAACCTATCACTAATAGAGTAACAGTGATCAATAGTCAACAAAGGATAACTCAAGTCATCTAATGCAAGATACATATCAGTTCGATCTACTGAACACACTTCTGAACGATCTATATTCAGAATTCCTCCGAATGCAGTTGAGAAAAAGTTAACTGCACAGTCTGCATAGTTGACAAATTTTATGCATGTAAAAAATGTATTTATAAAGAACCTAAAATGGAGTGGATAAATCCAAACTAATAATGCAATGTAATACAACTATATTCCACTAATAGCCTCTAGCAGAGCTACTGATAGCTTAAAAAACTGTGATTCCTCAAACTTTTCTCTCCTTTGGTTTGTGCCTCATAGCTTCCTTAGCCTAATCGCTTTGGGTGTAACCTGTATAGGAAACAATAAGCGCATAATGAAAGACAGCATACAAGATTCTGCCTTGTGGGCAAGAGAGCTATATACTACGACTGACAACCAACCTATCACTAATAGAGTAACAGTGATCAATAGTCAACAAAGGATAACTCAAGTCATCTAATGCAAGATACATATCAATTCGATCTACTGAACACACTTCTGAACGATCTATATTCAGAATTCCTCCGAATGCAGTTGAGAAAAAGTTAACTGCACAGTCTGCACAGTTGACAAATTTTATGCATGTAAAAAATGTATTTATAAAGAACCTAAAATGGAGTGGATAAATCCAAACTAATAATGCAATGTAATACAACTATATTCCACTAATAGCCTCTAGCAGAGCTACTGATAGCTTAAAAAACTGTGATTCCTCAAACTTTTCTCTCCTTTGGTTTGTGCCTCATAGCTTCCTTAGCCTAATCGCTTTGGGTGTAACCTGTATAGGAAACAATAAGCGCATAATGAAAGACAGCATACAAGATTCTGCCTTGTGGGCAAGAGAGCTATATACTACGACTGACAACCAACCTATCACTAATAGAGTAACAGTGATCAATAGTCAACAAAGGATAACTCAAGTCATCTAATGCAAGATACATATCAGTTCGATCTACTGAACACACTTCTGAACGATCTATATTCAGAATTCCTCCGAATGCAGTTGAGAAAAAGTTAACTGCACAGTCTGCACAGTTGACAAATTTTATGCATGTAAAAAATGTATTTATAAAGAACCTAAAATGGAGTGGATAAATCAAAACTAATAATGCAATGTAATACAACTATATTCCACTAATAGAATAAACTGTGATTCCTCAAACTTTTCTCTCCTTTGGTTTGTGCCTCATAGCTTCCTTAGCCTAATCGCTTTGGGTGTAACCTGTATAGGAAACAATAAGCGCATAATGAAAGACATCATACAAGATTCTGCCTTGTGGGCAAGAGAGCTATATACTACGACTGACAACCAACCTATCACTAATAGAGTAACAGTGATCAATAGTCAACAAAGGATAACTCAAGTCATCTAATGCAAGATACATATCAGTTCGATCTACTGAACACACTTCTGAACGATCTATATTCAGAATTCCTCCGAATGCAGTTGAGAAAAAGTTAACTGCACAGTCTGCAGAGTTGACAAATTTTATGCATGTAAAAAATGTATTTATAAAGAACCTAAAATGGAGTGGATAAATCCAAACTAATAATGCAATGTAATACAACTATATTCCACTAATAGCCTCTAGCAGAGCTACTGATAGCTTAAAAAACTGTGATTCCTCAAACTTTTCTCTCCTTTGGTTTGTGCCTCATAGCTTCCTTAGCCTAATCGCTTTGGGTGTAACCTGTATAGGAAACAATAAGCGCATAATGAAAGACAGCATACAAGATTCTGCCTTGTGGGCAAGAGAGCTATATACTACGACTGACAACCAACCTATCACTAATAGAGTAACAGTGATCAATAGTCAACAAAGGATAACTCAAGTCATCTAATGCAAGATACATATCAATTCGATCTACTGAACACACTTCTGAACGATCTATATTCAGAATTCCTCCGAATGCAGTTGAGAAAAAGTTAACTGCACAGTCTGCACAGTTGACAAATTTTATGCATGTAAAAAATGTATTTATAAAGAACCTAAAATGGAGTGGATAAATCCAAACTAATAATGCAATGTAATACAACTATATTCCACTAATAGCCTCTAGCAGAGCTACTGATAGCTTAAAAAACTGTGATTCCTCAAACTTTTCTCTCCTTTGGTTTGTGCCTCATAGCTTCCTTAGCCTAATCGCTTTGGGTGTAACCTGTATAGGAAACAATAAGCGCATAATGAAAGACAGCATACAAGATTCTGCCTTGTGGGCAAGAGAGCTATATACTACGACTGACAACCAACCTATCACTAATAGAGTAACAGTGATCAATAGTCAACAAAGGATAACTCAAGTCATCTAATGCAAGATACATATCAGTTCGATCTACTGAACACACTTCTGAACGATCTATATTCAGAATTCCTCCGAATGCAGTTGAGAAAAAGTTAACTGCACAGTCTGCACAGTTGACAAATTTTATGCATGTAAAAAATGTATTTATAAAGAACCTAAAATGGAGTGGATAAATCAAAACTAATAATGCAATGTAATACAACTATATTCCACTAATAGAATAAACTGTGATTCCTCAAACTTTTCTCTCCTTTGGTTTGTGCCTCATAGCTTCCTTAGCCTAATCGCTTTGGGTGTAACCTGTATAGGAAACAATAAGCGCATAATGAAAGACAGCATACAAGATTCTGCCTTGTGGGCAAGAGAGCTATATACTACGACTGACAACCAACCTATCACTAATAGAGTAACAGTGATCAATAGTCAACAAAGGATAACTCAAGTCATCTAATGCAAGATACATATCAGTTCGATCTACTGAACACACTTCTGAACGATCTATATTCAGAATTCCTCCGAATGCAGTTGAGAAAAAGTTAACTGCACAGTCTGCATAGTTGACAAATTTTATGCATGTAAAAAATGTATTTATAAAGAACCTAAAATGGAGTGGATAAATCCAAACTAATAATGCAATGTAATACAACTATATTCCACTAATAGCCTCTAGCAGAGCTACTGATAGCTTAAAAAACTGTGATTCCTCAAACTTTTCTCTCCTTTGGTTTGTGCCTCATAGCTTCCTTAGCCTAATCGCTTTGGGTGTAACCTGTATAGGAAACAATAAGCGCATAATGAAAGACAGCATACAAGATTCTGCCTTGTGGGCAAGAGAGCTATATACTACGACTGACAACCAACCTATCACTAATAGAGTAACAGTGATCAATAGTCAACAAAGGATAACTCAAGTCATCTAATGCAAGATACATATCAATTCGATCTACTGAACACACTTCTGAACGATCTATATTCAGAATTCCTCCGAATGCAGTTGAGAAAAAGTTAACTGCACAGTCTGGAGAGCTAACTCCCCTGGGGTCCCATGTGATAGAATAAGTTTATAAATAGTTCCTTAAAACGGGATACTTCTTCAGCAGAGTGTCTTCAAGGCCTTTGAATACAGCATACAAAACTATGAAGAACTTCGGCACCCTTGCTACATAAGATCTGAGCTCTTTCGGAGACAAATGTCCCGATGTGGAGGGATATTCCAAATGATGACTTATAACATTGTGGTACATACGCAATAGCCCAGACATCTCATTCTCATAATCTCTTTTCCTACGCTTTGCCGACATTTGTGTGATCCTATCGTCAACCATATCAAACCATCGCTCACCGTCGCTTAACACGGAAGCGCCGGCTCTGTTGAGACGTTTCGTAACAATAGAATCCTTCTCTTTCTCGACAATTTCGCTGGCGTACCTAATAAACAACAAGGACTTTTCATCCCCCCAAAAAAAGGGGTGATTCAGCGCCTCTTCAGCTCTGAGCCTGTCAAAACATTTGTAATCAACACCAAAAACTCAAGTTTATAACTTTCTTTTTGACAATATTTAGTGCATTACCTACGTGATGGACTCGGGTGAACAAGCAAAGTTAAAAGGTGTCTAGCCTCTTCAACATTTAGACAATTTTCATTCAGTATATAAATGTTAAAATGGATCTGATCTTTAGGCAACTCTCCGGCCAGTATGTGATAAAAGATCAAACCAACTTTATGCATATCTATTTCCTTTCTTCGGTGACTCCCATGTATAGCAGCCTCTATGCTAGATATCTTAGCTTTAAACATTGACTTTTCTTTCACAACTAGAATGTTGTCGTAATTCAAGTTTGGCAATGTGATGCCTCTCTGGTGCAAATACATCAAGCCTAGAAGAATACCCCTATTATTTATGGAAAAGATTAAAGGTTAAACAACTCTATATTTAAAAAATTACAAACACAATCAAATTATTAATGAAACACAAACCTCATAATATCAACGTTGTTCGTGTGAATATACGGTAACGCAAAAAATTCTTTTAATGTCATGTTTGGTTGAGCCAATGCACATAATATGCTTTTCAACACAAACTCGATGCACAAAACCCTAATGACATTGTCATTATCGTCACTTCTACATATTCTAATCAGCACATCTTCATCAATACAGTCCTTTGCAAAGAGAATGATACGTGCAGGGCGGAACCTATTAAAGGTTCCGGTGTATGGCCCTACGTGCCCACTACTATAGTTGAAAATTATGATATTAGAACCAACTTGAAGGGTGGAAGAGGTAGAATACGGTCTTCGAAATGATTTTTGAAAGCCTTGACACGAATGTCATCTAAACCGGAATCTTTTGTTTACACCTCTCTGCACAATGCATGAGGTAATGAGAGAGCTGTAAAAATTAAGTAATTAAATATGTAAAATATGAGGAGAAAACTTAACGTTCAACATCAACTATCTCAAACATTTCTCAAGCTGAAGAAAAAGTAAAACCATATATCAAAGATTTATGCCTTGTTTACTTCTTTTTTCCTGTTTTGTTCTCTTTTTTGTAACTTTCCAATTTGGGAAGAAATATAGCTGTGTGAGTAAATCAGTTGATGACTGACACAAGTTTTTGACTAAAACAATCTGGTTAAAAGGACATTCAACTCATCAGCAAGCGATTTAGGTCCTATACTCCTATAAGCAAGCATAATTGTACTCCAAAAAAAGGAACACTTAACAGGCAGTAATTAATATAGTAAATATACTAATGCACATGTTTCTAAAATGCGGGCATAATGTTTTTTGCAAGTATTGATCTAGAGCATTGACGGTCTGGGTACCAACCAACATATGAAAAGGTGCATCCAGATTGGCAGTTGGTGGAGGAACATGGCGTACAATTGTATCGAACAATTCAGACATGTCTTTGGCATTGTTTGGTGGACTCTTTGTATAAGCCGATGAAGCCCATCCTTCTTTAGCAGAGGCATAAAGAACAGGAAAATCTAATTGTTCCTCTGAAAATAAAGGAGGGTAACAATGAAGAAAATAACCACTGATATCATATGCCCATCACAACTATATGCGGCTATGCCTCTACATAAATAAAATGCTTTTACCAGATAAGGATTAAATTCAATGACATAAGAGCACAAATATCATGTCATACAACCTGAAGCTCCCAGGTTCGCAAAAAGGTCAAAGACAAGAATCCCAACTTCATTGCATCGCTCTTCAGTAACTGCAAGAAATTAATTCAAATTCACTAAAGTCTTGTGCATTGGGCACAAGTCAAAGAAAAACTGAAGATGCTAATAATGATCATGTTTTCTGAGCATTTAACATTAGTGTGATCTTGAATTCAGTCTCATCGCACGTATTAGAATATAAATATTTCATTTGTTGTTGTTAAGTACAAAAGTTTTCAAGTAAACGATATTAAAATATTAGTATTTTATCAATGGAAATTTTGACTGAAAGTGGCAATCTAAATCTGAAATTCAGCATTTCAGAGATTTTTTTTTGAGCTATTATTGTAGCCAGATCAGCCTTACATTGCTTGGATTTGAATCAATTTTGTATTGTTTTAATGATGTATCCCCGCTCTCAAGCCTTACTTTTCTAGGTTCCATCCATCATCACTTTACACAATAAATCATTCTTCATCATCATCATTACCTCAGTGCCGCCAAGGCTCCCACCTATGGTGGGGTAAGGGGGGTTGGATGTACACAGCCTTACCCCTGTACTAAAGCACAAAGAGGCTGTTTCCGGATGACCCATGGTCAAATTCTAAATTGCATGAACAGACTGCTACATTCCATCATAATCTCAAGCCATTGCAAATGATGGAAATTAACACAAGAAATCATTGTTCAGTTGAAAACAAATGAGCAATTTTAACATATTTGAAGTATAGTATACAATGTTAAATTGGTTGCTACATGGTTGACTGGTTGTCTGTAAAAAGCAACAAGAACAACCCCACAAATTTGCAGGGTCCATGTCAAATTGTGAACTATTAGCACCTAAAGAGACGGTAGATGAAGAATAGGACCATAGATACCTGCAGGCTTGTCTACTTTGTTTAGAAGAAGAACAGGACGTAAACCATATTTCAAGGCCTTGACAAGAACAAATTTTGTCTGTGCAAGTGGTCCTTCACATGCATCAGCAACTAGGATTGCTCCCTCGACCATGCCAACTACACGCTCAACCTATGCCAAGGAAATTTTAAAGGAAAAAAAAACGGTTTAGTTCATGTCAGCCCACAAAACTCCAATAGAACATGTATGTACAGGAGATTGAACTTTAAATTAATTCCCTAAACAAGCAAGAAAACTTGTGGCGCATAGAATTTTCCAATGGTAGACAGGTGCATACTTCACCACCAGAGTCTGCATGTCTAGGAGTGTCAACCATGTTCAGCTCATTTTTTTCCCATGATAGAGAGGTAACCTGTGAGCAATAAAAAACATATCAAATGATATAGGTATGCCTACACACAGAAACCTATAATTCATGACTCTTCCGGAATATGGTCAGCTACACATGATGAATGCACTCATTGGCAAGTCTATGGAGTTGTTTTACTTAAAACTGAAAGAATTACACATTGTGCATCACATGCTATGTTAATTCATTATGCTATATCAAATCGTGTACTCACTACTGAATAGATCCTGTGCATGGCATAGTGAGATACTAATTTTACTTAAGGAAAGAGAAAATTATTATTTTGTAATAGTTTTAGTGTACAGTAAGTAGTGCTCTACACCACTAGCTCAGATTCTCAGAAGGTATACCTCCTAAAAAATATCATCACGCCAGCACAGGCGACAGCTGTATGACCGGCCTTATCTCATCATTGCCGGTGGAATCAAACAAATTGTGCCAGTTTTTCCGAATAAGTTTCTTAGTTTAAGAAATCAGCATTAAGAAATAAAAAAAGAACAGAGTGAGTGAAAAGTCTGCAATACTGGAGAAATATGTCAAAGGACTCATTACGGGGGGGGGGGGGGGGGGGGGGGCTTAAGGAGAGCAGAATTCTCAATTAACTTGAATAGATAGTAATTAACTATAAGAATCAGAATTGGCTATATATGTGGTGCAAACAAAGCCAAAAGAAATTTCACCTGATCTCTCTTATTTTCCAGGAAAAGAGTTCTTGTGAGTTGGGATTGATAAAATCATACGTGTATATTGTTGTATGATTTAGTGACTGCTAATATTTATTATTTAATTCAACTTCGTTTTTCTCCTAGTAGTTAAAGTGTAAGCTTACACTAGTCCCATTGCATTTCTTCTTATCTTGTATTATACTACGTACTCCGTAATATATTGTAACTATCACCTAATCATTATGATCTCACCATCTGAAATATTGATTCTTATGTGAGATTTTACTTCATTTCCCGAAGTTTTATTAAAGCCAGATTGTGAAGAGCAATAAAATGTTTTCATCTTTAAAAGTAAAATGCGGACCTTGGAAGCAGTTGTGATACCACGCTCGCGCTCGAGGCTGATAGAATCAAGAGCACGCTCGGGTGGGATGTCAGCGCCGCACGGGCGGAGGAGCCGGTGCATGAGAGTGGTCTTGCCGTGATCGACATGAGCTATGACGGCGACGTTCCTCAGCAAGCCAGGATCAACCGCACCGCCAGGGGTAGCTGCAGGCGCTGTAGCTGTGGCGGCTGAGAAGGCCCGGGCAGATCTAGTAACCCGTGCATAGTTGTGTAGGATGGAATCAGAGAAGAATGTGGAAGGGAAAACTCTTCTAGAAGATGACCAGAGAGAACGGAGCAATGCACCCGCCATTTCTGCACAGTATCGATGCTTGCTTGGGGCGTTACAGCAGCTTAAGCACTTGCTTCCTCTACCGCAACAATTTCAAGTTTGAGTAGAACTGTCATAATTTTTATTCCAAAATAAAAATAATTACTCTCAAGTTTGGAAATTACTGCCATGTTTGAAGTTTGTTATTATCAAAACATGACAGTAATTAGTCTTATATTGGGAATAAAAACATGACAGTCATATTTTGGAATTTTTGAACCTTTTTAGTCCTATTTCGGGATATCTTGGGATAATTACACCTAAAACTTAAAACTGAATCGGTTTTCCAATGTATGACATAACTTGTTTTTTTTCTCATAATAATATTATTATTCTTTACATTTAATTAAAATTCGTAATTAATTATTAATAATTAATTTTCATGGAAAAATATACCATTTTGCTTATATTTATAAAACCCTAACCTTCTACCCATTTTCTACAACCCAAGATTCAACTTCCCAACACTCCCTTTGCAGCCACCGGTCGTCTAACCGCCCCACCATTCAGCTGCCGCCGCACATCGTCCAGCCTCTGCCGCAATTTTGAAGCAATGAAGAATCTGCCGATCTTCAGTCTACTGGCCTGCAAATTGAGATTGCGATTGGAGAATATACTTTTGAGATTAGGTTTTAGATTGAATTTGGGGTTTCTGGACATTAAATATGGGCATTGAACACTATCACTGAATATTTCAATAAGTGTTGTGGATGGTGATATATATATATATATATATATATATATATATATATATATATATATATATATATATATTGGTTCCGGTGAGAAATTCATCTAATGTGAGAAATGAGAAGGAATCACATCCCTTGGATCTTCACAAATCATACGTTTGCTGCAGGGGTGGTTTAGGTATTGCACTTATTGTTTCTATTTTAACTTATGACCGATTAATCGATCCCTACAATTTCGATCGTTTATTTCTTTCCTTAGCAACGCACGACTTCTCTCTTTCCATTCTTTCCATTTGTATCTTCGTTTCCTTCAACCGAAACGATTGATTTTGCTCTCAATCAGAAGCATCTTCTTCATTAGGCTTCTTCATAATCTTAAAAAGTTCCTTTTCTCTACCCGTCATCATGGAACCAGGTTCATACATTATGTTGTTGTTTTTCTTCTATCTTCCATGCGTACTGTGTTGCATTTTCATTTTAATGCTGATATTCGTCTTGTATTTCTCTAAAGTTGTTTTTTAGCTAAATATTTGTGAAATGGCGTTTTTTGCATTCTTCATTGGAATATTTGTTGAACTTTTCTCTAAAGATTTATTTTCACTGCAACTTATTGCAGTATGATTAATCATCTTTATTGGCTAAATATATTATTTATTCATCTTCATGAATTTTTTACCTTGCACGTCTTCATTTTATTGTGTTTAACGTTTTTTAACTTTTTGGATGTCAGAGCAAGAATATATTTCTGGTTCTAACCATATGCATTCTCAAAGTCCAACACATTCCTCCGAGCCTATCCAGCTAACGGTGTGTCCATACACATCAAAATATTGGATTCCAGAATGTGATGAAGCTTACAAGCCTAATGTTGGCATGTTATTTGCTTCTCTGCATGACGGCATTGAATTTTATAAACATTATGCGTCTGTGTCTGGTTTTACTACTCGCATAAGTACCATATCAAAGGCTAAAGACGGCATTCTAGTTTCTCGTTATGTGCTTTGTAACAAAGCCGGTTTTAAAAAACCAAAACTTGTGAACAATGAAATGAGACCACCAGAAAATACTGAAGGTAAAAAGAAGTGCACGAGACGTCGTGTTACCAATAGATGTGGATGTATGGCCCGTGTTATATTCAGACTTAATGGGACTGCAGGTTTCAAAGTTTCATTTTTTCAAGAATGCCATAATCATCCCATGTCTTCTGTTGAGTCAAGACCCTTCTTGAAGGTGAATAGGAATCTTGACATTGGTCATCAAAAGTTCATTTTGAACTGTTCAAAAGCAAACATAGGCACAATGAAAAGTTATAAGTTATATAAAGAGCATGTTGGTGGATATATGAACGTTGGTGCTACCGCCGTAGATTTTAAAAATTTTAAAAGGGATTTGAAAGCATATTTTGCTGGAGCAGATGCACAAATGCTTGTTGATAAGTTATTTAGAAAACAAGAAGTTTCTCCTGCTTTCAGGTTTTCTTATGATGTTGATGAAACTGACCAGTTGACTAGACTGTTCTGGATTGACCCGACTGCCAGGAAAAATTATGCGCTCTTTGGTGATGTAATTTCCTTCGATGCTACTTTCAAGACGAACCGGTATTGTTTTTTATTTTAGCATTATTATTGTTTACATTTATGTACTTGCATTTCGTTGTTCTCTAAGTTGCAGTGGTATTTCATGTTTAGTGCAGTGCAGATACTTATTACGATTATGCATTACTAACATTTTTAATCACAATTGCTAACATTTTAATTTTACCTTTATTTCATGTATGAGTTTATGAATTTTTGTTTCATTATATACTCAAGCAAAGAATATGTTTACGAGTGTCTACTTATCTGTGTTTTGTCAGTTTTCCTATATTTGCACCACAACAATTGTACTTGCATTACGTTGTTCTCTAAGTTGCAGAGGTACTTCATGTTTAGTGCACTGCAGATACATATTATGGTAATGCATTAATAACATTTTCTATAATCAGGTACAATATGGTGTTTACACCGTTTACCGGAGTTGATAACCATAAAAAATGTGTTACTTTTGGAGCTGGTTTGTTGCTTAAAGAGGATGTGGAGTCTTACATTTGGGTGTTTCGTTGTTTTCTTGATGCCGTGGGTCGTGAGCCAAGTTGCATCATCACGGACCAAGACCCGTCTATGCGGATTGCAATTGAAAAGGTATTCACGCGTGCTCGTCATCGATATTGCATGTGGCATATCATGTCCAAGCTTACTCAAAAAGTTGGTCCTGTGTTAAGCAAAGATGAAGATTTTTTAAAAAAGATTAATAGTCTTGTTTGGAGCCATTATATTGAGCCAGATGTCTTTGAAAAACATTGGATCTCAATCATGGAGGAGTTTGACCTCTCTGATCACCCCTGGTTTTCAAATCTTTTTCAATTGCGTCAGTTTTGGATTTCCTCATATTTTCGAGATTTGTATATGGGTGGGTTAGTTCGAACAACATCTCGGTCTGAAAGTGAAAACAACTTTTTTGGGGAATTTTCAAACCCCCATTTCAGTCTGATCGAATTTTATATGCAATTTGAGAGCGCTATGGATTCGCAGAGACACACATTTGCTAAATTAAACTCTGGTTCAGAATCATTTATACCCGTGTACAAGACCCCCTTGGCTATTGAACGTCATGCATCATCACTCTACTCCCTTTCTGTTTTTTATTTAATTCAAGATGAGATCTCTTCAGCATGCTTCGGTTGTCACGTTCATAGGTTGACTGCTACTAATGCTTCTCGTGAATATGTTATTACGGACGACCGCAATCTGACATTTACTATCTCACTTTCCAATGCTGATATGATTACTTCTTGTACTTGCAAGACATTTGAAAGGATTGGGATGTTGTGCCGTCATATATTTTTTGTTTTGAAGGACGTCAAGCAAGACAAGATCCCAGATAGGTATGTTTGCAGTCGTTGGTGCAGGATTGCTCTTGTTCAACCAATGTATGAGCTTGAAGGGGGTTTGATCGAGCAATGTGTTGAGACTGATGAAAAGAACATGTCCATGAATCAACTTTGGTCTGAGATTTACTCGTGTATTTCTATAGTCGAAGATCAGCCAGTCCTTCTTCAACAATTCGTGGATTTACTAAAACAGCATAAAGAAATGCTGCAGTCTTCTTCCCCAATGAATAATGTCATTCCCTCAAAACAGGACATGTTTGCATCGTTTTTGGGCTCTACTGCACCAACCAATGTCACTGTTCTACCACCACAACAGGCCAAGAACAAGGGTTCTGGTAAAAGACTGAAAGGCAAGAAAGAGCTTATGATTGATGCAACATCAAAACCTAAACGTCTTTGTAGATCCTGCAATGAATTGTGTCATCATGATAGTCGAAATTGTCCGCTCAACATGTCTTCCTAGTTTTTATTTTTTTTAATGCAACACTTTTACACTATTACTTCATTACTATTACCAGTTTGGTTTTCATTGTTAACATTGTCACATTTTGCGCATTAGTAAACTTTCTTTGTTCGTTTTATTTCTATTGTATTGCATTATAACAAGTACTTAGTAATTTATACGGCAACAAACTCATTACAAATGTTGCCAAAGAGATTGAGTATAGTGCAAACTACATTTTTAAATAATTATTTATACCTTTTTCTTTATTATGCAACTACCAGTAAATCAACTGCTCAAATCAATATAAGATTCAAACACTCACATGTTAAAACCAACGTGCATTCATTAAACCAAAATATCACGTACAAGTCCTAAATAAAAATGTTACTTCACCAGTAACAACAGAATAATATCCTTAATCCTCCTCTTTACGAATATTGGTAAACAGATTGAGTATAGTGTGAACTTCATTATTTTACCTTTATTTATACACTTTTCTTTATTAAACAACTACCTGTAAAACCATTTTTCTAAACAAATACATTCACTATTTGTTCTAAGTTTGCATCATAATAACAAACACATTGCACCCCATCAAAACATTGTTGCACCAGTACTTATTCCTGGCAGAAAGCAAGATTATTTGTTCTTAAATCATCTCAAACTGCATTAAATTAGGCGTTCGTAGCACTAAATTTAGCATGTCATGCAACCTTCAAGCATCTGTTTTATCATCACAAATATCATTCGCTGCACTACAAAGTATCATTCCATCTCACCTTCAATCATCTTATTTTGCACCATATGTAACATTATGTGAAAAACATCTGCATTATGTGACTACATGTATACCAACTGCTCAAATAAAAATCAAATGCAAACAATCACATACAAAAACTAACATGTAATCATTAAACCAAAATATCATTCAAAATAAAGCATCATTCAGGTTGCATTGTTTTGTCAACTCTTAAAAAACACTTCACCAGTAACAACAAAAAATATTCTTAATCCTCCTCAAAACCCCTGCATCTTTCATCCCTGATTATTTTTTCTTTTTATCGTACTCATGCGTAGGAAGTATGGGCTTATGGCTCTGATACCAATTGTTACGGACTTAGCCCATACTAGGCCCATAGCAGTGCCATAAGCCCATGTGTAGAACTCACTCCTAAAAGACCAGCCGATTAGGAGGAGGGAACACATTGCTTATAAGCCACCGGCCAAGCCCATACTTGACCGGTGTGGGATCATAACAGTGCATCACATGGATGACTTTAATGGTCCGCCAAAATCAACCATGCTTCCATGGCTGAGTAATGAATTTAGAATGTGAATTACCAATGATTAAAAGGTTAAGTGACGTGTCCAATCTCATAGGGAACTGTTTTCCATTTTACATTATGTCCCATCACCAAATACAAAACCCACTTTGGTACGAACTAGTCAAAAGAACAAGAGATTCTATAAACAAACATAAAGAAGCAATGATTTATCAATCAAAACTGGTACTTGGAGGGGTAAAAAAAAATAAAAAAACGTCGTGAATTTCTATGCAACTTAGAAATCAGGGACCAGCTCTACTTCACCTACATACATATTATATTACACACAAAGAAGGGACCAGGACCAAATTACATATTACATATATGATTATATATGACTATGTTGATAAGTGTGTTGAACATGTTTGGGCCAAAATAAGGTTCAACTGTTAATCGATAAAGCGTCTAAGGACTAAGGACCCATCATTTCATTCATTGTAGTGATGGCATCATATAACATGAGTGGATATATGGTTTAATAAAAATATATACTAATAAATATGGGAAGATTATATTGTTCATGTTGGTTAAGTGTACGAGATAGACTTCAAATGAGATCCATCATTTCATTCATTGTAGTGATGGCATCATATAACATGAGTGGATATATAACACACAATAAACATGAAGAAAATAGCCTCTAAGGAGTAAGGACACAGCCTCTCAAAAGGAGTGGTTATAACTGTACCTTTTGATCTTTAAGCAATTCCACTTATGCCAAGTGGCAAGTGATTTTAATTAATTAGTCCAATAATCTAGAAACAAGCTTTATGGGTGCAAGGGATCATTTGTAACTTGTAAACATGTGTACCTTTAGTGAGATTACTAAATAAATGTTGCACCCTATTTAAACTGGATCCTATTTTTGGAGCAGAGGGGAAGTATAACCAAAGCAAATAATGAAATAAATACCTCTCCCCAAACTTCCACGTTGCATGTCACTAAGAATGCGATCAATGCTCCACTCCGCATATCCCTTTATCGGTGTAGTATGGGGAAAAAGAACTTTGACCACACCTACTCTACCATATTGAGCTGCCACCTGTATTGGTTTCCTTGGTTTCCAAACATCCTGCAGATTTCATGCAAAGTGAATCAGAGTATCTACTTACACGTCTTTATGTGACCAATCATCGTACACTTTGAAGAGTGTATAGTTTGGAAATGAATGCAAGAGAGCATGTAACCCAAACTAAAATGGTAAACCTTCCACCGATCGTGCACTCCGTCCAAAGTCAAATTAAAGCTCAAAAGTGACATGACTGGCCATTTTTTAAAATGCACTTATATGGCTTGGGCTAGTTTTGAGGCATGCTTCAAGATGAGGCGTACAGAGAAGGTTTCAAGGTTTAGGTTTTTTTGCAGGCTTGAGCCTTGAGGCATTTTTCTGAGGTGGCTTTCCTTTGTTTCTATCTATTTAATGTCTTGTCACTTGAAAAGGCCTAGTGTTTTTTGATAGACCCAAACATTTAACATGTGTCTGTACTAAACCCTGCCAAGTCTTGTTTCAATTAAAATATTTCAACCCTAACATTTACTTTCTATTACACATTTTAAGTGTCATTAAAAATTATTCATACAGCATACTTCAGAACCAAGAAGTCAACAGAGCAGATGGGTAACCAAGGAAAGATAAGAAAAATAAACAAGTAATGAAAGTAAATGATGATGAAGAAGAAAAAGAATTTTAGGATTTTCATAGCAGAAGGGATGACGGTGACAAGACTACAACACATATCAATTCTTCCCAAGACCTTCAAGTCATGTGACTGTTTAGTGTTTGAGACTTTCTGGACTTCTATTCATAGTTGTCGATGATGAGGAATGGCAGTGTGGCTGTTGCCATGTCAATTGCGTCATAACATTAAACAAATCTGAACATGTTTGCTTTGTAAATTTTGGGCTTTTGGCCCTGATAAATACTTACATAATCTGCCAATCCATAATATTAATAAAACCCTAATAAGAAATTAATGTCAGCCCATTGTATTAACAAAAAAACGTGATAAATATAAATAAATATACAAGTAACGTAAAAGACAAAGCTGCTGAAGTAAACGTAAAAGGAGTCTGAAACTCTGGGCTGCACAGTTTAACCATGGAGCCGAGGATTTCTACTGCCTTTGCCAAGAAGCTTTGTTAGAAACTCAAAGAAAAGAACAACGACTCTTGGTGTAAGTGTGTAACTACTGTGGGCATGTTAATAGAGGTGGAATTACTAGGTTAAAACAGCACTTGACCTGGAAGCACCACAACACAAAACCGTGTGAACCAGTCCCTACTGATAAGAAGGCTGAACTGCCGGCCTTAGTTTTCCAGGCAAGAAAAGGGAAAGAATACAGCCAAAAAATGAATGATTTGGTATACATTCGGCAGAGGATTCAGTCCAAGATAATGAGGAGCGTGATAATTCATGATGATTATGGCATAATCATCAATTCATCAAACAAAAACACGTTCACGTGAAACTTTTTTTAGGATATTATGTTTTTGGCACTACTTTTAACTATTATCATTTGCAATGGAGCCAAAGGCTCACCATTTTTTGTCTTGGGAATGTGATAGAATAACGCAAAAATGACTCACTTAACTGTCCACACTTCTTTAATATGCAGCAGTCAATCTATGCAATTTTCACTATCGATCGGAAACAGTCTCTCTGTGCTTTAGTACGGCAATAACACTATGCCTGTGTTTGTGTAATTGCATTTGCTTGTGCTTATCAAAAGTGATTTATTTAAGATATTATTGAATAAGTGATTTTCAGTAAAAATAGGTGGAGTTTGGAAATAGAAGAGTTTTTAGTTAAAAGGTAAATGTTGAAATGTTTGATAAAAAATGATTATAATGTACTCCCTCCGTCCCACTAAGATCTTTCTGCTTTCCTTTTTTAGCCGTCCCAAAAAGAAATTCTCTTTTCCCTAAATGGAAAGTTATCCTACATCAAATAGTGCAAAACAGTGCTAAACAGTGTCAAAACAATGTCAAAACAGTAAATTTTACCCCCCTGGTTAGTTTATTTCCTTAATGTGTGTAGGTCAAACTAGGAAGATCTTAGCGGGACGGAGGTAGTAATATTTTTGGGAACATACATAAATACGCTTGCAACATAAATCATACTACAAAAATACTTTGCAGTTATTTATTCGCAAAGCATGTTGTTTATTCACATAACATTAGCGCAGCCACATCAAATTTAATAGGAGTTTCATTTTAAATCAAAGGAAAAAGAGATCTGCCAGATAATTTGTTAAAAGGAGAACTGTATTTATTCACAATCATCACTTTAGGCATTGAAATTCTAGATTGAACTTATATGAATTATTAACTTTACATAGACATAGATTTTAGAAAAAGAGAGTTTCTAGATAAATGGATACAAAAAGGAATGGAGAAAATTAAGAACTAAAAAATAGAGAAAGATTGAGGGATGGCGATGGCATGGGGAGAAGACAAGCCTGTTTCCCTCTTTTGACGTAGCCGAGAAATACGAACAAGGGTAAGATTGGGTTTGGGAGGAAAATTGAGGATAAACCATTCCCCAAACTTGGAGTTATTAACAATAATCAACAATAATACCTAAAAAAGCAAGTAAAAGCATCATGTGATGTGCTTCGGCTTTTGGCCTAAAATCTCTTTAATTGAAGCTAAAATTTGTATATGCAAACACCCATATGGCCATATCAGCCTTTCTTCCCAAAAAAGCCATAAAGTGATTTCCGAAATCCATAGCAAACATAGCCTAAGTGCATCCGACCCCCTTCCCTTACCCCACCGTTGGTAGGAACCTTTGCGGCACTAGGGTAATGATGACGACGATGACTTTAAACTATTTTAACTTCAAACGAAAATTAATATTCAACTTTTTTTATCATGTTTTGGTGGTTGGGAGAAAAATTATAGCGTCTATATAATTCATAATTTTTGTTACTTTTTTGTCATGGGGTGACGCCATAAATGAGTGATCGCCATCACCATGAAAAATGTCTCGGCATCATGGATGTCGCCATACACCATGACAACTATGCTTCAATTATTGCATATCTTTAGTTGGTTATTACTAGTTTAACCATGGTTGTCACGGCGTCGCCGACTAGGCGCCCTGGCGCTAGGGACTGCCCGCCAGCTTCACTCGCCTCGCCAGATGAAGAATAGCCGTGAACGGGCGTCGTCCAGGCGTCGAACCCTATTACGGTGATGAAGTCCTCACCTTATTGAAAAGTTGGACCCCTATTACGGAGGCCCAGAACCCAAATAAAAATAGATTTAAGCTTTAATTAAAAGCAAGCCAAAGCTGTTTAGCCAAACCAAGTCACAGCCTCGCAGAGTCGCGGGAAGCAGACGAATCGGCAAGTATCACCCTCCTTTAGTCCCTCGCTCGCAAAAGCAGAGTAGCAGACCAGTTCCCAATCCTCGATCACTTCTTGGCTTCAATTTATTAATATTTTAATTAATTAAGTTGTGTGTGTATAATGAAAGGGTGTGTGTGTGTGTGTGTGTGTGTGTATGTATATATATATGATAGGGTACCTCGAGAAGTTCTTTGGTGGGCCTTAACTAGAAAAGACATTTCAAGCAAGTATATCAGCATCATCATGGATATGTATGAGGATTGTACTACAAGTGTCCGTACTAGTGTAGGGAGAACTACGGAGTTCCCTATTACTATCGGAGTGCACCAAGGATCGGCTCTGAGCCCTTTTTTATTTGCCATAGTCATGGATGAACTTACAAAGTCAATTCAAGACGATATACCGTGGTGCATGATGTGTGCCAACGATATTGTATTGATTGATGAGACGCAATCGGGGGTTAAAGCAAAATTGGAAATATGGCGACAAACATTGGAGAACAAGGGTTTCAGACTAAGTAGGAGCAAGACAGAGTACATGGAGTGCAAATTTGGTGGAGGTAGAAGCAGTGGTAATAGCGGAATTACTTTAGATGGTAAGGAAACACCGGTCAGCGATATGTTCCGTTACTTGGGCTCCATAATTCAGAAGGACGGTGAGTTAGATGGAGATGTATCCCATAGAATCAGAACAGGGTGGATGAAGTGGAAGAGTGTGTCAGGATTTCTATGCGATCGAGGTATGCCGACTAGACTGAAGGGTAAATTTTATAGGACAGCAATTAGACCCGCATTACTGTATGGCACAGAGTGTTGGGCGGTGAAACAATGCCACATTCAAAAGATGAGTGTGGCAGATATGCGCATGCTACGTTGGATGTGTGGGCATACTAGAAAGGACCGCGTGAGGAATGAGACAATCAGACAAAGGGTGGGAGTAGCACCTATTGAAGATAAGATGCGAGAGTCGCGACTACGGTGGTTTGGTCATGTACATAGAAGACCGAGTGATGCACCTGTCAGACGCGTTGAGATGTGTGGAAAAGAGGCAGGGAAGAGAGGGAGAGGAAGGCATAAACAAACATGGGTTAGGGAAGTCAGAAGGGATATACTTCTTCTTGGATTGGATGAGGGTATGACTTTGGAGAGAGCAAAATGGAGGGCAGATATTCGTGTGGAGGAGTGATATCATGTATCGATTCATGTTAGCCGACCCCAATATCGTTTGGGACTAAGGCTTGGTTGTTGTTGTTGTGTGTGTCTATATATATATATATATATATATCAATATATGTGTATTCCCAGCCTGTAAGTCTTCTATTTTATTAATCGTATATGTTATAAATTATAAAATAATAAACTATTAAAATAATCATAAAAACTACTCTGTAGTACATAATAATATATACTCCGTACTATGTATAATATACATATTTTGCATAGTATAATTATTGAAAAATGCTAGGGTTACACAAGTTGTACACAACTTGTACACACAATGTCGGTCACAGACATTTGGCACGGAGTTGCCTGTGTTCACAGACAAGAGTTGTCTGTGTACACAGACAAATTTTGTCTGTTTCCACAGACATTTACTTTTTTGCAAAAGTACACTGAGAGCCGCCGCCTGACACTGACAAGTACTTTTTACAAAAAAAAAAAATGTCTGTGAAAACAGACAAAATTTGTCTGTGGACAACTGTTGTCTGTTGTCACAGGCAACTCCGTACCAAATGTCTGTGACCGACATTGTGTACAAGTTGTGTACAACTTGTGTACCCCTAGCATTTTGAGCTCAGAACCAACCTAATCTAAACAATTTACAAACATTTTTACAAACTAAACTATTACACCAAAAGTGTGTAATTTCTAGAGTAACAATCACTCAAAACTAATCAAAAACACAATTATAAACACGGAAATAACATGAATGTCAATTGGCTGAGGTTAAGGAAGAAGATCATTTTAGCTGTTTTTCATATATATATATATATATATATATATATATATATATATATATATATATAGGGTAAGGTTCAAGTGAGAAGAACCCTTTGGGTGAGAAATGAGAATGAATCTCAGCCATTGGATTCGACTAAGTTGCAGTAAAAGACACCTCATGATGCACTGAATTATGCAATCTAGCACGGTGGCATTTCTGTAAATACTTATGAAAAATCCGTATTACACGTGTCTAGTGCAACATGAAGCTATTTCGGTGCAACGCCGTCAAATATTAGTGCAACATGAAACAGTTTTAGTGCAACATGTGCAAAATTTAAATATTACATCAACATAAAGCCAATTTTAGTGCAACTTCGTAAATCCAATGGCTGAGATTCATTCTCATTTCTCACATTAGATGCATTTCTCACCTGAACCAAAATCAATATATATATATATATATATATATATTCTTTATTTTATTAATAAAATATAATTTAAATATAAGTTTTTCATAAATCAGCAGAATTAATCAATACAACCACTTCAACCAGAACTTCATAAGTTTCTGCAGCATAAGCCTATCTAGGCGATTTGAGTATTAACAAACATGCCCTAAGGCTCTCATTATATGTCTTGGTCTTGGTTAGGCTTTTTCACAAACACAGTAAAAATGTTTTTTTAGTATTCATTCGTTTTGCTATATTGAAACTCGTGTTTTGTAAGTTGAAAGTTTTTTTTTTGAAGAGGAAAGCGCCTATATTGATATCATTATATTAGAATCAAGATCGTTGCATCAATGTCAAAATGACCAACACTGACTACAACCTTCACCTTCCAACTACTACTTATAGCTCTACGATTAGACATAAAGACGATCACCCCTAAAGGAGCAGTACGAATTGCTAACCATCAGATGGGTTTAATGCAACTATTGTTGAATAAATAGATCTGTCCCCTACTAACCATATCAAATCTACCTGAAGCCTCAGTCATCGTAATAAACCTAGTACCATGAACTTTAACCAAAAACAAAACGATAAGAACAAAGTTCCTTATTAAAAAGCTAAACCTGAATAAAATGAAATTAAAAAAGATAAACGGATGGATCAGATGACCCATGACGGCGGCGGGAACCATAGTCTCACAGATCCTCCATGGAGGCGGTTCAGGAGGGGGCCGAATCATCATCACTTCATCTTCACCCTCCATCGCTCGGATCCCATTCGCAGCCTTGACGCTGTAGCCTCCACCAACAAAAGTCCGTCCTCATTAATTTGACAAGAGACCATCTATAACACCACTGTCAAAATTGACAGAAGAAGAACCCTAGAAATCATAGGGAAGAAAACATCACTCATACGAGTGTATAGACCATTTTTTTAAGATTTGACGTCCAAGAGTCTTCGCCTTTCCTCTCCAAACGGTGTCTCACTCTTTTAGGGTTTCTCACATGCGGCGGCAGTCATGCGAGAAAATGTAGGCTTATTTTCTTTAATCATCTTCTCTTGAATATTAATTACATTCCTATTTATATCTCATATTAATATTTGAGCATTACTTAAAGGATTAACTACTTTTGTTTTCAAATTAACTATTACAAGAATCCATCAAAGAGTATGCTTTAATTGTTCGTTTAATCTTTTCAACAGTATTAATATTTGAGCATTACTTAAAGGATTAACTACTTTTGTTTTCATATTAATTATTACAAGAATCCATCAAAGAGTATGCTTTAATAACCTTAGATTACTAGTGCTTGCGTCTCATAGTTAATATTAACTACTTTTGTTTTCATATTAATTATTACAAGAATCCAAGGGTACTTAGTTATGTGGATTAAAGAGGCCAATAAACCGCTTGTGTTGAGATTGTGAATTCAGTTGATTTCTTCTAAAATTTTATTGCTACTAGCGGGTCAATATAAGACGCGTGTTCTATATTGGCTGGATAATAAATTTTATTAATGAACACGTCTGGTCGTTAATAACTACCCTCGATAAATTGGAAGTACTCAATGACTGAGTATTCGAGAGAAAATAGTTAAAGATATAACCGGGAGCGATGAACATTTTCATAGGGGTGGGCAAACGGGTACAAAAGCCGTGGGTCGGGGTGAATAATACGGGTTTGAGCGGGTTAGAGCCGGGTCCTAATTTTAGAAAACCCAAACGGGGCGAGTCTTAAATAATTTAGGTACCATACGGGTATTAAATTTGAAAAAACGGGAACCGGACCGACCCGTTTTAAAATATTATTTTACTATTCAATATAATACTATGTATAATATACTAACAACACCCGAAATTTTTCATATTCATGAATTATTAAAAAGAGTTTCTAAATCCATATACAATTTTGAATTATTATTGTCATTTCTTTATTTCAAACGCATCAAATTTTCTTCAATTTTTTAAACAAAGACTCTTGCTCAATAAAATGAGACACAAAGTAAATTATTACTAATAATTTTAAAGTCATCTCAATTTAAACTATACAAATATTTTTTTATATTTTTTACTAATAGTCATTTAAACTTGTATGGAAAATAATATTTCAAAACCTCAAGAAAAATATATTTTCCCCTTTTCTCGTGTGCATGCATTTGTTTGAGTATGAACAGTTTTAGTGTATTTCTCTACAGATTGCATGAAAAGAAGATGATCAAACTTAAGTCACCAAACTTCCATGTATCAAGGACTCGACTAATTATATACAATCTTCCAAAATCAATGACTGATAAAGAGCTTAAGAAACTTTGCTTAGATGCAGTTACTTCTCGAGCTACTAAGCAAAAGCCCATGATCAGGCAGGTAAGTGGTGATTAGTTATTTAGGTAATTTAGTCATCACCTCAGATAGCTCTGTCTATCTATCTACAGCCTAGCAATATTCAACAACTTTTGTGCTTCTCTCTCTAAATTGCAGATAAAGTTTTTGGAGGATACTAAAAAGGGTAAACTGGTAGTCAAGAATCACTCTCGTGGAGTTGCCTTTGTTGAGTTCACTGAGCACCAACATGCACTTGTGGCTCTCAGAGTTCTTAATAATAATCCTGGTAATACTCCTTAATTCCTTATATACTACACTCCAATTGCAATGAAGCTTTTAACCCTCTCCCCTTCCTACTATTTGCCCTTATTGAAGACTTGGAGTATATGTTGGATTGTGCTGTTCATTACTGAGGTAATTGTAGTGTGAGATGATTTAGAGTTTTATAGATGTTTTTATTGATCTGTTTAATTTCATCACTCACAAGTGAGTTGTTTCAAGGACCAGATGGAGTACTGTTTAGCTTTTTGGTGTAGAGAAGGTTATTTTAATTTGTCCAGCTCAGGTGAATCCAAGCTGAATTATCTCATGTTGTTACATGTGTTCCAGGGACTTTCGGACCAGAGCACCGTCCAATTGTAGAGTTTTCTATTGATAACGTCCATACACTGTTGCGCCATAAAGAGAGGAATCAAGTTCAGTCAACTGGGTTTCATCACAAGATGGAAAAAAGTAATGTTGACCCAAATGGCTCTAAACGTAAGACAGAAAATTCACGAGAAAGTGAAAAGTCAAGAAAGTGCAAATCCAAAAGTATTTGACTTAGATAGGAGTAAATTAATCGGAAAGTTCTAATATAGGAGTACTGTTTAAATATTTACCTAAATAGGAGTACTTTGCTGAGTCGCCGTTTTTTATTCCTAAACTACCCCTGTTTATACGCGCGCCTCATTCAACACCAAATTAATTCCCCTTAGGTGCGCCGTCTCTTCCTTGCTCTGTAAGTTCGTAGTTCTGAGAAGCTTCTGTACCTGTGATCGTCGTTCAGCAGCTACACCATATCACACATGATCTATTGTTTCGTTCCAATTGGGAGAATCTTCTATTGAATTTGAAGCTCCGTAGTACGTTACTCTTAATTTCTACTAGCTCCGTAATACTCTGCTTCAAATCTCGAAGAATTTACGTCTGCATGTTTTCTGAATTGTTTTGCATATTTTCGTTACTTTGATTTAGCTATTTCAGAACACAAACTCCAAATTAAATTCCTGTTTGACTCCATCCTTGATCTCATCTATGCTTCTACTTGATCGTTACTTTGTTTATAGTTCTGTACTATGGCTAAATTGTTTTGCGGACTTAGATTTCTGTTCATTAGGTACTTAAGTATACATATTGATTTCGTTGCTTTTCAGTATGTTCTTCATCAATTATCTGCTGTAGTACTCTGGTTTTTGTGAACTTGCTTCAACAATATAGTTGTTATTGTTAATTAAGTTAATTCATTATAGATAATCTCTGCAATTTATGTCTTGTTATTCATATTTCTCTATTTATGGACTCTACTTCAACAAATATTTCGTAATTCCATTCTACTCATCATGATTTAGTCTTTCAATTTGTAGTGACAGTTTCACTATTGTTTGACATGTATCGTGTTAGTAATTATTGCTATCCTCTTTTCTGTTAATGCCATCTGTTGTGTTTTATTTTTTCAACTGACTTTGCATCATTTACTGTTAAGTACTCCCTCCGTCCCAGAAAATTCTTCCAAGTTTCCTTTTTGGGACGTCCCAGAAAATTCTTCCAACTTCACCTTTTTGATTATTTGTGTGGCTCACATTCATTTCACCTTTTTCTTACACAACTACAACCACACATTTCCACTTTATTCCCATTTTCTTAAACTCCGATCCAAGTCAAACTAGGAAGAATTTTCTGGGACGGAGGGAGTACATGCTTACATTTTTTCCTTTTTATTTTATAGTCTTTCTCTCTGATTCTGATTTAAATATGTTTTGTCATGCTTTGCATAACACTTTGTTTTTCTTTTTTTAGCCAATCATACCTTCAAAATGGATACTGTTTTGCTGATTATGGTCAAACTGGATGGTATATGGTTGAGTAATTGTACTTTCACTCATAGGGAGACGTGTGGTATTCAAATTCGTGCAGATGCGACATATGTTTCTTTTATTCAAAGTATGAGTGAAATCTTAAATCTCTACAAACCAAACCATTCTTTCATAGTTTCTTATGTTGTTGATGGATGTCCCCCGCCAGTTTGTATTCATGATGAACAGACATTCAAATTTTATCTTCATCTCAAAGGTCTTCAAACTGATTTTGAGAAATTTCCTCTATGCATTCAGTTTGTTTGTAATGAAGTTGTTGATGTTGAACCTTCCTCACTACTTCACAACTCAATTCCTCATTCTAGTAATTCAACTCTGTCTTCTTTGTTGTCTGAATCTAGTATTGAATCACATGTTGATGTTTCTGATCATGAGATTGTTTACAACGTTGAACCACATGATGATACTTCATCATCTGATTTTTCTGGTGTTGCAGACACCTCAATTGCTATCTCTTCTTCTGTTAGTTCTAAATCGTCTTCCTCTAAAAGTTTTACCCTTCACCATAATGCTGAGGTTATTACACATCATCATCCTACTTGTCTGATTCCTCTTGCCATCTATAAAGACAAGAAGACTCTTATCCACCATTTGAAAATGTATGCAATCAATAACAGTTTTCAATATAGAACCCTTACATCAAACAAAGATTTGTAGGCAAAAATTTCTCAATAGTAGCTCTGTATGATGCAATATCTCTCAATGAATCATCTCTCCTCTTACTTGAATTGTATACTTTCACTTTCCTCTGTTTCACCTCAAGCACCAATAAAATCCAATGGTTAATGGTGTGTAGAGGTATATAAACAAAATCCGCATCTGCCCAATGTAGAAAGAAAGATCCCATATTTCCCAGAATTGCATGGTATACGCTCTTTCTGCTGCATTCTGAACATTACTTTGTCCATTTAGCATTAAATCATACTCTCTCTTGAGTACACTCATGAAAAATGCCCCTGTAGTTGTGTATCTCTGTGGCAGCTGGTAGTGAGCACGCTTCATCCCTAAATAGTACATGACCACATCTATATGCTGAAAAATTAAATTAATATGAATTACCATCCTGCTATTTGTGTATTATTTATGAATTTTTATATAATATAAATCATACCGAATCACTTAACCATGCATTGTTCATCCACAGGTCATACAACCAAGTTTTAGCTTCAATCTTGAACATGTCCAGCACCAATGGATTCATTCTTTCTTCACCAATCTTGTATCTTCTCTTCTCTTTGGTGTTCATAATCTTTAGAAGCCCAACATGCAAGAAATCTTCCACTTCTTTTATTTTTCCTTCATCTACCACATCTGTTGGGTCTTCTGGGAATGGTCCACGTATTTGTTTCATCGGAGGCAAATATCCATCTTCATCTTTCCTTTTTGCCTTCACCTTCCTTCTTCTTTTGGCTTCCTTACTCTGCTCAGCTGGAGTGTATCTATCAGGAGATCTTGCACAATGCTTTCCTTTTTTTATATCATTTTCTTTTCCCTGTTTTGGAAAACAGTTAAAAGAAATCACCACACTGAGCAACTGACAGAAGATGTATCTTGTAAGAATGTCCAACTGACAAACTGACAGAATATGTCTTTAAAGTCATCTTATATTGTATAATGACATATTACATGGTATTTAAGTAATAATAATGAAAAAAATTAGATTTATCAACTAAATATTAACATTTATTTGTATAAATTAATTCCCTAACCTGCATTTTTCTTTCACGTGCTTGTTTTTCAACCTCATCAGCTTTTAAACACAATTCCATTATAAATTGTGTGTTCTCTTGACTCCATTTTTCTTCTTCTTCACATTCTTTATGATTACTACTGGCCCCCTGCATTTAACATTTAGAAAATTTTCCTTTAATGCCATAATGATGGGACTTAAAGCCTTATAAGCATTAATTCTTATGCTATTACCTTTTCATCTCCTGCACTGCCTTCAGTTGTTTTTTCGTGCCCAGTCACATCATCCCTCAATTCTTCTTCCTTGTCCTTGTTCTGATCATATGTCAAAATACATAAATTTATTTTGACATATGTACATGTAATGTAATGTTAAATTAGGGCCATAACCACTAGTATTGTCTCATATTTAAAAATATATATGAAATATTACCTGTACTTCTTCTAGTGCTTCTTCACTCTGAGTTAAGAGATTGAAATTTGGAGCATCATTTATCAAGTTTGCCCAGAAACAATCACTAGTAAGCCTTTTTGCTATTATTTCATCATCTAGCAATGCAATATCATTCTCATTTTCAATGTCACTGCAGACATTGTTTTTCCCTTGTAGATCATCACTCTGATTGTCCTACAAAACCCGTTATATTCATTTTATACATTTTATTCCAAGTTTAGTATTTAATGTCATTTCAGTGTCTTTAAGAGACACATAGTTTAGTATTTAATGCCATTTCAGTGTCTTTAAGAGACACATTTGAAAATTAACTCTTTCAATTACTAACTTGCAGATTCTCATCAACCCCTAGTCCTCCATTCTCATTCTTATCGGCATCCATGCTAATGTGATGTTCACTCATCTGATTGTCCTACAATAAACAAACATGTAACAATCATAAGTTATATAACAAAATAAATTTGAAATTAAATGATTTATTATTACCACAACATCGTTTCTTTGCAGGTCATGTACTTGCTTTTCTGCAGTTTTATCACTATTCTTAACTTCTTCATCATCTTTCTGTTTCTCCTACAAACAACATTATATTCATATTATACATTTAATACCAAATGTTGTACTTAATGTCATTTAAGTTGTCTATAAATGCCAATTTTTCAAATTAACACTTTTACTCCTATAACATGGAAATTTTGTTCAACAAAAGCTGCTCCATTATCATTCGCATTGCCATCCATGCTGCTTTGCTTCTCACTCATCTCATTATCCTACAATAAATTACCATTGTATCACAATAATGAAAGAATAAAATACATTTGAAATTAAAATCATTCATAATTACCTCTGACGTGCACTTTGTCGTGAGGTGCACTCAAAGTAATAATACAATACGACACTAATACGTAGTATAGTGTAGTAAGGTTCGTATCCACAGGGAAAGGAATACTTTTCTTCTTACAGAAATAGATAAGTAACAATAAGGGGGGTTTATATTTGGTTGATGAACTTTAAATTATATTTAAATACGAAGATGAACGAGTTATGTGGTTTAATTAATGAGAAGAAGACTTGGCTTTGCTTTTATCCACTTAATGAAATGTTCGTCGATCCCGGTTATATCTTTAACTATCTTCCTCTCGAATACTCAATCGAGGAGTATATCCAATTCATCGAGGGTAGTTATTAATAACGAGACGCGTTCATTAATAAAACTTACTACCGAGTTAATATAGAACACGCGCCGTATATTCACTCGATAGTAGCAATAAAATCAAGATGAAAACGATTGAGATTGATAACCTCAACACAAGCGGTTTATTGGTTTAATCAATATAATTAATTCCCCTTGGTTTATTAACCATGAAACGCATGCATTAATAACCCAAGTTTACTACCGCGAAAGGACCGAATTAATAACAAGCGTATTAATCGACCGATTCTAGTAATAATTAATATATGAAACAAAACTAGTTGATCCTTTAAGTAATGTTCAAAATATTAATATAAAATATGAATAGGAATTAATTAATACTCAAGGAAGAATATTAAAGAAGATGAATCCTACTATAGTTAATATCAAGATGTTAACTAATTGTCATCTTAGTAACACTCCCCGATATTAACGTAGAGGAAGAAATGACTATTACTATAACTAATGTCAAGATGTTAACTAATTGTCATCTTAGTAACACTCCCCAACATTGATATAGAAATAGTATTTAAAGAATGAATTAATATTCAAGGAAGAAGATTAAAGATAATAACTCACAACTTACAAATTCATTAAGCTTCAAAGTAGCAAAACCAAGATGGAAGAGTTTAGCTCCTCATTTGGAGACTAAACATGATGAAAAATATAAAGAAATAACTTGTCTAAACTGAGCTGAGAAGTATATGTGAATTGGTGATTTTATTGGGAAGGAAAGGGGTGTATTTATAGGCTTTTGGGAGCTGCAGGGTCTGATACCCGATCGGGTATATAGGATACCCGACCGGGTATCTCAGGAAATTGCCCAGAAAGTGATTTTTCTGGGCATACCCGATCGGGTATGTCGGCATACCCGATCGGGTATGTGACAAATCTTCACGAAAATTTGCTCCCACGATTATTTGTTCCCGGATATGATTTGGACAATCGAATCAAGTGAATACCCGATCGGGTATAGGCAATACCCGACCGGGTACATGAGTATTTTTTCCAAATCGAAATCTTTCTTGTCTCCTTGCACTTTCCTTGATCTTTTAAGGTCCAATCTTGATCCCTTTGATGATCTTTGACCTGTTTAGCTCAGAATAATCCTAATCTAAACAAATTACAAATAAAAATGAAAATAAAATATTACACCAAAAGTGTGTAATTTCCACAACTACAACTAATAAAAACTAGTTAAAAATACAAACATACAATCGAAAATTACACGAATATCAACTCCCCCACACTTAGCTTCTTTACTCGTCCTCGAGTAAAGTCAAATGTTTAACACTTCCAAATCCTCAAAATTTGAACAATCAACAAGAAAAAGCAAAAGACCACCAAGGATAAAACATGTTTTTTTTTACATTGAGTTTTTAGCTCAATAAAAAAATAACATCTTCTTGGGTTTCATGGCCTTCTATGCTCATTTTGTTCTTCACCTCTTTTATTCTTCTTTTCCGTCAAGAGATTAAATGATGTTCTGCAAAAACAAATATATCTCTCATATCTCTCATTTTGCCTAGGAACCTTTTCAGGTTTTCATCCTAGCATCTCTTTTTGTTTTTCCATCCTTTCCAATTCACTAAATTTTTTATAAGCCATTTTTGCTTAGATTGCCCGTTTTTGGGTTTTCAACCTAACTAGCATTTCTTTTCTTTTCTTTTCCTTTTTTTTTGATTTTTTTTTTGAAGAAAATAATGCTAGTTACAAGGTATCAAACTTAAGTACGTACCAATGAGTGACTCCCCCTCACTTAGCTCGAAGCACTGTCCCTAGTGCTCGTCTCCGTTATTACCGGGCAGAAACGAGCATCTTCATAGCCCGAAATTGGTCCCCTAGCATTGGTTGGTTCCTCTTTGGTGCCATCTTTGCCCATTTTTTTTTAAAGCTTGGATTTGGACATGGGGTTGTTGGGGTAAGGTTTCGGATTTTTGATTTTATGGGGATAGGGTAGGAGTGATGGGTATGAGTGTGTAGAGGGGGGTAAAGGGAGAATTGTGATGGTGATTTGGGGTGATTTGGTTGAGGTATGAGGGAGTTAGGGGAGGTTGAAGGTTCGAAAATGGTGGTTTTGGGGAGAGAGGTTCGAATTTTTGGAGGTTGGGGAAGATGAAATGGCTGAGGAAGGTGCTGCTCGAAGTTAAAAGTTCGAGTACCCGATCGGGTGGCCCGATATACCCGATCGGGTAAATTAATTCGAATTAAATTCTGGTTTTCCAGAGTAATTCACCCGACCGGGTGACTTGAATACCCGACCGGGTATCACGTTGATTTTTAAAATTTGCTCCAAGGGTTCTCACCCGATCGAGTTTGGGGGTACTCGATCGGGGAATTTAATTCGAAGGAAAATATTTTAAATTTCCGTATTATACCCGATCGGGCCTTATGGATACCCGCTCGGGTTCCCTTTTAAAAAATTTCTTACTTCCTGATCGGGTTTCCTCGAAGCCCTGCCTTTTCATATGTACCCGATCGGGTATAGCAATGGTGCCCGATCGGGTACCCTACCCTGGGACGTGTTTTTGTCCAGTTTTAACCTCTTTTTAGCGCAGATCCGATCGGTTAAGTGATGAAGACCGATCGGAGGTTTTCCCAGGCTTTCAAAACATGGTTTTCCCTCATTTTTCTTTTGAGAATTTTCCCCATTCTCTCAAAGTTGATATTCAAAAACAAAAATTTTAAAAAGAAAAGATGAAAGATGCGTACCTAAGCATGGGTTGCCTCCCAAGAAGCGCCTTAGTTAACGTCGCGGCACGACGTTATTTTTTTTTTATTGTTTTTATGTGGGATCGTGAATATCCCCTGTTTCATTCTTTTTCTTCGGCCTTTTCCAGTAAGGCCGAGATTTCTTCTTTGTTATCACCTCAAACACAAGTGATTTACTTTCGTATTTAGGTGCCTCTTCTTTCAAAATAGATTTTTCTTGTTTAATTCTTTTAAAAAGTGAGGTCTCCTTGGCTTGTTTTCCAACAAAAACGTTTGGTGTTTGTGGTTCAAAAACATTTAGAGAACAAAGAGATTGGTCTTTAAATTGTTTTTTCGTAGAATCAAAGATGTTGAATTCTACCTTTTGGTGATCAAACTCCAATGTTAATGAACCATTAGACACGTCTATTTTTGTTTGGGCGGTTTTTAAGAAAGGTCTCCCCAAAAGGATGGGCGTAGTTTGGTTATCGGCTTCCATTTCAAGGATATAGAAATCAACAGGGAAGACCAAATTTTCAACTTGTACTAGCACGTCCTCTACTACACCCTTTGGGTATGTGCAAGACCTATCTGCCAATTGGATTACTACCCCGGTTTCATGCATAGGGCCAAGTTTTAGGGACTTGTATAATGAATATGGAATAACATTGATTGAAGCCCCTAAATCCAACAAGGCCCTAGGAAATAAAGTGTCCCCAATTTTGCATGGGATAGTGAACATGCCTGGGTCATTGCATTTTTCCGGGAGTTTCCTCTGGAAAATTGCTGAGACACGTTCACTAACCTTTACCTCTTGTTTTGCCTTCAATTTATCTTTCCTTTTCATTGTGCATAGTTCTTTTAAAAACTTTGCATAACGGGGAACACTTTTGATCAATTTGAAGAGTGGGATGTTTACCTCAGAATCGGCGAAGGTCTCGTAGAGGTCCCGATCATTCTTCAGCTTTCTTGTGTCCTTCAGTGCTTCGGGGAATGGAGGAAGTGGCTCATATGATGAAAGTGGAGGGGATTTAGTTTTCGTTGGTTCCCCCTCGTTTGGTTGAAAATCTTCTCCAGGATCAACCCCATTTTCAGATTGTTTTTCTTCCTCATGCACCTCTTTCAATGTTGGCTCATCCCTCAACATGATTGCATTAACATGTTGTCTCGGGTTTTGCTCCGTTTGAGATGGGAGTTGACCCGAGTCTTTTGCCTCAAGTCGGCTCACCGCAATTGAGATCTGGCTCATTTGATTTTCCAAGTTTTGGATGCTATATTTCGTTGTTTCTTGGAATTGAGCCACACTTTGTTGCATCGTTGAAATGTTTGTAGCAAGTGCTCGGATCATATCTTCAGTGGACATATTTGAGCTTGAGGTTTGGCCTTGGTGATTTGGGAAGGATTGTTGAAAGGGCTGATTATGTTGTGTTTGAGGGTTCCCATATCTCAAATTCGGGTGATCTCTCCACCCGGGGTTGTAAGTGTTAGAGTGTGGATCGTACCTCTTTTGTTGATGAGATTGAAAACCCAAGGCATTGACTTGCTCTTCTTGGAGATTTGGGCAAGAATCGGTTGGATGCCCCTGCTGTGTGCATATGCCGCAGACCTTGACCTCTTGGGTTCTAGGATTTAAGAGGAAATCCTTAACCAAAGAAGTCAAGCCGGCCATTTGACTTTCCAAAGATGAAGATGATTCCGCTGCGGCAACTTTACGGATTGAGGACCGCTCGTTGTAATGCCTGGAATTCTCGGCCAACTCCGAGATCAAGTTTGTCGCTTGTGAGGGGGTTTTGTTGACAATGCCACCCCCACAAGCGGCATTCACCATTCTTCTATCATCATCAACAAGACCATCGTAAAAGTAGAGTATGAGGTCTTGTTCGGTGTAGCCATGATAAGGACAGCTAGCACATAACTTTTTGAACCGTTCCCAATATTCATATAAAGTCTCATCATCTTTTTGATTGATGTTACTTATTTGTTTTTTCAAAGATGATGAGATGGAGGCGGGGTAGTACCTTTCTAGGAAGCATTTCTTCATTGCTGCCCATGTATCTATGCTTCCCGAGGGAAGATAGAATAGCCAATCCTTAGCCGTGTCTTTCAGTGAGAATGGAAAGGCCCTCAGCTTGATCTGTTCTTCAGTGACATTATTTGGTTTCATACTAGTGCAAACTATATGAAACTCCGCAAGGTGTTTGTTTGCATCTTCGCCCCTTAGGCCATGAAATGAAGGGAGTAGATGAATGAGGCCCGACTTGAGCTCAAATGTAGCACCTTCATCAAGAGTGGGGAAGGTGATACATAGAGGTTGTTGATTTAAGTTAGGAGCCGTGAGCTCCCTCAACGTTCTTGTTTCTTGAGCCATAGTGATTGGCTCTTCGTTCTCGCTGGAATAAGAACTAGCACTTGATGATTCCTCCGAAGAAGTATTCGGAAATAAATTCCTAAACCTCTCGAAGGCTTGTTCTGTTTCGGGATTTGTTTGGTAGGTGATTTGGTTTATAGATCGGTGTTTAACCATATACTCAAACAAAGCTCAGAAATAGAAAATAAGAACTCTTTATATTTTTTATTTAATTACTTTTTTTTTATTTGAAATAAAATAAAAAGAAAAATAATTGCCTTTCCCCGGCAACGGCGCCAAATTTGACGTGCACTTTGTCGTGAGGTGCACTCAAAGTAATAATACAATACGACACTAATACGTAGTATAGTGTAGTAAGGTTCGTATCCACAGGGAAAGGAATACTTTTCTTCTTACAGAAATAGATAAGTAACAATAAGGGGGGTTTATATTTGGTTGATGAACTTTAAATTATATTTAAATACGAAGATGAACGAGTTATGTGGTTTAATTAATGAGAAGAAGACTTGGCTTTGCTTTTATCCACTTAATGAAATGTTCGTCGATCCCGGTTATATCTTTAACTATCTTCCTCTCGAATACTCAATCGAGGAGTATATCCAATTCATCGAGGGTAGTTATTAATAACGAGACGCGTTCATTAATAAAACTTACTACCGAGTTAATATAGAACACGCGCCGTATATTCACTCGATAGTAGCAATAAAATCAAGATGAAAACGATTGAGATTGATAACCTCAACACAAGCGGTTTATTGGTTTAATCAATATAATTAATTCCCCTTGGTTTATTAACCATGAAACGCATGCATTAATAACCCAAGTTTACTACCGCGAAAGGACCGAATTAATAACAAGCGTATTAATCGACCGATTCTAGTAATAATTAATATATGAAACAAAACTAGTTGATCCTTTAAGTAATGTTCAAAATATTAATATAAAATATGAATAGGAATTAATTAATACTCAAGGAAGAATATTAAAGAAGATGAATCCTACTATAGTTAATATCAAGATGTTAACTAATTGTCATCTTAGTAACACTCCCCGATATTAACGTAGAGGAAGAAATGACTATTACTATAACTAATGTCAAGATGTTAACTAATTGTCATCTTAGTAACACTCCCCAACATTGATATAGAAATAGTATTTAAAGAATGAATTAATATTCAAGGAAGAAGATTAAAGATAATAACTCACAACTTACAAATTCATTAAGCTTCAAGTAGCAAAACCAAGATGGAAGAGTTTAGCTCCTCATTTGGAGACTAAACATGATGAAAAATATAAAGAAATAACTTGTCTAAACTGAGCTGAGAAGTATATGTGAATTGGTGATTTTATTGGGAAGGAAAGGGGTGTATTTATAGGCTTTTGGGAGCTGCAGGGTCTGATACCCGATCGGGTATATAGGATACCCGACCGGGTATCTCAGGAAATTGCCCAGAAAGTGATTTTTCTGGGCATACCCGATCGGGTATGTCGGCATACCCGATCGGGTATGTGACAAATCTTCACGAAAATTTGCTCCCACGATCATTTGTTCCCGGATATGATTTGGACAATCGAATCAAGTGAATACCCGATCGGGTATAGGCAATACCCGACCGGGTACATGAGTATTTTTTCCAAATCGAAATCTTTCTTGTCTCCTTGCACTTTCCTTGATCTTTTAAGGTCCAATCTTGATCTCTTTGATGATGTTTGACCTGTTTAGCTCAGAATAATCCTAATCTAAACAAATTACAAATAAAAATGAAAATAAAATATTACACCAAAAGTGTGTAATTTCCACAACTACAACTAATAAAAACTAGTTAAAAATACAAACATACAATCGAAAATTACACGAATATCAACCTCAACATCATTTATTTCCACATTTGCTTCCTTCTCATGGCTTCTTCTGCCATTAGTCTCTTCTACTACCTCTTCTGCAGTCTCTTCCATCTCCAAACCCTCTTTCTGGTTCTCCAACAACAAACATTAGATGCATTTTATACATGTAAGTTCAATTTCTTTATTAAAAGATGATTTTAAGTGTCATATTTAATTCTAACAACCTGGCCATTCTGTTCAAGGTCTACTCCTGCCTTTTCAATGGTAACACTATTCTCGTCACTCACCACAATGGAACATGATTTCTTCTTTTGTTTTTTCTTTGGCATTTTCTTTATCAGAGATAAAATCTTCTTTAAAACTGAACCTTGCTTCTTAAACTCTGCATCCTGTTTGTTTTGCTTTTTTTTAATTTCTTTTAGCTCTCCCAATATCCTGGCCATCTGTTCAGTGTCTTTGGACCTGCTACACTCTCCTTTCTCGTTTTTGCTTTCATTCTTGTTACTCCTTGCACTTTTTCGGCTGCCTCTGCCATCTAGCACTGTTTCAGTTTCTTTCTCCTTTCCTTTTTGTTTTTGTGCATCCTTTTTCTTCTTCTTATGTAGTGCTCTGTCTGCATCAATTCTTAAGTCCTGGAATGCTTCATTGCCTTCTATTCCCTTAAGCCCTTCAATGCATTTAATCTCATCTTGACTTGGATCCATTCTTGTCCACTCAAACTGCCAAAAACAAAATTACATTTGAAGTTTAAATTAGTATAATATATATACATTACATATGTATCTCTATCTATATACAAAATTGAATATACCTCAGTATTGTTGAAGATGAGCTCACAGAACTTTTCTATTGACGGTTTTTTGTGAAAAGACCATCTCAAAGTCCGTGGTATTTGTTCTTCTTTTCCTTCAATTTTATTGCACAATCCTGCACTAGCCAAACTTGGAAAAGTTTCAAAAGCCCAAATTTGTATTGCAAGCATACAACCTGGGAAAGCAACCCTTTTTCCTGTACATATCTTCAATGCTTGGGCACTGTTTTTCATATTTGTCACAAGGTCAGTCCAGACATCCTCTCCCCAGGGGTAAGAATTGAAAGCATCAACATCTTCTGCTAAGTTGATATATTTTCCAGGGATACGATGTGAGTACTGATTACCTAGGAAACCATTTGCTATGACATACAACAATGCCAATTTAGTGCCATCTTCTTTCTCTGTGCCAGGATACTTAGAATTGTACTCCTCCATTGCTTGAATAATATCTTGTATAACTATTATTTTCTTACTACCAAAGTATCTTCGGCACAAGTCCCCACCTGGTACCTCAAGAATATTGGGCAATTCTCCCCCTATCTTCAATCCTGTCACTAGTGCCAAATCCTCCTCCGTGAAGCCAATCACACTATTTCCTATGTGAAATCTGATTTTAGTCTTTTCAGATATGCCATTGAACTCCTCTATGTAGTTTCCTACAAAGCATATACTTAACTGTCCACTTATTCTTGGCATTTGTTCAATATCTAAGATCCATCCAAAAACTGTCCCTTTGAATTGTACTAATTCTTCTCTGTTGAGTTTGCTCTTTATGCGTTTAGCAATCTCAGTCAAATTCGAATAGCAATTCACACGCAGCATCCGTAGCTTTTGAAGGATTCCACTATGACATGTCCTTGTGATGGTATGGAATAATAATTACACACAATTAAACATTTCTTAAATTATTTCATTTCCATGCTATTACCATTAAGAACTTTTGGACAGATTCTCACAAGCGCAAGTATGATCTGTACTAATGCCATTTTGACTTAATAACTACTTCTACACTAACAAATTGCTTTAATATGTTATACAACTTATATTTTAACATGGCAGTAATTAACTTTAAGAACTTTAATATGTTCTACAACTTATATTTTAACATGTCAATAACCTTCTCATTTTACATGTTTTACTATGACACCTAAATGTCATTATAGTGCATATAAGATGGCATTCAATAACAAACTATTTTTGTAATATAATCCTTCACTACACTTAATAAACTGAATTACTAAATTCCTAAACTCATAAGCACACACATATCTATACAATCTCTTATTTAGCAATTTCAGTTCCCGTGAATAAGACTTGCATGACTTCCTCATTCCATAAACATAACCATGTACCTTAGACCCCAATTAAATAAACAAAGTGAAATAAATTTGGCATTAACAGCAATTACTAGCATAAAATGCAATAAATAGCACAAAGATGCCTTTCATGAGTTCAAATATTCTAACTACAATATCAGTGTATGTTACACAGCAAATCCGTAAACAAATTCAAATAAATATGGCATTAACAGCAATTCGTAAGACACAAATGCAATTAATAGTACAAAAATGGCTTTCGTGAATTCATATATTGCAAAACGCATATACTTTTATGATAGACACGAGATCTGTAAACAAATTCAACTAAATATGGCATTAACAGCAATTAGCAGCACACAAATGCCTATGTTGAGTTCAAATATTGAAAAAAATATATACGTGAATATTACACAGCAAATCCGTAAACAAATTCAAATAAATATGGCATTAACAGCAATTCATAAGACACAAATGCAATTAATAGTACAAAAATGGCTTTCGTGAGTTCAAATATTGCAAAACGCATATACTTTTATGATAGACACGAGATCTGTAAACAAATTCAACTAAATATGGCATTAATAGCAATTAGCAACACACAAATGCCTAAGTTGAGTTCAAATATTGAAAAAAAGAATATACGTGAATATTACACACCAAATTTGTAAACAAATTCAAATAAGTATGGCATTAACAGCAATTCGTAAGACAAAAATGCAATTAATAGTACAAAAATGGCTTTCGTGAGTTCAAATATTGCATTAACAGCAATTAGCAGCACACAAATGCCTATGTTAAGTTCAAATATTGAAAAAACCATATACGTGTATGTTAAATACCAAATCCGTAAACAAATTCAAATTAACAGCGATTGTTAGCACAAAAATGACTTCGTCAGTTCAAATATTGCAAAACGCAAATGCATGCTAGTTGATAAACAATGCGACAATTAAAATAAAATAAAATTGGCAATAAGTTTATAAACTAGTACCAAATCTCGTCTGATTTAACTTTTTCGCCGGTTGACTCAAAGTCGGAATCAGCCATGACTGTCTTCTTCTTCGTCCGTTCTCACACTTAGGTCTGAATTTTGCTTTTACTTCTTCTCTGATCGTTCTCTAAGTCGGAGAGAATTCTTAGTTCTTAAGTCGTTCTCATGCTCTCTTTGCTTCTGCAACTCTGCATCGATGACTTTAGGCGCGAATATGAGAAGGGGGCATTGGGGCAGTTACGCCGTATTAATCTGAAACGCGAATTGCATCGAGCCAAGGAATTGCATCGAGCCAGGGGATTGCATCATTAAGGGTATTTCTGTCATGACACCATTTTTTAGTCCTACTAACCATAAATTTTACCTGCGGTCCTATTTTTGCACAATTTATTTAGTTTAGTCCTATATAGGTAATTTTCTCCAAATCCAACGGTGAGAAAGAAGCAAACACTGAACCAGCCAGAACAGCAAAGAAGCAAAAGCAAAAGCAAAAGAAAGTGTCGATAGGTTCAAAGGAGGAGAAGCTTAAAGAGAACAATGAAAAAGGAAAGCTCACCGATGTTAGATCTCAACAAATGAAGAGTGCCCGCACTAATAAGTCTATACATATTGAAGCCGGGACTCATAGATCAAAGGGCAGACTGAATGATGAGACTCTTCTGGAGAAACAAAGCAACACCTCAGGGGTGGGAAAAAAACGTAAAAAGAATGCAGACCCAGTGGGACAGGATGTGATGGACAAGCTTGACGTGCTCATTGATCAATACAGATCCAAGTTCACAAAGGGTAATTTCGACCAGAAGAGTGGCAACAAAAAGCAGCTGAAGAGATGGTTCCAATTATAACCGTTTTCATCCAAGTTGCCTTTTGACAAATAGAATTAAAAGTTATGTTGTGCAATTCTGTCAAAAGATGCAGTTTTCCTTTCGTTTATCATTCAAGTTTGCACTCAATAGTTTACACTGTATGTTGTAAACCGGGCCATTCTCTACTATTCTACTTCTCTGTTCTTTTTGTATATTTTTACTTGGGAAAGATTGGTTGTGGCATTCCAATTACCAAAAACAATACACGTAGCATGTTTAGCATCTAAGAGTATGATGATATCTTGATATTATAAAGAACATATGATTAGTCCCAAAATAGAACTTTATGTTTTTATTCTGAAAATAGCAGCACCAATTTCAACCACCCCCTTCTTTATTTTCTTTCTCAATAGGCTAGCAGCTCCCCTACTCTTTTCTTTTCTACTCCCACCTCTTTCTTCCTCACCTCTCCTTGCTCTCGCATATGTTCTCTCATTGAGTCTGAGCTTCCATTTCTTCTCCCAAACTTGCAGATGGTCATCCTCCCTCCCCTCCCAATTCTAATTCTTGTTTTACACTTGATATTCTTGATCCTACTATTCCTTTGGAGCTTATGAGAGTAGGGTGGGTTCGGTTCAAATGGTTTGGTTTTCACCTAAAATCAAATTTCGAAACAAAGTGAAAAATTTCGGTTCGGTTCGGTTTAGTTTTATGTTCAAGAATTTCAAACCATGGTTTGTTTAGTTCGATTTATTTCTGTTTGGTTTCATTTTTTTTAATTTCTGCCAAAATATTTTTGTTGATTAAAAATTAATAATCGGAAAACAAAAACAGAAAAATAAACATCAAACTATAATTAATAGTAATACAATACAATAACATAATTTAAAATGAGAGAAGAAACAAACGCACTTCCAAGCAATGCATTAGAGAGTGTATATTAATTTAAACATTCTAAATTAATTAAATGCATAAGTTTATTTGTCAATTATACGTAGTGCATTCGCAAGTTAAAATTTTATTTGTAAGTTTTGTGTCCTCTAATTCATTTTCTTTTTACTAAAAGGCTTTTATTGATTGCAAATAACTTGTTCTACTTTCTTTTTAGACAAAAATATTTATGAGTTTCACGTTTTCTGCTATGTTATTTAAAGTATAGTTTATATTACTAAATATTTGTTCAATATAAAAAATCATGTGATCACAAACACACACAATAATTAATATATCAACAAAATATCATTTTCATGCAACAACAAGTAAAATGTAAATTATGATTTATAATATCAACATGTTAATGATATAGCAATAGACTCAATTAAATGTATGTACAAGTGTTTCACTAAATCTAGTAGCAAGCATTAATTTTCTAGAATTAAGAATTAAACACTAAAGAAAATATTATACTTAATGATAAATAAATAAAATAGCAAGTTTTAAGAAGTTCAGTTTGTTTGGTTCGGTTCGGTTTTGAAATGTGAAAACCAAAATCGAAACCAAACAACTATGGTTCGGTTCGGTTTTTTGAGTTCGATTTCAGTTTTCTTGCGGTTCAATTGTTTTGGTTGCAGTTTGGATTTTTTCGATTCGGTTTTCAGTTTCACCGATCCACCCCTATATGAGTGTGCCAAAGTTTACAAGGCACAAACCGTTTTCACCATAAGTCCATTTTGAGGAAGAATTTTAAACTTGAAATAAAAGTGTTGTTGCTTTGACTTTCATTTAATGTTGGTACATAGGTATTTCTTTTTAGAAGTAATTGTGATGTAGAATTCGAATTTATTTTTGAAAAAAGCAGAAAACAAAAGAAAAGGCAAAAAAAATGATAAAAGTTGATTTGAGTTGAGGAAGGAATCATTTACCGTTCCAGAAAATTTTGGGTCTTCCTTTCCCTCTCTTCCCTGCCTCTTCTCAACACATTTGACAGGTGCATCTCTTGATCTTCTACGCACATGACCAAACCACCGTAGGCGAGACTCCCGCATCTTGTCTTCAATAGGTGCTACTCCCACCCTTTGTCTGATTGTCTTATTTCGCACGTGGTCCTTCCTAGTATGCCCACACATCCAACGCAACATGCGCATCTCTGTCACACTCATCTTTTGAAAGTGACATTGTTTCACCGCCCAACACTCTACGCCATACAGCAATGCAGGCCTAATTGTTGTCCTATAAAATTTACCCTTCAGTCTAGTCGGCATACCTCTCTCACATAGAAATCCTGACGCACTATTCCATTTCATCCACCCTGTTCTGATTCTATGAGATACATCTCCATCTAGCTCACCGTCCTTCTGAATTATGGAGCCCAAGTAACGAAACATATCATAGAGTATATTATAAATTTGTAATTGTGGATTTGTTGATTTAATTAACGTTGTTAATTTGTTATTATGTAATTTTTACAATTGTACTCATATTATTTCCATTGTAGTTGGTCTAGGTTGTTTGACAAACAATCACTATGTTACGATATTATACACCGAAACCTAAGCGCTTGAGCATTGGTGGTTCTTCATCGAATAATTTAGTTTCTTCGTTAGATAATGTCATTCCTAACAAATGAAATAATGTTAAAAAGGCTCGAATAGAAGTTGAGTTGTCGGATGATGACATTGTTAGAGATCCTGGATTGCGTAAATCGATTGACACTCATGATGTTAATAATATTAGACACGATTTGAGGAGGCGTTATCTGACAAAAGGCCCTTGCCAATCGCATGAGTTTAATTTCCATAGACTGATTTTAATCGGCGCAACAGATCATTTCAAAAGCAGTGGTTTGAAGAATTTAATGGGTAGTAGTATAGTGATTTTATTTAAATTTTATAGTCACGAGTTCTGGTTCCGCCATTGACCACCCCTACGCCTTTCTTTGGCTTTGACCTATGTCCTCTTCGACAGTTCACGGTTCATCCACATCAAGGTATTTTTTTCCCCATCTTCTGTCTCCGCTTCTTCAACTTTTAACAGTATTAAACATTCTAAAAAAATTACTCTTGTTTAAATCACCAAACATGAAACCCATTTTTAGATGTTTTATCATTGATGAACTTTTAGGGGTACATAATAGTATAATACGATTGAGTATACATATTTTAATGTTTACCATTGTCTATTATGAGAAGAAGTCTATTTTACGACTGCTTTTAATTTTTTATTTTAATGTATAGTGGGAACATGAGCTAATTTCCGCAGCTGTATTTGAGATAAGCATTTTAAAAAATTAAACTTTGTTATATGAAACCACAAAACATCTACCATTTTTTATAGTTAGGGGGTATATTGTATTCGGAATTAGTGTCAAATTTTTAAAAGTTCATGGATTTTCAAAGTTTAGCTTTATTCAATGTGGACTTTTAAAAGTCTACAAAAGTCTAGGTGTATTCAATGTAGACTTTTAAAAGTCTATAAAAGTCTAGGCGTATTCAAAATTTCGTTCATTCTTATTGACTTCTAAAATCATGGATTCTTGTATACTTTTAACTCATTTTTAGTACATTGATTCTCTGCAATTGTCTTTTCTCTTCACCAAAAAATTCTATGGACTTTTCTGTTGTCTTGTACTTAGGGGTGGGATTTTGGAACCGGGAACCGTAGAACCGATTGGAACCGAACCGTTAACAACATCTAGGAACTGAACCGTTAACAATTAATGCCTCATTTGTAGGAACCGAACCGAAGTGGGTTATAACGGTTCGGTTCCCGGTTCCTATAAAAAATATGTGCATGGAACCGTTAAGGAACCGTTATTAAAAAATATAAAAAATAAAATAATATTAGTAGTAGTAGTAGTAACAATAATAATAATAATATAATAGCAATAATAACCACCACCACAACAACAATAATAAAACAATATAAGATATTTAACTAACAATTCTAATTTAATCAACGGAAAAGAAGTAATAAATATTGTGCATGAGGTTGATATATACATTAAACTCCTTTCTACAAATCAAGTTTTGTTCCATCACATAAATTTTATAAATATAAAATAACCCAAATAACTTGTAGTTGATTGCACATATTTTACTTTACTACTTTCATAATATTTCTAATTATTAGATTTATTATGAATCAATAGAATGTAATAATGTTTTTTTATATCTATACATGCAAACTCAATGTTTTTTTTTAATGTTTTGAAAGACTTGAAGTAGGCGTCCTATTCTTGCTACTATGATGACGAGTAACCTTCATCGCTCCGACACTACAACGATTTTTAATGTTTCATTTATTACATGAAAATTTAAATCACTTTTATTCTATTAAGTGTTCAAAGTTCATTAGTTAAGTTTGAGCTTTGATGTTTGAAGTGATTAAAGCTTCAAATAAAATTTTAATACTCGTGTTTTGAATTTTCGACGTGTTTAAAATTATGTGTTAATTTTTAGACGAGAAAAAATTATTCTAAGAACCGGTAAAAGGAAGAACCAAACCGTTTACTACCGGTTCGGTTCCATAACGGTTCTTGATTTTTATATAGGAACCGAACCGATTTCATTAGTTAAAACTTTTATAACGGTTCCACTCATTTAGAGTAAGAACCGAGCCGGTCCCAGCCCTACTTGTACTTGTCACAAGTACGCATAGATCTGGTTGCAGATTTGACTAATTACTTACTCGAGATCACAAACTGCCCAACAAGTCATGGGCTAGTTCCGGAAAGATTTTAATCGGGAGGTGGGTACCGGGATGGTCTCAATATGCAAGATTTGAATATTAAACTTTGATTTTTTTTATCATCTTATGATATATAAAGTTTTTTTTATATCATCAAAACATTTCTCTATTCATATCAAAAGATTCAGGATCATTACATCAAGCAAAGGGAAAATAACACTGACACCAACTAAAACTCCAACAACTACGACTGTAACCCTATGGTGAGACTTTGAGACGGTCACCCCTGAAAGAGCAACACGAATCGCTAACCATGTAGTGGGCTTGACACAACCAAACTTGTTCCCATAGATCCAACCATACCCAATGACATAAAAAGAGGCTAAAAACTCAAACAAATTGTCAAAACAAGCAACAAAGATGAACACAAGAAAACAAATGACAAACAGATAAAAATTACTAGGAAAACTTTCACGGACTCTAGCACCTCGTACAACCCATGGTGGTGGTTCAGGCGGAGGTCGGACCGTCGCTCGATTGATACCCTCTTTCAGTAGTGTACCCGCCGTAAGACCCAAATTCATGCCATCGAATGGAGCGTTTAGCCTCTTCACACTAACCATGTCCCAGTCATCCCTATGTCTCTCTCTCGCTTCTTCCACCATCTTCTCGCTGCCACAATCATCCATCCCGAGCTGCGCCCAAACCACGGCATTCCGGCGCAGAGCTACGTCGATTGAAAGAAAAACGCCGCACCAGGACGACGAAGAAAAACCCTACGCGAGAGAACTCGCTAGGGAAACACTGATCGAACTTCGATAAAAAAAGATCGAAATCGGAATTACCTAGCGGGGGCTTTGCCCTAGGAGCTCGTTCGGTGCTTTAGTTTATTTGGCAGTTAAAAACTTAAAATCGTTTATGATATATAAAGTTGAACAAGGAGATTCTACATTAATACTGATACACAAGATAAACATAAAAAAAATGATATTTTATATGTCGTCTTATGAAGAAAAATGTATGGGTAGAGTTGGTTCAGTTCTTGAAAGAAAGTTAGGAACCATTTGAAGAACCGTTAATCCCATATCAATTTGTTTCTAGAAGTTTTTAGAAAAAATGATATAAGAATCGATAGTATTACATCAATGCAATTGTGGTACATCGTCAGTTAACGATTAAGAAAAAAAATACTTTAAGTTTACCGTGTTTCAACGTTAAACCGCTAACACATAAAAATATAATTTCAAATTAATAAATATATAACCGTAATTAAGTATACAAAATTTAACAAGCTAAAAATGAAAGAAAACAATAATTAAGAAGAAAAACTCGATTGCACCTATTCTTGTACCACATGTAGAAATGAGTGTAACGCTCGTGTAACGATTAATGTTCTTACTCATTCAGTTGTGTAGTATAACAATTGATCTTAAATAGATAGAGATTGTTGAGGATTCTCGAAACTTTGAGTTTTTTATATAATAAAAATAAATTTGGATTCTTATGCTTCATTTATTCTTCCAGACCTCTGTGTTGTAGATGAATTGCATTCGTTTCATTTATTTATTTACTTGTTTTTATCATATTATACAGAAGAAATTACTCAGGATCATACTAAAACATAACATTTTCCCCAAAATATGATTATATGTTTGATTTCCCTTAATATGACTAAATATTACATTTTATCCCTAATTTAGTTAATTAGTATAATTAATTGCCCCTAGTTCTCTTGCATAACCAAATTTGTTTTGTTGGTGGCGGATGCCTGATGACGATGACGTCGAGCTCCGATGATGTAGGTGGACAGGTAGATCGGTAGCGGCGATCTAGATGAAAATTCTGACGACCGACAGTGACGTTCCAGATTTAAAAGTCTAGACTTTTTGAAAGTCTACAAACCTATCCATGGATTTAAAAGTAAATAGAATTCATTCATAAAAAGTCTATGGATTTAAGTCCATGAATTAAAAAAAAATCCACCACAATCCATATTGTTCCCCACAACTCCAATTGTACATTTTATTTGAAGCAACAAAAGACTTGACATTATAGATTTATAGCAAATTACATATCTGTTAGAAGCTTTGACAATCAGCATGGGGGGTTTTACCGGAGAGGTTACAGTTATTATTGTTACTATTTGATTATCATATGTTTTTGAGGGAAGGATGCCACATTTTGGACTCTTATGAGGATTCACAAATGCTTTTTACGACTCGCATTAGTGGAAAAACTGCATCTTGCAACTAGGATTTCATATGGGTTGAATTAGGGGTGGGCACGGTCCGGGACGGTTCGGGATTTGACTTATCCCGATCCCGTCCCGGTTTTATAATAACGGTCCGGTACGGTACGGGATAAGCCTTTATCCCAATGTTGTCCCATTTAAAACGGGACCGGGACAACCCGAGAAAAACCGGGACGGTTCGGGATGTCCCATAAAAAATATGCATTTATGAAATGTGATATAGAAATAAGCATAACATCAAAATAAAGACGTAACTAATTTAGCAAATTTAGCATCCCTAAAAAGTTATGTAAGCCCTTTAATTAACTATTTTTAATTTTTGCCTTGTAAATTTTTTGGTCCCCCTAATATTGTGTTTCCTCTAGTAAAATAGTAGTGCAAAATATTTTATACTTTATAGATATGATTTTTCAAAACATCATATCTATAAAGACACTAAAAAGTTAAGTAAAATCTTTAATTAACTATTTTTAATTTTTGTCTTGTAATTTTTTTGGTCCCCCTAATCTTGTGTTTCCCTTATACACACACACACACACATACATATATATATATATATATATATATATATATATATGGGGAAGGTTCACATGGAAACCCCTCTTAAAATGCAAACTCGTGAAAACTCCGACAACCGGTGGTATTTTTGGCTCAAAGTTTTTTTGTATGTTCATCATCAAGTCTAGTTCATCTATACCAAATTTGAGCAAAAAATTCAATCGGGAAGGTCATCAAATGATTTTTGAAAGAAAACTGGTCCGGAATATACATTTAAAATGCAGTTTTCTTTCAAAAATCATTTGATGACCTTCCCGATTGAATTTTTTGCTCAAATTTGGTATAGATGAACTAGACTTGATGAGGAACATACACAAAAACTTTGAGCCAAAAATACCACCGGTTGTCGGAGTTTTCACGAGTTTGCATTTTAAGAGGGGTTTCCATGTGAACCTTCCCCTATATATATATATATATATATATATATATATATATATATTCTAGTAGTTATTTTGGAAAATAATAAATCTATAACAACACTATAATTTGGAGTAACGTAGTAGTTCTTTCATCATAAATAATATTCCGCACGTAATAATATACTATGTAATAATATACTATGGATTAATATTGGAATGCGAACTAAACAAATTTTAATCAAAAGAAATAAAAGAAACGAGACTAAGAGAGACATGAAATAAGATAAAATTACATTAGGGAGACTAAGGACTAGAATGTTTCAATTGGGTTTGGCTATTACATAGCACTAGAAATTTAAAATAACATATTAATTTCAAACGGGACACCGGGACGAGACATGTTATTTTATAGCTATCCCGGTCCCGTCCCGATTAATATCGGTGCGGGACCGGTTCGGGATGAAATATTTGCGTCCTAAATGGATCGGGATAATTTCGAAACGGTACCGGGATATTTTGGTTTGGGACATCGGGACCGGGATTTTTGCCCACCCCTAGGTTGAATGCACCCGTTATAGTTTCTAGGCGCGGAGCCAAAATTGTAAATTCTAAACGTTTATGGTGCCGTTAAAGACCAGATGGGAGAGATATTTATAATTGTTGAAAATTAAAGTTTGAAGCGGGGTACTTTTTATAATATTAAAATCGTTGTTATTATACCAGTTAGAAATTGACCCTTCGTAAAAATATTGAAAATAGAATCAGAAGTTCAGAACTCTCTCGCGCTCTTCTAACCTAGATGAACGATGGCGGCTAGCTGACTTCTTCTACTCCTCACGGCCGAACACCGAACCGCCGTCTATTCACCCCGGAACGTTGCTGCCTCACCAGTATCTGTCGCCTCTCTCCACACCGCCTAATAGGACCTTGGCAGTCCCTGTTCACGGCTGAACGCAGCTTCACCTCTCTCTCCTCACCGCTAAAAGCCGCCTCCTCATCAGCGGCAGCAGCTCTCCTCCCACAGCCGAACGCCGTTTCAACATTAGTAAGTTCCTTAAGAGCTCTTTTTTGTAAAAAGCATTGTACCTTCTACTCTTTCTAGGTAAAAAGCATGATTTTGGTGTTTATGCATTTTTTTTTGTTTTACATACATATTTATGTGAAGTTTGTTTGGTTCCTGCATCTTTGATGTTTAGTTTACATACAAAATGAAATGGTTTATCAAAAAATTCGAATTTTTAATTTTAATTTTGAATGCTTATCATATATTTATCATCTGTTTGTGGAATTTCCTGAATGATAAAGTTAATTTGGGTGGCACATATTCTCATTAGAAAAATAGACTAAAAGCCCTGTTAATGTACAAAAGAGAAATTGAAATGATATAAAATGGAATTAGAAAGTAAGCAATGAATGAAGAGTTTGGAACAGAGGGATAATTGGAATGATATGTTTTCTTATATACTTTTCTGTTTTCTTGTGTAATTTATATTTTAAGGCTGTTTTGTTGATTAGTGATTCAGAAAAAGGTGAATTCACTGTGAAGACTTGGAACTTGAAGGCTTGGAGCTTCAAAAGAACTTGTGCTAATTTGCCTCCGAATCATTGACGCTTTTATTAATTTTGACTCCCTCTGTCATGGGAAAGAAGAATATCAAAAGGGAAAGTGGTGATAGCCAATACTCTACCTCCACTGTCTTTGTTTCCAACTTGCCGTTCTCCTTTACTAACACTCAGGTAGCTCCCAACTAAACAGGATTTGTATTTGCTATATCTACACATTTGTATATCTTATTTTGTACGTCAGCTCTAATATATTTATTTTTGGTGATAAAACAGCTTGAAGAAACTTTCAGTGATGTTGGCCCTATCAGAAGGTGTTTTTTGGTAACAAAGAAAGGTATATTCTTTGATACAATTATAACTAAGCTAATGGAATTTTCGCTGTTATAATATCTGCTGAAGGAATATAATTCTGACTAACTAAACTTGCTAAGCTATAGATAGAACCAATCATTTACATGTTAATCTTTCTGTTTACTCTGACGCACGAAGAAGCAAAACTAATTACAGAGTAGTAGATTTTTGTCTTTTTTATCGAAACCTAGAAAAGTATTTTGGGAATAAGGCTTGGATGTTGTTTTTGCTGTTGTTGTATCAAAACCTAAAAATTGCATTGTGGTTACAAATTATGAAAACATTTTTTGTCTTGCCTAAATTGCTGTCATTCAATGCAGAGTAATTACTTTCTTGCATTTTTAATTTTTCTTTCATAACCATAAAAGGATAAGAAGGGTAAAATTTGTAAAAAAATATTTGATGATCATTGAATTTGTAAAAGCAATAAGCAAATTTGTTCAAAGAACACAAATAAATAGGAGCAGAGGTAGTCTCTTCTAATTGTCCATCCTTTTCTACTGCATAGGGACTGCTGAGCACCGAGGCATCGGCTTTGTTCAATTGTAAGTTCACTATCACTGTACCAACGAGTCAATGACATAAATTCAACTTATTATTATTATGGCCTTATGGGCTTATTTTTATATTTATTATTACACTATTATTGTTATTATAGTTATAATTGTTATTAGTTTATAAGTATTAGCACGATTTTCCTATTGTTATTAGTAATAGTAGTTCCCTATTAGTATATGAAGTCTATTTTAGTTCATATTCATAGTAGCAGTATTGTAATAGGTTGTGGTTTTGGTTCTGTTTGTGGAGTACAGCGCAAATGTTGAGGATGCAAATAGTGCTATTGAGCTAAAAAATGAGTCAAGAGTTGGAGGGAGAAAAATTGGAGTCAAACATGCAATGCATCGAGTCCCTCTTGAACAACGTAAATTAAAGGGATCTCAAGGTTCGTGTTATAAACGTGTGGCACAAGTCCAAATATTTGTTGTTGATTGAAAATTTTAGGAGAATGAATTAAAATAATACTATGTATAATGGAGGAATTCAAGGAACGTTAATCTCTTTCTGCGATTTTGTTAGTTAATGCAAACAAGAAGGATCCTCAAGAGAGAGACAGGAATGAGAGTTTGCCTGATGAAGCAGTCAAGGCTGAACTAGATCTGAACTCCCAAGAAGCAGGTTCAAAACTCTGATACGCTACTTATTGTGTGTTTGGGACAGATGAGAGATAATATTATTTCAATAACCAATTATTGTTACAAATTTCCAAATATGAAAAACCTATTAAAACTTATGCTAAAAGGGAGTTCTAAAAGCTGAATGTTTCCAGAAATGGTTAAATTTTAAAAAAGAGCTGATTTTATTTAAAGCTGAAATTGTAGGCTCCCAAACATGTTCAAATAATCCCAGAAGAAAAAGAAAAGCTTCAGTACTTTGGAAGGGCATGCTTGATGAAAAGAGTGGTTCAGAAAAGCAGAGGTAGACCACTGAACTCTAAATGCTGAAAATGAACATAAATATCTTGCAATGAATGTGGATGGTTAAATACGTATTTACTGTTACTAATTCAATTTGTGATTATATCTTGTACGTTTGTTGTCACAAACAGGGTTGCTAGGACAGTCATAATTGGAGGTATTCTTTCTGCCGATATGGCAGAAGAAGTTCACAGTCTCGCCAAAGGTTGTGGTACAGTGTGCTCTGTTACCTATCCTCTTCCAAAAGAAGAACTTGAATATAATGGTAATAATAACATCTGCATTTCCTACATTTTGCTATTTAATTCTCGCTCTATTTCTCTAAGAAATGTCTTACTCCCTCCGTCCCAAAAAGGGTCGACTTTTCTTGGCCAATTACAATCAACTTTGACCAATAATATTTTTTAATACAAAATTATTTTGAATGTGAAAATGAAATCAAAATGTTCCTTGTTCAAAATATTTTCATAAAAGTATCAAACAACAAACAACATCCAAGCCTTATCCCCACATTTTCGGTCGGCTAACATGAATCAATCCACGATATTAGAGCAAAAAATGGAAGAAAGATAAGAAGAATAAAAAGATAAGTAAGATATAATGGACAATATATAGATAAATCTAAGGTAAAAACAACTTAAGAACAAAAGAAAGCTAAAAGAGCATAAAAAAATATTAAAATAACATAAGAACATAGGAAGATAAAGATGATAAAAGATAAAAGGAAAAGAGAGAGGAAAGAAGGAAAACAGATCACTTATCCACACGAATATGCACCCTTCACTTTGCTCTCTCCAAAGACATACTCTTATCCAACCCAAGAAGAAGCATACCCGCTCTAATTCCTCTAATCCAAGTCTATTTGGGTCTTCCTCTCCCTCTCCTCCCCGCCTCTTCTCCCAACCTCTCAAGTCGTCTACCAGGTGCATCACTCGGTCTTCTGTGCACATGACCAAACCAACACAAACGAGACTCCTGCATCTTATCTAGGGCTGGGGAAAGACTCCCGACAATCCCGATCCCGACAATCCCGATCCCGACTAGTCGGGAATTTTTCCCAATCCCGACTAAGTCAGGACGGGACCGAATTTTTTTTATAAAAAAAGTCGGGATCGGGAAAATCCCGACATCCCGACATTATATATATATATATACATGTATAGAATTATATATGAATATATAAAAAATGAATATGTATCTAAATAATTTCATATCTTTTTTAATTACTTATTCCTTACATAGATTAATCTTTTACTATGAGTATCTTACAATATCAAACTTCTAAAACTATTTGGCATTTGTCCCAAAATGAATATTCGGGATCCTAACTAAATAGAGATTATTCTTGATCCTGACAATCTAAATCACAATATTACAAATTTTGTGGTTCTAATGAACCCTTTAAAAATCATGATCGAGACTAAGATTTTTTTCTTTAGTAAATAATCATAATATGTATTTATACATTATATTCATTGGTCACAATGTTTCTAAATGAGTCTACTTAATTTTGAATTTTAAATAATATACGTTACACATCCTTCTTTTAGTGATTTTTATATAATGTTTGAAGTTAGTTTCACTAAGCCTTGATAGCTCATTCAAAAATTATACTATTAATTAATTGACGTTACAAATAAAAATTATTCTAAAAGTATGTACTAGTGTGAATTTGTGATGATAATTATTACAATAAAATTTATAAATAGATGATGATAAATATGGTATAACAATGAACAAAGAATAATCTTGAAACCATTAAATATCAAAGTTAGTGTTTAACTAAAGAAATTACATAATTTTATGTTTGATACTTCATTGTCGGGATTTAGCGGGATTAAGCGGGATTCCCGATCGGGATCCTGACTTAATCGGGATTTTAATGTCAGGATCCCGACTTAATTGGGACGGGATACGGGATCCTCTTGTAGTTTGAATCAGGATCGGGACAGGATTAGGATTTGGGCAATCGGGATCGGGATCATCCTGATCCCACCCCTAATCTTATCTCCTGTAGGTGCTACTCGTACCTTTTGTCTGGTGATCTCATTTTTCAAGTGGTTTTTTTTGGTATGTCCACACATCTAACGCAACATACGCATTTCTGCCGCACTCATCTTTTGAATGTGACATTTTTTCACCGTGCAACACTCCACGCCATAAATTAGTGCAAATCTAATTGTTGTTTGATAAAGTTTACCCTTCAGTGTAGTCGGCATACCTCGATCACATAGAAATCCCGATACACTCTTCCATTTCATCCACCTTGCTCTGATTCTATGAGATACATCTTCATCTAATTCACCATCCTTTTGAATTATGGAGCCTAAGTAACGGAACATATCACACACCGGTATCTCCTTGCCTTCAAGGGTAATCCCATTACCACTATTTCTACCTCCACCAAACATGCACTCCATATACTCGGTATTGCTTCTGCTCAGTCTAAAACCCTTGATCTCCAATGTTTGTCGCTATACTTCGAACTTTGCTTTAAAACCCTATTGCGTCTCGTCAATCAATACAATATCGTCGGCAAACATCATGCACCGCATATACTCAGTGGATGAACTTACGAAATCAAAATTTGATTTCGTGTCTCTATACTTCTCTACAATTTGTCTAAGAAGGTGAATGGCCTTAGTTATTGAGCATTCAGACATAAAACCAAACCGATTCTCTGAAATTTTCACACTTTTTCGGAGTCTTTGCTCAAACACTCGCTCCCAAAGTTTCATGGTGTGACTCATAAGCTTAATCCCTTGATAGTTGACACATTCTTGCACATCATCCTTATTTTTAAATAGGGGAATGAGAACACTTTTTTGCCAACTCACTGACATTTTGTCGTTTCTCCAATTCATGTTGAATAAACGTGTTAGCCACTCGATGCCTTTCTCTCCCAAACTTCTCAAGGCCTCAATCGGTACGCCATCTGGACTCATTGCGTTCTTCAGCCCCATCTTTCTCAGATCATTTTAACTTCTGTCATTTGCCTTCTCACAAAGTCCCAATTTACCATACAACCGGGTATAGTAAGATCATCAATACCTTTCACTTTATTCCCGTTGAACAAGATATCAAAGTATGACATCCACCTCTATTTTATTTCCTCGTCCTCCATTAGTATCCTTTGGTCGACATCCTTCACACACTTAACTTTTTCAATATCTTGGGTATGATCACGAAGGCGAACAAGTATGTAAATATATTTTTCTCCTTCCTTAGAGTCCAATTTTACATACAATTCCTTGTTCACTTTCCCTCTTGCTTCCTTTACGTTTCTTTGCTTTCCTTTTATAGCCTCCATGTACTCCTCTATGTTCACATCGCTCCAACTTTTGCCCAACATTTTGTAGCATTTCCTTTTGGTCTTTATTGCTTATATATTTCACTTCATCATTCCACGAAGGCGTGTCCTTTTTTGTGGTAGACATCTTTTAGATTCTCCAAGTATCTCATTCACCACTTTGTTAGTGGTCGACTCCAATGATAACCACACATCGTCTATATGTGCGTCATTTTAAATACACCATACATCTTCCTCTAACATTTTGTGTGCAAAACTGTGTTGAAGATCTCCTTCAAGCCTCCACTACCACTTTATCTTTGGTTCCATTCGTACCTTAACTCGCATTCTCTTTTTGTCTTACAATCAGTGTATCTAGTTCTCCAAGTCGTGCATACTAAAAAGTAGCCAATTTGGGTACTACTAGCTCCACTTTTATAGGTCATAAGGTAAGAGTCTTTTCTTGAACTAAGCGTTGATTACAACCAATTCATATGCCAAAACTATGGCCTCCATGGATATTCTGAAAACCATCATGACTTGGGTCCACATGCCCGTTGAGGTCGCCACCTATGACCAACTTTTCTCCCCTTGTCACTCATCGCACCATTTCCTTGAATCTTCCCAAAATTGTTGAGTGACAGATGCATCCGGTCCCACTTTGCGGTGCATATGCACTTACCACGATCATCATGATCTCATCTCCTAGTACCAATTTAATGCTCATGATACAGTCATTTTTCCTAAAGACTTCCACCACTCCCTCAACATAATTACACGCCACAATAATGCCTACTCCATTCTGGTCTTATCTCTCCCCGAAAACCACAACTTAAAACCTCCGAGATTAATCTCACATGCCTTTTCTCCAACCCATTGAGTTTCTTGCACGCACATAATGCTATTAATTTTTCCTCCTCCTCATAACCTCGACTACCTCAGATGATCTTCCCGTAAAAGAGCCAACATTCCACGTTCCAAAACACAATTTAGCCCCCTTCGATTCTTCACACCACATCGACCCCCATCATGCCCTTGCATATTTGACACCATCCCCAGACATTGAAGTGAAGTGGTGCGTCGCTTCCAGGCGATGATTTAGTAATCTTAGCATTCTTATCACCACGCCAAGCCTATAAAGCGTAGCTTTCCCTTGCATAGTTGACACCACCCTCGCTTACAGGCGATGACCAAGTTGTAGCAATATTCATATTTCAATTCATGTCGTGTGATGTGACTAAGTGATACTGTTGGCCTTCACACGCCTATCACAACATCCTCCTTTATCCTGGTTTGGGACAGACATGATACGAAAAATGCTCTCATGGCAGAGTTATTTTCATAAAAGTAAAAAATGTATAAATTATATACAAATATAATAATTATAATCATTCTCCAAAGTTTGCCGTCATTGATCAAGAAAAGTCAATATGGCAAACCTTTTTGGGCAAGAGGTAGTATTACATTTACCAGATCATAGTTGTCATTGCGTCACCATGGCGTTGTCTTATCGTCGCCACATCGTCCTGGCACTAGGAGACGCTCGCCATATGTTGTCGACTCGCCATAAACCTTGTGGCGTCGAAGCAGTGTCCTTGAGGTGTCGGAAGAACGCTTTAGACGCGCCTAGGCAACGAATTATTTTAATAGGCCCAAAGGCAAACCCAAAAATTTTAACCCATCAAATAAAATAAACCAGACCGATCCATCTGCGCTCGGCGAGTTTCCAAACGCAGAGTCCCATCTGCGCTCAATCCATCTCCCGCAGTCCGCAAGCCCCTCTTCCCTTCCGTCTTCAATCGGTCACACGCTCAGTCCTGGTTCGCAGTTATACTTGCTTCAAATTTTTTTTAAGACTTGGACTTTTAACTTTAGTTTGGGTATGTGATTCGTATTTGTTTAGTTATTACTCCAGTTGGGTACGTGGGTTTAAAATCATCCAACTTTGTATATTAACTTTGTATTTAATTTTTCTCAAAAAAATTGTATTTAATATTTTGTTGAATGCTTTGAATTTGATGTTGAACTGTTAATGTTTTACAGAAAGTCAAATAGTTTTTGAAAAGTTAGTATTGTACTATTGTTACTATTTTAAGAAAAGTTTTAATTTTATGAACTTTTTTTTTCAGTTTTTCCCCAAATAATGAATAAATATCAGTAGTTTTTTATTTTATATTTCATAATTTTTTCGATGTCTTCAATTTATGCTGAAATTTACGTTGTGTAATTGTGTTGTCTTACATTTAATAATATTTGTTAAGTTTTTAGTGAAATTTTGATTGTTTAGTTATACATTTAAGTATTTTTATGTTGGATTATGTTATTTCTATTTTTCTAGTTTTTGGATTATGGATAATTTATGTGATTGTGTTGATGAACTATAGGCTTATGGTTAATGGTCTTATGGGTTATGTTATTTCTATGATTACATGTTTTATTACTTCATTTACTTCATTAGTAGTGTTGGCTATAAGTGTTACATATAGGCTTTTTAGTATGTAATACATATTATGAATTTATAAGTGTATATGTCGACTTATCGCCGCGACTCCGCCACGACGGGCGCCATATCGCCATGGCGGTATGGCAGTCCAATGGCGCCGCGCCGCAAAACACCGCCGTAACAACTATGGACCAGATATAAACACATCACTTATTAGCACCAGCCACTTTTTTAACTCAAGTATTCTGCCATGTTCATATCGATTAATGCTTGTAGTTCCACTTCATTTTTTGAGTAAATTAGGGTTGGCTCAAGATGGGTGTACAGTCAATGCTTCATCAGTGCTGTATACTCGTGTGAAATCTGCTCAAACTTCTGTAGCAACCTTACACCAAAGAGAGATACAAGGGAGGACTATTTGGGTGCGCCAACTTGGTGGACAGGTAACATTTTCATTTATACTGACTGGCTCAGAAAATGATTTGTAATTGTTGTCCACAAATATGAATTTGGCGACTTAAAACAATTTTATTGTCTATTGCGGGTGCTTTCTCTTGGATGTCCTCACCTTCGACCTTTCTTTTTCTCTGAGTTTGGAAGTTAAGACCTACTCCCTCCATCCCTGTTAATTTAGCCAAACACTATTTTTCAAGTCAAAGTTGTTCAACTTTGACCGATTATATATTTATACACGATAATATTGATAATACAAAAATTATATGAAAATGTTCTTTGTTGAAAATACTATCATAAAAGTATAAATTTATTAACTTTTACGTAAATATACTAGTTAAAATAATAGATCAAAGTTTATCATCTTTGACTGGAAAAGTCAAAGTTGGCTAAATAAAAAGGGACGGAGGTAGTATTAAATATTATTAATGGTAACACGGTCTTTCCTACTCCAGTTAGTTGCTTAAGAGACTTTTCTTCATGTGTTTCTGAGATTGACTGTTTGACCATTGATTTTTTTATGATCTCCCTTCTTATGTGATACTTGCTGATTTATTGGGCCTCTTTCTAACTAATAACTATTTGGATATAATGCCAGGGTTCCAAGACTAATAAATGGAAACTCATAGTTAGGAATATTCCTTTTCAGGTAACATCTTCTTTCTAGCATTTTATTCTATTTGTATGTGGTGTGTTTGAATTAGCCGATTAGGGAAAAATCTATTTGTAAATTTGTTAAAACTGAATGCAGACCAAAGTGAGTGAGCTAAAGACCATGTTTTCAACTGCTGGCTTTGTATGGGATGTCAATATTCCCCTTAATGTAGAGACAGGGTAATAAATCAATCATTGAACACTTAGTAATCTCTATCTTTTTCCAAATTTCTTTTATTGTTTGCCGTGTTGTATTTTGCAGTTTATCCAAGGGTTTTGCCTTTGTTAAATTTACGTCCAAGCAAGATGCAGAAAAGGTGCGTTGTCTTTTTGACATATTTTCTTTATCATTCATAAACTCACACAGACCTTCTAACACATTTTCATGGGGACTTATTTATGTCCCAGCCCCAACTTAAATGATTATAAAACATCATAAAATATCAAATCAGATGTTAAGAGTGCGCGTACACGATCTCGTCCAAGGTCGAGAACGAGACAAAGGAAGCGAATTCAAGTACTGAGATGAATAAATTTTCGGATCTATGATGAGCTGAGAGAGAGAACGAAAATAAAAGATTTTATTGGAATTAATTTGGCGCCCAACCTTGTCAAGACACAATAATTAAATCTGCCAAAAACTTCCCTCTAAAACAACTGAGGACCCATATATATAGGTCTTACAAGAGTCTTAAAAGAGAATTAGGAAACTTACTAAAACTGAATTAAGAAACTTACTTAAAACTGAATTTGGAAACTTGCTAAACTGAATTAAAAAGCAGTAAAGTAAATGCAGGAACTTGCTCCCAAAGTCGGCCACTTTCAGTGGTCACATTGGGCTGAATTTCTTCGGCCCAATCACCCCTTTGGCCAATTCTGCGCCTTTGATATTTTGGGCCCCAAAACTTGTGCATAACATCACTCCCCTCATTGACTAGGAGCTTGTCCTCAAGCTCAAAATCTGGATACATGGCCCAAAATGTATCTGCAGGTTCCCAGGAGGCTTCTTCAATTGATTTCCCCTGGACTAGGAATTCTAAGGAGCCATGATGCAAACAGTTGCGGAGAATAGCAAGCGGTGTAATTTCGTCAGGGGGTCAACTAGCAATGGCAGGGTTCCCATGGTTGTGGGTGGGGTCCCCTTGTGTGGCTTTAAAAGAGAGACATGAAACACACCGTGAATGAGGCTCGCAGGTGGTAATTTCAATTTTTATGCTGCTTCTCCAACTCATGACTGAACCTGAAATGGTCCATGAAACTTTGGAATTAATTTATGGTTACCGTGACCTAGGGAGAGTTGTCTGTGAGGATGAATGCGTAGCCAGACCCAATCTCCTGTCTGGAAGGAAAGATCACCATGAGTTTTGACATACTGCAGCTTCATACGTTGCTGGGCTTGAGCTAGTCGCTCCCGGGTCTTAGCCAAGAGTTGATCCCGGCTAAGAAGCTCATGGTCCTCACCCTCTCGGTCTAGCAAAATAGTTAATAAGATTATATGTAGTATATTATTCATCAATTAACTAACAAAAAAGTTAATAAAATTATACTAGTATAATGAATTCATCCGCTAACTCACAAATAAGCTGATAAAGTAATACGCATCCACTAAAATATCTTTAGTGGAGTAATTGTTATTCTGCCCATGCAGTGCCCACTATTCCACTAACTCCTATGTCAATTTTATCGATAAACAAATAAAATACGTAGACAACCAGGTATGTTAGCGTGAAGAAAAGGATGAAAGTACGCAGAAAATTGTAGAAGATAACCGCCACAGAGAAGAAAGCCAGCCGCCCTTTAATCATTGCAGAAGTCGCTACTAGCTACTTGCTATGCAAACGTATATACTATGCCAAATATGGTATGTATTTTTAAAATAAAATTAGTTTGGGAACTTGGGCTGCAGCAATTAGGCCTGTTATTTGAGGTGCGCCTCAACTTCCGCTCTATGTCAGACGCAATGATTGTATGCCTTATTGCGTAAAGGCATTGCGCAATTTTAAACAATGATGCTGATATTTCTTGGGAAAACTGTCAAATAGGCCACCATAGTATATCAAAAAAGTCAATTAAACCTAAGAACTTTAAATAAGCAGTCAATTTTATAATTTAGTAGGTTACTCTTCGGTTTACCGGTTGCTCCGGTGACGTGGCAATCCGGTTGTTTTATTTAAATTCTTTTCTTTATTTTTTCTTTTCTTTTACTTTCTTTCACCCCCTTTTTCTTCTGCCCCACTTCTCTATTCTTTTTCCCAAACCTACTACTCCGCATTATTCTCGGTTTTTTATACACCTGCACTCAGGGGCCGTCGAGTAGAGGAGATCACCCACAATGTCTATGTCTCCTCCATTGAAATCCGGCTGCCTGGACGGGACCTCTACTTGGCCATCGAGCTAATTTGTTGGCGAAGTCAGACTTTATCGTCAGCGCCAAGTCTAGCATGGATTGGAGAACCCTTTCATGAAAGTCTGGTTTACAACTCAGCAGCTCCTACCCGGAACTTCTAGTGTCACCGGCGGTCGGATTTCTGAGGATGGGATCAACTTATTCAAGCTGGGGAGGGACTTGCGGGAGAAGATCCCTGACAACATCGAGGAGTTCTGCAAGAAGCTGTGCTGCGATGCTGAACAGATTGGAAGAAACACTTTGACTCCTCATCACCTCGTCTACCTCAGATAATCTTCTTGTAAGAGACCGAATGTTCTATGTCCCAAAGCGCATTCTAGAATTTCACCTTCTATTCTTAACACCATCTCAACACCCACCATGCCCTCACATATTTGACACCATTTTGGGCATTGTGAGGTTCCTCTACTTTCAAGCGACACCTAGTAACCATAGCATTCTTATCACCACACCTAGGCCTTTTAAGTGTAACGCCCCCTTGGCCCCTTGCATATTTGACTCTCTACCTCTAGGTGGAAGGATGGCACATTGCTTACAGGTGTCAATCTAGCTGTAGCGAGCGATATTCATATTTCGATTCATGTCATGTGATGTGTGACTAAGGACATATTTACTTCACGGGTTACTAAACGGTGCTTATTAAGACCCACGTTAATAAGCGGCGCATAAAATAAGCAATATTGTAAGATCGAGTTTATTTCACAGGGTTTAAAACAATGTTTAACATTAAAATGTCCAAAATAAGCCTATAAATTTATAGATGCACAAACATTCATGAACACAAGTACATAATATAATATGTGGGGTCACCTCGTACATGTACCCATACCGCTAACCCCTTACCCCCCACGTACCCCCCACGTACCCCCCACCTCTACCCCTACCTTACACCCTACCCCCAATTCCACACCCTTGACCCCTACCCTACCCTACACGATAGGGGGTGGGTGGGGGGTAGGATGGCGGTAGGGTGGGGTCTGGATCGGGGTGAGGCCGAGGTAGGGGGCATATGGTGGGGGTAGGGGATGGGTGGTAAGGGCCATGGGTGGGGTTGGGGTGGGGCTAAAGTAGGGGCAAAAGGTAGGGAGTGGGGTAGGGTCGTGGTTAGGGGTAAGATGGTGGGTAGGGTAGGACTGGAGTATGATAGGGTCGAGTGGGGTCGGGGTAAGGTAGGGTGGGGTCGGGGTAAGTTAGGGTAGGATAGGATGGTGGTAAGGTGGGGTCGGGATCGGGGTGGGACCGAGGTAGGAGCATGTGTTAGGAGGTAGGTAGGGGCCGTGGTAGGGTAGGGGTAGGGGTAGGGGTAGGGGTAAGGGGTAGGGTGGGTAGAGGACTCGAGGTAAGGTAGGGTAAGGCAGGGTAGGGGGGTGGGGTAGGGTGGGGTCGGGATTGGGGTGGGCCGAGGTAGGGTAGGGTGGGGTTAGGGTAAGGTAGGGTAGGGGTAGGGGTAGGGTGGGTCGGGTGAGGTTAGGCTAGGGTTAGGGGTAAGGTACCAGGATGGAGGTAGTGGGTAGGGTGGGGTCGGGGTCGAGGTAGTTAGGGTGTGGCGGGGTGGGGGGTAGCGGGTAGAGGGGTAACAATAAGGTAATAAGGGGTAAATTTGGAAACTGAAAAAGCTTAAAGTGCCGCTTAATTAATACATGGGGGGGGTATGCTTAGTAAGCGGCACTTTAAGCATCTCTTTCGGTTAGTAAGCGGCTTTTTAAGTAGCGTGCATGTTTACTTCACCTGTCTTACTAACCTAACTGTCTTATTAACTTAACTGTGAATTTAGCAGCAAAGTAAACACCTCCTAAGTGATATTATAGACCGTGACACGCTTACCACAACAACTTCCTCCCTTGTCTTTTTCATGGCAGCATTATAAGAAAGATAAACAAATAAGATAAAATAAAAAAGAACAATAAAGATATAAATGATAATATAAAAAAGGAGTAAAATAGATAAAATTAAAAAGGATAAAAAGTTAGAAAGATAAAGAACACAGGAAAGATAAAATTATGAAAGTAGATCAATTCTTCAAACAAATATTCTCTTTCTACTTTGATCAACCAAGGGCATACTCTCAACAAACTCAAGAAGAAGCATATCTCTTTGACTCCTCTGATCCACATTTGTTTGGGTCTTCCTCCCCCGCCTCTTTTCCCCACCTCTCAACTCGACTGGGGGCATCACTCTATCTTCTACGCACATGGCCAAATCACGCACTCAGCTTTTACTCTGCTAGTGTTATGTACCAGGATTCTTTGTGTCACAGGAATGAATCATAAATGATAAACGGATAGGGGGCTATGGAAATTAACTCATTTTCCTTCTCCTTGGTTTTCTATTATATTTTATTAGCATAGCAAAGCTCCCTTTTATAAGAGGGATTACATGCATATGAATGCAGAAATCAAGTTAAAGGAAATCCTAGAAAATCACTTCTAAAATAGATTAACTAATATAGGTAGTAAAATCAAATTATAATCATAATAAATCAATCAAGCAAGTCAATCAACTTTTACTCCTCATTGTTCTACTTGATCACTCTGTTTATCTTTGCATAATATTATATTGTAGCATGCATCAGGTTGCTAATCTCCATTGAAGTTGTAGAACTTTACATATTATAGTTTCTATTTATTTACTATGTGTTTCTTTCAGTCTTAATTTCTTATTGTTTCTCAATGTTTGGATGTACAGGCTATTATGACTTTCAATGGAAAGACTTTTGGTGGAAGACCTATTGCTATTGATTGGGCTGTACCCAAAAAGGTTTATGTTGCTGATAGTCAACCTGCTGCAACCTTAGAGGATGGCAAAATTGGTTGGCTTTTAGTTGTATATTATGCATATTTGGTTTCTTATGTGATTTTTTGTTTCGGGTGAAAAAGAATATTGTCTTAGGATTGTCTATTTCTTCATAGCTGAAGATTTTTGTGTGTTTTGTATAGTTTTCTCTGGCTTTTAGTTGTATGCTGATTTTTTGAAAAGGAAAGTAGTAGTGTGAAGTTTTGGGGGGCTTAATCTACATTTTTTATCTACATTTTTAGATTTTATAAATGTTAAAGGGTGGTCATATCACATTACTATTAGTTCATTTGTTTTAGAAACATTCTTTTAATAAAAATATAGACCTAGTCATGCAAAACCTTCCCCCCAAAACCCTCCATCCAAACAAAACCATACTTCTTGTAACTTGTTACAACATCATTCTCCGTCTCTTGCTTACGTTCTTAATTTCCTTACAGAAGGACAAAATGAAAGTGATGAAGGCGATAACATTAGTGTTGATTTGGAAGGTAAGGAAATAGAGATTGATGCCAAGTCCCAACAAGATCTTAGTAATGGGATTGAAGAAGAGGAAGAAGAAGAAGTTGATGGAGAAGGAGAAGACACACAGCCACAAGTAAATATTGATATGGAAGCAGATGTTGCGAGGAAAGTTCTTGAAAATTTAATGACATCCACTTCGAAAGGGATGGCAGCTTCTTCTGCGGATGATGATTCTTCCAGCTTGCTTGATGGAGAAAAGAGTGAAGTTATTATTCCAGAAAGCTGTAGTAAAGAGAAAAATACCATGTGGACTGAAGGAGTAGAAGATCTGAACAGGACGATTTTCATAAACAATCTTCCTTTCGATGTTGATAACGAAGAAGTAAAACAGCGTTTTTCTGCATTTGGTGAAGTGGAGTCCTTCGTTCAAGTTCTTCACCAAGTCACCAAGTATTATTATTTTTTGTATAATGCGTTTATACTTAATTACTTAAATAAATAAATGGATGAATTGGTACAAATGTTCTAAAATGTTATATTTAAATAAATAAAAGAAGTATTATCTTAAGAGCCAAATGCATCAATATCATCAATTTTACCAAAAAAAGAAGCACCTTTACAGTATTTTTCATTATCAGTCGGCATGCAGTAACAATAGTTGATATTTGATATAAGATGTCGATAATCTAAAAAGAAAGCTCACCAAGGGGCTCTATATTTTCTTGTTGCACTGTATGACTTTCTATATTGAATATCCATAGGCGACCAAGGGGTACCGGATTTCTCAAATTTAAAACAGTTGATGCTGCTGAAGCTTCTCTTTCAGCTGCCAACTCATCTGGTTTGGGTATACCACTGAAGGGTAGGCAATTGAAGGTTTTCAAGGCTGTGGACAAAAAAACAGCGCAGGATAAGGAGTTAGAGAAAACAAAAAAGGAGGAACATGACCACCGTAACCTTTATCTTGCCAAGGTCCATCAACTTTCTTCTCTTTTAATGCTGTCAAAAGCAGTTGAAACTCGTATAAAAATATCTATACTGATAGTGATTACAATTATTTGCACTTTTATGTATAATGCAGGAAGGTCTTGTTTTGGAAGGAACCCCAGCTGCTGAAGGTGTTTCAGCAGGTGATATGTCCAAGCGCAAGATGTAAGGGCATTTATTCAGTGGATCCTATTTTTTAATAGAATGAACATGTTGACATCTGAAAGCCCAACAATTTCTTCTTGCAAATATATGAAATTCATATTTTAACATGGTTGAACTTCAAACACCTCAGTCGTAGTGGCACTTTCTCGCCCTTGGTTCAAATTTCCATGCTTTCTATTGAGATTTTGAATAAAAATTGTGCAACCAAAGACTTTTGTTGACATGGAACTTATCAATCTAGTGTTAGGATATTCTCTTTCTAGGATTTGATTTGGACATTGTTGTTGGGGCATTGCCATGTCGTCACCTTGGCGTTGCGGTGTTGCCATGTCGTCATCTTGGCGTCGCGGCGCTCAATCGTGCTCGTCATGGAGGCTCGACATGCCCTGTGTTTTCTAGTGTCTCCGCATCAACGGCAAGACATCTGAATGAAGCCATAACCGCTCCATGACGCCGCGTCTTGCTCGTCGCTGTCGTCTCACTCATCGCTCGTCGCTGCCGTCTCGCTCATCGCTCTCTGCTGCCATCTCGCTCATCGCTCGCTGCTGTCGTCTCCCTCGTCGCTCGCCGCTGTCGTCTCCCTCGTCGCTCGCCGCCGTCTCGTTCATCGCCTGCCGCCGTCTCGCTCATCGCCCGCCGCTGTCTCGCTCATCGCCCTCCGCCGCCGTCTCGCTCATCTCCCGCCGCCGCCGTCTCGCTCATCTTCCGCCGCTGCCGTCTCGCTCATCGCCCGCCGCCGCCGTCTCGCTCATCGCCCGCCGCCGTCGTCTCGCTCATCGCCCGCCGCCGCCGTCTCGCTCATCGCCCGCCGCCGCCGTCTCGCTCATCGCCCGCCGCTGTCTTCTCGCTCATCGCCCGCCGCTGTCTTGCTCATCGACCGCCGCCGTCTCGGTCGTCTTTGGCATCCACAACATCTCAGTTCTTTTTATGTTTTCCATCTTGTTCACTGAAGGGTTTCTTTTAGTTTATAGGGGAGAGGAATTTGCAGTTCTTCTCGTTTGCTGCATGATTTTTATGATATTTCTAAATTTATTTTACATATTTTTTCAACTATATGAATTTAATTTTTTGTATTTGATAGAAAGTATATTTGTTAATTATTTCATGATTTTTCATTTTCAGTCATATGTAGAGAGAAATCAAATTATGTATATTTGGGGAAAAATTGTCTAGGGGAACAATTATGTATATTAGTCATTTTCATTTTCATTTTCCATCTTTCCACTATTTATTCCATTTAAAACAAGTTTAAACTTAAATTTTGATTTATGTTCTGAAAAATATAGCTTCTTTGTTTTAGTAATTAGTAATTACCATTAGTAAGTGATAAGTCTTGTGTTTTATGATTTATTAGTTATGGTCTAATGGGTTGTGTTGTATCTATGATTAGATGTTTTACTCCTTAATTTGTGATTGTCTGATTATATAAAACATATTAAGCATTTAATATTGTACTTATGTCGATGTATTGCTGCGATGTCGCCACAGCAGACACCATATCACCATGGCTGTATGGCGGTCCGATGGCACTGCGCCACAAAAGCTCGCCATAACGACTATGTAATTGGAGTTTGGAATTGAAGAACCTTATATGGCATTCTATTTATTATCAATTAAACAATATGTAAAACTGCATCACCCCATAAGTATTTTGGAATATTGGTAGAGAACATAAGTGCACGAGCAACCTCATATTTTTTCTTTCGGCTGTACCATTTTATTGTGGTGTTTCAATACATGAACTTTGTCAAACAATCACTTCTTCTTAAAGAAATTATCCTTAAAATTCTGCAAAATACTCCCTACCATTATGACTCCAAAGAAGTTGGATTTTAGTGTCAAAATGTGCGAGTATCATGTTGTAGAAATTTTTAAAAACTTGCTCCACTTCAGCCTGTTTTTTTGACAAAGATACTTAATAAACTGTAGTGTGGTCATCAATTAGTGTTATAAATCATCTTTTGCCACAACATGTTGTGATACGTGAAGACCCCAAAGGTCTGTATGAATCAATGGAAATGGTTTGTACAGAAGATTCATATGGACCGGGAGTATATATATATGCTTTTATGATGTTTATCAAGTGCACAAATTTCACATTGGAAAATAGAATGATCTGTATTTCGAAATAAAGTTGGACACAATAAGGTTATCAAAAGACGCTCTATCAGATTCAGTTATGATTTTAGAATTTGCTCTATTTGTCTTTGAGTGAGTTGGGCCGGTTCTGATTTGTCTTGTTTCTCTTGAGTGGGTTCAACCATGGTGTGAAGAGCTCGATTGGATTTAGCTTTCCATCCGGGTGGTTTGTCGTGAATCTTCCAGCAGGTAATAACACAGCTGTGCCAAAATTTCTTGCAGAAATCACATCAGGGTTTCTTGACTTTCTTCTTCTTGTCCCCACCTTGTTTGTTGTTCCGAACTACTAGTGCAGAAGCATTATTTGTATTGCTGCCACTGTCCATCAGATGTTTGTCCGTGTTCATGATCTTGCGCCAATTTTCTTCAAGACAAACTTCAGGGAAGACCTCGCAGATTGGCGGGAGGGGTGTGCGACCAAGAATTCTGCCCTTGAAGTTGTCAAGGCTTTGATTCACACCAGCAAGGAACATAAAGACATGGTCATTTTCTTCATGCTTCTGCTGACAAGCTTGGTCCTTCTAGTTCTCCCATATGTTGTTGCAGTGATCAAGTTCCTGTCAAAAAGTGACCATTTCGTTATAGTAGGTGGTCACATCAAGTTGGCCCTGTTTGGATTCCTATAGTTGGGTTTTCAGCTCAGGTTTGTGCAAAGTTCTCAAGGTCTGAATAGGTCTCACAATCAGCATCTTAAACTTCTTTCGTCGTTTTGAGGAACATATGGGATCGAGCCATTTATGAATCCATTAGAATGAGCAGCCACGCAATGATCAAGGAGTTCTCCAATCATTATACTACCTCCGTCCCATTAACAATGGGACACGAAGAGCTGACACAGTTATTAAGAAAGATTAGTTTATTTGGTTCATATTGAATTGATAAAGTAAGAATAAAGTAAGAAGGATTTAGAACCACACAAATTTTACCAAATTTGGTATGAGACAATCTTAGCTAGACGGAGAGAGTACTTTGTAATTGGGTTTATCTGTTGTTGGGACATGGGGTTTACCCATTAAGAACCCTAGTTTGCTTCTACCATCAGTGGCCAACTTCACGGATTGAGAAAATTCCAAGTAGTTGCTTCCATTCAGTCTATGAACAGTAGCCTGCATAGATGAATGAAGTGCTTTTCTTGAAGAGGTCGTAGAAGACACGAGAGGTAGGGTAGTGAACTTTTTTTGGATATGGGATCCATTGAAAAAAGGTTTGCTCTGCTATTTCTAAAGGGTAGGCTCTGATACCATTTAGGTTTGAATAAAGAGTCAAAGGAGGATAAATATACATGTACAGGAGGTTACAGATCCTAAATAATAGGAATAGAATAACAATAAACTATCTCCCTAAAAGGTGCTACAACAATCTAACTGTATACTAGTACTAGGATAATCTTTATGTAAATCTACTAGATAAAATACTAAAACTTCGACTGCATACTACCTTTGTTCTTTATTAGTTGTAACATCTTAAATTTTGTACTATTTACATACTCTACTTCGATTATATTTTATTGGTCAATGTGTTAAGAAAGTAAATTATTATTAATAATTTTAAAGTCATCTCAATTTAAACTATAAAAATATTTTTTTTATATTTTTTACTAATAGTCATTTAAATATATCAATAGTGAAAGTTGTGTATTGTCAAATTTGAAAGGCAAAGTGTTGCATTTAAAAAAGAACAAAGGAAGTTTATTGTATCCGCTTGTATGGAAAATAATATTTCAAAACCTCAAGAAAAATATATTTTCCCCTTTTCTCGTGTGCATGCATTTGTTTGAGTATGAACAGTTTTAGTGTATTTCTCTACAGATTGCATGAAAAGAAGATGATCAAACTTAAGTCACCAAACTTCCATGTATCAAGGACTCGACTAATTATATACAATCTTCCAAAATCAATGACTGATAAAGAGCTTAAGAAACTTTGCTTAGATGCAGTTACTTCTCGAGCTACTAAGCAAAAGCCCATGATCAGGCAGGTAAGTGGTGATTAGTTATTTAGGTAATTTAGTCATCACCTCAGATAGCTCTGTCTATCTATCTACAGCCTAGCAATATTCAACAACTTTTGTGCTTCTCTCTCTAAATTGCAGATAAAGTTTTTGGAGGATACTAAAAAGGGTAAACTGGTAGTCAAGAATCACTCTCGTGGAGTTGCCTTTGTTGAGTTCACTGAGCACCAACATGCACTTGTGGCTCTCAGAGTTCTTAATAATAATCCTGGTAATACTCCTTAATTCCTTATATACTACACTCCAATAGAAATACTCTCTATGGACTCTGGTTCTCCTTAAATAACGATTATGTAAAGTAGTGGTGGTCCTTGTAAGATTTTGTTTACAATTGCAATGAAGCTTTTAACCCTCTCCCCTTCCTACTATTTGCCCTTATTGAAGACTTGGAGTATATGTTGGATTGTGCTGTTCATTACTGAGGTAATTGTAGTGTGAGATGATTTAGAGTTTTATAGATGTTTTTATTGATCTGTTTAATTTCATCACTCACAAGTGAGTTGTTTCAAGGACCAGATGGAGTACTGTTTAGCTTTTTGGTGTAGAGAAGGTTATTTTAATTTGTCCAGCTCAGGTGAATCCAAGCTGAATTATCTCATGTTGTTACATGTGTTCCAGGGACTTTCGGACCAGAGCACCGTCCAATTGTAGAGTTTTCTATTGATAACGTCCATACACTGTTGCGCCATAAAGAGAGGAATCAAGATCAGTCAACTGGGTTTCATCACAAGATGGAAAAAATTAATGTTGACCCAAATGGCTCTAAACGTAAGACAGAAAATTCACGAGAAAGTGAAAAGTCAAGAAAGTGCAAATCCAACGGTGAGAAAGAAGCAAACACTGAACCAGCCAGAACAGCAAAGAAGCAAAAGCAAAAGAAAGTGTCGATAGGTTCAAAGGAGGAGAAGCTTAAAGAGAACAATGGAAAAGGAAAGCTCACGGATGTTAGATCTCAACAAATGAAGAGTGCCCGCACTAATAAGTCTATACATATTGAAGCCGGGACTCATAGATCAAAGGGCAGACTGAATGATGAGACTCTTCTGGAGAAACAAAGCAACACCTCGGGGGTAGGAAAAAAACGTAAAAAGAATGCAGACCCAGTGGGACAGGATGTGATGGACAAGCTTGACGTGCTCATTGATCAATACAGATCCAAGTTCACAAAGGGTAATTTCGACCAGAAGAGTGGCAACAAAAAGCAGCTGAAGAGATGGTTCCAATTATAACCGTTTTCATCCAAGTTGCCTTTTGACAAATAGAATTAAAAGTTATGTTGTGCAATTCTGTCAAAAGATGCAGTTTTCCCTTCGTTTATCATTCAAGTTTGCACTCAATAGTTTACACTGTATGTTGTAAACCGGGCCATTCTCTACTATTCTACAGTAGAATAGTAGAATTTCTACTTCTCTGTTCTTTTTGTATATTTTTACTTGGGAAAGATTGGTTGTGGCATTCCAATTACCAAAAACAATACACGTAGCATGTTTAGCATCTAAGAGTATGATGATATCTCGATATTATAAAGAACATATGATTAGTCCCAAAATAGAACTTTATGTTTTTATTCTGAAAATAGCAGCACCAATTTCAACCACCCCCTTCTTTATTTTCTTTCTCAATAGGCTAGCAGCTCCCCTACTCTTTTCTTTTCTACTCCCACCTCTTTCTTCCTCACCTCTCCTTGCTCTCGCATATGTTCTCTCATTGAGTCTGAGCTTCCATTTCTTCTCCCAAACTTGCAGATGGTCATCCTCCCTCCCCTCCCAATTCTAATTCTTGTTTTACACTTGATATTCTTGATCCTACTATTCCTTTGGAGCTTATGAGAGTAGGGTGGGTTCGGTTCAAATGGTTTGGTTTTCACCTAAAATCAAATTTTGAAACAAAGTGAAAAATTTCGGTTCGGTTCGGTTTAGTTTTATGTTCAAAAATTTCAAACCATGGTTTGTTTAGTTCGATTTATTTCTGTTTGGTTTCATTTTTTTTAATTTCTGCCAAAATATTTTTGTTGATTAAAAATTAATAATCGGAAAACAAAAACAGAAAAATAAACATCAAACTATAATTAATAGTAATACAATACAATAACATAATTTAAAATGAGAAGAAACAAACGCACTTCCAAGCAATGCATTAGAGAGTGTATATTAATTTAAACATTCTAAATTAATTAAATGCATAAGTTTATTTGTCAATTATACGTAGTGCATTCGCAAGTTAAAATTTTATTTGTAAGTTTTGTGTCCTCTAATTCATTTTCTTTTTACTAAAAGGCTTTTATTGATTGCAAATAACTTGTTCTACTTTCTTTTTAGACAAAAATATTTATGAGTTTCACGTTTTCTGCTATGTTATTTAAAGTATAGTTTATATTACTAAATATTTGTTCAATATAAAAAATCATGTGATCACAAACACACACAATAATTAATATATCAACAAAATATCATTTTCACGCAACAACAAGTAAAATGTAAATTATGATTTAAAATATCAACATGTTAATGATATAGCATTAGACTTAATTAAATGTATGTACAAGTGTTTCACTAAATCTAGTAGCAAGCATTAATTTTCTAGAATTAAGAATTAAACACTAAAGAAAATATTATATTTAATGATAAATAAATAAAATAGCAAGTTTTAAAAAGTTTAGTTTGTTTGGTTCGGTTCGGTTTTGAGATGTGAAAACCAAAATCGAAACCAAACAACTATGGTTCGGTTCGGTTTTTTGAGTTCGATTTCAGTTTTCTTGCGGTTCAATTGTTTTGGTTGCAGTTTGGGTTTTTTCGATTCGGTTTTCAGTTTCACCGATCCACCCCTATATGAGTGTGCCAAAGTTTACATGGCACAAACCGTTTTCACCATAAGTCCATTTTGAGGAAGAATTTTAAACTTGAAATAAAAGTGTTGTTGCTTGACTTATTACCCTGTCTCTACATTAAGGGGAATATTGACATCCCATACAAAGCCAGCAGTTGAAAACATGGTCTTTAGCTCATTCACTTTGGTCTGCATTCAGTTTTAACAAATTTACAAATAGATTTTTCCCTAATCGGCTAATTCAAACACACCACATACAAATAGAATAAAATGCTAGAAAGAAGATGTTACCTGAAAAGGAATATTCCTAACTCTGAGTTTCCATTTATTAGTCTTGGAACCCTGGCATTATATTCAAAAAAGTCAGTCGCACAACATTAAAAATCATATATAACATCAGAGACGATATTAAGACAATCTATATAACCTCCAAATAGTTATTAGTTAGAAAGAGGCCCAATAAATCAGCAAGTATCACATAAGAAGGGAGATCATAAAAAAATCAATGGTCAAACAGTCAATCTCAAAAACACATGAAGAAAAGTCTCTTAAACAACCAACTGGAGCAGGAAAGACCGTGTTACCATTAATAATATTTAATACTACCTCCGTCCCTTTTTATTTAGCCAACTTTGACTTTTCCAGTCAAAGGTAATAAACTTTGATTTATTATTTTAACTAGTATATTTACGTAAAAGTTAATAAATTTATAGTTTTATGATAGTATTTTCAACAAAGAACATTTTCATATAATTTTCGTATTATCAATATTATCGTGTATAAATATATAATCGGTCAAAGTTGAACAACTTTGACTTGAAAAATAGTGTTTGGCTAAATTAATAGGGATGGAGGGAGTAGGTCTTAACTTCCAAACTCAGAGAAAAAGAAAGGTCGAAGGTGAGGACATCCAAGAGAAAGCACCCGCAATAGACAATAAAATTGTTTTAAGTCGCCAAATTCATATTTGTGGACAACAATTACAAATCATTTTCTGAGCCAGTCAGTATAAATGAAAATGTTACCTGTCCACCAAGTTGGCGCACCCAAATAGTCCTCCCTTGTATCTCTCTTTGGTGTAAGGTTGCTCAGGGCCGGTCCTGATATAGGGGCAGGATGGGTGGCTGCCCAGGGCCCACCCGAAAGAGGGGCCCGCAAATCATTTAGTAGTAGTAGTATGCATATTGAATTATGTACGGCCAAACCCATTTGAGGTGCTTTGAAATGAAACTGTTTCATGAAAGTTTGTTAGCATGTTTTTCATTAAGTGTAGATTATGTCCACATAATTTGAGCTTAAAATTCCATCAGGAAGTCCGTTAAATAAAATATTGAAAAAAAAATGCTCTTTATATTTGTTTAAAAAGCGCAATGTTTTTTGTAATTTATTTACCTAACTTCTCAATTGAATTCAAAACTGAAATTTTGTGCAAATAATCTAATCTTTGTGAAGAACATGCTAACAAAATTTTATCAAAAAAATCGACCAGATCATTTTGTCAGGCGCTTCTGACCAGATCATTTTCTTATACTCTAACACTTCGTCAAAGATACCCCTCAACCCTCATATCCATAGAGTGAGCCACAACAGCACAACTACTCATGAGATACAATTGAATGACTTTCAACTTTTCTCACCCAAGCCGAAAATTAAAGATGATATTATCATCGACAATTTTCCTTTAAGAATGCCTAAAAATTTGTTTTTGTATGACTTATGATACCAAGTAGTTTTATTAACAAAAACATTTAGTTGTGTAACGAATTTTATTTTTGATAATGAAACTTTTGTAATATATTCTTACAACATACTACTTATAGAAAAACTCTTGGTGTACACCCTGGGTTACACCCTGGGGTACACCACATAAATACCCCTCCCAATTCTTTTACCCTTCCATTTGCCCATCAAATTGACCTCAGCCCACCAAATTCATCCGCCTCATCTCAACTCTACAAACCCCCCCAAAAGTCTTCTTCTTCACTCTTCACGATTCACGCTTCCCCACAACCGGCAATCCACCTTCTTACATTCGGAATTGTAAATGGTGGCCTATTTACGCAACTTGTTCATCGTCGAAGATGGAGCACTAGAGGTGACGAAGTATGGTGAAGACGATGGTCGTGGACGACAATTGAAGCTCAAGAAGAAGGTTGAAGTTAAAGATCAAGGGTCTGACACTCTGACCTGCGGCCATGGTGCGAACAAGCCTCTTCGTCATGGCCGACTGTAAGTATGAAGTCATGTGTCTTCTTTATTAGGTTTTTGATTGTGTATTGGAGTTGAATATAATGATAACTATGTTTACCATTTCGTTAATTTCAATTTTTGTGTTTAAAAATTAAAAATGGAAGCTAGAACCCTTAATCGGTTGTGTGTGTATGTTTGGAATTGCAGTGTCAGTATAACCTTATGGTTTGAGTAGTAGTTGTCTGTGAGTTCTTATGTGACATGTTTGAAGTGTCTGTGAGTTGTTAAGTAACATGTGTGATACTGTGATGTTGTCTGTGTTTTTCATTTAAGATTAGTAGAGTGTATGTGAGTTCCTTATTTGAGTTATATACAAAAGTGGTTATTATTGGAGTTGTTATCTTTGTTCTTTTTATATGTACACGCATTCCCTGTATTTGTGGTTATTGAATTTTGTCTGTGTGTACCGACAGTTAAGCTGTGTGGTATATATATCTTATTGGGTGTGGTGCACCGATAGTATAATTTGAGGTACTTGTTATATTCTTGTGTGAGTTATATACAAAAGTGGGTTATTTTTTAGAAAAAATTGGATTTCAGTTATATAAAACTCGAAACAATATGGTGTAATATTACTTTCAGTTAATATAAATCAAGAAGCTCACCAAACCAATAACAATGCTTGGGAACATGGCTTTCAGTTAATATAAAACAATACTTGTTTTCATGCCCAATTACTTCTTTTCTTGTGTTACTTGTTAAAGTTCTGAGTCCTTAATACTCAATTAATCTACCAACATCAAGGAGTGTTGACCAGTGCTTGGGAACATTGCTTTCTACCGTGTTCCTTTACTGATTTGGATTCAATTTGATTCATATGCGTGTGAGTTTTTCAGCTCAGTTTTCTTTGTTTGTCATATACTGATTTCTGTCATGTGTTCTGCTAGATTTCTAGTGCAGTTGGTTCATCATGAATTGGTGAAGTGTGACTTCCAATTGCAGTGTTTGTGTCACCTTAGGGTTTTAATTTTTGTTTTTGTAGGCTTATATTTTAGTTTAATACAATCAATTTGATTTTGTGTTGGAAAAGTCATGTGCACTTAGTTTAAGAATTTTACTGAAGATTTTTGCTAAATACTAAGTAAATCGGATGTTGGCATCATGGAAGTGCAGGTCCCAGGGCTTTGGTGGCAGAACTGGTTGAGACCAGTTGAAACGAATTCCACCTTGTAGTCTTGTAGAGGTTATTGCCTATTAAGGTACACCGACACTTTCTGTCTGTGAAATTCACAAAGTGTCGATACGGTGTCTTTAAGTGGCAGAAGGTCCCAGGCATGAAATAAGGTACACCGACACTTTCTGTCTGTGAAATTCACAAAGTGTCGGTACGGCGTCTTTAAGTGGCAGAAGGTCCCAGGCTTGAAATAAGGTACACCGACACTTTCTGACTGTGAAATGCACAAAGTGTCGGTAAGGTGTCTTTAAGTGGAAGAAGGTCCCAGGCATGAAATAAGGTACACCGATACTTTTTGTCTGTGCAATACATAATCTATCTGTGTTCAAAATTGCAGTGTCTGTATCCCCGGATGATTTGACTTGGAGTTGTCTGTGAGTTGTTATGTAAGATTACCAAAGTGTGTGTGAGTTTCTTGTGTGAGATATATACAAAAGTGGTAGGTTATTGAAGCTATTTGGTGTTTTTGTGTCGTTCATATTGTTGTGTATGAAATGAAACTGTTGGATTTGTTTGTGTATTTTCTGAAGTTTGTTGTCTCCATAAACAAGTTTGTGTTTGTCTAACTTTTTACATATTTATTTACGTTTGTAGGAAGGTGATTCGGCTTCTGAGAAAAATGATGATGAGGTGCGACAGATGAATGACAACGTCCTCATTGATTATAACAACATCTGGTGTCTGTGTGTACAGAAAAATGAAGACATTCTCATTGACTTTACCCACAAATATTGTAATAAATGTATTATTTATATAGATTTGTGTAGGTCACCTACAAAATGTATGAAAGATGTATGTCAATATTGTAGTTCAATAAATAGAACTATTTGATTTTGTAAACAGATGGATACAATCAACTTGGGCAAGTGTTCAACGTTGTACAAAACAATACAACCAATAATGTACATCATTATACAAGATGAAGCATTTCACATTGTTATTTATGAGCTTCATATGAATTGTCTATAAACTTCTTGGAATTGTTTGTGAGTAATATTCTTGCATGTGAATACATTCGCTTCCAGGGCGCTTCGGGTAGGCTACAACAACGAGGAAGGAAATATTTATGTACTTGCTATTATTATGTCTACACATATTTCACAAACAACTACCATAAAGCTCATAGACAACGATATGAACGTCACATGCATATCATGTGAAGCTCACAGACAACTCCAACCCAACTCCAACCATGTTGGCAAAGTAACACTTACAAACCAAATAGAATCATAAATCTCTCACTTTTGTATATAACTCACACAACAAAGGCCATTACATTTCGGTAATCTTACATAACAAGTTAACAACTCAAACCATATTACTAAACTCAAACCATATTGTCACACAAACACTTACAAAGAAAGTACTGTCTGTGTACACCTACAAAAACACTATTACTCTGTTCACACCGACACTAATTGTCAGTACAATCACCCAGGAGCCTTTCTTTCATTCGCCTGTGCACACCGACATATGTACACTTTTTGTAGAAATCATAAACTGCATCTTTTGTAGGAGACTTCATGCCTATCTTTCGAATTTGTTCACATTCATCACCATTGTTATCTCCATCTGTTCACATAATCAAATAATCATTTTACATTAACTCATTCATAGATACAACATTCATCTTTGTAGGTATACATTATAGTAGTAGGGTATATATTAACAACATTCATAGATATAAAAAAATCTTGATAGGTATACATTAACAATATTCATAAATCAAATACGTCTTTGTAGGTATACATTAACAACATTCATAGATACATAACTCATTCATAGATACAACATTCATCTTTGTAGGTATACATTAACTCGATCAATGAGAATTTCTTCAGTTGTCTATACATACCGACACTACTCTGTACACAGCGACATTAGTTGTCGGTACACACCGACACTGCGTATGTAAGCTATCTGTGTGTGTGAAAGAAAATACCTCCAACATCTCATTCGTCTTCTCCCTGCTATTCTCTTCCCCTTCACAACTGTAATCATCCCGACTTTCAAATATCGGAACTTCGTTGACGCCTTGTGTCACATGTCCACCACCTGTCCCACCTAAGTCTTCGTCCCTAGCGTTGTTTGGACCACCATCTTAATCGTTCACAGCCCACCATTTCTGTCCTCCGTCGCAGCTCCATCTAAACAAGAATAAAAAGAAAATGAAGTAAAAAAAAAAAACAGAAAAAAAGGAAAATGAAAAGAATAAAAATATCTAAACAAGGCTAATTATCCATGTATATGCTTCTCTCTTTTGTATATTTTTTTGTACATTAATTTACTTTTTTTTACTAGTTACTAGTTTACTACCCCTAACAATTAAAAATAACAAATGTTGTATAGATTATTGTCAAAAGCTACTACTCACTACTTAGTACCTCTCTAAATTTGTTAAATCTATGTCAAGTTCATTTCTTTTGTTTCCTCATTAATTCCCTTTGTTCATAAGCCTATCCCACAGACCCCATTATAACCCTATGTGAAAGTCCTAGTTGATCCTAATTGTGTTTTGTCTGAAATAAGTTGATAGGAAAATCTTATTTTCCATAATTTTGCATGGTTGAACAAATGAAGCTAGATTCCATTTTCACACCTTGGCATAAAGATACCTTTCTTCACAAACATCAAACAAAATAGAAACGATAAATTATAGCTTTCCATGACCTCGTCACTCTTGAAAGTTACATACATTTTAAGCACACCCATTTGAATTTTTTTCATACTTAGCATAAAGTATTTTTATCTCCACACCTCTGTCACCACATCCCTCTAAAATAAGTAATGCATCTGCTCTCTATAAACAAAAGGAAAGAAAAAAGATCATTTTCGGGTAGAATACACCTTTAGTAACTTCCAATCGGTAACTTTTAGATATGGCTAGGAGATTAAGGAAATATATATTCTATCTGTTTGTATTATCTGTTTACAATGACTCATTGACGAAGTCATTACGGTGATAAACTGAAACAAACTTTGAACACTTTATTATTGTCAATGCACTCATTAAAAATAACTCCTCTATAAATTTTCCACTTAGAGAATCTGAATAAGGGTAAATTGAACACTAGTGATTAACTCATTCACAGATACAACATTCATCTTTGTAGGTATGCATCAACTCAATGAGGATTTCTTTAGTTGTCTATACATACCGACACTACTCTGTACACAATGACATTAGTTGTCGGTACACACCGACACTGAGTATGTAAGTTGTCTGTGTGTCAAAGAAAATACCTTCAACATCTGTGTTCATGTTCTCCCTGCTATTCTCTTCCCGTCACAGCTGCAATCATCTCGGTCGTCAAATATCGAAACTTCGTTGACGCCTTGTGTCACAGGTCTGCCACCCGTCCCACCTAAGTCTTCGTCCCTAGGGTTGTTCGGACCACCATCTATCTTCCTCATTCACAGATCCACCATTTCCGTTCGCAACTCCATCTTCTTCGTTCACAGCTCCCCCATTTTCGACGTCCAGAGCTTCCACGTTTCTTCCATTTCCGTTGTCCGTCATCCGTCGCAGGTAAGGGGTATCTTCCAAACCTCCATCGTTTCCGGTCACTTCTCCATCCACCATCAAATATGCTAGAAAATCATCCATGATATCTGGAAAGAAAAAATAAAAAACAGAGAGAAAGGTGGGAAGAAGAGAACGAACAAAGAGGGATGTGGGAGAGAAAGAAATGTGCGTGAGGAATGGGGATGGGAGAGCTGTGTGAGAAGAGGGGTAAAGAAAGCAGTAAAAAAAGAAGGTTTATATATGGTGTACCCCAGGGTGTAACCCAGGGTGTACACCAAGACTTTTTGCTACTTATATAATTAGGGGCCTATTTTTGTATTTTGCCCCGGGCCTATAAATTGTCAGGACCGGCTCTGAGGTTGCTACAGAAGTTTGAAAAGATTTCACACGAGTATACAGCACTGATGAAGCATTGACTGTACACCCATCTTGAGCCAACCCTAATTTACTCAAAAAATGAGGTGGAACTACAAGCATTAATCGATATGAACATGGCAGAATACTTGAGTTAAAAAAGTGGCTGGTGCTAATAAGTGATGTTTTTATATCTGGTGAACACAGGCACGATAAATATAACTTATATTAGGTAAAACAAACTTAAAAGGTGATATATACTTGAAATATATACATACCTAGTTTTCTGATTTCCTATGTAGAGCAGTCTCGATGCTAGATATTTTAGCTGCAAACTTTGACTTTTCTTCTATAATGAGAATATTATTATAGTTTAAGCTTAACAATGTGATGACTCGTTCGGGTAAATATGTCAACCTTATAAGAATTTCCCTATTAATTATTTTAGAAGATGTAAAGTTAAATCGTCTCTATATTCAAAATATAACAAACACAATGAAATTATTAACGAAAGCACAAACCTCATAATATCGATGTTGTTGGAGTGAATATATGGTTGTGTAAAAAAAATTCTAATGTCATTGTTCGTGGAGCCAATGCATAATATATTCATGTCAACACAAAATCCATACAGAAAATCCTATTGACATTGTCATTATCATCACTTCTGTAAATTGTAATGAGAATGTGTTCACTAATACACTCCTTTGCGAACATGATGACACGTGCAGGGCGAAACCTATTAAAGGTTCCGGTATATGGCCCCCCTGCCCACTCTTATGGTTGAAAATTATGATACTGACACAAATTTGATTGGTGGAAGGGGTGAATATGGTCTTCTAAATGATCTTTGAAACCCTTGAAACAACTGAGACCAGGTAATCTGGAATCTGTTGTTTACAAAAGCACATCTCTACACAATGTATGAGGTAATGAATGAACTGTACAAATTAAGTGATTAAATAGGTAAAATATGAGGAGAAAACTTAGCGTTCAACATCAACCATCTCAATCATTTCTCAAGCTGAAGAAAAAGTAAAACCATGTATCAACAATTTATGCCTTGTTTAGTTATTTTTTCAAATTTTGTTCTCTGTGTGGTATGTTCCAAATGGGGAAAAAAATTATAGCTATATGTGTCAATGATTGGCACAAAAGCACAAAGAGCCTGTTTCCGGATGACCTATGGTGAAATTCGCGTCGTAAATTGCATGAACAGACTGCTGCTTTATAACAAAGAAGCACAGACAATTTAATAAGTCATTTTGCTATATTCCAAGGCATGACGCTCCCCGAAGAGCGAGAGCAGGGCGGCTCCGGGAAGGCAGCATGGATAAAAAGAACAGTCCTGAACTTCGAACTCATAGACGGACTCTATAAAAAGACATTCGGAGGCCCGTACCACAGATGCCTACCGCTCGGGTTAGCTGCGGCTGTCATGGAAGAGATTCATGAAGGAATATGCTTGAGCCATCAGGGACCATGGACCAGGACAAGGAAGTTCTTCCTCCAAGGGTACTATTGACCGACTATCAACGAGATTGTTTCATCCTTACCCAAAAGTGTGCAGTATTCCAACAATGTGCCCATGTCCTCGGCCGATCGGCCAGTTTCTAATTCCCAATGACCATATCACTACCTTTTGCAAGATGGGGGGTGGACCTGCTCGGGCCGCTGCCAACAACGTCTGACGGGAGGAAATTTATAATCATGGGTATCGACTACTTCACTAAGTGGGTGGAAGCCGAGCCAATGACCACAATCACCGAATACCAATGCTAGCGCTTCGTCAAACGGAACATGCTATTTTGGTATCCCCGAGCAGATTATCAAAGAAAATGACCACCAATTCATCGGCAAGGGCTTCTAAGAGATCATAGTCAAATAGGGTATCAGGCATTCAAAGGCCTCGGTGGCCTACCCTCAGGCCAACGGGTAGGTGGAGAACATGAATAAGACCATCATGGATGGGATAAAAAAGAAACTAGAAGACTATGCCTCCACCTGACCGTATTAGTTAAACTATGTCTTGTGGACGGCCACCGGGGACACCCCATTTGCCTCAACGTCTTGTTTCGAGGCCAAAGTCCCTATCGAAGTGCTGGTACCAACTCACATGGTGAACCATTTTCAGCTCGAGCAGAATGAAGTAGCAATGAGAGCCGAGTTGCATTTCATTGAAGAACGAAAGGACGTGGCCGCCTGTCGTATGGAGCAATACCATCAGGCCACCCAACATTATTTCAATAAAGCGGTCAAGATAGGCGCCGAGATGACCAAGAACTGGGAAGTCCCGTACACGGTGTGGCGCAAGTTTGCACACAGAACTTTCGCACTACAATCTACGGCAGGAAGGATGCCCAGCAGGCGCATCGAACGTAGAACACCTGAAAAAATTCTATTAGTAAAAGCCCGCGCGGCAGACAAAAGAAAGGAGACATAACTCCTAAAGGAAGTCCTCGGACGAATCACCAGTTGAATGGTGAGGAGTCCTAGGGAACATTGAATATTCCGAGGTCGGTCGTCTAGAAACCTCCCGGATCAAAGGAAAGCCCAATCTTTGAAAGAGGTTTTGGGTGCCAAGAAAATCAATGCGAGCGGCATGTTCCAACTCCTCATCAGTCAAGGTCGAATGATCAAATTTGACGGGATAAGGATTCCACCGATCTTAGAAGGGAAGGGGAGAACCAACTTCAACAAAGAAGAACCTCCTCACCGAGCCATCGGGATTGGGGGCGTGAGGGAGACCTTTTGAATCGCTTTGCTGCTTAAGTTTCACACAACCAGTCACAAGAACAGAGTAAAGAGCATGCCTTTGCTGTGGTAAGATGTCCCTCTATGTATCTTATAGGAAATAAGGCCTTATACTCAAACACAGCCTAAAGTGGTTTTCTCTTACTTTCTTTACCTACCAGAGTTATCTGCTTGCTGAAGACTTGGGCAGAGCCTTTGCAGATCATGCAATTTTCCTAACTTTTGTGTAGGCCGAGGCTTCAGTAAAGTCTATTCCCCTTAAGGTAATAATCTCACATTGTTCTAGAAGTTCCCGTATAGTATGTGAGCTTTGGAACCAAAACCGACCACAAACTAACCAAATCGAAAAAACTGATTTGAACATGCCAAAACTTATCGAAACTGCCATGGACTAACTGAAATTAACAAAACCAGTTTGGTCGTATCGTTTTTTCACGTTTTTCAGAATTGTATCGATAAGTAAGCGAATTGACTGAGCTGAATCTGACAAAAGCGATGGGCACCCTATAATTCCAACTAGTTGGGCTTAGTGACATGAAGTTTAGTGTTAGTTTAATGAGTATACATTACGTAGCACCATAAATTCATGCAAAAAAGTAAAAAGAAAAATAGTACAGCAAGAAAGTTTACCTTAGCTGTCCTTTTTGTTGCAACGAAGGTGGAATGGGATGGATTTCCAAAATCCTTTTTCAATATTTCTACTTGCATTGTGCTAGTTATTGTAGTCATCTCCACTTGCAATGTTAATATTTTAAATTAAAGTTGTAAAACATAAAACACAAAAACGGAAGGAGGCTAGTCTTAATTAACAGTGAACAACTGGAGTAAATCCTCCAATTTACAGAAAAGATTCATACAAATTACATTTCCTAACTTGAGTTAAACTAACAAACAGACTTAAAAAATATAAGCAGGGACAATGCTTTATGGCCGTTGTACCTTGCCAAAATTTAAATACCTTGTTTGGAAAGAAACCATTTTATTTCTGGGAGGTAGGTAGGTAATAAGCAGGGCCGTCTAATGAATTTGGAGGCCCCGGTTTTAAATGTAAAATCGAGGCCCCAAATTAATACTCCGTATAATTTTTTAAAAACAATCAATCCAAATAGTTATACTCAAATCAATTATATACTCATTAAAAAGAGTTAAAAGAGTAAAAGGACCAACGAAAAAATCATGCATCTTTATTTTTCTTCATTACTAATTGTATTTTACTGATTAGTATTAATATATAATATTACTCCGTACTATATAATACTAAAAGAAATTTGAAAATTTGGGGCCCCATAAATTCGGGGGCCCTGTTCTGGATAACCTATTGAACCCCCTAAAAAACGGCTCTGGTAATAAGATTTGTTTATCCATGTGAAACAATCTAAAGAATTGCTTGTACTTTCAGACTATGCTCGGTCTGGTGAGATCAATGTATGTTCTCTTCACTGTGGATAAAGATTCGGCATTTGTGCGCTATGGATACCTATCTACAGTCTACAGGAGCTTTCAATTGGATTGATGCAAATGCTTGGTCTTCTGTAAAGAGGCTTATATGTGTCAAGTTGACTTCCATGGCTCACCTTCAGACCTGTTTTTAAAATCAGAACGAGGGGGGCTTATAATACTAGCAGGGTCTTCTTAAGGAGGCCTGGTGCTGATTACAAGAGTTTAGTCTTCGGAGTATAACAAAGTAAAAGTAATAAGTAAAGAATGAATGTGTTTGATTTTTTTTTTCACATTATGATTGTACTTCAATGAATTGGGAAGGCAAAAGAAATACAGACCTTGCTTGATATTGTTTTCCATTGTTTTAAACTAAAAAATCTGTACATAGAAAAAAACGTTTTCCATTTTGGGTGGTTTTAAAATTAATATGATTAGTATAAGAATACTTTTTTTATACAATTGAAAATATACATTTAAAAACATTGAAAATATATTTTTTTAGTTAAATATGTACAAATTTGAAACCTTATAAATTTGAAAACATTGAAAAACAAAATTGAAAACTGGGTGATTATGTGATATCGATATGTTTTTAGATTTTCTTTTAGTTTTAATATTTAAAATTTAAAGTGGATAACTTGAGTTTCATACAAATATGTATTCCATGTATTATATGCGGGACCGGACTGGGGCTCGATATAGTGTAGGACTGGCCCGAGACTGGTTTTTGGTCACACTCAATGAGCCTTGGCTCGGTCAATGTTACCAGGTCCGAAGGTATAGTTAGTAGAGATGGGGACTCAGTCCGGTTCCAATGATCAAATATTCCTCCTCCGGTCCTCCCCTATTTAGCTGTTGGAAGGCTCGTTTTGAATGTTGTAAGAGCCTCTAAAAATGTTTAGTTGAGGGTAGGGGGATTGGGGAGCCTAAAAGAATTCTATAAATATTCACTCATTAAAAAGAATCTTACACCTTCATTCTAGTATTCTATAATCTCCTTCTCTTTCTGCTACTACGTATTTTTTATACTCTACTCTTCATCTTTACATTTACTAGTACTAGTATTACATCTGTATGGTGCACAAAAGATATAAGAATATATAATGAAAAAGTCAAAAGTATGTATGTGCTCCACTAACAACAAGCAAGTAATCCCACATACAATTTAGGATTAAAAGCTATCTAGGACATAAATATTATATTAAATTGTGTATTTAATAGTGCAATTTTTCAGTTGATTTATGAATTATGAATTTATTATCCCACATACAATTTAGGATTAAAAGCTATCTGACTTAAATAAATAAGAGAATACAAATTAATAATCTAAATAATTTAGATTATTTATATAATCTAAATAATCTAAGAGAAAATATTCTTAGATTTTTTTATTTATATAAATAAATAAAAAAAAATTAATAATCTAAAAATAAATAAATAAATAATCTAAATAATGTTTTTCGGAGTACATGGCATTTTTATAGTTGACACGGGGCAACATAGGCCTGGACTCAGGCTGGGTGGCCAGACCCGAAACCGGCCCGAACCGGCACTGTTCCGGCCCGGCTCGGTGGCCCGGTCAGTGACCGGTCAGGGTAGGCCCGACTCGCGGGTGATCCGGTCCGGGCTCGGGCCCTTCAAATGGCGAACCGGCCCAACTGGGCCGGGCCCGGTCCGGGCCGGCAACGACTATTTTTTTAATTAAAAGGGCTATTAGCCGTTGGGAATAATCCCAAACGGCTCTATAGCCGTTGGAGGGCTAGGAGGGGGGGGGGGGGGGGTCCGGGGGGTTTTGGGGTGGGTGGGGGGTGGGGATATAAAAAAAACCTATCTATACTCCTATTTTCTATACATTTTTTACACCACCTTCAATCATCTCCATCTTCATCTTCTCCAAATTTCTCTACATATATATTATTTATATAATTATTATTATATCAACTTATATATTAATTATCTACTTATATACATATATTATATTACTAATATTTATTATCTACTTAATATATTTATTATCTACTTATACATCTCTATCTTATTAATATTTACTTTGATATCTACTTATTATCTATATTTATTGTTATTTACTTATGTATATTAAAGTATTAGATATAAGTCTATTACTCATCTTATAGTAATATACTTATATATTATATACTATAAACATTATATTATATATTACTTATACAATTATATTAGTTACACTTGAATTCATAGTAATTAAATTCATCGTATTAGTTAATTTTTACATTTCTTATTATCCTAATTTAGTTAATTAATACTTGTCTCGTTTTTTCTATTACTTACATTTTTTTTAATTGTTACATTTTTCATTAAAGTATAAAACTAGTTAATTGTTACATTTTTCATTTCCCTATTAGTTAATTTGTTAATTGTTGCATTTATCATAAAAGTATAAAACTAGTTAATTGTTACAATTTTCATTTCCTTAATAGTTAATTTGTTAATTGTTGCATTTATCATAAAAGTATAAAACTAGTTAATTGTTACTATAATCATTAAACTATACAACTAGTTAATTGTTACATTTTCATTTCCTTATTAGTTAATTTGTTAATTGTTGCATTTTTCATTAAAGTATAAAACTAGTTAATTGTTACATTTTAATAAATTACTTGTTATTTTAATAAACACACTGTTTTCAAAAAATAAATAAATAAACACACTTGTTATTTTAATAAACACACTCCAAGTATTCGAATTTCGTTACTCCTATTTTAATAAATTAAATACACTTGTTGTTTTTATTAAAGTACTTGGAAATTTGCTATAATTTTATTAGTCGTATTTTATTATTACTATAGTACTCATATTAAAACATTTGATATATTATAATATTTGTTACATTTTAAAGATGGACCGTGGTAGACATTTTGTAGATATGGGTAATCTCCAACGCAACCGAGGGAAGAAGATTGCGACAACTCATCCTAGTTTACGCAAAGGTAAAGGGCGGGCCGAGTCTTCTTCTCAAAGTCGAGAAGATTTTGAAACGGGATACCAAAGGCGAGATGAGGATGCGATGTCCGACGAGCAACTACAACAACTATTGGCGCAAAATGATGGTCGCTTTTTCCAACAACAAAACAACCCGGAGTCCATTGACGAAGAGGAGCTCGAGGATGAGGATGAAGAGGAGGACGAGGGGGCGACGGGACTCACGACACCCCGGATGATGAGCAAGAGTTGGAGGGCGGTTCATCCCAAATTGGTAAGAAATCTAAATCTCTTATTATAGAAAATAATTTTACAAAGACGAAAGACAAATAAACCGAGAAATGGTACGCAAGTTGCAATCATTGCAATAAGGTGTATAGCTTGGGAACTTCCGGCGGATACGGGAGCCTCAAAAGGCATCTTAAGTCCGCGCACTTGGTGGAGTATGCGAAAATAGAGAAAGGCAAGGGGAAGCAAACACATATATCGAGGTTTGCTAATGACCAACCTTTTGGTAATTTCCAATACAATGATGCACAAAATTTGACTGGTATGGCTAACTTACTTGTTGAAGAAAATTTGCCTTATTTGTTTTCTAAAAGTGTTGCTTTTAAAGATTATGCACAAACTTGTTTAAATCCTCAATTTAGAGGTTATAGTCGCAAAACGGTTAAGAAAGAAATTATAAGGCTTTATCGTGCGGAAAAGGATAGGTTACAATTTTTTTTTTTTGCAAACTTTGATGGTTGTGTTACTATTTGTTCTGACATTTGGGAGGATACTTATCATAATTTACATTATTTGAGTCTTACTGCACATTTTATTGATAATGATTGGAATTTGCATAAACGCGTTCTTGCTTTTCGTGAATTTAATGATCGTCACACTGCTGAACATATTTTTATTTTGATTGAACGTATTTTAAATGAGTATAATTTGATTGATAAGGTGTTTGCTATAGGTTTTGATAATGCTACTAATAATATTTCTGCTATACCTAGATTGCGTGAATTGTGTGGTTCTAATACTTTGATGGGTAGATTTTTTCATCAACGATGTGCATGCCATGTTATAAATTTATGTGTGCAAGAATGTCTAAAAGCGTTAGGAGATGCTATGGAGGTAGTCAAGGGGGGATTAGACGTATTTGGGGTAATGGTCAACTTAAATTAAAATGGAAAAATTATTTGATTGAAAGAGGTGTGAAATATGTTGCTTTTCCTAAAGATTTGTCTATTCGCTGGAATAGTACTTATAAATTAATTAAAGTTCTTCTTAGATATAAAGAATATTTTCCTGCTTTTTTAAGACAATACGATAACTATATTTTAAACTCCGCTCACATCGACACTTGCGAAAAAATTTGTAATGTTTTGATATTTTTAATAATGCAACTGAAAGTTTTAGTCATGTTTATAAACCCACCTCAAACGAATTTATTCGTGAAGTTGTTAATCTCGCCGGTGCTTTTAAGGTATTTGAGAATACCGCTTACGTGAGTTATTTTTGTGGTTTTATGAAGGAAAAGTTTTTTAAATATTATGCACATATTCCGCATATTTATGGTATTGCATTTATTGAAAATGTTCATCGAAACGGAGGCCTAAAATTTCAGAGAATTTAGAAACCGAAAATGAGATGAGTCTATTCTCTATTTTTTTTATTTTTTTTTTACTCCAGGGGGGTCTGGGGGGAGCCTGGAGTAATCAGGGTTGAAACCCACTCCATTGAGTCTATTCTCTATTTCGAAATGAAAATGGGAACAACCAGTTTGCTCACACTCATCTAATTCAACCAAATTACCCAGCAACAAGTGTAATAATTGCCCCCAACAAGTGATCTCCTTAGCAGATAAGAATTTCCCAAAGACTGTCTCACTAAACAATTGAAGTTGAACAGGTAGAAGTTTGGACTTAAGAAGCTCTATTGAGTCATAAAGCCTTGAGAAAGTATTGACTTTCCTGTTTCAAATTTCCTTATAAACCAATCACTTGTCTGCCAAGCGCTTGTATTTCTGGTAAAAGAAAACAAAATTTATAAATGGTAAGTACATGATAAAACTGAAGTATTGGACATCATGCTTCATTAAAAACAAAATTGAAAGGCAGAGGTTTTTTTTATATTTTATAATAAATTTACAGGATTAGCATTATTCATCAACGCTAAGCGACTTGAAACACGGCGTGATGGTGTAGTCACTGGAGGAGATGTAAACTCACTGTCCGACATTTCTAAAATCAAAACAAATATATAAAATTCAGTTAAATGAAAACAATTTCCTAACAGAAATTAACAACACATAAAGTTAAACAAAGTAAAGAACTAAATGGAGATGAACATTACAGAGTAGTAGATATAAACTCAAAATAGATTAAGATTCTTCATAAATGTAGCAGGTAATTACAAGGCAAAAGTATTATACATCAGCAAACATAATCCTACTTTAAGTTCTACTGAATAGTGACCAATCACAATACAGACCTAAGTGAAGGTAATAAACACCATGTTCTACATAAGATAAATGCAAATTGGTAAGAAATAAAGCTGAATGAGAAGAACAAAAACACAGTAGAGCTGCTATACAATAAATAATACGAAGGAAACAATGTCAATGAAAGGTATTCTCAAAAATAAAAAAAAGGACAATTATAGCAACATAGTCAAATATATAAACCACAGAAACTTAGTAGAATCAAATTCGGCAATAGAAATAATGCAATAACGATAATCTGATCGCAAATCAAACACAAAAATAAAATTCGCAATTAAATGTATTTTGTCGTGCTTTATGAATGGAAAAGTGTACTGACCGCAATAACGGATGATTACAAACTTCAGGCAATCGGAATCAACTGGAAGGAAGATGGAGGAGAAAATGAAGAAAAAACATGTTGAAAGAGAGTCGAGAGAGAAGTTGAGAGATGAGCGTGTTCAGAGTGAGAGAGCATGTGTAGACGATGGAGTTCAGAAGTGCGGAAACGGCTAGGAGGGGTATATTCGTAAGTTCACTGTGTTGGTAAAAGGGCCGGGCCACATTTAGTAAGTTTTCCGGAAACCCACGGGTATTACCGCTGGCATTATTTCTAATTTTTTACCCTCCCCGCTTTCTCCTCTTCTATCATACGAATAACGAATTGAGCATATCTTCTTTCTTTTTTCTTTCATTCTTTCTTCCTCTTTAGTTCTTGCTCCTCCTCCATCATCACCATCTCTTTCATTTTCTTTCCTTCTCTCTTTTTCTATCTTTTTATCTTTTGTTCATACTTCATCGTCTTCATCATCTTCCATCTTCATATTCACGGAAAAAATTCTTGTTTGAAAATAATCAAAAATTCGCCGAAAGTCACCGGAAAATTATATTCGCCAGAAGAAACACTAAACGAGTCTTATTTGAAGAAGAAGAAGAAAAAAATGGAGATCTTATTTATGCATTTTACTTATGTTATAGTCCTATTTAAAGAAGGGGGTTCAAATAAAAAGGAGTCTTAACGTGTCAAATAATAATTAATTTCAGTCATCCAAATTGTCAAATAAAAAGTAGTATTAACATGTCAAACCATTATACCATAAATCTCACCTTTCACAAAGATAATATTTTGTAAAGATAAGAAAATAACTTGGAATAGTAGGTGTAGATGGTAAGTCGCCAAACGGTTGGGCGACTTATAAGTCGCCATTCGGTTTGACGACTTATAAGTCGCCATCCGGTTCATCAATTTGTCTAAATGTAAAAATTATTTTAAATTTAAATAAGAACCATCTCCTTCCCTCCGATCCCCTCCAAAATCCCCCAACCATACTGGCCGTCAGAGAATCAATGTACTTCTTCAGAATATGAATTTCATGAGCTTGATATATTAACTCCAAGAGTTAGGCTAGATGTTGTTAGTAATTCCTCAACAATATTGTTTATAGCCTTATAATAATAACAAGGAGTATATTGTATGGGAAGTTTTTTGTAGATAAAAGGTATTTTGTCGTACGAATATTTTTTGGTAGAAAGAGTTATTGGCGAGTGATTGGTAGATGCGTGGAATCTAAGCTGAGGATGGGACGACATGCACATGGGCAAATTAAAGAGAAGTGGAATTGAAGCAGAAACATCATAATGCTCTGGTCAATCTAGCTCGATCAGATTCTGATCGGAGAAAACATTAAGAAAGAAAGATGAGTTCTCTCAATACTTCCTTTTCCGGCCGCCGCACCTACCACATAGCCATGTATCCCTGGTTTGCACTCGGCCACCAAATCGCATTCTTCCGCCTGGCCAACAAAATAGCCACTAAAGGTCACAAGATCTCCTTCTTCGCCCCTAAGAGCTCCCAACTCATGCTTCACAGTTTCAACCACCACCCACACCTCATTTCCTTCGTCCCCGTGGCCGTCCCTCACGTCCCGGGTCTCCCCGCCGGAGCCGAGACCACCGCCGACGTCCCCTCCTCTGCTTTCCATCTCCTCATGGAAGCAATGGACATGACACAAGACATCATCGAAACAGAGCTCTTGACCCTCAAACCCGACATGGTCTTCTTTGACTTCACCCACTGGATACCCGCAATGGTGCGCAGAATCGGCGGCGGCGGCATGCGATCTGTGTGCTACCGCACCGTTAGTCCTGCCATGAATGCCTACGCTATCTCCCCGGAACGCATACTTCCGTTAACAGAAGCCGACATGATGGAAGCTCCGCCCAGTTATCCTGAGAAATCCATCACCCTGCGTGCCCATGAGGCGCGTGCCTTCACAGCCGGAGCCACCGCGAAGTTTGGCGGCGACATCAGTTTCTTCGACAGGCTCTGCACCGGATTCAGGGATTGTGATGCCATAGCGTACAGTACATGTCGGGAGCTTGAAGGGCCATTTTGTGACTACATGGAAGCCCAGTATAAAAAACCTGTCCTGCTCGCTGGCCCGGCCCTACCGGTGGCGCCTCCCAGCGCCACCGTGGACAAAAGCTGGTCGGACTGGCTGGGGAAATTCAAGAAAGGCTCCGTTATATACTGTGCATTTGGGAGCGAATGCATTCTGAAGATGGATCAGTTCCAGGAACTACTATGGGGTCTTGAGCTTACAGGAATGCCGTTCTTTGCTGCACTGAAAACACCGTCCGGTGCAGACTCCATTGAAGCCGCCATTCCAGAAGAACTGAAAACAAAACTACATGGAAGAGGGATTGTGTGCGGGAAATGGGTTGAACAGCAACTGTTTCTTCAGCACCCGTCGGTGGGTTGCTTCGTGACTCACTGTGGGTGGGCTTCACTCTCAGAAGCACTGGTGAGTGAGTGCCAGATTGTGCTGTTACCGCATGCAGGAGATCAAATCATCAATGCGAAGATAATGAGTTTGAGCCTCAGAGTTGGGGTGGAGGTGGAGAAAGGGGAAGAGGACGGGCTGTTCACGAGAGAGGGTGTGTGCAAGGCGGTGAGAGGTGTGATGGATGAGGAGAGTGAGACGGGAAGAGAGACCAGAGCTAACCATGACAGGTTGAGAGAGTTGTTGCTGAACAAAGACCTAGAGTCAAACTACATTGAACTTTTCAATGAGAAACTGCATGCCCTCTTTTCTTGATCATTGTTTTGGTTGGAATAATTAGGTGACTATATATCTCGTTGAGTTTGGTGCTTTGGTTTTTCTTTCGTCTTACTATGGCGTTATATGTATTTGTTGTTGAACGGAGTTTGTATGTGTTTCTTTTTATTGTTGATTGGTGTGGATTAGCTTAATTGTTTGAAGGAATAAATTGTTGGGAATCTGTAAATATCATAGGAATGTCAATATAGTTTTTTCCTAGGAGTAAATTACTCTTAAATCATCCTACAACATTGAAGTATTAAGATACAAAGATGTAACACCTAATGTGCTAGATTGCTCTGCCAACAAGTCTTTAAATGGAATGAAATATTTTTGTGGGAGGTGGATATTCAAAACCAACTTTGAATGTATAGAGGGGGAAGGATGACTATGATATGGGATCTCAAAAGTGTGGCTTGTGACATCTTGGATTTTGGGCTCTCAATTTATCCATTGCATAGCCAAGTGTTTAATCACTCAACTATATTCTGTTGTCACCATGGTCTATGCTGTTTACACAATAAGGGGGAAAAGAGAGCTGTGGGATCCTGTTACACTTGGTCAAACTGTTGGTGACTTCAAATGTACTCTTTCACTTAAGGAGAGAATTGGAAGTGGGGAACCATTAGCCTAAGAGATGGTGGGCTTGGGAGGGTGTATGGATACGTTAGGCCTTGAGGATGTTCCATCTAGTGGGGGTAATTGAGTTATTTCATACTCCGTATTATGTTTTTTTTTTAAATGGAAATGAGATTTTTTTTGGGATATACAGAGTATAAAACAGGAAATTGAAAAGTGTTTTTTGGACGGAAGGAGTATATTTATAGCTGCTGCAACTGATGATTGCAGACATATGATGACAATCATGACATGATTGTTGGAGTAACATTCATTATCGAGACAGTGACCTAGAAGCTAAGTAAGGATCCATCCTTATTTGTCCATTATTGTCTGTCTGTGGATGTGTCTTGATCTGATTCCAGATTAGCAATAAACGGGCTTCCAGCAAGGATGATCAGAATGTGAAGCTATCCCGTCCTCAACATGTATGCACATTTTTGTTCTTCCATTATTGTGATATGTTTTTCCATATATAGGTTTTCTAGTGCCTTAATATTAGAGAAAAACCAACATCTCTGTGATATGCGCAAAAGAGCACCACATCAAGCAAGATGCCTTACACTCACTACTCAATTTAGAGATTTTTTTGTAACACCAAAATTCGTGACTTTTGGTCCAAAATATCTTTACATAACTTACATTATGAGTTAATTGTTACAAATTTCCAACATTTGCAATGAAGCCAAACATTCATTATGTTTTTGGCTTGGAATAAAGCAAAATGACTTATTAAACTGTCTGCGCTTCTTTGTTATGAAGCACCAGCCACTCCATGCAATTTTCGACACAATTTTCACTATGGGTCATCCGGAAACAGTCTCTCTGTGCTTTAGCTAGAATAGGGGTAAGTTTGCGTATATCCGACCTTTCTTTACCCCACCGAAGGTGTGGGGTCCTTTGCGGCACTGGGGTAATGATGATGATGAGTTTATTGTTACACCCAAAGCTATTAGGCTAAGAAAGAGATGTTTGGATGTCAACAAGCAAAAAATAACGGATATTGAACGTGTTGGCCGGCAACTCCAAAACACCCCTGAATACATTACTTGCAATGTCTCACACATAATCTACTTCTGATATAATCAGACGCAAATAGTCAATGGATATTGGCAAGACAGTTTTTTTTTGTTTGTAACCCAGATGAAATTTCTTAGCTATGACTATAATATATCTCGCTTCACTTGGCTTCATGTTCCTCATAAGGGAGTCGATGAGTTGAAGTTTTCCGGAATATGATGCCCGTGTTTGATGACTTTTGCAGATTGTTGTTTAAACGGAGTCAAACTGCTTGCATACACGTATTCACTATTCAATGTTGAAAAGAAACAAAAATGAAGAACTAATTTTTTTTTTGAGAGCAAAATGAAGAACTATTATATGCAAACAAAACATTGTTTTAAAAGACACCCTATTTTAAAGTAAAGAAAGTAATTTTTACTCATATTTGGGGAAGATGATATGATCGGCAGACCGGCTCATCACCGTTCCACATCCAACCGGGGCACATCGCCGGTCTCCATCAACTAGGACTGCACATCGGGCGGGTTGGGTTGGGTTTGCTATATTTTTTGGGTCTACCCAATTTATTCGGGTTTGCTATTTACCAACCCGGCCGTCGGGTATTGAAAGGAATTTATTCCGGGTTAAATCTTTAATATGGGCAACTAGTTTATAAGAGTACACCATGCATGCAATATGAATCTCGATTAACTTGTTTCCAAAATACACAAACAAATTCAAGTACTTTTTATAAGAGTAAACTTAGGGAAATAGTATCAAAACATTCTCGCGTGAAGGAAATTAATTTAGAAGCAAATGTGTGTGTGTGTTGTGTGTTGTGTGTTGTGTGTGTATACTATCAAAATGGTAAATGTTTATAATGCTAAAATCATAGTCTTAGATAGAGCATATCGGTCTTAAATAGAAATTATTCTACTAAACTTTGTAGCATACAACAATAACAACAACGGGTCCGCTAACATGAATCGATACATGATATCACCAAAAGGAAAAGAAAGAAAATAAAGATAAAAAAGATAAGCTATTATAAAAAAAATATAATATAAAGGAGATGAATATACATATAAAAGATAAAATAAAAAGGATAAAGTAATCTAAAAAACATTATAATTGTGAATATAGGTTAATATCCTCGATTTATGTCAATGCTCTTTATGCACACAAGCTTGTATGTTCTTATTAAAATGTAGTACTAATTTTTCTTAAAGACTAACATAACCTTACTCCGTTAAAGAAATTAACTTTACCAAGTCACATTCCATTAACGTTATTATGTTAGTGCATTATCACTGCCTTCACAAATGTTCAGGTCAGGAGTTCCTGACCGGAACCGCCGTCCGGACCGCGGTGTTTGGCCGCCTTCCCGGTGGTTTTTTTTGATGAAATTTTTATGACATGTTCTCCATCAAGTCTAGTTTATCCACAAAAAAATTCAGCCAAAAACTCAATCGGGAAGGTCGTCAAATAATTTTTGCAAGTTAACTGGTCCGGAATATGTATTTTCTGGACCAGTTAACTTGAAAAAATCATTTGACGACCTTCCCGATTGAGTTTTTGGCTGAATTTTTTGTGGATAAACTAGACTTGATGGAGAACATGTCATAAAAATTTCATCAAAAAAAGCCACAGGGAAGGCAGTCAAACGCCGCGGTCCGGACGGCGGTTCCGGTCAGGAACTCCTGACCGGATCATTACTCTCACTGCCTTTATGACTACCACCTCAATGTTTTCAATATAATCCTACGCGAATGAATAACTATTTTGGTGTAGTAACCTTTTTATGAACTGTTCTTTGTTATGCTATTATCTACAAATGACGCATCAAATACAAAGGCATAATTAATACTCCGTATACAGGGCTTAACGATTGGATTGTAACGGAAGTCAAGGAGGAAAAGAGAAAAACTATATGATATAATAATGAGAGCATAATGTACAAGAGTGTGTTGCTTTGTGTTACACCAACACATTTAATATGACAAAAACACCCCAACCTTCATTGGTATTTATAATATTTTAGATAATTAGATTAGACTAGTAGTATGTAGTACTAGTATTGATTTTATTTTGAGGCACACAACGACGCCGTCACTATATATTAGTCTTAATTTTAGCAATATTCTCATGATAATAAGCATATACAATGATACAAAATGTAATTTCGTTTAACACAAAAACAACATAGTACACAAATGGATAAACCAATTGGATCAAATCAAAGTGATACTAGTAATATGGATGGAGATGTAAATGGAATAACCGTGTACAGAGCAATAGAAATGATCAAGCAAAAAGAGCATCCAGTTTCTCATGGAAATGGTCAATGTACTTTGACTCGAGATCTTTGCTCAGCAGCAACTTCCTCAACCTGTCATGGTTAGCTCTGGTCTCTCTTCCGGTCTCACTCTCTTCATCCATCACACCTCTCACTGCCTTGCACACACCCTCTCTCGTGAACAGCCCGTCCTCGTCTCCTTTCTCTACCTCCATCCCAACCCTCAGACTCAAACTCATCATCCTCGCATTGATGATTTGATCTCCTGCATGCGGTAACAGCACAATCTGGCACTCACTCACCAGTGCTTCTGAGAGTGAAGCCCACCCACAGTGAGTCACGAAGCAACCCACCGACGGGTGTTGAAGAAACAGTTGCTGTTCAACCCATTTCCCGCACACAATCCCTCTTCCTTGTATCTTTCTTTTTAGTTCCTCTGGAATGGCGGATTCAATCGAGTCTGCATCGGACGGTGTTTTCAGTGCAGCAAAGAACGGCATCCCGGTAAGCTCGAGGCCCCAGAGCAGTTCCTGGAACCGATCCTTCTCCAGAATGCATTGGCTCCCGAGCGCACAGTATATAACCGAGCCTTTCTTGAATTTCCCCAGCCAGTCCGACCAGCTTTTGTCCACGGTGGCGCTGGGAGGCGCCACCGGTAGGGCCGGGCCAGCGAGCAGGACAGGTTTCTTAAACTGCGCTTCCATATAGTCACAAAACGGCCCTTCAAGCTCCCGACATGTACTGTACGCTATGGCGTCACAATCCCTGACTCCGGCGCAGAGCCGATCGAAGAAACTGAGGTCCCCGCCGAACTTCGCGGAGGTTCCGGCGGTGAGTGCACGCGCCTCATGGGCACGCAGGGTGATGGTTTTCTCCGGAAAACTGGGCGGAGCTTTCATCATGTCGGCTTCTGTTAACGGAAGTATGCGTTCCGGGGAGATAGAGTAGGCGTCCATGGCAGGACTAACGGTGCTATAATACACAGATCGCATGCCGCCGTCGATTCTGCGTGCCATCGCGGGTATCCAGTGGGTGAATTTAAAGAAGACGATGTCGGGTTTGAGGGATAAGAGCTCTGTTTCGATGGTGTCGTGTGTCATGTCCATTGCTTCCATGAGGAGATGGAAAGCAGAGGAGGGGACGTCGGCGGTGGTCTCGGCGCCGGCGGGGAGCCCCGGGACGTGAGGGACGGCGACGGGGACAAAGGAGATGAGGTGTGGGTGGTGGTTGAAACTGTGAAGCATGAGTTGGGAGCTCTTAGGGGTGAAGAAGGAGATCTTGTGACCTTTAGTGGCTATTTTGATGGCCAGGCGGAAGAATGCGATTTGGTGGCCAAGTGCAAACCAGGGATACATGGCTATGTGGTAGGTGCGGCGGCCGGAAGGGGAAGTATTGAGAGAACTCATCTTTCTTTCTTAATGTTTTCTCCGATCAGAATCTGAGCTAGATTGACCAGAGCGTTGGGATCGATCGAATTGAAGAGGCCAGGTTTAGTAGGTGATGATCTGAGGAGCTATTTAAATGAGTCATTTTTTCTTTTTGGATGTGTCATGTAATATAATTGATGCTTCTGCTTCAATTCAACTTCTTTTTGGTCGTCCGATCCTTTGCTTAGCTCCCACGCATGTACGTGTCATAACATTTTTCTGCCTATCACTCGCCAAGAATTATTCTTCCCGTGAATAACTCTGTTTACAAAAAAAATCGTAGGGAAAAATGCTTTTTATCTGCTAAAAATTTCCCATATAATAAACTATTACTACCTCCGTCCCAAATTGTTTTGCAAAGTCAACATTTTTTGGTCAACTAATAATAAAAGTCAATCCTTTCAATCGATACTTAATTCAATTTTTAGTAATTAAAATTTACATATTGAGAAACTACATTGAAATCTCTTCGAAGTTGCAAACTCCAAATTAGAATATAATTAAAAATTGGTATCCTAATTAAGCGAATAAAATGAAACTGTTTGACCAAGAAAAGTCAAATTTGCAAATCAATTTTGGACGGAGGGAGTATTAGAAAAAGCATCTCTAGGCTCGAGCCTATAATTATTGTTGAGGTAAAAGGACTTGGAAGACAAATTTTACTAGCTTGGTCATGAATGGTTCACTATGACTTTTCTTATCTTAGTTGATAGCAAACTTTGAACAATGATTTTAATTATTATATTTATATCTAAATAAATTTTCTTTACACTTGCTTGGTAATCATTGGCGGAGGTAGGGGAGGGCCCTACTGGGCCATGGCCCAGTGTAGATCTGGACAAACCTTTTACGAAATATTTTAAAAAATGTATATTGGCCCAACAGATAATATTTTGGCCCAATGTTTTTTAAATCTGGCCCATCCCTATTCTTTACCCTGGCTCCGCCCCTGTAATGGTAATAGTCCTAAAACCAAGATAAGTTTTGCAATAGAGAGGAGCGGTGATGGGAAACTCTAGCCTCCTTCTCCTCTTCTTTTCTTCTTTTCTTCTCTTTTTTCAATCTCTTATGTCTTCAATCATGAAAAGGTTTCATGTAATCTGTATTTTCAGTTCTACATATACGTTTATTTCCTAACGTTGTCTAGGGGTTGGGACGAAGTGTCGCTCGACAGCTTTATCTTTCCCGTCATTATCGGTCGGGTGTTCTTGTGTGCTAGTAAAAGGTTTGTACCAGCTTTTTCATCAATCATGAATCTTGATGTGTTCTGCATCATAGAGGCCGATCGCCCCCTCCTCAACCACCATCGATCCAGGAAAATGGAATTGCAAGGATTGCTTTCATTTCGGTGGCTGGTGAAACCGGAATAATTTATGAGTTTGGCTCCTTACCAGTGGGTAGAAAAACCGACAAGTTTAATGATGATCTCAGATAGAGGTAAAAGTCTAGAGGGGGGGGGGGGGGGGTGAATAGACTTTTAAAGCTTTTTCAACATTAAAAACTTTCCCTACTAGATATGATGATCAATAACCTTTTGAGAGATTAAAGATACACAACGGAAGTCTTGGCCTCTATGTAAGCAATATATATAACAACTTTCTATTTAGTAAGTGGACAAGGAAGAAGTCTGAGAGACTATCAGATAAGTTTCATGGTTTCAGAAGAACTCAAGTAGAGTGGTTGAGTGAGTTTTGAACTTCTTTATGAGGGCAGTTGGCTTGGCAGTTTGGTAAGCAGTGGACTAAGTGGTGAGGTAAGTGTAAAGTACTGCTGAGACTACTGCGAAGGAAATTTATATAACTTTGAGACTTCTGTTTGTAATGGAGTATTTCTGATGAGTGTAGACGACTTTAAAACATTTAGGTGTCTGTAAGAAAGTGTTTAGACGGGTAGTTTATTTGGCAGTGGGGTGAGCAGTAGAGTGGGCAGTAGACTGCTGCCGAGGTTACTGCTCAGCCAATTGCTTGATTTAAAAAGTGCTTGGTGTGTGCTTTGTTGAATGAAAATGAATCAACACATGATATATCCTGGTTCAGAGGTGGTGTAATCCTCCTACGTCCAGTCCCACCCTCTTTCAGATGGATTTCCACTAATGTATTAAGCCCAATACACTTAGTGCCAATCTGGCCTTTATCACACAACTAGCTCAGACTGAAAGGTGTTTCACAAGGAGTACACACCACTCCAAGTTACTCAATCCTTAGATTTTCTCAATTGATCCAGTGGGGATCAAAAGGTACTCTATTCTATTCATCCACATTTAGGACTAGATAACACTGTCCTTCTAAGTGTTTACAACAATTTGTAAAATAACAAAAATTCTAGCCTCCAACTAAGAACTAAACTTCCAGAATGTAGCAATGAGAATTTTAGCTTGGAAGTTTAGTGAAACATGAGTCTAAGCAGAGAGTAAAGTATGAATTAAGCACTTTCTCTTTTGCTAGATATCTCTTGAATGCTCGATATGATTTACTCTGCTTAGAAGGTTCTCAAAAACTTGGTTTTCAACTCATGCTTATGCCTGTATTTATAGGCATCTCCGATTGATTAATCTCCTCCGTTGGTTGAGAGAATTTAATCTTTGACGTCGAAAGTATTGTACTTTCGTCTTCTTGTGTTGGAGCAGTTTATCTTCTCAGAGCTGCAATAGGATCCATTTGCAAGGTTATCTTCACAGTATGCGAACCCATACTTTAGGCCTTCATGTACTAATCACTTTTTGGCTTTGTATGCAACCATGCGTGTGTAGTGTATTGTGTATACTGTGCTCAATTTAGGACTTTGTGACTTAGCCTTTTGTATTAAATAAATTGGTACTGGTAGGATTTAAATATCCTTTTAAGGTAAAGGAAAATTACCTTATTGCTTTTTATGTTTCCAGTAAAATTTATTTGGTACAAAAATTGTACATTTTAATTTGTCACAATAGACCATTGAAAGTGACTGTTTTAATCTCAAATAAATTTATACTGGATGGATTTAAATATCCTTTTTAAGGTACAAACATTTACCTTATTGCATTTTATATTTCCAGTAAAATTTATTTGTTACAAAGATTGTACATTATTTTTGTCACTTGAATACTAGTTAACTTGTTTTTGTACCTTCTCTTTTTGTTTCTTTTGTTTATGGTACGGTTAACTTTTCTTTTTCTTTTTGTACTCTTTTCTTTTTATGAGCACTTTATCTGCTAGATATGGTGCACATTACAATTACACAATGCGGGACAAGTAGTAGATTAGTCTAGTACAGGAATAAAAGTCTAATAAAAAAGGAGGGTGGCATCATCAAAACTATTACATTGAATATCAAAATCTAGAGGACCTAACATTTAATAATTCCTTTTGGTGGCTGGTCAAATCGGACCTATTTCGAGCAGCATGAGTAGTCACACTGCGGTAGGAGTCTACATGGTTGCAGGATTAGCAAACATGAGCTCCTATGCAGAGCTTTTTTGTTCTTTGTCTCACCCTAGTGTAGCATTGAACATTATAAGTGTAATGCTTCGATTTTTTATGATTATGTGTCTTGTTACCCTATCAAAAATTAATTAAGTTTTTTTTTTCAAAAAAATACATTTTCTTTAAGCAATATTTTAAAAAAATCTCCTATACGAAATACAGAGTATATACTCTCCCTTCGCGCATCGCGCATGATATAACTAGTATTTTAGTTAACGATTGCTTTACCCTAGCGAGAGCTTGGGGTTTGGATTTTGCCGATGAAGTCTTCGTCGTCTTCGTGCGGCACTGGGTATTGACGCGGCTATGGCGTCATTTTTGTGCGGCTTGGACATCTGCGGTAGCAAGGCGATGGAGGATGCTTCAAACGGCAGACGCAAGGTTGGCTGTGACCGAGAGGAAGAGTAGGTGGGTGATCTCCTACGAATAGATGATGATAGGGCTTCTGATTCCGACTCTTGGGCGATCACGAGAGAGGTAATCCAACGAGCGACGAAGGTCCGGCCTCCTCCTGAGCCACCGCCAGGGATTGCACGAGGTGCTAGGGTTCAATACTTTTACTTTGCTTATTTAATTTTTCTCATGTTTTGTCCTCCTCCATTGAGACTTTATTATTTTATCATTTGATTTCTCATTACTGTTTATGTTGTTAGGTTTGTCAGTTTGTTTGGGATTTTAGCCTTTGTTCATGTCATTGGGTATGTTTGGATCTTTGGAGACAGAGATGGTTGTGCCAAGCCCGGTACATGGTTAGCGATTCGTGTTTCTTTTTCTGGGGTGACCGTCTCTGGGTCTGACCATAGGGTTTACGGTCGTAGTTGTTGGTGTCTCGTTGGTGTTAGATTTATTTTTCCTTTCATTGATGTAATGATACTGAGACTTATATGATATGAATAGAGGTTAGTTTTCGTTCAAAAAAAATATGGAGTATATACTCCGTAGTAAGGTGAGGTAGGGATTTGAACGTGTTGGCCGGCAACTCAAAAGTCCGTTTAGTACGTAGTACATGACTTAATGTCTCGCACATAGGATTTGTTTGCAAGTGTTTGTGTTTAAATAAAAACATTTTTTGGGAAAAAGTGATTAATAGTAAAAGTTGATAATGTTTGTAAAATAAGTGCTTTTTGTGTAATAGAAAAAATAAAAAGTAGATTCTACACGAAAGCCGAGAAAGTAAAAGTTGGTAGTGTTTGATAAAATAAGTGTTTTTTTCTTTAAAAAAAGCCACATGCACTTAAGTTAAGGTCAATGAATAGGTCAATGAATAGTACGACTAGTTCAAATTTCTGAGCTATGACTATATTTGGCATCATGTTCCTCATATGGGAGTCGACGAGTTGAAGTTTTTCAGAATTACCATATCTTTGTTTAATGACATTGATAACTTTTGCCGATTTGTTTTTTTAAATGGAGTCAAACTTCCATCGATTTTATTTTATTCAATGTTGAAAAAATAACAAGTGATACGTTTATCTGTACATGCAAAGAAAACATTGTTCGTGAAGACATTACTGCATTGTTATCTTTTTTGTTTGAGATTTGAGTTGTAAAGAAAACAAAGCACTTCATTCGTATTATTTTGAAAAAAGGGTCAAATAAGCCTATATACTATTATCAAAACATCACATAGACCCATATACTTAAAAAACAATCACACAAGTACATGTACTCTTAATAAACAATCAAACAAGTCCAATGACCGGTAAGCAACCTTTGATAGCAGGTTACAGTCATTTGCTTTATTTGTTTTTGTCTTTCCTTTTTTCTTTTGTTTCACCGCTGCACACTTGCACCTCTCTCTCCTTGTTAAGCTTCTTTTTCATTTAATCTTTTATCCTTTTTCTTTTATTTTTATTTGTTCACTCTTAGTCATCTCTCTGCACCCCACGACTCCATTTCTTTCGAATCCTCTAAATGTATTGTCTTTTTTTCCATTGTTTTTATTTTCTCATCCCAACGTTTTATATTTTAAGTTTTTTCCTTGTTTAATTTTTTTCATTTAACGCCTTTGATCCATAAATGCTTTGTACCCTTTGTTTTGCAATACTTCACTAAAAATCAAATTTCATTTAAATATGATTTTGAACGTTAAACTCAAATTAATACTATTTACTTTTAAAACAATAAGGTTGTAATTTCATACATGGTCACAAAAATATACAATTTTACGCAAATTTTCAAAATCCTTTACATCAATGATATATCATCTGTTGTTAAATATAGCTCATATACAAAAAAAATCAGTCTGAAAAATTCAATTTTCATGCATAATAATGTTTCAATGGGGTAAAAACTTTTTATACTTTTTGTATTGACGGAACTAAAGTCGTGTGTGCCTCAAACTAAATTCTACTAAACTAATACGTAGTATAGTGAAGTAAAATTTGTATCCACAGGGAAATTATTATTTTTCTTTTATGAAACTAGTAATTAAAAGAGGGTTTTTGGGATTGCTACTTTCCACTTGTTGATACTAGTAAATCACCCGTGTGATGCACGGTCGGTGAATTTCAGTCCAATTTTTTCTTCCTTCGAAATGTTTTCCACACTTCGGACGCAAAAGATTAATTGACAGTAAAAAAAATAAATTATTAGTCAATTACATCGTGCACAATTCAAAGACGAAATCATTCAAGGCCATTTTTTTTTGTCTTCAGCCACCCTTGTCACCGGAAAGTCCACCGGAAAAGTGATACTAGCGAAATCATTTTAAAAAAATAAATTAAACAGATCTGAAAAATCCAAAGACGGAGGTGGTTTGGAGGTCATTAGTCACATTTTTTAAAGCAATCTTTATTTTAATCATAAATATGTGCAGAGTAATTATTTCTAAAATTAAATCATAGACAAAAAATGTGTTGAAAAAATGTGTATAAAAATACAATTCTTCTCCATGTCTGAAAACATTTTATGTATGTGGCCTATCTTTATAGACAAGAAATCTATTTGAAAGATTCTGAAACTGTGCATAAAAATTATACAGTTTTTAGACTTTTCTCAACCATTTTGTGTCGTCTTACACATTTATTATTATGAAGGAATAATAATAATAATAATATATGAAAAAAGTGATACTCAACAAAAAGATAAACAAATGAAGAGAATAAATTACTAGATAACAACCTAGGGAAATGCAAACACAATAAAAGTATCCCTTTTTACAACCTTAATTGTTTTAAAAGTAAAAAAAAAGTATTAATTTCAGTTTAACGTTCAAAATCATATTTAAATGAAATTTGATTTTTACATTAGTGAAGTATTTCAGAACAAAGGGTACAAAGCATTTATGGATGAAAGGCATTAAATGAAAAAATGAAACAGGGAAAAAACTTAAAATACAAAATGTTGGGATGAGAAAATGAAAACAATGGAAAAAAAGACAACCCATTTAGAGGATTCGAAAGAAGTCGAGTCATGGGGTGCAGAGAGAGAAATGCGTAAGTGTGAAAAAATAAAAATAAAAGTAAAAGGAAAGATTAAATGAAAAAGAAGCTTAACCAAGAGGTGCAACTGTGCAGCGGTGAAACAAAAGAAAAAAGGAAAGACAAAAAAAGATAAACCAAATGATTGTAACCTGCTATCAAAGGTTGCTTACAGGTCATTGAACTTGTTTGATTGTTTATTAAGAGTACATGTACTTGTGTGATTGTTTTTGAAGTACATGGGTCTATGTGATGTTTTGATAATAGTATATGGGTTTATTTGACCCGTTTTCCTATTATTTTTAATATTTTTTGCCTTCAGCCGCTACAATACGGGTATCAAAGGTACACATAAGTTTTTCGAAAATACTACATTACATGTATTCGATCGGGCTTGACAAAGTTCGTATATATATCGTGATACCGGCTCACTAGCTATATTAAAACATAGATGAACTGTAAACACGAATGAACAATGATTTTTTTTGTGTGTTTCAATAGCAATGTGGTGTAACTTACGTTTAAAGAAATGTAACTCACGTTGATAGGAAATGTAACATGAGTCAAGTTGAAATGTAAGTTGTCTAAAATAAAATATAAGAAAAAAACATTGATTTCAATGTAAACATTGAAAAATTGATCCTAATTGCCCATTTTTGTAAATAATGAATATGTTTTTTTTTTAATATTAGCGCCATAAAAATGATGTAGTCAAAAAAATCATAGGCCGAGGGGGCATGTTGCTTCAGCTGGGCCGAAGTGGTACCACGTCGTCTATTCAAGTGAAGTTTTATTGGTTGGGAGGATGTTACTAGATGTGTTCTAGTTCTCAATGAAAGCATCAAATGATAGATTATTTAATCTAGAGAGAAGTGAGAATTAGAGAGGTAAAGTGACATGTATGAATTAATTTCCAACTTCCAACCCTTTACATGGCTCCCATAGGGAGTATTTATAAGAGAAAAGTGGGCTTAGCTTTCAGACTTGGGCCTGGAAGGCCCAGTTACAATAAAAGGCCAATAAATGGCTAATAAATGATATTTAATCTATTGTAAAAGATATACATGAATAAATATAGTGTACAATGAAATAAATGCTATCTACTGAGCATATGTGGGCCGCTGTCTGGGCCCAATAGTCGTGAGACCCGGGGACCGATTCTATATACTCTATCAAATATACTTCGTGATAAGTATTAAAAATGCAATAGTTGACGAGCACTTTGTCGTAGTGCGTCAAAATAAATTCGATACTAGCACTTATACGTAGTATAGCATAGTAGAGTTCATATCCACAGGGAAAGTAATTCTCTTTTTATAGAACTAGTAAATAAAGGGGGGGGGGGGGGGGTTTGGGGTTGAATAATTTAATTTAATTGAACACCAAGATGAACGACTTATATGTGATTTAATTCAAATATAAAAGGGACTTGGCCTTGCTACTTTCCATTTGTTGATATATTTAGTCGATCCTTGTTATTTCTATAATTTATCCCCTCTCGAATACTCAATCGAGGAATATCACCAATTCATCGAGGGTAGTTGTTAACAACGACCGTTCATTAATAACCCTTATTATTAATCAAATATAGAACAATTTCGTATACCAATTTAATAGTAGCATTTAATCTTTTTAACTCCATGATGAAATCAACGGAGATTGATAACCTCAACACAACGGTTTCGGTTTAACCAACAAAATTAACCCCTCTTAAGTTTAACCACGACCATGCATTAATAAACCGAAGTTACTTACTTGTGAAACCACCAATGATTAATCATCGGTTCGTTGATCGTTTCTAGTAGTAATTAATGTCGAGATGTAAACTAATTGTCATCTTAGCAACACTCCCCAACATTAATATAGAGAAAGATTAAGGGAAGAATTAATATTGAAGGGAAGAAGTAAGAAAATAACTCACAACTTTAATAATCAACAAGCTTCAAGAGCAAAATCAAGAAATGGATGTTTAGCTCCTCATTTGGAGACTAAACATGCTAGAAAATACGAAGTATAAAGAAATGCTATTCTAAATTGGGTTTAAGTGTATGGAAGAAGGGGTGAATATTTGTGAAGGAAAAGTGTGCTATTTATAGGTGTTTTTCAACACCTTTGGCCGGGTACTCGACCGGGTATAGTGCCCACCCGACCGGGGTACCGGTCAAAATCAGATCGATTCGCCATGTTCTTGTGTTTTAGCACGTCCTTTTGTCCCGGGTCACATCTCACCCGACCGTGTGAAGTACCTCACCCGACCTGGTGAAAGGTTCTACCCGGTCGGGTATTTGCTCTTGAGCCTTCAAATCTCCTTTTTCTTCACTTCAAAGTCTTCCTTTCCAACACCACAAATCCTAAATCTACTTTACAAATTACAAATGAAAACTAAAACACAATTACAACTAAAATCACACAAATGTTTACAAACTAAACAAAACAGTAAACAATCCACACCAATCAAACATAAAAACATATATTTATGCACTACTAATTAGTGCATATCAATTGTCCTAAATCATAACACAAAAAAAGTATATGTATATAATCATTACATATATAATTATTGTATATAAAATATGACACAAAGGCTCGCGAACCGGCTCGCGAGCCACGAGCTTAAAATAAATAAGCTTGAATTGAGCTTGTTAACTATTCGATTCGACCCGAACTCGAGTCAAGCTTAATATGACCGAACTCGAGTCGAGCTTTTCCCGAGCGATCCACGAGCAACTCGCGAGCAGGTTGACTCATTTACACCTCTAAACATAATATTGAGATAATAAAACTTTCCAACCAGGGAAGTTGGTAACAAGTTAATTGGGATGGAGAAAGTTTGGATTCATGTACAAAAAAATGGAATGTTTAACCACCAGGCAACAAACACTGCTGTATTTAGTAACGGTGGGTAACTTCATCATATACCATCATACCATCAGGATTAATACTTTCCACCCTCTATACTTGATCACTAACTTAAGGCATATTATCCATCTTATTCTCATCTTTAACACATTAATTCCTCTCAGATCAACCGCCATGGCAATATTAACCACCTCTCTTGTATATTTGAGTAGCATTGTTTTCATCACCCTCCTAATTAGTTCCCCTCATTATCTGCAAATCCATGCAGAAGCCGCCGCTGCCGCGGCCAATGCACCGTCGCCGTCGTCAACGACACCGTGGCCAATAGACATCATGACCATTCTTGGAAAGGCAGGCGACTTCAGCATCTTTATCAAGTTCCTGGACACAACCGGCCATATGGGCACTCAGATCAACACCCAAATCATCACGTCCACTCAAGGCCTCACCGTGCTCGCCCCCACCGACGCCGCTTTCGCCGCCCTCCCCTCCGGCGCCCTCAACAAACTCTCCGTCCAGCAAAAGGTCCAGCTCATCCAGTACCACGTCCTCCCAAAGTTCTACTCGCTGGACGATCTTGAAACCGCCACGAACCCCGTGGTGACTCAGGCTAGTGGGTCGGACGGCGAGCATTTCTGGCTCAACTTCACCGGCGGCCTTAACGACCAAGTCAACGTCAGCTCCGGGGTGGTGGAGACCCAGGTTTCTAATGCTCTGAGAAAAAAGTTCCCACTTGCAGTTTATGAAGTGGGTAAGGTCTTGCTTCCCTTGGAGTTCACAAAGGCTCATCGTCCTCATTCGGCCACCCCACCTCCGGGAAAGAAAGGCAGCCGTGGTGCTAGGAACCATAAAAATGCGGCAGCGGCTCCCAAACAGCCCTTTTCGGAAGATGAACCATCTCCTGCCAATGGCGCTGCTGGAAGGCTCAGCCAGCTTCAGCTGGTTTTTGGTTTGGCTTTTGGGGTTTGTGTCCCATACTTCTTCATGGCTTTACTTTAATTTCTTTTATTCAAGAGCACGTTCAGCATTTATTTAACAAAATGTAATAGTAATACTCCATATTAATTAATACTCCGTAATACTACGTATTTATACATGTAACTATACGCATTATGTTTAATAGACAAACTATGTTATACTCTAATGGATAATCTGAAAAGAATCTCTTCATACAAGACTAAGACTGCGTACATTCAACTCTCTACCCTACCATAGGTGAGGGAGCCTTTGTGACACTAGAGTATTTATGATGATGACTATTATATACTCCATGTTACATTTTCCTTCCTTTATTATGGATATAGAGTAATTATCCCGCATCCCTATTAAATCCGCGGACCAACATAATTAATGGCTTTTGGATAGTTAGAACTTGTTTGCCTCATGTTTGGCTATATTTTTACATTTTAAGGCTTATCGGCCCATTTTTGGGGCTTCAAACAGCCTCTAAATGGTGTCAAACCATGAATCAAAGTCATCACTAAGTTTACTAGATTTTGTGAAAGAGTTTGAGGCGGGAGTAGCCCTGAAAACAGCAGCTTTTGCCTCATTAGCCACAGATCCCTTTCTTTTGTTAATTAGAAAGGATGTTTCTTTGAGTAGCTCATCGACACTATCATCAATTTTCATGTCCACTAATGGCAAATTTCCACCGACCTCTGAGACGTCTCCCACTGGAAATGAGCCAAGAAGCAAGTCAAGTTCAGCCTCTGCGCTTGATGGTTTTTTAGCTGCAGTGTTTGGGTCAATTTTTGGATTTTCCATTTCTTTAATTTCCAATGTCTCGTCCTTCACACTATCTATAGATTGTGAGCCTTTCCCGGTGGAAATGGAAACCACACAACTGCTGCTGCTAGTGGTGTTTGTGGCATTGGATGGGCTGTTGAAAAACTTATACATACTCTCACAATCTTCAGAAACCACTTCACTCGTCCTTTTAGCTGGAACCTCTTCATGTTTGCTCTCACTTAGCTTTTGCAATTCCTCCATGCACTATAATGTGGGAAGAAAAACAATCCATGGACTTATGAGAATAAAACATATTGCAGTATTGCACATCATTATATAAACTCTAACCAGGTTGTAGTCCAGACTTTTAAATTTTAAACTGAAATAGTAAGGAACTTTTTTCCTTTTAAATAACCCAGCTCCTAGGATTCAAAGGTTTAAAGTAGATTATTCAGATGCAAGATAAAAATATTTTTAACAGAATATCAGCCATTATGACAATGTACTTAATACATTTACTTAGATCATTATTATTTTTCAGAACACTTTAATATTTAATATGTACTCCCTCCGTCCCTAAATAATTGTCATGTTTTCCTTTTTGTGATGTCCCAAAAAAATGTCTTCTTACCTCTTTTAGAAATAATATGTGACACATATCAATTCACCTTTTCCTACTCAAATCTCAACCACAACTTTTACCTTTTCAACCACTTTCTTAACACTTGTGCTTAAAGGAAACAAGACAATTATTTTGGGACGGAGAGAGTGATTTTTTAAATCAATAGTTTTTTCTGTTTGAAAATGGCATTTGCCTTTGTGCTTTTTTAAAAATGACAATACATTGAAAAAGATGCAAACAAATAGAGAAAATGACGATACATAAAAAAAAAATGGTACTGATCATCCACCTTTTGCACTTTATTGCATGCAGTATATTTTTGGTTAACCTAGTTTATTTTGGAGTGCTACACCATACACTGAATAGTTGTAAAAGGCCCTATAAATACCAGTTCTGGTAGTGAGTCAGGTTCAATGAAAAGCCTTTCCGATATGGTTGCATTTGAAAGCTGTTCCGCAAGAGAGTGCAAATTGAGTGAGAGAAAGGTGGCCTGCAGAAAAAGATTGCACTATTCAGTATGAGACAATCAGTGATTGTCACTCCAAGAAAATTATATTTGGGTGGTAAAAACTCTAAAGAATGTAAAAGTTAATACAGATGTAATATTATCTTATTACAGATGTAGGATAATACTATACTCAGAAAACGAAATAATGGCAAAAACAGAACTGCATTAACTTCCTATGTGCAATAATCTATTTCCCTCACTTCTTCATGTCCACCACATTATGAAATCTAGTATATTATTCTCCAAGTACTTTAGAAAAGAGAGGGTTATTGAAACAACCTGAACTAAACCATACCAAAGCGAAACATAGTTTGGTTTTAATTTGGGAAATCATTCCCCAAAACTGTTTCAAACTGAACTAAACCGAAAGCAAAACAAAGAAAGGGAACCCAAAATGCCCACCCCTACGAGGATGTCTTTTCTAGGCATTACTAAGGAAGTCTATTGTATATGGATTGTGGTGGATTTTTTAATCCGTGGGCTTAAAAAGTCCATAGACTAGACATAGAAGGCACAGAAATTTGATTTTGACAGCCAAAATAATTATAAAAAAAGATAACTTCAATAGCATGTAAAGAGTTTCAAGCTTCCTAATTTCTATTTAAGCTTCAGCTCTTCATACAATTTTAGAAGAAACAGAAACATATCATTTCTAAGGTTGTTAAACAAAAAAAAACACCTCATCTGGTGGAGGAGCTTTGTCTTCTGACCCAAAATTGTCATCAGCAATCCAAGATGTTATGCTTTGCCCCTTAACTGTAAGCAATAGGCCAAACCCCTGATAGAAATCTAAGAAAAAAATCTACTTAATCCTCACTGAATGAATAAGCTTCAGCACCTCACAGTTATAATATAAAAAAAACACCCCAAGTCCTAACAAACATAATATCAAGCAACATAGTCAAAATATCCAAGTATCTCACTGACTAAGAGAATCACCATGTAGAACATCATCAAACAGGGGTACATCCTGCGAAGAATGCCGAGCTTGACCCTTGGCTTCAGAGATCAAGTACGCAAAGTCGGCCCCCTTACTCTTGGGTGCAACAATATCTTGAGGGACCAGATTTCCAGAGTCAACCCCATCACCATCATCCCCTTCTTTAACATACCGATCCCAATTCGAAGGAAGTTGTCTAGAACCATGAGCCTGTGCTGGTTTTTCCTTTGCTTGTTTTCCGCTTTGCTTCTTATCACCAGTAGATGCACTAGGGCCAGAAGAAGCGCCCTTGGACGAATGATGTTGCTGATTCTTCTTACTTTGATGCAACGAATGGGCTCTTTTCGATTTGGCTAATGATTTTGTATCCATTTCTTTGTTGCTTTTGGTTGACTGAAAGGTGTGAATCAGTAATTACAAATACCTACAAATTACAAGTTGATAAAGACAGGAAATCACACTAAAATGAAACCAATATAACGAATAATTTTGGAGGACAATCGACGAATTAAGGATGCCCGATTGTTGTTGGGATGGGCGGTGGAGACGGGAGAGTAAGTTGACAGTAGTTTAGGAAGATCGTTCGCCCAGATGAGACGCAGGTTTTAGGAAACGAGTAAACGGTGTAGTTTTGTTATTCTAACTCATCCAAACGGTGTCGTGCTGGTTTAAAATCAAGTTTTTTGAGTTTTCGTAGGAAGTAGGAACACTCTTGAACTATTCACCATCCCTGATGGGCTAGCCCAAAACCCAGAAGTCCAGAACACATGTCTCTAGTTTAAATTCTGGTTAAAATGTTGGGCTTACGCATTTGTAATTTTTTTTTTAGTTTTTTTTTTACCCCAGGGGGCGTCAGGGGGAGGGGGTTTGGAGGGCCTGGGGTAAAATGAGATCAATCTCACTCCATTGAGAATTGAACCCGGGATCTCACATAAAGGAGAGTGAGTCGGCGATGAGCTGGCCTGGACCGCGTCCTCTTGTAAATTCATTTGAAATACATATCATTCACATTGATTTGTAGGGTTGGGACCGGTTCAGTTCCTATTCAAAATGAGTGGAACCGTTATAAAAATTTTAACTAAAGGAATCGGTTCAGTTCCTATATAAAAAATCAAGAACCGTTATGGAACCGAACCGGTAGTAAACGGTTCGGTTCTTCCCTTTATCGGTTCCTAGAATAATTTTTCTCATCTACGAATTAACACATAATTTACTTTCTACAACATAAATATGTCAAAAATTCAAAACACGAGTATTAAAATTTTATTTGAAGCTTTAATCACTTCAAACATCAAAGCTCAAGCTTAACTAATGAACTATGAACACTTAATAGAACAAAAGATTATTTAAATTTTCATGTAATAAATAAAACATAAAAATCGTTGTAGTTTGAGAGCAATGAAGGTTACTCGTCATCATAGTAGCAAGAATAGGACGTCTACTCCAAGTTTTTAAAAACATAAAAAATACATTGAGTTCGCGTGTATAGATACAAAAAAAAACATTATTACATTCTACTTGCTAGTAGCATGATTCATAATGAATCTAATAATTAGAAATATCATGAAAATAGTAAAGTAAAATATGTGCAATCAACTACAAGTTATTTGAGTTATTTTATATTTATAAAATTTATGTGATGGAACAAAACTTGATTTGTAAAAATGAGTTTAATGTATTATATCAACCTCATGTACAATATTTATTACTTCGTTTTCGTTGTTTAAATTGGAACTTTTAGTTAAATATTTTTTATTATATTATTATTGTTGTGGTGATGGTTATTATTGCTATTATATTATTATTACTACTACTGATACTATTTTAATTTTAATTTTTTTAATAATGATTCTTTAACGTTTCCATGCAAATATTTTTTATAGGAACCGGGAACCGAACTGGCGAACTGTTAACAATGCCTAGGAACCGAACCGTTAACAACTAATACATCATTTGTAGGAATCGAACCGGGTTATAACGGTTCGGTTCCAACGGTTCTACAGTTCCCGATTCCAAAATCCCACCCCTAAATTTGTGTTCTTGTCTATGTTTTCTTTTGGACTGAAATTTACTGATCTGGTCAGGTCCGGTTTGATAAACGTATGGTCTCTGCGTATTTTATAACTGTCCAAGTCTGGTCTCGTCTTGTCTGGTATGTTTAAGTCTGGTATGGTCTGTTTAAGTGTAGTCTGGTCTGATTTGATATGCGACTGAAATTAAACAATCCAAAAGAAAATCTCCATAATTTACAAATAGGGAGTATGTTTATAACTTAATGTAGGAAAAACAAAGTCAGTTAAAGATAATTCTTGTTTGTGACATTTTCCTGCATGTGTGCGTATGTTTCTTTAATGTGATGACATTTATTGTCTGTGAAACTAGGTTTGTTTACAACACACATGGTAAAAATGTAAAAAAAGAGAATGGTAAAAATGGAGAGATATTTATAGGGTGTATGAAGTGTGTACACTTTTTGTGTACAAATAGCATTTTTGTTTTTATTTAGTGTATGACTTAATAGAGTTTTTTCAAGAATTAATGTTAAATAAATAAATAATTCCGAAAATAGGGTTGAGTTAAAAATAATTCCCAAAATACTGTTGGCTGGAACCCTGGTTAAACAAAGCCGCCACTCGAAGTGGCGACTTTCCTGCGTGACTTCCGATTTCAACGAAGCATTCCCAAATGCCAACTTCAATGGTGGGACCACATATTTTGAAAAACACTTATTATTTTTAAATGGATATAACTTTTTTATTTTTGCTCCAATTTTTATAAATAATATATCAAAATTCATAATTTTTTGTTATCTTTCATTTGACACCAATATTGCATATATAATTTTTTTAATAAAAAAGTGCAAAACATGTTGCGTATATTATAGTGGGATGTTTAATTTTTGAGAATAAATTCTTTTACTATATGTGTGGATAATGTTTATGGGAAGAAAATGAATACTAGGAAATGATTTTTTATATTTGGTTTTGCATCACAGATTTCAAAGGGAATTAAGTATGATTGATATCATTAAATTTGTTTGCATATTTAATTGTAGTACTCTTTAACTATACAAATAGACATATGCGATTAAATTCATCTCACTTAAAAATTAATTCATTACATTTAATCAAATTTATTTCTCCCATATATTTATAGTTTCATACCATTTTCCCCAATACTTTTCAATCATAAAAAAGCCTTATGAAGTGAATAGTTTTAATCTAATTAAAAATTAATAAATGATAAATTTAAGATTAAATCTATCAATCATGATTAGTACCATGCATTTTTAACTTTAAAAGAGAATATTAACACAAATATATTAACATTTAAATATTCCTACACTTTTTTTACAAATAAGTATATTAAAACATTAACTAGTTTATACGAAACAAATTTGAAAAGTTGGGGAGGGCAAGGCCCCCCTACCACAAAGGTAGCTCCGCTACTGGCTTCACCTGAGTCACAAAAATATTGACAGGGTTGAGATTATGAGTTGGTCTGTGGCCAACAAACCCAGCTCGGTATGCACACGCTTGCATTTATATATTTATTTATTTATTTATTTATTTATTTATTTATTTATTTATTTATTTATTTATTTATTTATTTATTTATTTATTTATTTATTTATTTATTTATTTATTTATTTATTTATTTATTTATTTATTTATTTATTTATTTATTTATTTATTTATTTATTTATTTATTCATTCATTCATTCATTCATTCATTCATTCATTCATCCATTCATTCATTCATTCATTCATTCATTCATTCATTCATTCATTCATTCATTCATTCATTCATTCATTCATTCATTCATTTATATATTTATTTATTTATTTATTTATTTATATATTTATTTATTTATTTATTTATTTATTTATTTATTTATTTATTTATTTATTTATTTATTTATTTATTTATTCATTTAGCTATTTATATTTATACTTTTAAAATTTATTTATTTACTTACATTTGTGCAGGTAGTATAAAAATGGAAAGTTGTGCGTGCGTAGTTTTAATTTTTTAAAAACTAAATTCAAGAGTTCAAAAAGTGGAGCGGTTTAAAAATAATTAGTCTCATAGGTAAGTAAGAGTTCGTATACCGTATGACGGTACGGCCGTCTGTACGGTGAGCACCATGCAACATGTACCATTATAGTGATTTAAGTAAAAATAATGGCTTCTGTAAATGAATATTAATGTACTTTTAGTGAGCATTCGATCTATTCTACTGAGTATTGAAAGTCTAATAATTAACACCGTGATATGAATTTCATATCTTACAATTCACTTTCTTTTTCTTATGTTTTAAAATAACTACAATTTTATGTAATATTATACGTAGTAGATAGTACTTTTGAAACATGTATAATTATGACATTTTAAAATAAGTATTACACTAATATCAAATGAGTATGCGTACATAAAGTACAAAATGAGCATCGAAAAATTCAAAAAGCTTATTTAATTAAAATTTTAACTATGCTCATATTTTCATTTGTAATCGAGGTAATCAGGGTTGAAACTCACTCCATTGAGTTTCGAACCCTTATGTGACTAGTAGGGATGGCAACGGGGCGGATCGGGGACAGTTTTACATATAATCGTACCCGCCCCGTTTGGTAATTCCCCCGCCCCATTACCACCCCAATCGTACCCGCCCCTTATGTGACTAGTAGGGATGGCAACGGGGCGGATCGTTTGACAGTTTTACATATAATCGTACCCAAATCATAACCGCCCCAACGGGTAACAGTTATAACCGCGGGTAATCACTTTAATAAATGAGTCATTGATATTTTAATAAAAAATAATATTTCAAAAGGCGAAAAATGGCATCACCTAGACGACGCTAGACTCAAACGCCACTTTAAAGCTTCATATATCTATACGACGAGAAAGAAGACAACCTAAATCAATTTGAACCTAAAAATACTTTATCTGAAAAATAATTAATCACGAAAAATAGAATAATCAAACAAAGCTATTAAGTTCTATTGAGAACTTTCATTCTTACACTATAGTTAGTACATCTATTATGCATATATACACAATGAACATTAAAAATCTCATCTTTTATTAGTTGTGGGACAAATAATAGATAAAAAAGTAATAAAACTATAACTAAAAATAAACGGGGTGGGTACGGGGCGAGTAATGGGGCGGGCATGCATAAAACCGTAACCGCCCCGTTACTCGTAAAAACAAAACGGGTATTCCCCGTCCCGTACCCATTACCGGGTCAATGCGGTTTTCCCCATTTTGACCGGGGTGGTTCGGTGCGGGTATCCATCGGATCGGTCACAGTTGTCATCTCTAGTGACTAGCGAGTTTCGAACTCGAGATCTCCCACTAGGGACGGTAACCTCACAACAGTTGGGATGGAATGCTTGGTTTCATTTGTGTATGCTCATATAAGTAAAACCACATATATCTTAGGTTCCCGGCCAACAAGCGACCAAACATGCATAAGAAAACGAGAAAAAAGAAAAGAGCGAAAAGAAAGAGAGGAGGATGAGAGGCAGTGGCGGACGGTGTATTGTTCAAGGGTGTTCACCTGAACACCCAGAACTTTCCACCGTTTAGTACTATGTAGTATACTCAGCCAAATCGTATCCCAAGGTAGAAGTCCAAACCTGCATTTCCGATCTACCGAAATTGTGTTTGGCATTTAATTTAGTATTGGCAATTGTCAGTTCATTCCACAATCTAGCACTTTGGTCCAAACAGTGGTACTAGCTAGTGCAGTACCGAAATTGTGTTTGACATTTAATTTAGTAGTCATTTTTTGATAGTGTGATTTTTGATGAATTAGTTTGTGATAATTAACATTGAGTATGATTATTGCAATAATTTTAATTTTTAACTTAGGTCCGAACACCCAAAAATCCAAAATGTAAAGCCTAGATCCGCCACTGATGAGAGGTAATTAACGCCAGGCTATACACCCGGCGGGGCGGTCATCTATGTGCAAGTCGGAGGATGAGGTGTTGTGTTCGTGCTGGAGGAGAAGAGATCATTGCAAGTGGCGAGTCGTCCATCTGTGTACGGTGGTGAGGAAAGCGACTAGCAACGAGCGAGGAGGTGCGAATGGCGATCGAAGCGTAGCAAGAACAAAAAGCCCTGTTGTACTATGCGTATGGTACAACCGGGTGTAAGATATAATTTGGTGTTAATTAATCCAAGATATGGATCGAAAGTCTGTTTCTTCATGAATCTGAATTGAAATTCTTTTTTCCCCATTTCCCGGCCATTTGCAACAAGTAACTCAATTGACAAATATAATGCTCCGGTCCATGGTATAAAGCGCGTTTGTCCTGTGATGAGGATAAAATTCTGAAATGGCTGTTTAAGCCAGGAATTTGAAGTCCGCCATTAATCTCTTTATCGGCATTCGGCATAGAAAAATTAACTTGAAAACATCGATCCTTTTCAGACATATTCCATCTCAGATTAATTTCTGTGCACGCACGATTGGTACCGAAACTTTTCTGTCATTTCCATGCCAGAAGCACTAACAGACAGAGACTAAACATATGCACAGTAAAATAAAATAATGTGTTACTTTCTACTCAATGGCATCAAAATCGATCCACTATTCCGGCCCTTTCTCCACCCACCGGTTTGTGTGCTTGAGCTAACTAGGAAGATTTGGTGTGCTTTCCTAGCAAACATTTTTTATGCACCAGACCGTTAGTTGCCAATTACTCGTATATGTGTAGATAGAAATGGTGAAGGACCCCACCTGCTTGCTTTTAAAGCTAGCTTTTGCATGAGTAATATCATATCAGAATCCTCATAATACTTTTATGTACAATTCTGCCACACCTAATTTGTTAATTAAGAGCCCGTTTTTGTTTTTGGGCTTATCAGATTTAGGGAGTGTTTGCAATTGCTTCAACTTTAAAAAAGTGATTTTTTAAAGTGATTTTGGGAAAAGTGATTAATAGTAAAAGTTGGTAGTGTTTGAGAAAAAAATGATTCTGAAAAAGTAAAAGTTGGTAGTGTTTGGTAAAATAAGTACTTTTTGTGTAATAGAAAAAGTGAGAAGCAGTTTAAAGCACCCTTCTACCTGCTTCCAGCTTTTAGCTTTTAAGTGAAAAGACAGAAACAGGACCAAATCTTATTTAGGACAAAAAAGAGGCAAAAATTTTCAGAAGTGGCCGAAATATCCTCGATTATTTCTTCCTTCCCCTTGCTTCTCAGCCTTCCTGTCGCTGCCTACCTGCATTCTTCCGTGCTCACAAGTCCACGTGCAGGTCATTGGTTGTACACTCTGATTTCTCTAGAACAGCCACATCGCCGTTCGTCGATTTCTTCTTCTTCCTTCTATCTTTTGCTACGATTTCTGGACGGCGGTAGGTCGTGGTGGCTGTGGCGGAGATGTCTTCTCCGGTCGTCCTCGTCCTTGTATGCACGACCTTTGTCTTCTTCATCTCAAACGCCGAAAGAACTCTGCAACCGTCGGATTCAATTCTGGATTTTGAACGGCAGATTTGGATCTGCAATGGTTCAAATCGACAGATTCGGATCTGCGATTGCGTTTAGGGTAAGGGGTGGGGTAGTGGTAGACGGGGGGCGCGTGGTTGGGGCTGTGACGTGTCAGGTTTGGTCGATGGTGGGAAGTGAGGGACTGCAGGGGCAAGGATACGGTGGTCGGAGGTGGTGAGCCTGTTGGACGGTGGCTGGAATGGTGGAGTCACCGGATTTGCGGGTGGTGAAGGGGCAGACGACGATGATAGACTGTGATGGGATGGCAAGGTGGTTGAGGTGTTTGTCTTACCGGTGGAGTCAAATGACCAGGTTAGCGGCGGCGGCCGGCGGCAGGCGGCGGAGGTGGCCGGTGGGGTCATCATCTGATTGAGGACCTAATAACTATAGTTGATCGGGGGCGGTGTAACTTGAACTGGTAGGGTGTGTAATTATAACGGATGGGACGGATAACCGTAACTGATTTAACGGGTAACTGTAACTGGAAGAATCGGGTAACTGTAACTAGAAAGATCGGGTAACTGTAACTGGACGGGTTGGTAACTGTAACTGGATGAATCGGGTAACTGTAATTGAACGAATGATTTTGGTCACTAACGGATTTTTGGATTTTTTTGTCACAAATGATTTTTGGTCTGTCACGCCCCAGACCGCGTCTGTGCCACGTGGACAACCGTCGTACAATCCAATAAGAATAACCGCAGTTCATCCTTACCGAATTGCACAAGACGTCCGATAGATACATATGCCAAAACCGATTAGTAAACATACATAACAACATCAACATACAATCAAACACATAGCGGAATATAAGTGTTTAATAAGAACCCACACAAGGGTAAAACAAGAGCTCGCAGGCTCCATTAATTTATAAGTCAAAATAGTTCCATGAGCATTATTTAATTATTTAGAAATAGAACCGGAGGAAGCACGAACCACGTCTTCTCTCCATCGATCTCCCGAGCAACGGGTGCAGGAAGTAAGCTCTAGCTTCAACCTGAAAGGGTGGTTCCCCCGAGGGATCAGTACTACAGAAAAGTACTGGTGAGGGCAAACTGTATGTAATGTAACTAACGTTTCTCACGCGAGACCCTCAAAATAGGGTGATAGTATAATTATGGGCATAACTCTTAGCTACCCCTTTTCAAAACAAAATGTATACATATATACATATGAGTAAAATATCTAGCCCGTGGGCCCATTTGTCTTTCAAATCATTTAGGCGTAACAGCCTCATTAAATTCATCCTTCCCATGCCTTACCCTCGAGTGGAGTCACCCGCAGGCTAACTCACTCGATACTAAAATATAATTACTGTGGGGCCCTTCGGACTCCCATATCCCAGACATGGTTTAAATCAATCCCTAGACCAAGGAAAATATTATATCGGGAACTCGTTCCCGATCAAGCACGTTTAATCATTTAAAATCATTACTTCGAGGTCCACCTACCTCGAGGACTATCCGTCCTTGCTATCATAGTTTTCATTTCCGGGTTAACCCCGCCTCGAGGAGTACGCATACACCCTCATCCTATGTGTAATTTACTGGAGGTTAACACACCTCAAGGACTACACGGGCCCTTGTTACCTATATGCACTTTGATGGAGGTTAACACACCTCAAGGACTGCATTTGCCCTTGTTAACTATATGCAATTTGATGGAGGTTAAACACACCTCAAGGACTGCATTTGCCCTTGTTACCTATATGCAATTTGATGGAGGTTGAACACACCTCAAGGACTGCATTTGCCCTTGTTACCTATATGCAATTTGATGGAGGTTAAACACACCTCAAGGACTGCATTTGCCCTTGTTAACGTTTGAGTGTAGAGGACTCCTCCTGGTCCTACAGAGTATTATATAACCTTACTTGGTCCCGGGTATTCACCCGCCATTTATAGTCTACCACGTGCCTCGCCCGGTCGTGGTCTATAATTTCTTTACTAACGACTAGTCCAAGTCTTAGCGTTTAAACCGTATTCCAAGCCTTATCATTTTAAACATCATATTTCATGCAATTCCATGCAAAATATTCATATATAGGATGACCAGAATTAATCCCACGTCGAACCGGGTCCGATTTGGGTTTTTAGCAAAAATCAGTCCTGAAAGCCGAGACATAACCGGCACCGGTTTTACCCATAACCGGCGCCGGTTTACTGATTTTCTTGAGTAAACCGAACCATAACCGGCGCCGGTTTTGCCTATAACCGGCGCCGGTTACCCCCTGGGCAACCGGTCAACATTTTGGTCAACGCCCGTTTGACCATCCAAACGGGGTCCGATTTCCACGAAATTTTATACGCTTATGCAACAAGTCATTCTTAGTCCAAAAATATTATTTTGGACGTCCAAATCATCACACATAATTTATAATCATTTTCTGTCCAAATTAAAGCATATTAAATACACTTATTAATACTATTAATAAGTAAATCTTTCCTTAATACATTCTTAGATGTATTTAACATTTCATGGAATATCATTCTGTTTTATTTGAGTAATCTCATGCCCAAGCCCAAATCATGGCTCATGATCCTTTCTTACAACCTTTTATTCATACCATTAATTGATTAATCATTAATTATGCCATATTTCCATAATCCATAATTAATATGACTAATCACATATCACATATCTTTTTATATTTCTTTACTAGATAACTCTAGTTAATCACATACACGGTTCAAGTATACCTTCTTATTCATTTAAGAAAAATATACTCATGATTAATTAATAAATTGATCTATTTTTTATTAATCATATAATACTTCCATAATCCATATTTAATATGGATAATCACAACTTTACAACCCTTTTATATTCTCTTACTAGATTATTCGAGCTTGTCTCATACATGGTTCAAGTATATCCTCTTATGCATTAAGAAATATATACTACGTACTAATGATTAATTAATAAATTAATCTATTTTTTTTCATTAGTCATATACACCATGACTAATCATGCATTTTAATCCATTTCATCATTTCTCAAATCATGGTTATGATTTTATTTAGGTAATCCCACGTTTGAACCAAGAGTTACAAGACACGTAGTCGTCCACTCACCTTGAAATGACGCTAGCGAGTTTTTATCCCCTTTGTTTGAACTCCGGCGACCTTTGAATTTTCCGGCGAAACCTCCGGCGGCTCCGGCGACTTTCCGGCCACTCCTAGGTTCCTTGAGAAGTCCAGAATACCTTGGTAAAATTCCTAACAAGGTTTCACAACCAAAAGTGGTATAAACGTCAAAACCTTCCAAGAAGGTTTTTCCGGTGAACCGGTCTTACTCCGGTTATAACTCCGTTCATGGTTAAACTTAGTCTTTCAAACCCTCATTCTACACCTCTAGAAGTGTAGAACAAGTTTAAAAGTCTATCATATGATTTATAAAATCATATGAGATTAAAATGAAGGAGGAAAAATAATAATGAAGTCCTTACCTTGATTTTCCAAGTTTTTCCTCACTTATGCTAGCTTTTCTTCTTCTTTGAGTCCCCTCAATTCTTGAGCTCGGTTCTTGGACATGGAAATGAGATGTTGGAGACTTGTTCTCTCTATTTTGGGTGGTATGGCCGAAGGGGGTAGGGGGGAGGTGGAGGAGACCTTCCTATTTGGTCTCACATGCCATAATAATGGGAGGAGGGTCCCTTTACCTATCATGTGTGTCTCTCCCATCCCCTCACACATCACACACCTCACTCTCATAATCTCATCACTTATTTTTAGACTAAAAAACGTGGGGTGGCCCCCACTCGTGTGGGAGGTCATCCCAATATGTCCCGAAGTGTACATTCGGCCCCGAAAGTTGTATTTTCTGGACTGTTTTAATTATATTTTATTTTATCGGGTTAAGTAAAATATATATCATTCTTCCAATTAATATTGGACTCTAAAATGAATATATATTACCCAACTTCAATTTAGTGGTCCCCGGAATTTATTTTGGGCTGTTATCTGATTAATTAACTATACCGATAATGGGACCTTGTTTGATCGAAAGGCCAACTTTATGGCTCAACATTAATTTACACCATCATATAAATATTATTTAAACCAAGATGAATATAATATGTGGTCCGTAAATATCGGATGGTCGCCGCCCACGTTTGGGCCCAACGTGTATTTTACTGTTGAAGTAACAGTAAAAATGAGAACGCGTTGCCTCGAAAATTCACTCGTCGTTTCTCATTACTTAATATGTGGTTTCATATTTGGTGACACTTTAATAAAATGTTACACTTATTTTTAAGTGGTCCGAACTGTATGAACAGATAAAATCTTATCTGTTTATTCTTATACAAAATATCTCCAAGGTAGGGTCCTCCAAAAGTACCCACCTCTAACATGTCAAGTTGCTCATTATTATCCATCATCCCATGTTTTGGGTTCTTAAAATAATTATATTCCTCCTGTTATTAATTCGTAGCCTTCCGAATTATTATCAGTCTGATAATTAAAGACTCACAATTATCGAATAGTGACACCGACCCGCTTGGCCGTCTAGTTGTCATTCTTTATATTACCGGGGTCCAGGAACCATCCATACTATCATAATAGTATCATTTTGATAAACATTAATATTTTATAAACTCGAAATATCATGAGTGGTCCCCACGTCTAAATTAATAATCCTTTATTAATTTAAGACAAAATTTTTACTTTCTCATTTATCAAGACTACTCTTAGCCTTGATTTACCTTCTTTAACCCAGTACTTGATGAAAAAATTTTCTCACAGTAAAATTCGGGTCTGGTGTTACAAGTTCACCCCACCTTACAGGAATTTCGTCCCCGAAATTAACGTCTGAACCTTGAGAAACATTTCTCCCTTCATTTTCTGAAGCTAAAAATTTTGAACATAAAAATATTTATGGAAATTAAGGTTTAATTTAATAATACCTTATGCCATAGTCGGGCCTAACAAATGGCTTCCGCCATTCCCGGCCTTCACGAGCGAGTTCGCCATTGACTTGTAGAAGGTACCATGTTTGAGGCAACCCTAGTTGGGTTTTCAACCCCCGTGACCCCTCCTCTAGCTCCTGATGTTCCTTCACGCGTACGTTAAGGACAAAGGACCTTGATGTGGCCTGTTTCTCCACAAAAGTAACACCTAGATGGCTCTCGACATCTCCCGTAGTGCCTTCGCCTACAATTCTCACATTTGGGTGCCCCCGTGCCTCGAGTGCTTGAGCTTTGACTTACCAAGTCCTGGCTCTCACTGAAAAACGGAACTAACTTGTTAGAGTTCCCCTTGCTCTGAAGTTCATACTTCCCCTCTCGTCGTGGAGGGTGAATGATCACCTGATCTCTTTCTTGTGCTTCCTTTGCATCCCTTGCTTGCCTTTCCTTCCAAAGCTCCTCCCCCTGGAGACCTTGGGCTACTACTTGACTAAAAGTCATGTTGAATTGGTAGGTCGCTCTTTCGCGTATTTCCAAATTGAGTGCATTCCAAAAATGGTTTGCCATTCGGTTCTCATTTGCGGCATACTCAGGCAAGAACCTTGCCAGATGTCGGAATCTTTGTTCCAGTTGCTTCACCGTAAACTCATTTCCCTGTTTGAGATCGATATATTCCCTCCTCTTTCGATTTACTTCGAAAGAGGTGTAAAACTGCTCATAGAATGCTTGCTCGAAGTTGTCCCACGTGACAACCCCGTCAAACTTACCCTTGGTGCCTTCCCACCAAGTAGAAGCTAAACCCTCCAATAATCTAGTGGCTACCCTTAACTTTCTTTCAGGGACCACCTGCATGTCCTCAGCTGCATCATTTAACCTTTTTATCCACTCAGCTGCTTCTGATATGTCCCCCGTCCCATCAAATGGTTTGCACCCCAAGGCTCTAGCCTCTTTGAGGTACTTTGAGATCTTAATGAATGGTCCTTCGTCATCAGAATCTCTGACTGTCCTAACTTGTGCTCTATGAGCACCCCGACCCCTCCTGAGAGAGGTCTCGCCTTTGACATGTCCCTCCTGAGATCCCTGTCGTTGTCTTCCCCTTTCACGTTGGTACCATCGGTACATCTCACTAACATGGTCAGGAGGAATACTTTGTATATCCTCTCCACTGTTTTCCTGAAAAGAAGTATCATCTGACTCGCTTTCAGGGTGATAAGTTGAGTCATCCTCCGAGTTCCACGACTCGAATTCAGTCACATTGTGATCAGCCATCGTGGCTCGTGTTCGTGGGCCTTGGTTGCCCATACCTCGCCTTTTTACGCGACCTTGATATTCCCCGATTGGCTTGCCCGGCTATCCCCGGTGCGCGCCCTCTCGGATTTCCTCGAACCGCCCTATCACTACCACCCATTCCTGAAAGAATATGTTGGAATGAGTCTTTGGACTCGTTTGAATGTCAATTGACCGAAACGTACTCAAGACACAACTTAGCTCAAGTCACTGTCATACCAATTGTTAAGGGGCCCGTCTTAACAACCAGAGACCTTGCAACTCAATAACCAAATGCTCTTTGAAGTACAAAACTTATGCTCATGGTTTTCATTGAAAAATTATTTTGATAGAAACTTTGTTGAGAGGTTGACTATATAGTTTAGAAATCGTATGGCTCTGATACCACTTAATTGTCACGCCCCAGACCGCGTCTGTGCCACGTGGACAACCGTCGTACAATCCAATAAGAATAACCGCAGTTCATCCTTACCGAATTGCACAAGACGTCCGATAGATACATATGCCAAAACCGATTAGTAAACATACATAACAACATCAACATACAATCAAACACATAGCGGAATATAAGTGTTTAATAAGAACCCACACAAGGGTAAAACAAGAGCTCGCAGGCTCCATTAATTTATAAGTCAAAATAGTTCCATGAGAATTATTTAATTATTTAGAAATAGAACCGGAGGAAGCACGAACCACGTCTTCTCTCCATCGATCTCCCGAGCAACGGGTGCAGGAAGTAAGCTCTAGCTTCAACCTGAAAGGGTGGTTCCCCCGAGGGATCAGTACTACAGAAAAGTACTGGTGAGGGCAAACTGTATGTAATGTAACTAACGTTTCTCACGCGAGACCCTCAAAATAGGGTGATAGTATAATTATGGGCATAACTCTTAGCTACCCCTTTTCAAAACAAAATGTATACATATATACATATGAGTAAAATATCTAGCCCGTGGGCCCATTTGTCTTTCAAATCATTTAGGCGTAACAGCCTCATTAAATTCATCCTTCCCATGCCTTACCCTCGAGTGGAGTCACCCGCAGGCTAACTCACTCGATACTAAAATATAATTACTGTGGGGCCCTTCGGACTCCCATATCCCAGACATGGTTTAAATCAATCCCTAGACCAAGGAAAATATTATATCGGGAACTCGTTCCCGATCAAGCACGTTTAATCATTTAAAATCATTACTTCGAGGTCCACCTACCTCGAGGACTATCCGTCCTTGCTATCATAGTTTTCATTTCCGGGTTAACCCCGCCTCGAGGAGTACGCATACACCCTCATCCTATGTGTAATTTACTGGAGGTTAACACACCTCAAGGACTACACGGGCCCTTGTTACCTATATGCACTTTGATGGAGGTTAACACACCTCAAGGACTGCATTTGCCCTTGTTAACTATATGCAATTTGATGGAGGTTAAACACACCTCAAGGACTGCATTTGCCCTTGTTACCTATATGCAATTTGATGGAGGTTGAACACACCTCAAGGACTGCATTTGCCCTTGTTACCTATATGCAATTTGATGGAGGTTAAACACACCTCAAGGACTGCATTTGCCCTTGTTAACGTTTGAGTGTAGAGGACTCCTCCTGGTCCTACAGAGTATTATATAACCTTACTTGGTCCCGGGTATTCACCCGCCATTTATAGTCTACCACGTGCCTCGCCCGGTCGTGGTCTATAATTTCTTTACTAACGACTAGTCCAAGTCTTAGCGTTTAAACCGTATTCCAAGCCTTATCATTTTAAACATCATATTTCATGCAATTCCATGCAAAATATTCATATATAGGATGACCAGAATTAATCCCACGTCGAACCGGGTCCGATTTGGGTTTTTAGCAAAAATCAGTCCTGAAAGCCGAGACATAACCGGCACCGGTTTTACCCATAACCGGCGCCGGTTTACTGATTTTCTTGAGTAAACCGAACCATAACCGGCGCCGGTTTTGCCTATAACCGGCGCCGGTTACCCCCTGGGCAACCGGTCAACATTTTGGTCAACGCCCGTTTGACCATCCAAACGGGGTCCGATTTCCACGAAATTTTATACGCTTATGCAACAAGTCATTCTTAGTCCAAAAATATTATTTTGGACGTCCAAATCATCACACATAATTTATAATCATTTTCTGTCCAAATTAAAGCATATTAAATACACTTATTAATACTATTAATAAGTAAATCTTTCCTTAATACATTCTTAGATGTATTTAACATTTCATGGAATATCATTCTGTTTTATTTGAGTAATCTCATGCCCAAGCCCAAATCATGGCTCATGATCCTTTCTTACAACCTTTTATTCATACCATTAATTGATTAATCATTAATTATGCCATATTTCCATAATCCATAATTAATATGACTAATCACATATCACATATCTTTTTATATTTCTTTACTAGATAACTCTAGTTAATCACATACACGGTTCAAGTATACCTTCTTATTCATTTAAGAAAAATATACTCATGATTAATTAATAAATTGATCTATTTTTTATTAATCATATAATACTTCCATAATCCATATTTAATATGGATAATCACAACTTTACAACCCTTTTATATTCTCTTACTAGATTATTCGAGCTTGTCTCATACATGGTTCAAGTATATCCTCTTATGCATTAAGAAATATATACTACGTACTAATGATTAATTAATAAATTAATCTATTTTTTTTCATTAGTCATATACACCATGACTAATCATGCATTTTAATCCATTTCATCATTTCTCAAATCATGGTTATGATTTTATTTAGGTAATCCCACGTTTGAACCAAGAGTTACAAGACACGTAGTCGTCCACTCACCTTGAAATGACGCTAGCGAGTTTTTATCCCCTTTGTTTGAACTCCGGCGACCTTTGAATTTTCCGGCGAAACCTCCGGCGGCTCCGGCGACTTTCCGGCCACTCCTAGGTTCCTTGAGAAGTCCAGAATACCTTGGTAAAATTCCTAACAAGGTTTCACAACCAAAAGTGGTATAAACGTCAAAACCTTCCAAGAAGGTTTTTCCGGTGAACCGGTCTTACTCCGGTTATAACTCCGTTCATGGTTAAACTTAGTCTTTCAAACCCTCATTCTACACCTCTAGAAGTGTAGAACAAGTTTAAAAGTCTATCATATGATTTATAAAATCATATGAGATTAAAATGAAGGAGGAAAAATAATAATGAAGTCCTTACCTTGATTTTCCAAGTTTTTCCTCACTTATGCTAGCTTTTCTTCTTCTTTGAGTCCCCTCAATTCTTGAGCTCGGTTCTTGGACATGGAAATGAGATGTTGGAGACTTGTTCTCTCTATTTTGGGTGGTATGGCCGAAGGGGGTAGGGGGGAGGTGGAGGAGACCTTCCTATTTGGTCTCACATGCCATAATAATGGGAGGAGGGTCCCTTTACCTATCATGTGTGTCTCTCCCATCCCCTCACACATCACACACCTCACTCTCATAATCTCATAACTTATTTTTAGACTAAAAAACGTGGGGTGGCCCCCACTCGTGTGGGAGGTCATCCCAATATGTCCCGAAGTGTACATTCGGCCCCGAAAGTTGTATTTTCTGGACTGTTTTAATTATATTTTATTTTATCGGGTTAAGTAAAATATATATCATTCTTCCAATTAATATTGGACTCTAAAATGAATATATATTACCCAACTTCAATTTAGTGGTCCCCGGAATTTATTTTGGGCTGTTATCTGATTAATTAACTATACCGATAATGGGACCTTGTTTGATCGAAAGGCCAACTTTATGGCTCAACATTAATTTACACCATCATATAAATATTATCTAAACCAAGATGAATATAATATGTGGTCCGTAAATATCGGATGGTCGCCGCCCACGTTTGGGCCCAACGTGTATTTTACTGTTGAAGTAACAGTAAAAATGAGAACGCGTTGCCTCGAAAATTCACTCGTCGTTTCTCATTACTTAATATGTGGTTTCATATTTGGTGACACTTTAATAAAATGTTACACTTATTTTTAAGTGGTCCGAACTGTATGAACAGATAAAATGTTATCTGTTTATTCTTATACAAAATATCTCCAAGGTAGGGTCCTCCAAAAGTACCCACCTCTAACATGTCAAGTTGCTCATTATTATCCATCATCCCATGTTTTGGGTTCTTAAAATAATTATATTCCTCCTGTTATTAATTCGTAGCCTTCCGAATTATTATCAGTCTGATAATTAAAGACTCACAATTATCGAATAGTGACACCGACCCGCTTGGCCGTCTAGTTGTCATTCTTTATATTACCGGGGTCCAGGAACCATCCATACTATCATAATAGTATCATTTTGATAAACATTAATATTTTATAAACTCGAAATATCATGAGTGGTCCCCACGTCTAAATTAATAATCCTTTATTAATTTAAGACAAAATTTTTACTTTCTCATTTATCAAGACTACTCTTAGCCTTGATTTACCTTCTTTAACCCAGTACTTGATGAAAAAATTTTCTCACAGTAAAATTCGGGTCTGGTGTTACATGGTCACTAGTGGATTGGTCATGGTCACTAGTCAGATTGGTCACTGGACGGGTTGACGTTGATAACTAGGTAAAATTTTTTGTCACTAATGATTTTGGTCACTGACAGATTTTTGGAATTTTGGTCACAAATGATTTTTGGTCACTGGGTGGATTGGTCATGGTCACTAGTCGGATTGGTCACTGGACGGGTTGACGTTGGTAACTAGGTAGAATTTTTTGTCACTAATGATTTTGGTCACTGACGGATTTTTGGATTTTGGGTCACAAATGATTATTGGTCAGTGACGAATTTTGGTCACGATAATGATTTTGGTCACTGTGGCGTTATTGTAGACTAATGGGTGAGTTTCTATTAAAATAAGGGTATAATAGTCTCTTAACCCATTTTTAGTCTCATTTTTGGAAAATTGAAATAAAGGTCTCTTTTTTGTTCATAGCTCTTTTTTTAGTATTATTTTACACATAACCCCTTAATTTAAGCAGAAGCTGTCATTTGAAAACACTCTTTTCAACTTTTTTTAAGCCAAAAGCTGAAAAGTGCTTTTTTTAAGCAACCCCAAACACTCCTTTATTATCTAACTTTTTCACTAAACACGTAACTTTTGATTTAGCGCGCAGAATTGTGTAATAATAAGAAAAAGTAAGGTTAGAGTTACTTTTCTGACTATATTAGTTGAAGTATATATCCGGGTTTATACAATAAATGATATCATAACTTATTTTATTGATGCATTTTGATACCTCAAATATTAAATGAAGCAAACCATATGATTTTGAACATATTGACTTACTAATTAAGATTTGATCTACTGTATAGAGGCCGTTTGACAACACCATTTTTCGGCTTATCAGGCTTATCAGTCAACTTTTTTACCAAACACGTAACTTTGTTTTCGCGCGCTGAATTGTGTAATAAGCAAAAAAAGTAAGGTTGAACTTACTTTTCTGATTGTATTGGCTGAAGTTTATGTAGATGATCATTTTAGCTATTTTTACATATAGTTTTTTCTTTACTTTATTAATAAAATATATTTTAAAAATAATTTTTTCGTAAATCAACAGAATCAGCCAATGCGACCACTTCAGCCAAATCAGCCGATTTTCGTGTTACCAAACGGGCTCATAATATTTAAACATGTGATTTTGTCTCCTAAAAATTACCAATCCCACATTTTTATTCACTATCAATATTTTGATAATATATTTGCAGTTATTCGAGGGTTTTCTTTAAGTTACTGAAATTTATACAGAGTGTAACTCATGAACAAAAATATTCCTATAATTACTATGTGTATTGATTTTAATGTAGAGGTTAACATAAACATGGTCACTAAATTAAAGTTAATTACTATGATAATTATTAAAATATACTCGTAAAAAGTCACATTTTTATACGATCATTAATTTTATTTTGATCATATATTTGTCATTATATACTGGAGACAATTACTCGAGCTACAAAAAATACTCATATTATTGAAGCATATGTCACTATAACAACTAAGTGGATCAGCAGCAAAGTGCATTTGGCTTTTCAAATTACTAGTATGTGTACCCGTGCACTACACAGTAGAATATCTGCGTAAAGTTTTTCTTAAAATCACAGGACTGTGAATTGTATGTGAATTCGTCAATCAGTGTTTGAAAGAAAATTTAATTAAACTATGGATAAAGTTGTCAAAATAAGTCAAAATCCACAGGGCTGGCTCATTTCATCTCATGTCATGATGGGTTAGAGTTATCGTTTCTTATCCCGATGAACTCGTCGATTTCGTGGGTCAACCTGCAAGGGTTGCAGGTTAAATGGGTTAGCACATGCATGTTGTGAGTTGTCCAAAATACAAATATCTATTTTTAAATTTCATTGTCTTCAATATTGATTCTTTACCACTTGTTGAGGTTAATCCATCGCGGTCCAAAACCCAACACAGTTGTTTGGGCTTTCATGGGATCTTTTTACGGAGTATTAATTATGAAGACAACATGAAGGCAAAAGCAATAGCAAGAAAGGATGAGAGGTAAAGTGGGTCAAGTTCTATTGTATACTTACCGAGCCCGAATCTCGACCCCTTGTTCTACACTGAGTTATTATAGAAGGGCTAGAGAGAACTCTTAACTACTGTGTGCACGTTTGTCAACCCTTTACAATGAAACAAATGCGAGTATTTATACTACAATGTAGTAGGCGAAGGTGATCTGAGGATGTGTTGAGCCCTCACTGGAGAGGCCCCAACCATAAAATTCTCCACATCTAGTGCACTAAATGCGCTTCCCATCAAATCTAGCCTTCCCACCGACTGCTTTGGAGAGCTCTCCCACATACAACCAGCACTGTCCGAGAAAACACCAACTATAAGAATATCATCGAACGACGGATCTTGTGCGGAAATTGGGCCTGTGTGCTAGTTGGGCTGCCTGGGGGTATTTGGGATCTGAACCCAATACTACAACACTACCAAAATTATTTTCAAATATACTTATTATTTTACAACCTTTTTTGAACTATTATTTGTATAATAATTATTCAAGTAAATTATTCCAACATATTTGTATGTTATAGTGGATTTTGTTTTTATAAATAATAATCATTGTTCACAAATATTTACTCAAACGATCCAATTGAATCTTTATTTTTGTACGATAAGTGCTTTTGCTATATATCATTAATAATTATCAAAATTTGATATAACAAGGATTCAATAATATTTTTAATTAAACTTATCATGTATTTATAATTAAAACAACGTACACATGACAGTACAGGAGGTTATATATAACATAACATAACATAACATAACATAACATAACATAACATAACATAACATAACATAACATAACATAACATAACATAACATAACATAACATAACATAACATAACATAACATAACATAATATAATATAACATAATATAACATAATATAATATAACATAACATAACATAACATAATATAATATAATATAATATAATATAATATAATATAATATAATATAATATAATATAATATAATATAATATAATATAATATAATATAATATAATATAATATAATATAATATAATATAATATAATATAATATAATATAATATAATATAATATAATATAATATAATATAATATAATATAATATAATATAATATAATATAATATAATATAATATAATATAATATAATATAATATAATATAATATAATATAATATAATATAATATAATATAATATAATATAATATAATATAATATAATATAATATAATATAATATAATATAATATAATATAATATAATATAATATAATATAATATAATTTTGGAATACATAAGAGTGGAGTTTTGAAAGTTGGACAATTATTTATTTATTGTGATGGCACATGTCATTTTATCCTACAAAGATGTTGTCACATGTCAATAATTCATCCAAAGAGTTATTCAAGGGTTGCTGACAAGAAAGGATGACAGATAAAGTGGGACAAGTTCTATTACGGACTTATCGACTCCGAATCTCGACCCCTTGTTCTACATTGAGCTATTACATACTGAAGAGCTAGAGAGAAGTCTAAACTATAGTGTGTATGTTTGCCAATTCTTTATAATGAAATAAATGTGAGTATTTATATGTGTAGATGATGATGTATAATAGGTGTAGATGATGATGTGTTGAGCCGCAGTGGATAATCTCCCAACCATAAAATTCCCCCACATCTAGTACACTACATGCCCTTCCCATTAATTCTAGTCTTCCCGTTGGCTGCTTTGTTGAGATCTCTCACATACAACCAGCACGTACTATATATCCGAGAAAATACCAAGTATCAGAATATTACTGACCCGTAGATCCCATGCGCAAATTGGACCTGCGTGCTAGTTGGGCCGCCTGGGGGTATTTGGGCTGGGACCCAATACCCGAACACTACCAAAATGATTTTCAAATAAACTTACTATTTTACAACCTTTTTGAAGTATTATTTCTATAATAATATTTCAAATAAGTTACTCCAACATATTTTTATGTTATAATTGAAAATATTTTTTAACACTTAATAATCATTGTTCACAAATATTGACTCAAAAGATCATTCGGAGCACGATACTTCGGGTGACTATGAGAAAATCAGCATCTCCAAACTCATTTTTAACTATGAAGTTCAGAGAGCCTTCGGCGAGAAGCTACAACTAATATCATGTGAAAAACAACCACAAACCCCACTCCTTCAGGCGTACTCTGATGCATCAGACAGTTATGATCAGTCTGATGACTCTTTCTTCTCAGACGATTTCCTAGGACATGCAACCGAAAGTGATCGTCGACCTCCATTATCAAACAAGGAAGAAATTAGGAAATCCAAGTTTAATAGAACGATTTGCCGAAAAACAAACATGGTCACCTCCGAAAACTGCCTACCAACAGAAAACCTGAACACCCAACTCAAAATATACAGGAAATCTCAGAAGAATAAGAGGCGTCATAGCATGAGGACCAGATCACAGTCCAGAGATTTCCCTTGGGTCTAGCTTTTTATCTGTTTTTATTTTACCTTTCCTTTCTGTTCTTTTTTCTTTTATTTATGTTTTTGCATTGTAATTTTAGAGAAATTGCCCAATATAGGAGTAAACATAAACATAATTGCACAAATAGGAGTGAAACTTAAAACTTCGTTCAATAGGAGTAAACATTAATTTTGTACCCTTAATACCCCTAACCTAGTTAATTCTAAAATATGACTTATTTGATCCTAATAAAATATAAATAAAAAATCTAAAATATTTGAAAATATATATTTGAAATAATAAAAATTAAAAAAAAAATTCTAAAAAATAAAAAATTTTAAAAATAAAAAAAATAGATAAACCACATTAAAAAATATAAAAAAATTATGCAGGCCTTTGCCGCAACCTCGGCCATCACCCAGCAATGTCACCTCCGATCGGCGGAAAAAATGCCATTTTATGTTAAAACTTCCATTTTTTTCTTTGAAAATGCCATAAAGATGGCAGTTTTGCTCTTTGAAAATGCCAAATTTTCTCAAAATCTGCCATCATGATGGCATTTCGAAAAAATGTTGGCATTTTTTTTTGGTGGTCGGAGCTAGTGGTGCTGGAAGGTTGTTGAGGCGGCGGCGGCCGCCTACATATTTTTTTTAGTTTTTTATTTTTTTATTTTAATTTTTTAGTTTTTTATTTAATATTTTTTATTTTGATAATTTTTATTTTTATTAATTTTATTTAATACGAAGTATGTTTTATTTGATATATTTTGTGTTTTTTCATTTTTTTTTACAATTTTATTATAAATTAATGTTATTCCTTTTATGTTTTAATTATTAATGAAAGTTGTTGGGGCTTGGGTAGGGATATACTTGTCTAAACACTAAAGTTACTCCTATTCAAAACATGGTACTCCTATTTTTGCATTTTGCCTATCTTTTACTCCTATTTGGGGAATTCTCTCGTAATTTTATTTTACTCTATGAATAAAATTCGTTTAAAAAAAATGACTCAAAAGATCTAATTGTATCTTTACTTTTGTATAATAAGAGCTTTTGCTAGATACCATTTAATAGTTATCAAATTTAATATAAAATTGTTTTAATATTATTAATTAAACTTATCAAGTATTTTTAATCAAAACAACACATGACAATCGAGTAGACTATATATATATTATAATATAATACTATGTATTGGAATACATGAGAGTGGCGTGTTGGAAGTTGGATAACTTTTAATTTATGGTGTTGCCACATGTCATTTTTCCTACAAATGAAGTTGCCACATGTCAATATATGCTCCAAAGAGTTCTTCAAGGGTTGACTTTATTATACGGAGTATTATATAAATATAAATATAGATATAGATTGGTTTTGTATCGGAGTATTTCATCTCACTCTACTGCAAAGTGCAAACACAGTCCTAGAGATGACCTGAAAGCAAATTTGGGACTAATAATTTGGGTTTTCGGTCAAGAACAAACCCATATAATTAAACCAAAAATGTAGGCATTGCATTATACTCTGTACGTATTTTCCATCTTTAGTTGATGCAACAAATTAAATACTCCATATGTTTAATTGGCGAAAATGCCATTTATAATACTAATAATAAGCATGAAAAGAAACTTACTGGCTAAGCTAGAGGGCAATAATTGCCTTGTGGACTTTTGGCATAAATATAATATACTACGTAGTTACGATTGCATCTAGAGAATTGAATTGGAGTTAACAAGTACCTAAAAGCTAGAACAAATATGAAAAAAATATGAAAAAGTACCTAAAAGCTAGAACAAATATGAAAAACAGCAATAATGGAGTTGAAAAGGTTGGGGTCCCTTTTGCTTTGTCCCGCTGCTCCACTTCCCTTTTAACATGAAGATTAAAGCCACCATTTTATAAAGACAACTGAACACCCATATTGAGGATGGTTCAGCAGAATATGCAGGGATCTCTCTCCATCAGCTCCTTTGATTGATCAACACTTAGCTTAGCTTGGATATTATAAGCCTCTTTTTCCAAAGACCAACTTTTATTTGCCCTTTCCAGCACTCAAATGCCACCTTTTCTGCCCTTCAAAGCTTGCCAAATATTATATTCAAACTCTCTCTTTTAATTTTCCACGTACATCCCTCTCCACTTTGTTGTCAGCAGCTCATTAGCTTTTCTTTCTTTTCTTCCCATATGATCATATCCACTATTAACCGATGAAGGGTTGCAGACTGATGACTGTACTCCAACTCCCAAGAAATCCCTAGTTTGCCCTCCTCCTCCTGTGCTATCTTCATTCTGTATGTACCTGCGCTTAGAGGGGTACATCTGGGCTTGGTCCCAAGCTGAGAAAACATTATTCACTGAGCTCTCCATATCATTATGATGACCATTGACAACTGATGAGGCTGCTTCATATGATAATACTCCTGCTGAAAACTTACTGGCATAATGTTGATGATGAATAACATGATTGCTGTCAAACTTTAAACCTAGGCTTCCTAGGAACAATGAAGGGTCAGTACTTGTGGTGGATCCAACTTGAGAAGCCTTCTGTAGCAAAGCGGTTGCCGACATGTTTGTCGTGACGGGCTGCGTTTGGCAAGAGGACGATGACCGGTTATGGAACTTGTTCCTAAACAAGGATGGCAAAGTGACTACCTGAGCCTGCATGTGATTCACATTCTCCTTGATAATCACATTTCCTTCCAACTCCTCATCCTCATCATCAGCATTGTTATGATTAGTATTGTTTGAGGAATCAACCTTGTACCCAATGAGATCCCAATTCATTTGGAATCTGGATTCAGGATTAGGGTCTGAGCAGGAAGTGACAATACTATGAGGATCAGAACAAAATGATTGGAATTCTTGATGGAGGTTGCTAGAACTATTAGGAAACATAAATGATGATGATCTTTCTTGTCCTTGAGATGGTTCCTTACTCATCCATAGTGGAAGAAGCTGCTCTTTCCCTTGCATTATTTGGTTCATATTTTCCTCAATATTGCTAATTATTGATGGCCTGAGAATTAAGTTGTAGTTCATGTTTTGAACATGGGAAGCTGCAGATAGTCTTGCTGTCTCCTCTGCTAATGCATCACAAAACGCCCTATGCGTTATGAAGCTATCCTTCCTGCCCAACATAACCATTACACCAAAAATAAATACATACTAGTACATTTCAAGAAAAAATTATGCTAAAGATAATCTACCTCACAACATCAAATAAATACGAAGTACTACTGTACTAGTATAAGATATTAACCGACTTTTAGTATGAAACCCTAAAATTTAACACAGCCTCAATACCAATCTTAAAGTTTACGTGTTCATTTTTTAGTTTAAAAAGAGGTAGATTCTATGGTACCCATAAGGTACCATAACTTTGTCCACATGGACCAATGAGAATGTAGCAGTTGAATTATTTAAATCTAAATTAAAAATGATAAAGTGATGTGGTCCAATCAAATGAATGATAGGTACGATACCTCATATTTTAGAAAGGTATCAGAGTTGTCACCTTAAAAAGAACTTAATTTCCCCATTACAGCCTTATTTGGTTTTGACAAATATTACAATTTAGAGTTCCATTCTAAAAGGTAAATCTTAATATCTTCATTTATGGGGTAAAAGACATAAATCATATTTTAACTATTGGTATTGTTGCATATTAGCACCTTAACTATTAGAAGAGATAAACCAGTAGCATAAATGTACGTAAATGATTTAAAGGATAATACTACTCAAATTTTCGGTTAAAAATTTCAACGTGGCGACTAAAATTTAATGCATACTATCGAATGTACTGTGATAACATAGAGAAAATTAAAGTAATATAAAGTGCATTATAGTAATATAGGCATGAAATTCTTGCCACCACATAGAAATGCCTTAACACACATGATACTATATAGAAATAAACAAATGGAACAAATACGTAGTACTCCATATGTCTCACAATTAAGTTGGCAGTTACAATTTTTGAGTTAAACTCTGTTAATTTTAACTATTATATATTTATTCAAAAACGGTATTAGATTATACTTTATAATACCCAAATAATTTTGAATAATGCATTTAAAAATATTATTGAAATGTTAGTTTATTGTAGGTTTTATGACTCCATACTTTTATATATCATCAATGGTCAAACGTCAATGTTAGAGACCGTGAAAGTCTAATAGTCAACTTAATTGATGGACAGATGGACAGAAATGTGTAAGAATAGACGTAGTACGTAATATAAGAAATGTGATAAATCACAAATTCTTTGTAAAAAGGGAGGTCGAAAATTATTTTAGGATAAAGGAAATAGAATGTTGAGAAATAATTAGTTACCTAGTGAAAAGAGCACCACAGTGACATCTGTATTCCTTAGTCCCACAAGTCTTGGAATGGGCTTTCCAATCAGATAGCACAGCATAGCGCTTTGAGCATTTTTCGCATTTCCACTTCTTCTCGCCGTGCTTCCGGAAGTAGTGCTTCTTGATTCCGGTGAGGTCGCCGAGAGCCCGGGACGGGTGGTGGTGGACGCAACTCATTTCCGGGCAGACGAACACCCGCTTCCTCACTTCTTTGCTGCTCCTTTGCTTTAGCTTCCATGGCAGATTGTGCCCTCTTCTGTGAAGCTGCATATTTTGGTCTCTCTGGAACCCTTTCCCACACACTTCACAGACAAACCTGTTTGTTGCCATCAGAGTCTTTGGCGATAGAGCGATCACTTCAGCTCCTGGATCTAATAAAAGAAGAAGGAATAACAAACAAGAGACAATCAAATGAACATATTATGTATTGATTATTTGAGAGATATAGGCTAGGGAGCTAGAGTTAATGTATTCTTGCCTGGGTTTCCGGGAAGATTTCGTTTTTTCTTATTAGGAGGAGAATTATTGGATCCTGTTGCGCTTTGACTGAGACCATTCATGGTCATAGGGAGGACGACTTCTTTCTCTGTCATCTTTGATTTGGATTATTCTTCAGTTCAGCTGCAAGACTGTCATATATTTAGGGATGAGCTAGCTTGATGATATACTGTATATATACTGTCACTTTACATATACGTAGTACTACCAAGTAAAAAGCTGCGAAAGTTCCCAAAATAGGACTAAAACAGTTTGAAAATTCCAAAATAGGACTGCCATGTTTTTTATTTCCAAAATAACAGTAATTACTGCCAAGTTTAGAAAATACCGTCATGTTTGAAATCTGGTATTGCCAAAACATGGCAGTAATTAGTCCTATTTTGGGAATAAAAACATGACAGTCCTATTTTGAAATTTTCAAACCTATTTAGTCCTATTTAGGGTAATACTACGTATCTCGTAAAAAGCACTATACAAGTACTCCTCCCTCCCGAAAAGGTTGACCAAATTTGACATTCACGTGGATTATTATAAAGTAAAAACTGTGTGGTTGAAATTTGTGCAAAGGAGAGAAAATTAACTTTAGCCACACATTTTTTACTTTAAATGAAAATGGCAAATCTTTTTGGAACATCCAAAATAAGGAAATTTGGCCAAACTTTTTGGGACAGAGGGAGTATATTTCAAGAATGCAAATTTTGGGGTAAAACACAATACTGTGTTGGAAGATACCTTCTGCTTATGATGATGCTTGGTGTACACATTTTGTGTACACAAAATGTGTACACCTAGCAAAACTCTTTGAAATTTGATGGTGTAGTTGAAATTCTGGTCTCTCGCTACTAATTAGTACTTACATGGAAAATTCTTTTTTTAAGAAATAACTTAATTATTATTGATAAAAACAACAAGGACAATTACAATCATATAGCTCAAGGCTACAATGAGATGAGACATAGAAATGAACGTTTCAAATTGAAAACACCAATCGCTAATCCCGCAAAGAAGTAGACTCATCACTAGGAAATTGATCTTTTGAGGCACATGTGTAACGGCGCATTTACGAAAAGTGTCTGTTCCTTCTTTTTTGAACGAAAAAGTGTCTGTTCCATATATGCTTTTTTCCGATTAGAAGCACTTGTACTAAAAGCGCTCCTACTCTTACCGGGCACAGGGCACTTATATCTGGCCGATGTTAAAAATATCCCGACAGACCTAACTTAAAACTAGCTAAGTACTCTTAACGAGACTACCTTCGTCCCAAATAGATCGACTGATCGACGCTAACCTCTGGCCGCTCGCTTCTCCTCCCATGTTCGAGTCGATGCAACGCCGCCGGCTCACTGCCCGCCGTTGCTCCGTGCCTCTGTCGCGGATTCATAGCAATGCAGTTCCCAGGATTTCCATCGGCACCGGCACAGCGCCTCCAACCCTTCACGGTACAGCTCCATGCCACCTCTCCTAGGATTAGCCTCAGCTCTTCATTCACAAACCACAACCTGAATTTTGTAAACCTAATCTGAAATTCATAAAGGTATTTACCAATTCCAATTTTCACCATTTTCCTTTCGCTTATACCTGAAATTACTTCTCCCCCAAACTGAATGTTGAATGTTAGATCCCAATTCCTAAATTGAAATTATAATTTTTCCTTATTTTGAAGTCAGACTTTTATATTGTAATCCTAAATGTGATGATGTCATTGTCAAAGGTATGAACTAACTAATCTTGTATATTGTATACTTGTATACTGAGTCGTTTTAAGTATCAGCACTAACTAATCTATTTTCTTTATTGCAGACTTGATGGGATCTATCAAGAACAAATCGATCATCTTATTATCAAAGGTTATGCCAATCTCGTTGACCTCATCCAACCCATGAAGTCTTTCAACTGGTATTTTCAATCTCTTTTTGTTTCCACTGTTTCGTTTTTAGAACTTCACTTTTGTTCATTAGGCATATGAATGGAGAAGAAGTCATTTATTTTCTGATTTTCCTTTTATATTTTCGTTTTGTGAAGTTGAGTCTTTGACATCTTTCATTTTCTTATTTTGTAAATTGAAGCGTCCATCTTCTTAGAAGGCATACTCAATTTTGATATGTATTAATTTTTTCCAATGAATAACCTGTGATCTATTTTTCTCTCCGATGAATTCTTATGATATTGAGCAGTAATTCCATTTATGTACTTGTTCATTCTGTTTTTCATGATTTTAATTACAGTGATAGTTAATTGCTTAGGTGTAATGTGATGATTAATTGCTTTGATTCCTTCATTTTTTGCAATTCAATATAAGATCCTTTTGTTCATTCATTTTTAGTTTCATTCGCCTCATTTAAGAAGAAGACGAAAGGCCCTAATTTTTTGGTAGTGGCTATACAGAGAAGATGGAAGACCCTACTGAGTGTTACAAGTTATATCTATTAGAGCTGCGTTAGAGGCTTAGAGCTTTGGAGTCTCGTATCTGTTAGTTTCCATTGTTATTGGTACAAATGATTCTTCTTTTAAGACTTAAGTTCTTCTATTCTGCTCATTCTATAATAATCTCTTATCAGGTGCTCTTATCTTTAAGGTGCCTGTAAGCCAAATATGTAAAAGTTTACCTCTCAGGTAAAGGTGTAGGTATACAAGTTTTAATATTAGTGTTAAGCCAAATATGGAAAAATATTTTAAAATTAGTATAAATACATCGTTCTCATTCGTAATTTACACATATATTTAGTAGTATCCTCCGTATCATAATAGTTGCAACATTGGAATTTAGACACTATTCATGTATTCTACTTTGACTACATTTTATATATTAATGTATGTGAATTATTATTTTTTTTTGAAAAATATTGTTGAATTCATCTCATTACAAAGTTTCATAATCTGATTTTTAATTTTTTTTCTACTAATAGATAATTAAATATAATGACGGTCAAAGTTGTGCATCGACAAACGTGAAAAAAGAAATGTTGCAACTAAAAAGAACGGAGGAAGTATTAGACATAACATCCCGAGAAAGATATTTCTTAGCTTTCTCTTTGAGGGGAATACAACAGTTTAAAGAAGATCTGTGGCTTATGGAGCTTTATATTGAGGTTTGACGCTTTTTGGCTTATGGAGATTTATATTGACACTTAATCAGATCTGGTGGTGATTATGGCGGTGGTTGTGGTGGTGGTTATGGTGGTGGTTATGGTGGTGGTGGAGCCTATGGAAATGGATCTGAAAACACTACTTCTTACTATGATGACTAAGGCCAGTTTCTTTGTGTTATTGACACTATTTCATGTTTTTGACCACTAACTAAGGCCAGTTTCTTTGTGTTATTATTATTATTACTCTGTATTATTTTATATACCCTATTTAAAATTTGTGATCCTAAACTCTTTAGAATCTCAACAAGTATAGGTGGATGAGAAAGAGTCACTATACTCCACACCAAGTTGGAGATGTTATAAATATCATAAACAGAACTACTCGTCATCTCTTATGGTAATGTCTTTTTGTCCTCCCTTTACGGCTTTACTTCCTTACTCTCTTATTTGCTCTGCCAATGCTTTATTTATTCTTCTATTATAAAATGCCATAAGCTATCCCAGAAATACTTGACTTTGTTTTTCTTGTCTAAAACTTGTCCAAACATAAGTTAGTCCCACTATCTCCTTCCCTCCTGACATAGTAATAAGAGTCAGTAAGTACTAATGTACACTTGTGCACTATGACGTGTTTAACTATTGTGAAGTTAGTAAATGATTTAAGAAGAGATCAGAGAAAATACTGACTGCATTTATGTGTAAATGTAAAGTCTCTTATAGATGTATGGTCTGCAATCCACTTGTCCAGCGCATTTTATTGTCCGAGTTAGCTGCCTCATATATCTGGAGTCAATTGCTTAAAACTTATATTTGAAGTATTAAGTATGCAAATTTAGTAGTCAATTAATTATAGGTGTGCTCACAGGTTATTGATCCTGTCAACAAAAACAGGAGACATAACACAAGCATTCTCATTCGACACCTTGGATCATCTGGAACTTCAAAGATTCTTATAGATGCTGGAATGTATGTACTTGTTTCCACAAGATAGTTATTACTATAATGATGTCTTTGGAGAATTAGAAACACGATATTTTTTTCTTGCTTAATGTGCAGGTTCTACCATAGCTGCTTGAGATGGTTTCGTCTTTATGGGTAAGTTCCTCTTCTTTTAATTTATTATATTAATTTATAATTTATTATATTAGGATCAGTTTACAGATAGTAAATATGCGATGAGATAGTTAAATCTGATGAATATTGATGGTTTGGTTGAAATGTCCTAATGTGTTGAATGAGCTAAATTACCTTAAAGTTATTGTCAAGAGTATTTTTTAAAAATAAATAAATAATTACATTTCTAAATTCTAGCTGCTCTAGGGTTATTTTGGAATCAAAGAGTAAAGTTGTAGAGGTAGTCAATGTTGTTAAAATAGGAGAGATGGAAAAGGAGGAAATTTAGAAAAAGATGATGACAGATAGTTTGTATAAAATTGTTTCTAATGCCACGGTTAGATGGTGCGTTTATTTTTAATAACAATTGCTCATTATTTATTCTATTCTATTATTGCAGATTTTTCTATACAAGCATTGAAGATCAAATGATGAGGATTGGTTTTGGATCAATGTAATAAATAATGGATATCTTGAATCCTTGATACTTTTTGCTTAGTTTAACTTTATGGATTAAAAGTAGTATGATTCCACCAGTGTTTGGTCATTGTGATGTCAGAGTACCTTTAATGTTCTTGAATAATTTAATTATACATTTTAATAAAAAACCGTTTGTTCTTTCCAAGTGATTAGTTTTGTATAATCTCTTATGAAATTAATAGGTGCAATATTAATATTCATTGAATTTGGTGCTATTAGAAAGGAAATTGAAGTTGAGTATCTTGCGACGCTAATTGTGTGCCTTGATAGGTTGATGAAAAGTGCCTCAACTATAGCAACGCTTTTAGAGTTTTATACCGACGCTAACACTTAGCATCGTAAAAAGGGCTAGCGACACAAGCAAAGCCAGCGCTTTTACAAGTGTCAGTAAAAGCACTAGCGACGCTTTTTAGTGTCGCGGTAGGTTTATATAAAGCGCCTTGAGAACCCATTTCTCTACTAGTGACTCTGCCTGCAGATTGACTGCTCCTGCTACGATCACAATATTTCTCAAACAAATTATTGAATATCCCGGTTTGTCCAGCCACTGGTAAGGAGCCAAGCGTAGAATTTTTTCCGGTTTGACCAGCCACTGGAAAGAAAGTACCCCCTCCATGTGATTATATCTTCCTGGAACGGCGGTGATTCTGGAAGGGGGCGATCCGTCTCAATATTGGCGCAGAAGAAAATCGTATTCCTGATTGATGACGAGATCAATGCAAACCTCTTATAAGCACACAAGAACGCTAGACCGAAGATGGCGGGGAATAAACATCTGGCAGATGACATTTCACCACTGAAAATAATATTTCTAGACAACGCTAGAAACGAAACATATAGATAAAATTGAAAACACTGATCAGGAAAATATTTTCCCATTATTTACATGGAAAATTCTTACTAGAAGGAGAATATTATAAATAAGAGAAAGGATCGGAAGACCAACTCATTGAAGAAAACAAAACAATACAGGTGTTGAACAGTTGAAGTACTTCGAAAGTTTGAATAGGCTTGGGATAAGTTGGTTCGGGTTAAAAGTCGATGGAATCGTATTAAAAATTGTAGGTGTTAAATTCGGTTCGTTTCTAGTAAAAATGTACTACGTAGTTGTTAAATTCGGTTTGGTTCCTACACTCTGAATTTTTTCTAGTTCCTTATAAAAAATTATTACTCTCCTAAAATTAACACATTTTATCTTCAGTTACATCGAAATATTCAAATTTCAATTAATGAAAATAATTGTCAAAATTATTACCATTACATTATACATACATGATATAATATCTCAATGTTTAAATATCACAAAAATATACAAGTAAAAAAAATTAAATTTAAACATAACACAAACATAATGGTTAAAATAAGCATCGACGCCCAACGAAAAGGTTTAATAGTCCTATGGTACACATCCCAATAGCACGTAGTTCAACCCAAAAATAGTATACTTATATTAGTATAGATTGCACCATAAGAGCATCTCCAATGGTAAAATGTGCACAGTGCACACGTTACATGAGAAATAGCCACATAAATATTAGTAAATAAATTTTTTCTCTCCTTATTTGAATGGTTTTATACAGTTTTGGTAAGTTTTTCTCCACACTGTCAAGGAGACCGTCTAGATGTTGACATTATTGTTGACATTGCAGGGAAAAACTTACCAAAATTGTATAAAATCATTCAAATAAGGAGAGAAATAATTTATTTGCTAATATTTATGTGGCTATCACTCATGCCACATATGCAACGTGGACATTATAGCATTGGAGATGCTCTAAGTAAAAAGTACATAGTGATAAACTGATTGGTAATATTAGTAATTTACTATAAATACATAACGGCGTAATAAACAACAACATTAATTCATTTTTGAGGTGGGCTCAAATAACAAATACGATTACAAACAAACACTAAATATAAAAGTGGATTCACGTAGTAAAATAACAACTACACGGATTGGCCAGAAAACAATATATAAGATATATTATGCAAGACAAATGTTCCCATCAAGAATCTCTCGACCTGAATGTCATCTAGCCACATCCATTTTAGGTGTTTCCGGGTAAATTTTTTTGATGATATTTTATGAGCATGTTCTACATGAAGTGTAGATTCCACCAAATTTCAGCTTAAAATTCAATCGGAAAGTGAGTTAAATAGATTATTAAAAAATATTGCGCTTTTATATATATTTTTGCGTAATGTTTTTCAATAATTTATTTAACTGACTTCCCGGTTGATTTTTTAGCTGAAATTTGGTGGACACAATTTATATTTCAGAATAACCAAGCTCACAAAATTTCATAAAAAAAATCTACCCGAAAACACCTCAAATGAAGCCTAATTCCCCCGAAATCTACCCGAAAACACCTCAAATCTACCTGAAATTTGACAGGTTATTTGACAGACAACAGGGAATTGCCCCAAATCTACCCGAAAACACCTCACAAGTATGCATATTTACTGTTTTATTAATAATAAAATTAGTACTTTGCTATTAATAAAATAAATGTTATTAGAAATTATAGGAGGATAAAATGGTAAGAGGAAGCCTAATTTACTCTGGTTTAGGAATAAAATATTATAGTCAATTGTTGCATTTTGGAGTCATTATTTAAAACTAAATGATTATGTATATATTTTATTGTTTTACATTTCAAAATGAGGAGATATATAATAACTTTATACTTATAGGTTCATATTCATCACAAAAAAATTACGTGATTCACACGAACTTGGCAGGGATTGACTGACGATTTTGTGCCAAATAGCTCATGCCAAAATGATTTTAGCACAGATTTAACATATCCTTGCTAAATCCTCTATAAATTTTAACAAATCTTATAAAAAATTCCTATCAATCCTGTCACTTTTTTGTAGTATATTTATTCTTAAAGGCAATAAATTGAGTCATTGTAGTCGGACTCTATTATGGATTTCTTACTAGATTCAATTCTCTACAAGCTAAGGTCGGTTTACGATTTATCACTTTTTCTTTGAAGTAATTAATTAATTTATGGTTAATGTTGATGCTCTTTTTCATTAAAATTTTCAATCTTACGTTTTTGTTTTATTATTTAAAGTGCCTGTTAAATTTGACAAAGTTATAATGAACAAAGAACTACTACCTCCGTCCCGAATTGATTTGGAAATTTGACTTTTCTTAGTCAAACAGTTTCATTTTGTTCACTTAATTAGTATGCCTATTTTTAATTGCATTCTAATTTGGGGTTTACAACTTTGAAGAGATTTTGATATAGTTTATGAATATGTAGATTTTAATTATTAAAAAATGAATTAATTATGCATGGGGAGGATTGACTTTTATTATTGATTGACCAAAAAATGTTGATTTTGCAAACCAAATTGCGACGGAGGAAGTATATTAATGTCATCCAAAAAACAGAACCACGGAGTATATTAATGGGGAAATGTGTAAATGAAGAAGTGTAAGGATCCGATCGGAGAAGTGTAAAAGTCTCATGATATGATAATCATCCGAAAAGATCCTGTCCAGACGGAAAGACAGGATCCTCCGTCCGGCCGCCACCGTTTCCGGTGAAGGTTTTTGATGAAATTTTTATGGAATGTTCCTCATCAAGTCTAGTTTATCCACACAAAAATTCAGCTAAAAATTCGATCGGGAAGGCAGTCAAATAATTTTTTGAAACATAACTGTGTTTTATATGTTTAATTTGACACAGTTATCTTCAAAACATTATTTGACTGCCTACCCGATCGAATTTTTAGCTAAATGGAGGAGGCCGGATGGAGGGTCTTGTCCCTCCGGCTGGACATAATCATTCATATATATATACACACTTTTGTAATTTATTGTTTGATTTTTTTCATCATATGGGTCGGTGTCAAACCATGCATTTCGGATGGCATGTAGGGGAAGAGTCAAGAGTCAGCATGAGTATCTTCATCTAGTAGATTAGTCATGGACCCGGTTCGGGCCGCCCGGCCCGGGCCGCTACTGTGCGGAATCGGAACCGGCCCGGTTATCGGGTCCGGGTCCGGGTCGGGCCTAGGCCCGGTGGGGGGCGGGACCGGGCTCGGGCCTTGTGTTTGCCGAACCGGTCCGGCCGGGTCGGGCCCGGGTCCGGGCCGAATTGATTTTTTTTTTTTTCATTTTTTGGGGTTACCCGGGTTGGGCTTGATGGTTGGGAGGGGTGAGGGGGGGTTAGGAAAGCAAAAAAACAAATGACCAAACCGGAGGCCCGACCCGGACCAGACCCGGTGGCTACCCGGGCCGGTCCCGGGCCTTCCTTCCAAAAAAAAAGCCCGGCCGGGCCCGGGTCCATAACTATAGTAGATATGTTCCATGTTTTATGTTCCAATATGCTTAATAGTTCTATTGTTTGCTTTCAAGATATACTTAGGGGGTGGTTGGAATTGATTTTGCTTCTGCTTCTTTTCTAAAAACAGAAATAGAATTAGAACCAGTTTTTCAGAAGCTGGTCTCTCTTAACTTCTAAAAAAACTGCTTCTAGGAGCATTTTGGAGCACTCATGAGTATTTCTGCACTTTCATCAAAACATTCATATATCTGATTCAACTCTTTGAAGCAGAAACAGTTTTAAGAAGCAGATCCAAACACCCCTTCAATATCATTTACACAATTACACGGTATTGCCGTATTGATCATGATGATATGTCTATTAATTGAAAGTTTAACTTTATCAGATTCTTTATCATTTAATTCATTAATTGAAAGTTTTTTTTCTTCTTCTCGAAAACACTTAATCAAGAGCTCTAACTACATGATTAAAGGGAAAATGGAAACTAATAATCCAACCTTTTAGTGGTCTTCTTATAATAGTCCCATCTTTTGATTATTCATGAATAATCCAACCTTTGCACCTCATCTTCATTCACTGGTCCCTGACCGGTTGATGACCTGTTATTCCAAGTTATTTTCTTATCTTTGTAAACATTATACCATAAATCTCACCTTTCACAAAGATAATATTTTGTAAAGATAAGAAAATAACTTGGAATAACAGGTCATCAATCGGTCAGGGACCAGTGAATGAAGATGAGGTGCAAAGATTGGATTATTCATGAATAATCAAAAGGTGGGACTATTGTAAGAAGACCGCTAAAAGGTTGGATTATTAATTTCTATTTTCCCTATAGTCATGTACCTTTCATATTTTGATGGTATCATTGGAACGCTTTCGAGATAGAGGTCATAGATTCATAGATTCGAATCTCATGCATCTCATTTCAAGGTGTGCTTTCTAACCTATAATAGGTTAGAACGTACAATCAAAGAAAACCTTTATGATTAATCCATAAGTACATAAAAATAATGATGTTTTTAATTGGACTGAATTGGTCTAGACTATTTAAGTTTGGTCTACTTTAAACTGGTCTGATTTAATGAATATCTGGTCTCTGTGTAATTTACTATGCAGTATTTTATAACTGTTGAAGTCGGGTCCAGATTGATTTGGTCTATTTAAGTCTGGTCTGATTTAATTTGGTACTCAAAATAGTTCAAATAAAAACATCGGAGTTTTTGAAATTTCTATCATTATTCATCGAAAGTTATCATTTTCCAGTTATTCTTATTGAGATCCCACAGACATATGGCCATGGTCCATGGGGGATTGCTAGTTCATGGTTACATCAAAATGTAAGGATGGATGAAAAATGTGAAAACACTAATGAATAAAATATACTACTGAAAACATATTTTATTTACAAGAATTTGGATCCTCTGTCGCACGACAGAGGTGCCTTGCACAATCTGACTGGCAACATCAACAAGGGAGGAGAGCTTGGAGAGGGAAAATGTAAATCATGGGACTGTAATAGGTCATGCACCCTATCTGACTGCTAAAGCTAGGCACATAATCCCGATCCTTATTTACAAATCATATAAGAGGGCTAGTTTTGAAATTATGAAGGGGATTCGAGAAAGATAACACTGTTTATATATACCAAATTCAAATAGACAGTTAAACTTGTGGTTAGACTATAAGCACATAAATAGAATATATCTAACATACCCTTGTTAACTATTGCAACAATATATCACTTACGATAGTGTTATTTTTAGTAGTTTCTTATGGTTACTGTGCTTGTTTTACTCGTTTTTACGCCATAGTAATTCATTAGCCAAAAAGTCAAAGGATGTTTTTAATTGGACTGTAATTTGCTGGTCTGGTCTGAACTGGTCTGGTTTCTTTGTATTTTTATAACTATCCAAGTTCGGTCTGGTCTGGTCTGGTCTGAACTGGTCTGGTCTGGTGTAGTCTGGTCTGGACTGGTCTGATCTGGGACAAATTACAGTCCAAGTAAAAACATCCAAAGTCTGATTTGAAATTGTAGGATGAAAGGGAGCAATGAATTTCAAAATTGTCTTAGATAAATCTTTAGCCTTGGCCTGTCAGGGCATGCTAGGTAGCGGAATTTCATACATTAAAGAAAAGGGAAACTTATTAAACTAGTTAACAATACTAGGGGTGTGGACCATTAAAAAAATACCGGGGGTGTGGACACGTTCCGGTCCAGAACGGCTACGATCTCGAGCCGGCCGGTCATTAAAATATTTAGAGGCCTAGGACCTATGTTTTCGGTTCCTATCCCCATCAGTCCCAGTTGATTTGACTCTAGAAATTCTTTGTACATTCTAAAACACTCCCACCCCCTCCACCACGCCCATTTTCACATCTTAAATGGATTGAAACTTTTTTTTAACATTCTTAACTACAACAATCGAAATGTAAAAAAAAAGATCGGAATTCTAACATGACCAGTTAGTCCTGTTCTAAAGAATTAAGGATTGGGACCTCTTTCCCAGCGGTCCAGTATCGGTCTCATTCGAGAACCGCTAATTTTAGCCCCGATTGGGGTTCGAAGAACTGCATGATCCCAGATTGGACAGGTTCCAAAACCATGTGCACCCTTGTTAACATCCAAAAATATAACTAGACAAGTGTTTGATATGGACCCGTATACTAGACATAAATGACTTAAACCTACACATAGCTCCTTGAGCAAGGTAGACCTATACTCCGTGGGTCTGAAAATTTGGATCCAAACCTGGACTAACAAGCCTCAGAACTGGGTCAGATAGACCTGCCAAATACGTGAGATGCAACACATTATAAACTTTGCTACACTCCTCAATCGTCAATAACAATAAACAAATTTGAAAAGAAAAACATATATTTACTTAATTACTTTTCATAAAATAAAATTCAAGGTTTCACATAAAAAATTAGAATTTTTATCCGGTTCTTGTAGAGGATTGTGACTTCACGGTCTGTGTCTCTTTCTCGCATAGAAAGCTCATAGAATATACTAGAAATTAGGTCACAGAACGGTCTCTTGAACTAGTGAGAGTATAAAAGCATGTTATATATGAGGTAATAGTATTTTTAATAATACTAATAATTGGGTTTTGCCTACCGATGCCAATACACACTTTATCAAGACGTATATATGGATATTAATTTTAGCATATGTCACTATTTCACTATCACTTATATAGTAGGTATGTATTATTGTGTGTGTGTATTAGTTTGTATTTTTTTCTTTCAAGTATTATAACTAATCAATGTATTAGTGTGTGTGTACTCCCGTCGTCCCATAGAAAGGTTCTCACTTTCCATTTTTAGACGTCCCAGATAAAGGTTCTCATTTCCAACTTAGAAAACAATTAACAATCATAAATGACAAATTGATCATTAAATATTAAAAATAATACATTTATAATATCATGGTTATCAACACTAACCTCATTATATTATATTTCTCAAAATATACTCGAACCACATTATGTAATTATGAGAAAAGGGTCAAATGAAGTTGGGAAAATGGAAACTAATAATCTAACCTTTTAGCGGTCTTCTTACAATAGTCTCACCTTTTCGTTATTCATGAATAATCAAACCTTTGCACCTCATCTTCATTCACTGGCAGTGGCGGAACCAAAGAATAATTTGAGGGGGTGTTCTTAATTTTTTTTTACAATTTTTTATACGTAGTACTAGGATAAACAAAAAACGAATGAACAAAATTATCATTAGATATATATAGAGTTATTTGAAAAATGCGAATGAGTGCATTTTTACTCACTTTGGTGCACTAGTAGATATTTGTTTTACACTTTTTCACAATAAGATTTTTTTATGTATATACCAAATTTTCACTGCGTTTTTTGATAAAATGTAGGGCATTGTTGTCTATTCTGAGTCATCAGATATCAAGTTTAATGCGTGAGATCTATTATTCATTTTCATGAGAAAAACTCTTTTTATTTGATCCAAAACTTATACATATGTATATACATTGTGTTTCAAAAAAAATGTTATTATATTAAAGAAAAAGCATATGTACGTCATTATTAAAAGAAGGAAGAAATAATTAAAAACTTGTTTTATGTTTGTCTTTGTATTTCAAAATAATTATAAGCTATGTTATAAATGTAATTTCGAGCATTGAACTAAGAAAGAAAATGAGAATTGCGTATTAATACTCGAAAGAAGAAAAGGTGAAAAATGGGAGTCAAAATCTAAACAAGCAATAGGAGTCAACAACAAAAAAAGTGGAAGGGCAAATGCGGGAGCAGGGGCGTAGCCAGGACACTGGGCTAGACTGGGCCGGTACAAAGAATATTATTGGGAAAAAATTTACACGAAATTTTTTACACTAAAAATATTGACATTTTTCAAATTTGGGGTGGGCCAGGGCCTAGCCTGGGCACCCCCTAGCTCCGCCCCTGTGCGGGAGGAAGCAAAAATGGAACACCGAAGTACCGAACTGACAGGCCACAACTAAAAGAGAAGTGCAAGACAAATACTCCCTCCGTCCCGGAAAATTGTTCCCGGTTTCCTTTTTGGGCCGTCCCAAAAAATTGTTCCACTTTCCCCTTTTGGAAAGTTTTTTGTGGCTACAATTCATTTACCTTTTTCTTACTCAACCACAACCATACATTTCAACTTTATTCTCATTTTCTTAAACTCCGTTCCAAGTCAATGCGGGAACAATTTTCCGGGACGGAGGGAGTAAGAGAAAGCAAAAATTAATCGCCATCCCCAGGGAATTGAACGCACAACGTTCAAGAAGCCAGCGTTCTCTTCGCACAAAAACTTCAGTCTGAACTGACAGCGCCATAACAATAATATCTCTACTTGGGCTTTAATATTAATTACCTCACAACCGGGGCTGAGATATATACTATATATATATATATATATATATATATATATATATATATATACACACTAGCGCAGCCGGAGAACGGGGGGGGGGGGGGGGGGGGCACTGGCTCGACCCCCCTAGTTCTGTCACTGTTCACTGGTCCCTGACCGATTGGTGAACTGCTATTCCAAATTATTTTCTTATCTTTGAAAACCATTATATCATAAATCTCACCTTTCACAAAGATAATATTTTGCAAAGATAAGAAAATAACTTGGAATAACAGGTCATTAACTCGTCAGGGACCAGCGAATGAAGATGAGGTGCAAAGGTTGGATTATTCTTGAATAACGAAAAGGTGGGAACTATTGTAAAAAGACTGCTAAAATGTTGGATTATTAGTTTCCTTTTTCCCAATAAAAGTTTCTACAATTATGAAATCGTCACATAAGACCATGTATTCAATAATGTGTTATATAGATACGTCTACTTATAAAAAGCAATCGGATGAGTTCTAACGACCTTTTGACAAGCTCGTAATGCCGGATTAGTGTACGTCTGACTATCTTTTCAAAACAGATTATAAGGCAGACATGGAATATTTAACCAGATTGGCTTAAACACAAGGCAAAAATAACGATACGTAGCTAAAATTGGAATTAAGAGGTTGTCAACATATCGTTGGGATTCATCTGATTGCTTTTTATAAGTGAACATATTTATTTGACATTTTATTGAGTACATGACCTTATGTGACGATTCCATAATAGTAGAAGGCCTTATTTGACCCTTTTCCCTTTAATTATTGTCTAAATAACCGTGTTATTTTGCCATGAGAACCTTTCAACGTGACGAATGTAGTAACATAGTCCCTCCGTTCTTTATTAAGTGTCAACTTATGTTTTGGCACGGGTTTATAAGTGGAAAATAATAGAGGTAATGTAAAAGGTGTAGTAGTTTTTGTTTAAATGATAAAGTAGGAAAAAGAAGGGGGGTAAGGTAATAAAAATAGGGGTAAAAAGGTATTTTAACTGAAAAAACTTACCAAAAACAGAAAAAAGGACAAATAATTTAAAGTGTCCCAAAAAGAAATACTAGACAGCTAATAAAGATCGGAAGTGTAGATTAAGGCTTTGTTTGCAACCACTTGTGCTTAAATAAAAGTACTTTTTGATAAAAAGTGAGTAGTAGTAAAAGTTGGTAGTGTTTGGTAAAATAAGTGCTATTTGTGTAATAGAAAAAGTAAAAAGTAGATTCTACACGGAAGCCGAGAAAGTAAAAGTTGGTAGTGTTTGGTAAAATAAGTGCTTTTTTCTTAAAAAAAAGCCAAAATGGATGCAAACAAAGTCTAATAAGACTTGTAAATGGGTCTCAATTCTTAACGGGTCAAAACTATATGTATCATACTTGACCCGTTTATTAAAAATACTAATGGATTTGAGTTCGGGTCGGATCCGAGTCTAGACCCGTTGAGAGTAGTGGTGGACTCGGTGCGGGCCACCCGACCCGGAAACCGGGTACCGATTCCGGGTCTAGGCCCGGTTGATGGATGAAACCAGGGCCGGTTCCGAGATTGCTTAAATGTGAACCGGCTTGGTTAGGCCGGGCCCAGTTTGGGCCTATTTTTTATTTTTATTTTTATTTTTTATTTTGGTTTGGGCTTGGTTTAAATGAGCTGGACTGAGTGTTTCCGATGAGTTTGGGGATGGGGGATGGGGGTAGGGATGTAATAATCAAGAAAACAAAAAAAATAGAACCGGACCCGGCCCAACACCGGTCAACATCTGGGCTGGTCCTGGGCTTCACTGAAATTTTTTAGGCCCGGCCCGGCCCGGCCTAGGCCCGACCTGGGCTCGGACCGGACCCGGTCCATGACTATTTGAGTGGCCTGCTTGCCTACTTGGAACCTGGCGCTGGAGAAAAACAAAGCGCTCGGCACTCCCAAGTCCCAAACTCTGGCACTCTCCTTCCCATCGCTGCTTCACAATTTGTTGTCTGGAAAAAGAGGACCGAGAAAGGATGAAAAATCTGAAGCTATGGAAGAAGCTTTCTTCGAAAATCAAACTACAGTCGGAGGATGAAGTGATACAATTGGCTGCCTTTGACATGGAGCGCAATCGCATATTCTGCTCATCCTCAACAAATACCTTGTACACTATTTACCTGCCTTATCAAGTAATTCCCTTTCTCCATCCTCTAATTCTCATTCCTAATAATTCTTCGTCTTATTAATCCGTTTCGCTTATATCCCCATTAGTTTTAGTTTAATCTGAACACAGTGCAGATGATTTTTTGAGATTCTGACGGACCTCTTGCGGTTATAGTTGAATCTGAAACGCATATTTCGAAGGCTAACTTATGGTTTTGAAGACAGTATGAGACTATTAGATTATAGATAGTAGCTAGCAGTAATTCTACTAGAATTGTTTATGCCTTAAGGTTAATTTAGAGTCTTAATTCTGTTGAATTCAACCATCTTTTCTTTGCCGCCCAAGTCAATCCTATATTTCAGCCTGTTTCCTCTTTATTTCTTGTGTCGGGATTGGAATAGGTGTAGTAGGGTTTTTTCACATTTTTGTGCATAAGATCAGTATTTTTTGCTGTTTGATCCCACTGCTTGTGAATGAAATGATGGCTCCTTAATGAACAGCAGTTTGGATAAGGTATTCCATTTTTAGTTAATCATAGCGAATCACACTGTTCTAACATTGCCCTTTCTGTTGTCTTATTTAGGTTGAGTGTGTGATTTATATTTTCCAAAAACATCTTTTTTATTGTTATGAGGTATTGAGGTGTCATTATTTCTAAATTCATCATAGCAGCACTTAAGACACAATGAGGTCCATCTCCTACACTTTTACATCATCAGTGACCTATGTCTAAGAGCTGATGTAAAGAATGGAGTACAAGTTACATTTTAAAATTGCATTTGCTCCATAATAAAGCTGCTCTTATAATTTATCTTTTTATTGTGTCAGGAGCTTTAGATAATTTAACACACTGGAGGCCAAATTGTTTTAAAGAAAATACTTTCTGTCTTACAAGATTGTTATGACAGGATGCAGGAGAATTCAGTTCAGCTTCGTACCACCACGTTGATATAGAACCTGGAGACTCCATTACATGCATGGATTATCTTATGGAGAAAGAAGCACTTATTGCTGGAACATCCTATGGACATATATTCTTATACAAGGTAGATGATAATTTGACTGAAATTGTTGGTCAAGTAGAGGGTGGTGTTAAGTGTGTCTCCCCTAGTCCCGATGGAGATCTGCTTGGCATAATTACTGGTTTTGGGCAAATGCTAGTCATGACACAAGAATGGGAGGTGCTATATGAGATGGGAATTGATGATCTACGAGATGATACTGACATAAGTAAGAACTTCTGTCTATGACTGTATTTCAAAGTTAACTTCTTTTTTGAATTCTTAAGTGCATTGCTTTTAAGTAATCCCTTTGTTTTTCACTTTTTCTACAATGCTCAACTTATCAGCTAAGCTTCCATTCTAATATGGTTATCCCAATCTTGTTCTGCTTGTCTTTGCAAACAACTTGTATGCGTAAACCATGTTATTTTTTACTAGTAATATTTTAAGATCAAATTAGTACATACTGTTTTCTCTCCATATTCAATAACAATGCCAAAATATACAAAGCTTCTAGATTTATTAGGGTGCATATGAAAAAGTGAAATAAAATATAATGCTTTAATCATATCAACTATCATTTCTTAATTTGTGCGAAAATAGCTATATGACAAGCTATGTGTGAACTGTGTTGAAGGGAGTAATATAATAATTCATTTGTAAATAGGTTCAGTGGAACTCTTTATATCGTATTAGACACATGCAAGGAATGAAGCAAACATCAGTTCGAGCCAAGCATGAAAATCTCTCTGATATTAATTAATCTTTCTCCGATCATTTGTTTTAACTTGATAGATATCAATGGAGGGGGTAATGGTAAACTGATACGTAGAATTTTTTTCATTAATCTCAAATCGACTAAAATTAACATAATCCAATAAGTATCGACACTTAAATGCAGAAAATTGTATGGATATCATGAATAAAAAAAGTGTAATTAAAATATCCAGATTTTCGATTTTATCAAGGAAATATATAGAAACAGATATATCACGGAAATACAACAACAACATTAGCCCATTGCCGCAAAGGTTCCTACCTACGGTGAGGTAAGGGGGGTCGGATGTATGAAGCCTTATCCCTGTACTAAAGCACAAATAGACGGTTTCCAGATGACCAATGATGAAAGTTGCACTGAGAATTGCATGAATTGACCGCTTCTTCATAATAAAGAAGCGGAGACAATTTAGTGAGCCATTTTGATTTATTCCACCATATTCTCAAGCCAAAAAATAGTGAGTCTTTGGCTCCATTGGAAATGGTGAAAAGATATAACGCAGAAATATCAAAGAAAATAAAATATAACAGAAATATCGTAATAAATAAAATATCATGGAAATATTGAGTTACATTTATCCGTGATATCAATAAATTTTAATATTTCATAATTATTGCAAATAAGTGTACTTCAAAATTCAGAGATTTTTTTGTAAGTATCAAATTTGATACTAAGCTTGATTATTAGTAATTTAGTATAAACTATTGAGAAAAACGAGTATACAACATACTCAATAATATTTTATAGAGTAAATTTGAAGTTTTGAACACTATTATGTAGTTGGTCAATGTTTGTAATATCTGTAGTACTTTACAATCAATATATTTGTAATTAAGAATTTAAGATCTCATCTTATCAAGATTTAATAAACAAATTTTAAGATTTGATGTTTATTTTCTAAAAATTTAATAAAGCATTCACTTCTATAATTTTTACTGATATTGAAAGTTTATTGATATATCCATAAAAGTAAAAAGTCCATATGTATACCGATATTTTCATCCTTGGTTTTAGCTTACATCCTTTTACTGGCATCGCTGTGCACACATAACTATTCTTCTCATCACTAGATGGCTAATTAATATCCTTGCATTACTTTCAGATGAACAAAATTATTCTTCTAGTTACCCCTTTGAGAGCATTATTTCATGGCGAGGTGATGGGAAATACTTTGCCGCTCTGAGCCGGGTAAATGATTCATCTAAGGTGCATAAGAAGCTTAATGTTTGGGAACGAGAATCAGGTAAACAACATTCTGTTTCTGAACCAAAGGCTTTCATGGGAACCGCTTTTGACTGGATGCCCAGTGGAACCAAAATAGCTGCAGTATGTGATGGAAATGAAGAACACAAGTGTTTATCAATTGTTTTCTTTGAGAGGAATTGTTTGGAAAGGAGCTCATTTAGACTTAAAGAAGAAATAGGTGTGACTGTAGAACATCTGAAATGGAATTTGAGTTCAGATCTTTTAGCAGCAATATTACGCAATGAAAAGTATGATTCTCTCAAGATATGGTACTTTAGCAACAACCATTGGTACTTGAAGCAAGAAATCAGATATGCAAAGGAGCATGGTATTAAATTCATGTGGGATCCAACAATTCCACTGCAATTGATTTGTTGGACTGTTTGTGGACAGATCTCAACCTACACTTTTAACTGGGTGACAGCTGTCATGGAGAGTTCAGTGGCACTTATAGTTGATGACTGCAAGATTTTAGTTACACCCCTTTCTCTCTCTCTTATTCCTCCCCCTATGTATTTATTTTGTTTAAACTTTCCCAGTGCCATCCAGAATATGGCATTTTTTACCAGTGGCTCTAAAAATCATCTGGCTGCATCTTTGTCAGATGGCAGTCTCTGCATTCTAGAGCTTTCTGAACTTGGCACATGGGAGGACCTAGAGGACAAAGAATTCGACGTGGAACCAGCATCAGTTGATATTATGTGTTGTTCTTATGCACATCTTGCATGGTTGGGTTCACGTAAGCTCCTATGTGTTTCCCATTCCAACAACGATGGGTATACTGCATATAACTTAGAGGAAGTGGAGTTCATATGTTCTGAAAATTACATTCCTGGTTCAGTAACATCCTCAGGTTGGCAAGGGATGATTTCAAATCATGTTTTTCTTGAAGGACCTGTCATTGGTGTAGTGTCCGACACATATAGTTACTCAGCATGTTTACAGTTTGATGGTGGAAAAGTTATTGAATATATTTCGAAGTCCGCTGGGGCAAGAGGAGTCTTGAAACGTAGTGATTTATGCTTTCAATCTTCATGTCCATATATGAGTCTTGCTCGCGGTGGAGGCCCTTTGCCAAATAAAGGCTTGCTCTTTGGTCTTGATAATAATGGCCAATTGCATGTTGGTGGGAACATAGTATGCAACAACTGCACTAGCTTTTGTTTCTACTCTAATACTGCCGACCAAACAGTCACACATTTGGTTTTTGCTACGAAGCAGGATCTATTGTTTATTGTTGACATTAATGACACCCAACGAAAAGATTTAGCAGCAGAGTATCAGAACTTTCTGCCCATTATCGGCAACAAAAGAGTAGCTGATCCGAAGATTTATGTAAATATATGGGAAAAAGGTGCCAAAATTGCTGGTGTATTGCATGGAGATGAGTCTGCTATCATACTTCAAACCAACAGAGGTAATGTTGAATGCATCTATCCCAGAAAGTTGGTCCTTACCTCCATTATGAACGCCTTACATCAGAAGCGTTTTGAAGATGCATTACTCATGGTTAGACGACATCGGATAGATTTCAATTTTATTCTTGATGCTTGTGGGTGGAAAAGATTTCTTCCGTTAGCTGGTGAGTTTGTGAAGCAAGTTAACAATTTGAGCTATATTACTGAGTTCATTTGTTCAATAAAGAATGAAAACATCATTAATACTATGTACAAGAACTATTTATCTGTCTCCAGCTTGATGGAAGCTCAATATTGTGAATCTGAAGATATCAGGGATCATGATGGTAAGACGAAAGTCTCCTCCGTCCTTTTTGCTATTCGTATGGCTCTTGAGGAGCACGTATCTGATAGCGCTGCAAGAGAACTTTGCATTTTGACCACTCTAGCTCGCAGTGATCCACCAGCTCTTGAAGAAGCTTTAAAGAGGGTAAAAGTCCTCCGAGAAATGGAGCTGTCAGATTCAGATGCTTGCGGAAGAGAACATTATCTTTCTGCCGAGGAAGCTATGAAACATCTTTTATGGCTATCTGACTCTGAGGCTGTTTTTGACTCAGCTTTGGGTCTTTATGATTTGAATCTAGCTGCTATGGTTGCTTTGAATTCTCAAAAAGATCCAAAAGAATTTCTTCCATATCTTCAAGAATTAGAAAGCATGGAAACTGTCTTAATGCAATATACTATTGACCTTAAGCTGCAGCGGCACGAGAAAGCTCTTAAACACATCATCTTGGCTGGAGATGCATACTTTGAGGACTGTATGAACCTGATAAAGAATAATCCTCAACTTTTTCCTATGGGACTTCAACTTATCACTGACTCATCAAAAAGAGAGCAAGTCCTTGAGTCTTGGGGAGACCATCTTAGTGCCAAAAAGTTATTTGAAGAAGCTGCTACAACTTATATGAGCTGTAATTGTATGGATAAGGCAATAAAAGCTTATCGCGATTCTGGTAATTGGTGTGGGGTTTTGATGGTTGCTGGTCTGATCAAACTTGGAAGCGAAGAAATTTTGCAGCTGGCTCAGGATCTCTGTGAGGAACTCCAGGCACTTGGTAAGCCAGGGGATGCTGCAAAGATTGCCTTGGAGTACTGTAGAGATGTCAATGCTGCTATTACTTTATTTGTTAGTGCAAGGGAATGGGAGGAAGCACTGAGGATCGCTCTTCTGCACAGGAGAAATGATTTGGTCCTGGAAGTCAAGAATTCATCTGTAGATTGTGCCAACTCATTAATTTGTGAGTATGGGGATGGTCTGGAGAAAGTTGGGAAGTACTTGACCCGATATTTAGCTGTTCGACAAAGAAGATTGCTACTTGCTGCGAAGCTCAAGTCAGATGTGGCATCTGTGGATGAATTTGATTATGAGACAGCTTCTGAAACTAGCAGCAATTTCAGTGGAATGAGTGCCTATACCTTAGGGTATGTTTTTTGTAAATCCTTATACAGTGGCACCTTTATAGAGTTTTCATTCTTGTGACCATCCTCTCGTCATACTAGAGTTTGCGTGTCAGGATATATGGACTAAAAAAGGGGATATAAGATCACCCATTTCTTCCTACACCAAACTTGAATGGTCTGTACCTCATTAAAAATGAAGAGGATAAAAAAAACCATCGCGGATTTTAAGATATCCCATGTACTGCCATTTCTAGTTTTCTAGTACTCAACATTTGATATATCCACTTTTCATCTTGGTATGTGAATTTGGAGGTATAAATTCTAAACTTTTCATGAAACTTATAGCTGCTTTTATTTATCAGGACAAGAAAGGGAGCATCAACTACCATTAGCTCAACTTCTACTAAAAAGGGAAGAGGGTTGAGGTCTCAACGGAAGAACGGGAAAATACGTGCTGGGAGGTACGTTTTGATTCTTGAAATGAAGGTTCTTCCCTTCTACCATTAAGGTCCTTCTAAAACTGCATTCTTGTCCTAGGTTATACTACGTATATTTGTAGTAGTCATTCCAATCACAAGTGTGGCGAAACAAGTACTTAAATTTGTGCACCTGAGTTCTTAGTCAAACTGGGAACTTGGAAGGTATGTTAGATTACAAGGTTGAGACTTTAGAGGCTTCTAAGTCATCCCTTCGATACATCAACTTATAAACAGGTGATTTGAGTAGTTGAAAAACCTATCCATGGAGGTGTAGTGCTCACTAAAACTTCTTCCACACACTCATATGTATATATAAGAAATACGTCATAGAAAAGAAAGAAATGATAAGATTCAGATGGAGAAGGAATTAGTGGAGAAACATAGTAAGAGAGAAATGGAAAAGAAATCTGTTGAAATTGGGAAGATATTCATTTTTCTTCATATAAATGAAAAACTAAATAAGTTGTGGGATCCACCATTTTCTTTTCTCACCCTATTCCTTTCTCATCAAACAACAAATATCTTCATATTTGATTCTATTATATTTCATGTTATTGAGATTTTTGAGCCAATGTGCACCGGGGGGGCCTTTTTATTGAGATTTTAGAGGCAGTGCATTGCATTTTCGATTCAGTAACTTATGGCAGGATCGCTTTTTTAATTGTGTATCAGTCCTGGTGAGGAGTTGGCTTTGGTGGAGCACTTGAATGGGATGGCTTTGGCAGTGGGGGCAAGGCGCGAACTTAAATCACACTTAATTTGCCTAATGATGCTACATGAAGGTGCTGTGGCGAAGAAGTTGCAATTTGCTGCAAAAAGTTTTCAACTTTCTCAAATAGCAGCTGTGCGATTAGCTGAGGATGCGATAGCTTCTGATAAAGTTGATGAGCAATCGCATTGTTTAGACAAATACGTTCAGAGAGTCTGGGAGGAAATCCAGCATTCAGAAGTGTTTTCATGGCAGGTGAAAGTGTTGGTTTGACTTGACCATACTACTCTTTTTGTAGGATTAGTTTCCCAAATGGAGAGGCGGTTAGTTGCAGCCCTCTTTGTTTTGTTTCACAATTGTCTTTATTTGGACAATAGACAATCTTGGATTATACAATGTAACCTTATCACGTGTCATCCTAGGAAGAATAGGACCTTATATTACAGTGCGTGAATCTAGAGACGACCATAAATTAGCATGATGATGACCTTGTTAGAGTTTTTATTAGACTAGTTTTGTATTTCGAATGGTCTGTCTTCATGTAAATCTTGTACTGTAGACCCTTTATGGGTTATTTTCGAGTGGGATTTGTTTTAAATATTAAAGTACTAGTATTTTTACCCGTGCCATGCACGGGTAAAGTACACTTTTATATTTTGAACTTTATTATAGAATGTAGGGAAAAAATATTTGACGGTGTCAGTGTCGTTCCATAGAATGAGAGTGAATGAGTGATTACATATGTTGACATCGCCACTAGATCTAAATTTGGTAACTCACCATCGTGTCAAAGGACTAAACACCGATACCATTTGTTAAATCTTCATTGTAAAGTTTCCACTATTGCAAAAGGCTTCATAGTCTCAATAAGGATATTATGTACTATGTATCTAATGTTGTCATTTTTGTATTTTATTCAATCAAATTGTTTTCGTTTTTGTCCCTGTGTAATTTTCTTTTTGTTACTTATAATACTTGGTAAATGGCAACCGGGAGTCCGGACTTGCCCTATTTATTTTTGTGATTTATCTTCTGAGTTTATAAAAAGATTGTGACTTTGAGTTTTATTAGACACAGTAACAACAACAAGAGGTGATAGTAGGCTGCACAGCAACAATAGGTGTCTTAGAACAACGCGATGACATTAGTTTGTTTTTAAGCAACAATATGTGAGTGTTTAAGCAACGACAATGACATTAGTTTGTTTTTATGAGAGTTATTGAGAGTACTATGATCATATTAGATAAAATAAGTGTTACTGAATGAAAGAAGATTGTATATATGTTTTAGACTTTAACCGTGTAAGATTTATTTTTGATCACATATCTAGATGCTCATTAAAAATTTCAACCACATCGAGAAAAAGAATAATATATCCTACACTCCTCGTAGTAGATTAGAATCAACTCGTTGATGACCATAAATGTATACTGTTATTATTATATTTTAACCAAAGAGAACACACGTCAAATAGTAGCTAATAATCCGAAGTACAATACTTGAATTCTTGTAAACCCATGTCGTGCACAAGATAAAATGATTTATGTTTTAATTTAACTATATGTGTGTCATATAAAACGTTATTTGGCACGTGAGTTCTAATCACTATAATATGTGATCAACTATACATCACTTTTATAGTCCGTGCCGTGCATGAGATAAAATGATTTTTGTTTCAATTTAACTATATGTGTGTCCGCACATGGACATATGTATGAGTCATTATAATCAACGGAAAGTCACTTATTTAGTCGATTATAACATTGGTTGATGATACTTATTCTTATTTATTGAGTATGTCTTATTTTTTAACATATTACGTAAACATGTTTTCCGTCTATATTTTCTCATTAAAAGAATCAATTTTTATAGCTCTTAGTTGCATCCAAATGAACTCCGTCTTTTCAATCATCTTTATCTAAACAAAAAAAGAAAAAATTGTTCAACGTCTATTTTTATCAATTAGATTTCATATGTAACTATTTTTCAAAACTAATAACTATGCATTTTTGTAATTTATTTGTTTAATAATGGGTGTGGTCATAACTTTTAAGACATTAGACCTTCTATGATTTACCATTGAGAAAATTGGTCCTTCAAACTTCCTCTTTAACAAAAAGTTCAAAATATACGTAGTATAATTTTGTGACATTCTAATTGTAAATGGGTGATGATAGCTATATAACGCGATGGGTAGCGGTCGATTTATTTTCATTAGATTGATTTTAAATATGTATTATTGATAGAAGAAAGATTGCATGCTTTAGATTTCTAGTAGGCAATTTTTACCTAGAAGGTTAACAGAATTAAATCTATAAAATGATTCTCATTTCAAATGGTATGTAAAAATCGAAACATAGATAGGTAAAACTATGCAATAAAAAATAGGAAAAAATGATTGTGATAATCCCAACTATTGGCGGTCCGCTTATAATAATCCCAACTATCGATTATTTTAGAATAATCCCAATTTTAGGGTCCTTCTGCCAATAACAGTCCCTATAAATAAATTCATGTACTTTCTGAAGTGGATGAGAAGAGATATAACAAGTAATCTCTATAAATAATCTTAACTTTTATTTTTTACGCTTAATTTCTATTTAAAATTCACTTTTATAGAAGGTAATATTTGGTCATGGACTATTATTGGCGGATGGTCCATATAGTTGGGATTATACAAAAATAATCAATAGTTGGGATTATTGTTAGCGGACCGGCAATAGTTGGGATTATTATTTTCAATTTTTCCTAAAAAATAAAGATGCCTCATATTTAGAAACATAAAAGTGATCTCAAATTTATGACCAAATAGTACTATATTAAAGTTACATCTATGAGTAAAAGAATTATCATTTATACACAGTTTAACTTATTTATCTAGCACTTAAACACCAATTCTAGTATCATGATATGATTGCGATATACGTAGTATGTAATTAATAAAATTTTCAGAGATCCGAAACTCTCGACAAAAATATATAAAGATTTATGTTAATATTTAATATATACACTAAAGTAATTTTTTTTTTACTTTTGTAGATCAAAACAAAAATATGATACCAATTGAATTTATCCTTAATTAGAAAGGTGAACACATAAAAAATTTCCAAGTTGATCGACATCGGGAAAAATTATGTAAAAGTTGTGTAATTGAGATTTGTGAACATGAGAAAGAAATAATAGGAACCATAAATTAATTAATTAAAATGAAACTGACAATTTTTTGGGACAAAAAAATTACTTGCTTAAAATAGTATAGTATATCAACCTTTACTAAATCCCCAACATCTTAATTTTGAGGCAACAGAGTGTCATTACTTTTGCCTAATCGGCTATTGAATGCGGTAGTAGTGTTAATAGGACTTAAGTTTATTATTAGACTTTAAGAGCCTGTTTGATAACACTAAAATCGGCTGAATCGGCTGATTCTACTGAAATTTATGAAGTTGTGGTTGTATTGGTTGTATTGGCTGATTCTGCTGATTTATGAAAAAATTAAATTTAAAATATATTTTATTAATAAAATAAATAAATAATTATATGTAAAAATAGCTAAAATGGTTTTCTACAGTAACTTCAACTGAAACAACTAGAAAAATAACTTCAATCTTACTTTTTCTTATTATTACACATTTCAGCGCGTAAAGTAAAGTTGTGTGTTTAGTGAAAAAGTTGGCTAATAAGCCTGATAAGCCTGATAAGCCGAATACCAGTGTTACCAAACAGGCTCTAAGAGTTACTAATCCCTACGTCTCAACTAAAGATTCTCACTTTCTTTTTTTGTTGTCCGAGTAAAAGTTCTCATTTCCATTTTAAGAAATAATTAGCATTTTAAAGATAATTTAATCATCAAATATTAAATATAATACGGAGTACATCTTTAATGCCATGTTATATTCAATGGCCCTATTATGTACTTATCAAAACTATTTTTCAAAATATACTTGAATTATCGGTTAAAAATAAGGATTAATATCTTCAAAAGAATTGATTACACCCATTTTAGATAAATATATTACAAAAGTATGTAGTTTGTTTTAAAAAAAAAAGAGCCACGGATCAAATTTTATAGATAAAAATAAGCATTGCGCATTTTCTTGACTATACCAATTTTTAGATAAATTAATTACAAAAGTTTGTAGTTAGTTTTGAGAAAAATAAGCTAGATTAAATTAAATGAATAAAAATAGGCACTGGTCATTTTCTTTCTTTTCTGTTTAGGTAAAACAATAACCTGGCGGATATTTACTATAAAGTATTTATAAATTCTAACTGAGGTCTTAATTAAAAGTAATTATTAAATAGTAGGGAATAAGAAGATACTCCGTAAAAGATTAGTAGTGAATATAAAAAGATTAATAATTACAATCGATTATTAATTGTTTATGAGTCTATTACAATTGTGTTAATTTTATATTTTTTGTTTTGGTGAAATTTTGTAGAAGAGCCCGGTAAAATTATATATGTTTGAGCAAAATTGTGTTAATCTATGTTAGAGTCAAATTGTATTTTTACATATAAATGTCATGTAAGAGTGCTTTTAATTGGTCTGAATTTTTCGAATCTGATTTGATATGTTTAAATATAGTATGTTCTAATTTAATTTGAACTGGTCTACTTTGATAGATATTTGTTCTATATATATCTTAGAACCGCCAAAGTCTAGTCTGGTTTGATCTGATATGTTCTGTTTTGATATGGTATGAGACTGAAACTAATCCAATTAAAACACCCTAAATATTTTAAGAAGCGTGGAGGAATATATCTAGGGAGAAGAAGATTGTAATGAAATAATCATATATTATAAGAATAAGGAGTACTGACTTGTGTTTTGAACGGAAGGAGTACTCAAAGATATAGAATATATCTTTTAGTCACTAAAATATAGGGGTGAGATCACATACTAACCATTCCTCCCATGCTAACCTACAAACTATCAAAAACGGTGCATCTTTACATTATTTGTACTGCATATTGAAGTTCAAAGTGTTGCATATTATTTGTACTGCATATTAAAGTTCAAAGTTTTGCATATTGTTTTTATTGCATATTGAAATTCACAGTGTGCATCTTTACATTATTTGTACTGCATATTGAAGTTCAATGTGTTGCATATTATTGAGTTAGTAAGTTAGTATTTTAAGCATGGTTAGTATGTGATCTCTTATCCTAAAATATAATTATATATTTTAGTGACTAAAATCCCTAACACTAATAATCCATCGTCTCTCCTGTCCTTTTTTCCGCTCAAGTCCAGACCCTCCAAGCTGAATCCGTCCGTCTTCTCTGGCCTCCCTTCCGATCAATGGCTGGCGTCGTCACTTCTCCTTCTTCTCATTCATCGATGTGCCTCCGTGACGCCTCGCCACCGCCATATCTCGTCTTCTTCTCCACATCTTTGACTAAAATCGATCAGGGGCGCAGATCTATCCTTGAGGGCCGCCGCTGATGTTGGTTCAGTTATCCTGGAGCGCCACCGTTGCTGGATATGCCGTCCGTTAAGGATTTAGGGTTACACACGACGGAAGGCGATGGAAAAGGTTACAGGATGTGGCAGCAATGGGGGATAGGGGTGATGAGCAGTGGTCTAGCCGTGATGGGGCAAGGAGGTCCTCGAAGAAGCACCGCTGGTGCTAGATCTGCCGTCCTCGATGCACTCCGACTCTGACTTGGGGCCACCGCGGCTGGCGAGGGTGTGACGAAGGTCTGTGGATGTGCGGTGGTGGTGTGGTTAGATTTTCGGGGAACTAACCGGAGAAGTCCCACTATCGGTGAGGCAGCAGTTGTACAAGGGTTGTGGATGGGCTGGGGAGAGGGCTAGAGATCGGGGAGGGAGGGCGGCATCCTAACGTGAGGCGGTGGTATGTGGCATGTCACTGTGGCCATGGCATGGCACTTTGGTTTGAGAAGGTGTGTCATTGTGGCCGGGAACGTGTGTCACTTTGGCCGGATGCATGTCACTGTAGCCAGAGCGACGTGTCGTTGTGGTCGGAGACGGCATGTCACTGTGCCCGGAGACGGCGGTATCACTGTGCCGGCATCACTTTGGCGGTGACAGTGTGACGGCGTCACTATGGCGGTGTCACTATGACGGTGGTGGTGGCGGTGTAATTGGCGGGAAAAAATTTGACGATAACGACTCTTAGTTACAAAAAAACGAACACGGTGACATAAATTTTTTTCAGTGACATCATGTTTTATATTCCACATATATGATCTTCTTGATCATTTTTTTTCCCCATTTTAAAAGTGATCACTTTTTGGGTAATTGATTCAAAATTAGTAATATTCAAATAAAAAGCCCCTTTTATTATCTTTCATATAACAACAATATTGTATATATAAAAATAAAAATAGTTCATAGCATGTTGCAATTAGGAGACATTTTATCTACTGGCTGAAAATGTCAATAAGGGGACATTAAGTTTTAAAACATTCATTTGAAAACAACTCAAATCGATCCAATCAACAAAAAGCTTAGTTATTAACGACTTTCTTTCTTGATAATTAGAAAACACAAAGGACGCTAGCAAATCAAGAAAAAAGAGAAAACACAAAGGACGCTAAAAAATTCTCTTTTTAAAATTGCTATAACTTTTTTTTACAATCCGGATTTTAAATATTCATTATTTGAAAACACAAATGACACAATAAATTGAATATCCATTATAAACCAATGTTATAAATAAATGATTTTCCATTAATAAAACAAAACGTGAAATCATTTTATCTTGTGCACGACACTAGTAAAGTTTTTTTTAGATTGAGGGTCCCAAACAGGTAGCTTCTACTTTCTCATGCCTTGCAAGTGTCCTTGATGTTTTCAGATTTTTTAAAAAGTCTTAATTGAGTTGTTTTGTAGATTCAATTTGAGTTGTTTTGAGATAAATGTTTCAGAACTTAATATGCCTTTATTGACACTTTCGGTTAATAAATTAAATGCCCCCTAATTGCACCATGAAATTATGGTATACAATAATGAGATATTAAATTTTAAAAGAGATTATTCCATAAATAGGAGTAAAAAAGTTTTGAAATTCCAAAATATGTCTAAATTATTTTTATTCGCTAAATAAGAATAATCTCTGTCAAATTTGATCTATGGCATTATCAAGCTTTAAACATGACATTTTTTACCAAGTTTTTTTCAAACTTGGCAGAAATTAGTTCTATTTATTGAATAAAAACATGATGGTTCTATTTTGGAATTTCAAAACGTTTTTATTCATATTTAAGGCAATTTCTATTTAAAAAAAGTTTTGAGCCTAAAAACTTCCATATTTCCTATGTTTAAAATTAATTTTATTTTTACATATGCACTATTGGTGTCATATGAAAGCTAATGAAAAATCATAAATTTTGATATATATTTTATAAAAATTGAATTACAAATAGCAAAGTTATATAAATTTTAAAGATAGAGATGTTTTTTTGGGTGGGGTGGCATGAAGTATATTCCTACTTTGCCTACAATTCCATGAGTTAGTACTAAATTAACCGTGTAATGAGAATGCTAATCTAACTTAAATTATAAAGTAACGAATTATCATTAATTAATATACTAAATTGGAAAGATGATGCAGAATATTATAATAAAAGTTTATTTAGAAGATGACACATGGCAAAACTTTCCATAATTGTATCTTTGAAATGTATTATCTATAGATAGATTGCAAGTAAGGGTGGACACGGTAGACTTCCTCTTTATCTTTCTGGCATGCTTAAACCTCTTTTCTCTTTTTAGCATGTTTAAACTTTAAAGTTCTGTGAAAAGGGTTAAATAGATTCTTTTGCTATTTTCACACCATCACTTAAGCCTTCATACTAAAAAATTTCATAATATTCTACAAGTATGCTTACTTTAAAAAATTGATCAATTTGGCTCTTTAAATAGTTTTTGACTTTTAGAGCCCGTTTGGTAGCATGAAAATTGGCTGTTTTGGCTGGTTCTGCTGAAATTTATAAAGTTCTGGCTGAAGTGGCTGTTTTGGCTGATTCTGCTGATTCTAGAAAAAAATATTTTAAAAATATATTTTATTAATAAAATAAAGAAAAAATTACATGTAAAAATAACTAAAATGGTCATCTACAGTAACTTCAGCCAATACAGCCAGAAAAGTAACTCCAACCTTACTTTTTCTGCTTATTACACAATTCAGCACGCGAAAGTAAAAATTACGTGTTTGGTGAAAAGCTGGCTGATAAGCCTGATAAGCCGAAGAATGGGGTCTCCAAACGGGCTCTTAATAGTAGATATTTTTGTATTGAATAGCTTTAAACTTTGTAGAAATTTGAAGAAAAATAAATAAAGATGTATGGATGATTTAAGAGTGTCAAAGTTTAAACTATTTCATTTTTTTAATTACTTGTATAGTCTACATCTTTTTTAAAGTTATTACGTTTTAATTTTATATTGTTACACTCACTTTATTTTTCATTCTCTTAATTTTATATACATACATTTTCAACTTATACTATTTTTATATTACGACTTCGTATTACATTATTCTTCAAATTTATAAGAGTTTTTTCAGAGCAATCAATTGTTTTAACTTTTTTTAAAATAGTGGATATAGCACATTAAGATGACTTGATTGAATGTGCTTTTAAAGTAAACAAGTTTAAGTGATACTTTTTAGTGAGGGACATAAATGAAGAGTTGAATGCCTGAAAATAGTAGAAAGATATATTTGACCTTTTACAAAAGATATATACAGTTGAAATTGATTAGATGGTGTGCTCAGTGTGTCCAAGTAATTATTCCTAAAAGTAAATATTATTCTTATGAATTTCACCAAGTAATTATTATCAATAAAATGGTACATACCCCTGGTGAGAGCTCTCTTGCTCTATGGTTAGTTTGACAAGAAAAAAAAAATTAGATTTTGAAACTGGAGATTGCATTAACGAGAGTGAGTCTATTTCTATTTATATTTTATATATAAGAAATATAAGAAAATAAATAGCTCCTTAAAAGACAATTACATCCTTCATTAATCTGATGTGTCACTCTCTCCTGAACTTTTTCCTTTCATTGCATTCTGCCACGTGGCTGCTTCTTTCAAAGGAATTGAGTTTTTTTTTGTAATAACTGAAGCAAAAAACAACCACCCGACTCTTTCTCTGCATTGATTACTATTCACTCCATTTTTCTTCTTTCTAATAAAGATAATAGTAATTCTAAAAGATAAAACCTACTCCATATCATATTATGTAGTTTGTACCAGGACCACGTGTTCATTATAAATCCGTATATTCTTGATTTCTTTCTGTAGAATATACAAGTCTGTAATTTGTATATTCTTTCTACTTCTAAAAAATTCAGCAACTACAATACACGAAGTAATTTTTACTTAATTTAAAGATTTTCTATTAACTTATTTCAATCTTTCATATGACACCGATATTGGATATATATAAAAATTCTATTAATTTGTGTAGTTTAAGGTCATTTTTCCCGTGCACACTATTAGTCCGGAGTGATAGCTTAAAGTAAAATTGCAAAAATTCTAGCGCAAAGATTAAAACAATGAATAAAACTGATAAAATTAGTGTAATTTTATTCTAAGCTATCTAATTATTCGAATGTAACAATTAATTGAACGAGAGGATTTATCTCTCATACATAGTGCTTTCAGAGATAGTAAGATAAGAGTGCTGATAATTGAACGATATAATTTTCTCTCATACGTAGTGTTTTTAAGTAGATAAAATAAGATATACAAACTAATAATTTCTCCCTCATATTTTCTCTTTTATGACCTTTTAAACGTATGACAAGACATTTTTCCATATTTATCACATGTGTCATGACAATCAATAGATATCAAGCTCTATCACTGAGCTGAAAAAAATGAAATATTCCTACCTAAGATAAGTGCACTAATAAATGAGCGGAAAATTTTTCGATCTCATTTGTATTCACCCCTATTGTGTGGCTTCAATGGGGCAGGGCAACTCATTTAAATGATTCTACCTCCGTAACATTCATATCTTCCCACTTTCCTTTTTTGGTTGTAACATTTATATATTCTCATTTCTAAATATTCCATCACACCCTCAATAATTTTTAAAATAATAAACTATTACAACTACTTTTTTGGATTTATCCTACATTCCATCACATTATTCCACTATCTTCGTATCATACCCTCAATAATTTATATCTCTCTTCACTATTCATACTCTATCTACTTTTTGAAATGGAAACATATTTACGTTACAGAGGTAGTAGGATTTTGTGAACCACACAATAGGTGATGTACAAATGGGGTACACCAAGCATAGCTCTTTATTTTATGTTTCCAACAATCAGGTTTCTCAATGCATCCAGAACAAAATTTATCCATAAAAGATAACATTAATACAATTTATTGGTCAAATAAACACATCCATATAGGAAATGATTTCCCTTTAAAACATTTTTATGGCCTTAATATTAAAAACAAAACATATTATATGTTTTGGACAATAAAAATAATTGAGCCGAAGAATTTTCTCTCTTATGTGTAGTGTGTTTACTATAAGAAGATAGACAGACTAATAATTCAGCGGGAAAATTTCCCCTCACATTAGTATACGATCAGATAAGATAAACAACCTAATAATTGAATGGATCGGGAAGTATTTTCGCTCTCATACGAAATGCTTTTGGATATAAGAAGATAAGCGTGCTGATAATTCAGCGGGAGAATTTTCTCTCGCATACGTAATGCTTTAATTTTAAGTATAAGAAGATAAGATAAGATATACTGACTAATAATTGAGCGGGGAAATTTTCTCTCATATGTGGTGGTTTTAGGTATACAATAAGCAAACTAATAATTGATCGAGAGAATTTCCTCTCTCATGACCTTTGAAACATATGAGAAGACATTTTTCTATAAATATCACCTATGTCATGACAATCAATAAATAATAAGCTCTACTATCACTAAAAAAGGATGAAATATTCCTACCCAGGCATATGTAGTGCTTTTTATATAACATAAGCGGACTAATAAATGAGCAGAAAAACTTTCTCTCTCGGACGTACCGCTTTTAGGTATAAGATCAACGGACTAATAATTGAAAGCGGGAGATTTTCTCTCTCTCTCTCATGTGTAGTGCTTTTAGATGTAATAAGCAGACTTTTTTTTTACAATTTATTAACTCATATGTAATGTTTTTAGGTATGAGATAAGCGGACTAATAATTGAACGAAAGAATTATCTTTCTCACAAAAAGTAGTTCTTTTAGCTATAAGATAAGCGAACTAATAATTTAGATGAAGAATTTTCTCCCTCATATGTAGTGCGTTTATGTATAAGAAGATACCAGACTCATAATTGAACGGTATCTAGACGTATTTTATACGGAGTATATGAAAAAATTTCCGCTACCAAGGAAATTTTTCTCTTTATTGTTTGTCTTACTTCTTCCCCCCCCCCCCCATTACTAAATCCTGGCTCAGTCATGATTATCGAGGTTTTAGAAAACATGGATTGATGATTTTAATATTACGTGTATGACAAGAATAAAAACATAAGAAGATACTACCACTAAAAGTTCTCTTTAAAGTGGTTTGTCAAAATTCTAACAATTAAGTTCAATATTTTATTATCCGTTACCAACAATACTAATTATTACTACATCTTACGTAACAAATTCTAATGGATGTTGTTGATTTTTTTATATTTTAATTTTCTTTTACTTTGCACATTTGTTGTATGGATTTAAAGTTTTTACTCACTTATTCTACTCATTTTTGAAATGGTGTAAAATTGTAAAAAGAATTTATTTTTATATTTAATTAAATCGTGAATAGAAGTATATATAGATCATCCGTTTTCCGTGCGTACGCACGGGTACGGTGCTAGTATAACATAAAAAGGTTATTTGAAGCTCTAAATCCTCTAATGAGCCGTGATTTATTCTCTAGTGTATTTAAGATTCTTCTAGGTGTGAATTTCGACAATTGTTTTATGGGTGAGTTCATTTCAGATCAGCAATGTAAGTTGCCACATGATGCTATACTATTTTCACTTGCTATCAAAGACATTCCTTCACTTCTAGATCTATGTTTTTCAAAGTTCATCATTCCCCTCGATCCAATTATGATGACACCAATGACTCGCCCCCTCAGGGTGGAGACAGGGAGGGGCTAGAGGTGGGCACGGCTCCTGCAAGGAATTTTTTTTTGAGTATGTGTTATATATAAATACTTTTAATATGTAAAAAGTATGTTGATATTTTAAACTTTGATCTCTGCAATGTAAAATTGTTAAGGACCGACCCCTTTAACCCTAAATGTCTGGCTCCGCCTATGCGCCCCTCACGAATATCTGGTATTAATTCCGATGTGCATCAATTCGGAATAAAACATCGTTGCTTTTCAGACACGTTGGACAGATTTGCAAGTCCTATAGAACCAAACAAGGGCACTGTTTAGCTGGAAATTAATGGCTCGTTTTTACTTTATTAGTATCGTATTTATTTATTTTTTAATATTTCTCACATTAGTGTACTCTTCGTTATTCCTTGTCCATGTGTTTCATTCGTGGTAGAGGGATTGTATGTTTTTCAAATCGTATTAGGAACATGGAAGCCTCATGCCCAACATAAGCTTTTATTTGCTCGTTACATGATTGGACTATTTCAATATAGACAATTTTATTCAGTGTTTGGATCTGATTCTTCTCTTCTTTCAGGGAGCAGAAGCAGAAACTGAAGTGTTTGGAACTTTAGATGAAAGTGCAGAAGTGATTATGGTGTTCTAATTTATTTCTAGAATCAATTTTTTAGAAGCTAGAGGTGACTGGCTTCTGAAAACTGATTCTGATTCTGCTTCGACCTTGAAAAAGAAGCAGAATCTGTTCCAAACACACTCAATTAGAAATAAAATGGTATATTTGGCCGCCTTGAGGAGCTACTCCTTCCTTTCCATAATGAACTCTTGTTTTAACTTAGGCACAAATATTAAGAATTTGGGAATTGTGTGTCTACCTAAAATTGTGCAAAAGAGATAAAAAATTTGGCGACAACTCTGGTACTCATTTAAAAAATGGAGTACCGTACCTACCATTTATTAGATTGGTCCAAATCATTATATCAATTTTAATTTAGATTTAATAATTCATCTGCAACATTCTGATTGGTTCATGTGGACAAAGGTGCAATAACTTACGAGTACCCTACAATCTACCAAAAAAAATTACATATAATTTTTTTGCTACGTTACCAACTTTCTGGGCCTGAATCTCAAAGTTTAAAACGCACCATTTCTTTCAGAGCCACCGGAGGTTTTACCGATGAAGTTCACAGATTCGCCGGTGATCGACCTTACGGTGCTGGATAAGAAACTCTCTGTTCAGCAAGACAACGGCTCGATGCATGTGGGCACCAGCGTCTGGCCATGCTCACTCGTCGTCGTTAAGTTCGCCGAGCGCTGGCACCCGTCGGCGTACGCTGCCGCTGACAACCCCTACTCCGATCTCCTCGACTTTAGAAACAAGAGCGGCGTCGAGCTCGGAGCTGGCTGCGGAATCGCCGCTATGGGCCTATTCTTATTGGGCCTCAACGACGTCGTCCTCACCGACATCTCCCCCGTCATGCCGGCCCTAAAGCACAACCTGAAGCGAAACAAGCAAGTTTTGAACAAATCCCTGAAAACGGCTGTTTTGTATTGGAACAAGGAGGAGCAGATTAGGGCCTTAGGAAAGCTCTTCGACTTTGTCATCGCCACTGACGTGGTTTACCTGGAGGAAACGGTGGGCCCTCTCATCACTGCCATGGAATCTCTTCTCAAGGAAGACGGCGTCGTTTTGCTTGGCTACCAGCTTAGATCTCCCGAGGCACACAAGATGTTCTGGGAGCTCTGCCCGGAGGTTTTCGATGTCCAGAAAGTTCCTCACGAGCATTTGCACCCAGAGTATGCTTACGAGGAGACCGACGTATATATACTCCGGAAGAAGAAGAAACCATAATCTTCAAGATCAAATTTTTATTTCAGGCGAGCTTCCTATTTTTTTCTCAATCTAATTTTCAAGTGAGAAGCTTTTCAATTTTCAATCTTTCTTGTCGCTTGAGCTTTCTGTTAAGAGCGTCAGTTTGAAATTATTGCCATGGTGTGGTTGGGTAGGTTAGCTACCACTGCCTATTTTTTTAAGAAATGTATCTTTACTTATATGTTCTCAATGCATCCTTATCCATGCTTGAAGGAAAAACTTTGACTAATTGAAAGATTTGTGAGAATTTTATGTGAAGATAAGGTGTAGATAACATGTAATTAAATGTAGTCGAGATATATTTCTGGTGTAAATTTACATTACACATGGATTCAGTTACCAATGAACTACTTCGTTTCGCATTACTAGAATAAGCCTAAGTCCTAACATTTCACTTGTTCTCTGAAAGACAAGTCTCTGGGGCCCCTTCCCCTGTCCCCGCAATGCCTTTGTGCACCGGGCTGCCCTCTTTTAAAGTGATGGGAACTGGTAACAGAGAAGGGGAGTGATATTAAACCAGCCTTCATTCTTCAACACTGATAATGCTAGAGCTTTGCCCTGGTGCAACCGTGCAATGTATGATTGTTGTTATAGCAATATGACATTGAGAATTATTTAACTGACTGCTCATTGTCTTATTGAGCTTATTATCCTAGGTCTGATAGTATTTTTATGGCTGATTTTCGGTACAGAAGTACAGAGAATATCGATTGCCCTGCAGACTGTCCAACATAATGAACAGATCGTCTAAACGATAATGAAGCAAACAGTTTCACATCTGAAAAGGTCCTTATCTTCTTATTGTACAGACGAAATGCCATATTTTAAGTTGCTTTGTATAATTCTATTGCTATTCTTGTTCATTGTTGTACCCTTTTTTTGTTCAAACTCAACTTTGAGTTTTCTAATAAAGGTCTAAGCAACATATTCTAAAAGATATTGAATCTGCAAGATTTTTTAAACTTGATCATTTAAACTTGTTTTTGGTGTTTCCAAGTTTTCCTACTCACCTCCAGGCATGGACCTGGTCCATGGCCCTGGCCCGGACATGTTTTTTCCGGTTTTGGTTGAAGACTGGCGCCGGAACTGCCCCCAATGGCGCCGGTCCTGGTTAGGGATTTTGGGGACCATAACCGGCCGGTCCTGTTTGACACTGTTTTGTCATTAGTACTTAAGGGTAGTAGAGTAAATTGATAGAAAGTTGTTTAACAAATAAGGAAAGAGGATTTAAATAGGGGCATCCATAAAAGGAAAGTGAGAATGAAAAATGCAAGTGAAGCAATATGAACATTGTAATGGAGTACTAATATGAGGGAGCTGAAGAGAAAACAACTTCCCACCCCTACACCGGTTATTACTTCTGTTAGGACTGTTAGTGCTGGTTATGCCCAAGCTCTGCCATTTGCGGGTCTAACTTCATAATTATCGGCTCTAATGCCAAACTGTAACGGTTTCCAGTCTCCACCATGCTTTCAAAACTAACAATGAGATATCATTTATACATGGTGTGAGGCCCATTCCTACTATCGGTGTTTCTCCCAAGAATGGAAGCTAGTTTACTAAAAGAAGAAACACATAAGAACAAAATAAAAGCGTACAAGCTTCAGATTTTATTAAATGGAGTATCTTTATATTTTTACAATTGAATTCAATCACTTACAATAACTTCCTAGCGAATTGATCATATCCTGATCAGTGTACATTGTATTTGTATTACATCTGCATTACTGTATAAAGTAATATAAGACATGCTTTAATTAATCAGGTTATACTCTATTAGGATTAGGGTGAGCTCTAACCTCCATCATTAGAAGCTAAATCTGTTGTGCTCTTACTCTTAACTCTATCCCAGCTAGCTTATAACCCCACTAATTAAATATATTCAAGCTATGTTAACTTAGCTTGAAGACCAAATCATCTGTGTATACTTTTGTTACAAAAAAAGAAAAAAAGAGAATCGGAGAGTATGTATGTGTTGATACTTGTTAAATATACAATCGTCATAGCATTTGGGTAAAGTTGTTTGAATGGAACCTGCTATCAAATTGATCTTCTTAGGTTGTTTTGTGATCAGGGAATAAAAGGAGTGTCATGGATATTAAAACTTGGTAGGAGTCTAGCAGTTGTATGATCATGGTTATATTGACCAAATGATATAAGAGTTGGATTGAATGATTCCATCATTGTTGCCTCCCTAAAATTAGAGCCATTTCGTCCGGCAGCTTCGTGACCCTCATTAGCCATGCCCAGAGGTAGAAGAGAATCCTTACTGATGGAACCACTACATTGCCTAGGTTGTGTTTGGTAGAAAATCTTTGATGCAACAAGCTCTCCTTCTTTCTCATCTTCATCATCTCCTAGGTGGTATTGATGCATCACCCAATTGGTTTTTTCGGGTTTCCGTTGCTTCCCATAGTTTGTGTACAACACCAATATTTTCTTGTACCCTTTCATCCTGCCTTTCACCAGTACTGGTCTGGTCTTACCGGTTTTGTGCCACCGCGTTTCGCTCCCATCAGCCTCTGTCTGCACTTTTCTTCTCTTTCTCGTGCCAGTAGTATAAGCTTTGGATGGTCTATGAAAAAAGTGCCGAACTAAACCATCTTTCGTGACTCCTGTATTATTAAGGTTTTTTATCAATAAACCTCATAACCGTCTTCGTATGTATATTTTAACTGGGAAAAATTAAGTGGCTCGATTAGGTAAGCTCAATAATTTATGTGACAGAATCATGGACAAACATTTATATAAGGGAAAAGGTGCAAATAGGCCCATATACTAACCAAAAAGGGTCAAATAAGCCCTTATTTAGGAGACTCTGTCCGGCCGTCGTCATTTGGAGTGGTTCCCGGTGGAATTTTTTGATGAAATTTTTTGGGCATCTTATTCATCAAGTCTAGTTTACTCATACCAAATTTCAGCTAAAACTTCAATCGGGAAGGCATTCAAATGAATTCTTGAAGATAACTGCGCAGTTATTTTCAAGAATTTATTTGAATGCCTTCCCGATTGAAGTTTCAGCTGAAATTTGGTATGAGTAAACTAGAGTTATTGAATAAGATGCTCAAAAAATTTCATCAAAAAATTACAACGGGAACCACCCAAAATGGCGACGGCCGGACAGAACCTCCTAAATAAGGGCTTATTTGACCTTTTTTTGTTAGTACATGGGCCCTATTTGCACCTTTTCCCTTTATATAATGGTAAATTCATAATGAAAATGCATGGCATGTTATTAACATAAGTCTATTGAGTTCCATAAGAGATCTAGTCGCTTTACTCAACTACTCATGTGTATGGCTGGACTCGGGCCGGTTCGGGCCCGGTTCGGGCCTGGGCCCGGCCGGGCCTCGGGCCAGAAAACTAGGGCCCGGGCCCGAACCGCCGGTGGGCGGTTCCGGTTCCGGGCCAAACCGGGCCGGGCCGGGCCGGGCCGAACCGGCCCACTTAATTTTTTTTTTTTTTTGGTCTCCTATTTAATCCCCTACCCCTCCCCCTCAACCCCAAACCATCCCAAACCACCTCAAATGGCCCAAAATACCTAATCCAACCTAAAACTTAAAAAAATTTCAAAAAAAAAAAAAAAAATTAAAATCCGGCCCGGACCGGGCCCGAACCGGCCGGGCCGGTTCACCAAAACCTGGGCCCGGGCCCGAACCGCCCAGCAGCCGGGCCGGGCCGAACCGAACCGGTGGACCCACCGGGCCCCGGGCCGGGCCGGGCCTAACAGTAACCGGGCCGGGCCGGTTCCGGGCCGGGCCGCCCGGCCCGAGTCCAGCACTACTCATGTGTAGAGTGACATGCAGATAGTCCAATGCATTATTTGCATCAATGCAAAAATTGTTCATAGAGGTGTTTATAAATTTGAATACATTTTTTGTGTGTACAAGACAAACAAAGGTTTTTATCAAACTTGAGTAGTTACAGATTGGAATGTTGAAGAATGTGTTTTATTGGGGTTTTATACACAGTAAATGCATGTGTAATATAACTAATGATCCATGAATCCACTTTCAATGGAGGCAGAATGCAGCTTTCATTGTGACACAAAAAAAGGTGGCCCTGATACTAAAGATGCTTGGGGTAAGCATCTAGTGATTTGATTGCCACTTGATGAGATTACCTTTGTGGATCATCAATCTTAGGAACCCTTTTTAACCAATTCTAAATTTTTATTTCACGCATTAAATTATATACGTAGTAATAAATAAAAGGTGAAATTTGCAAGAATAATTCCTACTTTTATAAGTTCTGCAATGATAATCTGAAAATATTCATAAAAATAACCTGTACTAACAATAATGTTCATAAGAATAAATTACAATGTATTCAAATTAATGCTCATTTAATACTTTCAACCTTATTTTCACTTTTCAATTCACCAGTCCCCGTCTCGATTCACAGTTTTAAGTTTCAACCAAGAAAGAACAACATATGACGAAAATGATGTTAATATTAAACGGGTTTTAATTTGAAATTGTCCCGAAAAGAAGAGTATGGAGGAGAAAAGTGAGGGTAAGAGTTAAAAGTATTGAACCGACATTAATTTGAATTCACCCCAATTTAATCCTATGAACATCTTTGCTAGTTCGGATTATTTTTGTAAACAGTCTGAGGGATTGTTATTGTAGAATTCGTAAAAGTAGCATTATTCTTATGAATTTCACCTAAATAAAATTAGAACAGACAAAATTGAATTTACTTTTCTGATTTAATTTGCTAAATAACATAATTTTGACTTTTTTACATAATTTTTTATTTTATTTTATTTATAAAATTTAAAATTATTATTACACATTTTTTAAATTCACCATATTAAATCAGTTCAGCCTTTTCTTAGTATAACTTTAGCAATTCAGCTATCATATGGGCTCTACATAACAACCACTATTGTGATTTCTTAACTGAAGTCTATTAAAAATGGTACGTTACCTACAACTAAGTAATATGCTTATATGCTATGGAAACTAATTTACTAATATGTACGTTTATGTACGCCTCAGGCCCTCAAATAAAAGGTTTATAGGACCGGTGACAAACTAAATAAGGAGCCGCAAATAAAAATCTAATTCACATTTGTTTGAACAGCCAATCAATATACGGAGTATCAAATACTCCGTAACATTTAGTAATTTGAAGTGTAAAGTTATTGAAATGAATTACAAGTATTTATGAGAAGTATGAATCCTGCCTCCAAATGTTCATTGCGACAATGCTAGATATAGCTAAAATGTGCAATAATGCAATTTAAGCTCTATTTTTTAAAATAGTTTGAGCGTATAACAAATTTGATATGTTAACGATGAATAAAGTTAAAAGTGAAAGCCAAGTGCATTGGATGCAACAACATAAGAATGAAAAAAGTATAAAATAAGTTGTTCACGCATATTGATCTTAATTACATATTGATTTAATATATTATAATTGCTGGTTTGAGAGAAATATTTTAACATGTTCCTTCACTCCAATCTAGTCTTTACAACTTCAGGATTAATATATGCATCAATATCCTATTTAAACGAACCATCTTAACTCAACTATGGGCAAAACTACAATTTGTGCAATGATGTAAATCATTCAATAAAATAATGTTCAAGCACAATATATTCCAATGAAAAAATCAATATTATTAGAAGTGTGCAAAAGAATGATATATTAAATGACCTGGCAATTTAACTGGATGGGTGCAACAAATCCCATCTTCACCATCAAGAGTATGGATGAACTCGTCAATGAGAGGGTGAGCTTCCAGCCTCACCTTGGCCTCCAAATGTTCAAGAATCTCTTGATCAGTTGGATCAAACTTCACCCCAGCAGGCAACCCCGGTTGCATCTGTTGAATCCCTACCACCCTCTGTCGATGATGATTATCGAACATGATTGGATGGCCACACGAAGGGCAAGCCGTCATTATTCCTCCGCCTCCACCGCCACCAATAATTTCCATCGCCTCATCATCATCGTCGTCGTTACTCTTACTAGTATTAATCTTATTGTTATTGTCAGCTGAATCACTCCTGCTGCAAGTCATATTTCCGATTTCCGAGAGGCCCACTTTTTTATTTGTCTACTAAGAAAACATCATCAGCTGTACGTTGATTTTGCCTCTCCGTACTACCTGACGTATAAAAATATAAACTAACATATAAAGTCTTGTGCTACTCTCCAGTATTAATTACCTTCTTCTCGGGAAGCTAGGTAGGAAGGGGTAGGGCGAGAAAAGCTTATTATAAGCAGGCTCATCACGTTAGCTGAGCTGCTACCTTGTTCTTAATAGTTGGGAAGGTATAGAATTCCTCCTCCTTTATTTTTTTGGCCCCGACAGGTACGTACTTTTGGCCCTTCCATCAATCCAACGCATCCCCGATTTATTCTAGAACAAGAGTCAATCGTCATTAAACCCATAGGTGCCGTAATATAATGATTAAATGCAATAGATTCTATGTATGGGGTCAAAGTGAAACTTAGATTAGTCAATAAGTACTGTTCAAGGAAGGAAATTAATTGATTAAAGGGGAAGTTAGGGTTGGTTGCTTGACAGTTACGTTTCCCTTGAGCTAAGTTACTCTATATGTCGTGAATGTGTTGCTAGGAATGATTGCTTCGTGTAGAATAAATTAATAAATTGTAGTTAGATGTCTTTTTACACACCAGCAGGTACCCATCTAAAGTTTATGAAGAATCCTCATCCACATAAATGGTAGCTTAACTATTCATATTATTACGTTTTGATACATTAACTCTTAAATGAATCAAATCAGTATCATAACTATATATAAATGTTTAATCTCACAATATTATCCAAATTTCCGACTGAAAAAACATAGGCAACGGCCGGAGTTCTATACGTAAAGTCCACTACACTCTACTTTTGTTCATGTCATCACTGTAAGGTGGACCCTAGACATGTATAATATTGCCAATTTGAAACATTTATGTATAGTTATGGTACTGGTTTGATTAATTTAAGAGTTAAGATATTAATATGTAACAATACCAATATTTAAGGTATCATTTATGCATTTCACCCTCCACATACATAACTCTATATGATATGATAAATAAATGGGAAATTACCTAAATTAAACGTGATTAAAACATTCATAATTTTCTAGTATATGACTATCAAACTTAAACATGACTCTATATAATGAAAAATTAAATTTAAGAGAAAAAACTATCTAATCATATTTTAGGAATCATCATAGTCTCTTTTTGTCATACCCTTGATAATTTTTCTAAGTAAATCAAATTTATGTTACAACGTCTGGGGTTGGTTGGTCGATTGGCCAGGCCATACAATGGATTAATTAATTAGTACAGTGTAACATTATATTATACGGAATCAATTGTTTGAGTGTGGATGGGGGCACCTATTTCTATACCTCTTGCATGACATCAACCTTTATTAGTTTTTCTCTCACCCAATATGTACCTTTAATGTCTATATATATCTCCCGTATGTAAATTAAGTGTGGACAGTTCCGTTTACGGTTCGGTTTTCATCGGTTTCGTTTTGATCTCAGTTTATTCGGTTTAAAACATATTGTATCAAACTAAAATCATTTGTGTTTCGGTTTTGATGGAGTTTAATCCAACTACGAGTGCTATATCTACGAGAGCAGATGAAATTTAGGTAGCGTAAGACATTATTATTAACCCGGAACTCGGTCCTTTGATAGGAAATATACAGGAAGTATTTAGAGACCTTAGGAACTAGTGTTCTAGGAGGAAACTGATACAATAAATGCTCATTAATCGAAATAGACTCCTGTCGTAACGCCTTGGACATTGTGCAATGATATCTCCTTCATGTCTACGTTTCTTCCGTTTATTCTTGCCTGCTGCCAGATAGCTATGCATGAACGATAGCTTGCCACGTAAGCCCTAGGAAGAGTTCGGCCTCACTAGAACTCCGCGCAGGCTCGAGGTCTGCTGTCCAGCCCGGTCTGGTTGTGCGTTCCTTTCGCGAGTCTCATTCCTAATTAGGCCCATTGGCTAATTAACATTAATCCCGTTAAGGTTTAATCCCGTTAAGGGCTTGATCCCGTTAAGGGCTAATCCCGTTTATGGGCTAATCCCGTTTATGGGCTAATCCCGGCCCGTTGAGGGATCAATCCCGTTTATGGGCTTTAACTATAATTCCGTGATTGGGCCATGACTGTGATCCATGGTACATCACGAGCCCCCTACTCTCTAAAATTAGTAGGGCTGGATTTTAGGAGAGTATGGTACTTCAAATTTCAAATCTCTGATGAACTGTAGCGCCGCTCCGCATTAAATGCGTCCAATTTGACACATGCCTGCAGGCCGACACAACTTCCAATCCGCCCCACCAGCTTTAGCACTCAAGTGCCTCGATCACGGTTTCCAAGCGGTTTCCACGCCCTAATTTCTTGCACTACAAGAAAAACGCTCATCTGCGAAGGGAAATATAGTCGCAAAACCTAAATAAATGGTTGCTAATGAGTATCTATATTTTTGCATAAATATGATACGTAATATTGTATTTTTGTGTGTATAAAATACATATATACACATACATAAACAAACATGAATGATAGAATTATCACATTTAATCATACATAGTATATGGTGTACCACATAGAAGTATGTTAAATTTAGTTTATGCTTGCAATTAACGTTGAAGTCTAAACTATGAACATTAAAGGATAAACATATATAGTACCGAGAATAGAAATATATCCGGTTTTATATGATACGGGTGTGATGTCTTGATATTCAACGGGGTTTTCGGTAGATGAATGTAAGTCGTAACAGGAATTAGGTTTTATGCAATACGTATTAAACCACTAGCTTTTTGTAGCAGAACCTTTACAATAATTTTCCATTCACTACACATTGAATGTATTTGATTATAATACTATAATTAATATAATATTTTAATCGCCCGTAAAATAAAGGCAATGAGTAACTTAGACAAAGCTGAAATCAATTTTAAATTATAATCATAAATCTTTGAGTTCAAAAATAATTACTAAAATTTACATCATTTTTAATTCCTCAGAACAACTAACAAACTATATCAAACTGTATACTACATATGTAACAAGTGCTTCATGTTCAACATACGACTTCATTGATCTTTGTGTTCTTGAGATTGGTCTCTGTTTGCATGGCCTACATCTCTCAAGTCTTCTGAAGATGTGCAATGAGTAAATTCTTTATGCTTGTAATTTGTATTCGTCGCATATGATGTCTTGTGCTTCATCCACAAAAAAATTAAAGTTTAATAAATGGCAAAAAGTACTTAAGTGGAAAATTAAAATATTAAAGCAAGTACTAACATATTTCTTAATTGTTTCCAGTATATATACTTCGTATAAGGGATTGATCTGATTGGATACAAAGAACAAACTGTTTCCAACACACACACACACACACATATATATATACATACATAAGGGATTGATCTGATTGGACACAAGAACAAACCTGCTGCCACACATCTCTAAATTGAAAGTAATTGAATAATTTTACAAACACAATCATCATATAGTATGTGAAACTGCTTAAACATTTCAGAATCAAACCTAGCTATAACTAAGAACTGAGTGGTATAATGACATACTTTATCAACCTATTATCTTAAGACACATAATAATGACTTTAAAACGCCAAATTAGATTAAGGGGCTTGATGTCTTTGTAACACCAAGTTATCTTGATGAACTAAGGACATGTTAATAATGATAGGCTGGCTTTATGGAAGAATTCACTTTTGAAGAAAAATTCTTCCCATCAGGATATAATGATAAATGAGCTTCCTAAGACTTAAAATTGAAACACATTTCTTACTTAGGTTGATACTGACAACATATATCAATGACTTTAAAACACCAAATTATCTTAGGTTTATACTGATAACATATTAACATGACTTTATGGAACAATACACACTTGAAGAAACATATTCCCAGAGGGATATAATGATAAAATATCTTTATTTAGAGTTAAAACTGAAATATACTTTACCCACTTTAAGCCACACACACATATATTACTCTCAAATTACAATATAGCTATGAAAAAAACTTATTCTATTTCAACGAAACAAAGGAGAGTTACCTCTCAAGATTATTCACAAACGCCATATAGACATCACATTAAGGGCACTTCAGTAGAAGAGGTTTCACGAACCCATCTCCAGCAAATCGAAACCAATATCCCTTAACATAACATAATTACAACAAAAAACATTTATAGAATTAGAGATTGAAATCAATCTACATAAAATTCTTTTAATTTCTCACACTTCTCTTCATGTAGCCATTCTTTGGTGCACCTGAAACATACTTAAAAGATAGATAGATAGATAGATAGATAGATATATTTTGAAAAAATATTTAAGTCTATACCATTGAAAAATGGAAAGCTTCTCTTATCCAATAACTTCAGTTAACTACAATCAATATTAAATAAAATTAGAAATCTAAACCCTAAAAATTAAAAAAGAAAGCATATGGTAATATCAGAACCTCGGATAGGCTTACGCCAGAAGCTACTGAAGAGGCGGTGTGAAGATGGTGTATCACAAGTTGCAATCTCATAGGCTGAGTATAAACAATAATGTTCTCGCTACGAGGAATGGAAGGAGAAATCATGATATTACAGTGAAAGTTGTATGACATCGGCGACTTGGGAAGGGAGCTGAGGCTCCCTATTGGTGATTTACGTCGCGTCAGTGCCCCCTTGAGAACCACATCTGAGAGATTTGAGAACTACCGATACTCTTCGTTGGAACAGAGTCTGGGACAGGCGGTACAAATTTCAACACTACGACAGGGATACTTCGTGGGTGCGTAGTCCAGCCTTCAGTCGTCCGCGAATAGAGACATACAGACCTGGTGACCAATTTACAACGAACACAGACCTACAGATCTGCTCAAGATCGATACTGGGCGGTAAACTGGGCAAATAAAGGTGGGCAACATGTATTCCTCAGGATTGACGACTCTGGAATTCCTCACAGGGATTGAGGAATTTAGGGCAACTCGCAGCGTAGAGGGCTAGAGATAATCGAATGAAATCAGGAAAAACTTAAAACAAAAAATTTTAGGCGCTTTAATTTTTTCATTGTACCGCCCAAAGTTAAACTTTAGAGACCGGAAAGGCGAAGACAAATTAAGGTAGCCGCAAAAGATTAATCATTTTGTGACCAGGTAAAAAAGAGGTCGCTATTACCTATCTATTACGACCGTATTGTACATCAGTCGCAAATTTATGGTCGCAGATACCCATTTTTCTTGTAGTGTTGGCTATTTAAGCGGCCATCATTCTTCCTAGCTAAGAACTCTTCTGCAATTTTATTCTCGCACAAGTACTCCATTTTCTTGGTTGGGAACCCTAGATCGCAAGAACTATTTATCCTTTGTTCTTCCTCAGGTCAGTCTTTCGATGTCTTCTTCTAGTTACGTTCCCATTCAACATGTATTTCCTGATGATGGGGCCACTTCAAATCGGCCCCAAATCCCTGTGGACTCCAATGGGGTCGAGACCCAGTTCTATCTTTCTTTTGACCATGCCCGGAGAGTCCCGGCTGTGGCCCTTGGTCGGTTTGAACTTGCAAGTATACAAGTGCCGATATAGTAATAAAATACTGGTAAATACCGGGTCGATCCACAGGGAAATGGTTGATATTATAAAGTCGAATATTGAATGAAAAGAATATAAATGGTATAATTTTTCAGGAACTTTGTTCTTTGAGATTGGTTTAAACAAGAATGAGAATTACTAAGGCAATTGGGATTCACCTAAATGCTTTAATAGTTATTTAATAATAGTTCTTTCCCAATAATTATCTCTGTTCTAAAAATCGTTCTAGGCACCCGACTAGTCCCCGCCTAGGCGCTCGGCGGTGGTCGGGCGCCCCGATTTTCGTCTAGGCGCTCCGACTAATTGGTTTGCCGTCTAGGTCAATTAGTCGGCCACCTATGGTGCCTAGTTGCCCGCCTAGGCCGTCTAGATTCGCCGAACATTAATTTATTTCTTAATTTTAACTTTCTAAGCAATATACATACTTTAACTTTAGCCATGAATATAAAGAAATGAAGTTGTAAATTAAGAAAAAACTATATATGTTTGTATGTATGCCTAAATTTTATCATTATTTATATTTATAACATAATGAAGTTAAGTAATTAGTTATCATATACTATGTATGATTAAATGTGATAATTCTATCATTCATGTTTGTTTATGTATGTGTATATATGTATTTTATACACACAAAAATACAATATTACGTATCATATTTATGCAAAAATAAAGCAAACCAGCCTTGCTGGGGCTGGTTTGCTTCCCTTAGATCTTCTGGGAAGTTGGCCTCTGATTTTGTCTTTCTTTTGAGCATGTATTGCTATAGGTTCTGGAATGGCCTCCAGGCCTCCCTAACTGCTTTAGGCTTATTAGCTCGTTTCCAATCACAATTGTCCTTACTCGTTTTTGCCTTGAATTTCCGGTAAAGGTTGTCTTTCCGGTTTTTGGAAAGACTTTCCCAACTTTTGACCCTTAGGCTCTTAGTGATTGAGCCAGATTAAGTGGACTTTCATTCAGGTCATATTGACCTTGTGATAAGCCTCTTAATTGGCGAAGCTTGCGAGCTTCTTCGGTGCAAAGTTAATTCCCTTAAGTCATCCTTAGCCTTGTAAAATCATTCATAACCTTGAAAAAGGTTGTCTTTTCCTGTTTAAGGAAATCTGATTTCGTTGATAAGGCTGTTTAACCTTGATAATCGTTGTTTATTCCCGCTCTCATTTTTTGTAAGACTAAGTTGAGCTTCTATAATTTAGATCAGTCTGGAATTCGTACTTTGTCTCTTTTGCCAGTACCAATTAGGCATAGCCTTCATTTTTTTTTTGGCTGGTTAAGAAACCTTCACAAGTAATTTATAGAGAACATTTGTGAATGAAAACGAAACTTTTATTAAAAATTTATGCCATAAAGAGCTACATACTGACTCGTAGAATTTCAACAAGTGCTCTGAATTATATTGCACACCCTGTCTACCAGTTTTCCTTTAAGAGTACATAATTTGTAGGTCACGGGCCCAACGATTCCCTTGATTTTGTAAGGCCCTTCCCAATTCTTGGCAAACTTCCCGCCCTCTAGAGGCTTGCTAGCATATCTCCTTCTCATCAGGACCAGATCTCCAATATCGAACAACCTTGGTCTAACCTTGGCATCGTGATATTCTTTCACCCGTCTCCTATAATTTTCACCCGTGGAGCTCTGCCCTTAGCATCTCCTCATTATCCTTAGGATCATAATTTCCACCCTTTTGCTTTGGGACTAATGCCTCCAATGGTGTCCGAGCTTCAAAACCACAAGTTAAAGCAAAGGGGGTCTCACCAGTGGCCTTTCTTGGAGTCGTCCTATATGCCCAAAGTATGTTTATTTATAATCAATATTTGTGTCTATTTCACAGTAAAAAGCTGTGATGAATGTTGAATCATGTAAAAGAAGTAGAGATGATTCAAATATGACCACTTATACTAAATTGCTTAGTCATGTTGGAGAGCTTTCAGGAACTGTTGAAATGATGCAAAAGTTGTTGGTTGAAAAGAACATTATCCTCCCATGCCAGATGTTGTATCAGATCATTGTTCAAAAGCGCTTAATCGTGGCTCCGTCGGTGTATAGAACTTCATGCAAACGTACGACCATGAAATCAACCTCAACTGACCATACGCATGGCTGTGATCCGAGCTGAACCGTGAGGGTTATCACCCCTTCTGGTTCGATAACATTTCCAATGAAACCTGATAGGGGGTCTTCACCGGTTTCAATGTAACACTGTCCCCAAGTATATTCACTTTTGTGTAAATTATGTATTGAACCTTGAGGAATAGTTAATGAATTTACGAGTTTGCTTGTAAATTTTTATTACTACGTATAGTATTACTTTTGCGTGAATAGTAAAATTTCACGTGAGACCCACACCGGGAGCGGGGACCACCTGATATTTCCGTGAACATATATTATAGTATATATATTATAGTTTGATGACATAAAAGTAATGCTTAAAGAAATTAAACAGTAATTCTAATCTCATTAAGATGCGGAGAAAAAACGGAGCTGAGAACTTCTCTCTAAAACTTCGGACCTCCTAGGGCTCAGCCGCTAGGTTAGTTTTTCGATTTCGGCCTTCAGCCGGTGATCGGGTTTGTAGACGAGGAAGGCCAAGGCAGGCGGCGGGGAAGTAAGGTCAGGCAGCGAACTTCAGTTTCGATAGGACCGAGGAATTGCATCGGAATAGGGAGATCGCTGGCCGAAGGTTCCAGTGCATGGAGGACATAGTAGCATCATACAAAAGAATGTTGATGGCAGAGCAGGGCAGCGAGTTGAACTTGATGAGGAAGCCGCGATGGAGAGTGAACCGGTGGCGCATCCGGTGGTCGCGGTGGTCATCATAGACCGAAAGATTAAACTACCCAGGTTTCAAGAATTGATGTCTTCCCTTTGAAAGCCAGGTAAAGGTATGACTATCAAAGAAATCGGCGAACGAAGGTACTTGCTAAACTTTAATCATGTTTTGGATATGAATCGTGTGATTGAGGATGGTCCTTGGCTGTTTGAGCGTGATTTAATACTGCTAAAAGCTATCCAACCGAATGATATACCTGAATCAATGAATTTATTTGAAGCAAGAATCTGGGTACAGGTGCGTAATTGTGACACCGCACCCGGATGTATTTGAATTTAAAATTCAGTATGTATTTGAATTTTTCTAGTGAATATTCTCGTATGAAAGAATGATGGATTTAATTAATGCACGATTAATTAAATTATTTATCGGGCCCATAATATTGAGAATGGGCTACCAAATATCTAGTTGGGTCGTTAAACAATTATAGAAGCCCAATAAAATGCCAACCGAGGTTGAGGGAAATGATTGGGCAACCCAAACGCTATTTTGACCCAACCTGCCAGAAATAGCGGGAATAATTGGGAGAAACTTTCTACACCCAAATGGGATTTTTCCTACATGCATTGTATGCTCCAAATAATGATTTGGAGACAAGAAAATATGATAGGTGCGGACAAGGGGAGGAGGAGGAAGTCTCATAGAGACAAAGCCACACCCTCCATGACCCTACCCCTTGTTTTATTGGTTGACTTAGAGGAGTAGGGATGGACTCCTATCATTGCACTCATACGAACCAACCAAAGCCTAGGAAGTGCTCTCAAAGTTCATTAGCTTGAGGAGCCAAGAAGAGAAGAAAATCCAAGGAGAAGAGGATTGTTTTTGAGGTAAGAACTTAACAAACAATCTTTAACTAGTATTATTTTGTTGGATTTTTAAGGAATCATATGATGGATTAAACCACGAGTTCTACACGTTTAAAAGTGTAGAATATTGATATAAAGTGGTGATATTTAACTTAGAAGTGTTGGTGAATCGATATGAGTCGAAACCGCCGGAAACCGCCACCTTTAGGGAGCTGCTCGAATCTGCAGAACACGAAAGCCGCCCGGCAATTGTGAAAGCCGCCCGGCTTTTGTCCAGCAGTCCACTTTTGCATTTCCAATCGGCCTAGAACGGGGATTGATCGAGGGGCTTAACAAAGGCAACTATTGTAGCACATTGACGTACACTTGTCGTGAGGTGCACTCAAAATAAATATCAATACGACACTAATACGTAGTATAGCGAAGTAAGGTTCGTATCCACAGGGAAAGGAATATTTCTCTTTTTAATTAACTAGTAACAAGGGGGGGTTTTAGATTTGATTTGATTTAATTAACACTAAGATGAATGACTTCAATGAGTTTAATTAATGAGAAGAAGACTTGGCTTTGCTTTTATCCACTTAATGAAATGTTCGTCGATCCCGATTATATCTTTAACTATCTTCCTCTCGAATACTCAATCGAGGAGTATATCCAGTTCATCGAGGGTAGTTATTAATAACGAGAAGCGTTCATTAATAAAACTTACTATCGAGTCAATATAGAACAAGCGTCGTATATTAACTTGATAGTAGCAATAAACTTAAGATGAAAACGATTGAGATTGATAACCTCAACACAAGCGGTTTATTGGTTTAATCAATATAATTAATTCCCCTTAGATTATTAACCATGAGATGCATGCATTAATAATCCAAGTTTACTACCATGAAAGGACCGAATTAATAACAAGCGTATTAATCGACCGATTCTAGTATTAATTAATATATGAAACAAAACTAGTTGATCCTTTAAGTAATGTTCAAAATATTAATATGAAATAGGAATAGGAATTAATCAATACTCAAGAAAGAATATTAAAGAAGATGAATCCTATTATAGTTAATATCAAGATGTTAACTAATTGTCATCTTAGTAACACTCCCCAATATTAACATAGAGGAAGAAATAATTATTACTATAACTAATGTCAAGATGTTAACTAATTGTCATCTTAGTAACACTCCCCAACATTGATATAGAAATAGTATTTAAAGGAAGAATTAATATTCAAGGAAGAAGATTAAAGAGAATAACTCACAACTTACAAATTCATTAAGCTTCAAAGTAGCAAAACCAAGATGGAAGAGTTTAGCTCCTCATTTGGAGACTAAACATGCTATAAAAAATATAAAAGAAATACTATTCTAAACTGAGCTAAAGAGTATATGTGAATTGGTTCCTCTAATGTGAAGGAAAAGGAGTGTATTTATAGCAAAATAGAGGTGGCAGGGTTCGGTACTCGATCCAGTATTGGCAATACTCGACCGAGTATGAGAGGAAATTTCCAGGAAATTGTGAAATATAGGCATACTCGACCGAGTATTGCCAATACTCGACCGAGTATGCGACAAGATTTTCATCAAATATTCAGCCACGTTCTTTTGCTCCCAGATTTGATTTTGACCAGCGTATCAGGCCAATACTCGACCGAGTATTGGCAATACTCGACCGAGTGTTGAACAAATTTCAAAATCTTCATTTGATCTTGTCCTTTTTGCACATTCTTTGGTCTTTAGGATCCATCCTTTGATTCTTGGGATGATTTTGACCTGTCCTAAGCTCAATATAATCCTAATCTAAATAAATTACAAATAATTAATGAAAATAAAGTATTACACCAAAAGTGTGTAATTTGTACAACTAGAACTAATAAAAACTAGTTAAAAATACAAAAATACAATAGGAAATTACACGAATATCACACATCATAAGGTGAGGATGGCTGACTATATTGCTTATAATCCTTGGGTTAATTTCATAAGATTACCTAAGTAAATTAAATGTGATTTTCATGGATTATTAATGATTAATAATGCCTAAATGAAAATACTATTGTTTATGAATAGAAAATGCATAATATACAAATTTATGAGTAAATGATGTATAGTTATGCATTATAAGTATGATGCTATGATGATTGTGTAAACCATGAAATTCTTGTGATAAAATATACTTTTACTTCCAGGTATAGGAATCATGAATGGGTAAAAGTGATATTTTTGATATTGAGATTAAATCATATACGGATTGGGAAATTCAAAGGAATGAACCTTATAACTATGAATTAAGAGCTTGGTGGCTTAAAGATTTATGGATTAGTATTGAATTTACTAGTCGGAAATAATAGTACGGAAAGCGATAGAATAAATCCTAAGGGCTTGGATTGTGAAAGAGGCACCTTAAGTAGTCTTATGAGATGTCTTAAGGTAGAAATGGGTAAACGTTAAGTTACCGTAGGAGTAGGCCTCAAAGGCTACTCATAGTAGAGGAACTCTAGGCATAGGATTTGCTTAGTAAATGATAAGTCCGTATTTAGACACGCATTTGATGCGTGTTGGGATCGGCTTTTGATGGTTTTCCTAGCTTTAAGGTGTTACAAGTCTCAATTTTAGCTCAAGTTATGTTTAACAGGCGTTGGTTCGAGTTTTGTGTCATTTGGAGTCAAAATTAGGATTTTAGAGTTCAACATCGGCACTTGAGGAGCAATCGGGATGATTCGAGATGCATTTGAGTGTTGATTTGAGAGCTATGGAGTTCACCGGTAGGTTTACGATGAAGATTTAATGACAAAAGAGCTCTAGGATTGGCTATGAGATCAAAAAGAAGATGAATGAAGCTTGAAAACGGCATTCAGGATGACCTTTGGTCAATCGTTCAAGCATATCTCTTTGTATAAGAATCCAAAGAACACGATTCAAAGTTCACATGAAATCCGAATTCAAGAGCTACAAATCATATGAAGACATCATTCCTAGAATCTGAGAGGAAGAAGATGAAAACAGACGATGAAGTCAGATGATCTCTGCTGCGATCTCAGAATGACACCTTCCACCGTTTTGATCATATCTCTTGATTGGATGATTCAAATCACATTCGGCAAATTGGGGTGGATAGAATACTTCATTATCTACAACTTGCATGAAGAAAGTTTTGTCAAATTCGGAAGTTTTACGCACTCCGTGCGTAGGGGAACGCACGACCGTGCGTCGCACCGGGTGACGCAAACTTGAATCCCGAATCGGCCCGAATTCATATTTTCCCCCCTTTTTCTATAAATAAGGCCTCTCTAACCCTTTTGGATGGTGACGAACATTACGGAGAGGCCTAGGGACGAATTTACTTGCGTTTTTACGATTGTTTACTCCAAGACCCTGGGATTATTTGTAAGTTCATCTTTTTAATTAATGACAATTATTTCTATTCATCCCAATTCTGTTGATTCTTCAATTATGAATTGTGAGTAGTTTAATTAGGGATTTGGGATTGATGAAGGGGTTAATCATGATTGATGGCTAGATTCTTGTCGGTTTAATTGCATGAATGCCATTTAATTTATGTTTGAATAATTTAACTGATATCTTTTGTAACCTGGAACCGCGGCTAGAATTACAATTGCTTGTAGAATAAATTAAGAGAGATCTAGTTTATTCTAGGACACATTCACACACACTTAATCGTTCGCTAAGAGATTAGTAGCGATTAAGGAGCCGTAAGCTCGCTCGTCTTGGCAATAATTTAGGATCCTGTCGCATGAGAGATCAGCCTGGTCCCCTAAATTATTGTACTCTACGCCGCGAGAGCGGTAAGAACTTAGTAATGATTAGCTAGGCTCAATTAAATCAATTTCATGTAATTAGGCCTGATCTGCCAGAAATCTGGTTACCCCGGAATCAATCCCTATTCCCTTCGTCATTAATTAATTAGAAACCACATTTATTTTTTATTCGCTCAACCGCATTAGTTTAATTTTCAAATCAACCAATCTCGCACGACGCATTTATTTTATTTATTTCATTTTTAATCGCTGAATTTAGTTAATCTTTAATTCCCTTTTGTCCGTCCCTGTGGAGACGATACTCGTACTTACACCCCTATATTACAATTTTTTATGTGCGAAAAAACTCACATCAGTTTTTGGCGCCGTTGCCGGGGACGGTGTCGGATTTGAGGATTAATTAATATCAGCGACTTGTTTTTAGTTTTTCGTAGGATTTTTGTCTACTAACCTTGCAGGTCAGTCTGTTTATGCATACACGCTCAAAGAGGGGAGAACCACTTATCTCTCTTAATCCTGAGATTGAGAAGTTCGCTAGACAGAACCACAAGGCTTTTCTTGAGAAGAACGCAACCATGGACCCTACATCCTCTGGATTTGCTGGGACGTCTGAGGTCCAAACCACTGCTGATAACCTTGATTTTTTCGTCAATACCTCTCCTCAGTCTTCACCGCCTGCATCACCTAGAAATCCCGCTGGATTTCAAAATTTCCACAATCCTTTCTTCCGTCAAAATCAGACCACTCCACAATTAAATCTTCCTCCATTATACCAACTTTTCCAAAATACCTCTACTGCTCCCGAAACCACTTTTCAGAACCAAACATATGGGATGCAGGGTGTAGGGCAATCCATTCCAGTCTTACAGCCTAGACAGCACCCACCACCAGTCACCCAAAATCCACCCCTGACTCGGCCACAAAATCAGCCTTTTCGGAATCAAAACCAATTCTGTCAGCCCAAAGTGCAGCCCCAACCGCAACCAAACATAATCCGACCGCACCCTATTAGACCACAGCCTGTTCTTCAGCCTAGACAGCAGGCTCCTCCATTCAATAATTATATCTCACATGACAACCCGCTCTATCAGGGAGAGACTATTGCAGATTTCCTCACTCCGGAGATTTCAGAGTATGACAGCATTCAAGTACCGGGAATTACTGCAAACCGTTACGAGATCAACCCAACGGTGATTAACATGGTGTCCAATAATCAATTTGGAGGAGGCCCTACTAAAGATCCAGTGGCGCATATTACCTGATTCCTGCGGATGTGCCAGACTTTCAAGATACCTGGAGTAGATGATGATCAGGTGCGGATGTTACTTTTCCCTTTCTCACTGAGGGACGATGCACAGAGGTGGCTGGACAGCAATCCTCACCATCATATTCAAACTTGGGACCAGCTGCACAAGTCCTTCATCAAAGAATATTTTCCGACGTCAAAAGCACTAAAGTTAAAGAAGCAACTGCAAGAATTCAAGCAAGGACCCCTGGAGACAATGGTTGAGGCATGGAAGAGGTTCAAGGTGTTGAGAAGAGCTTGCCCACAAGGCAAGATGACTGATTGTGAGGTTCTATCTTGCTTCTACAGTGGACTCAACAACGAAGGAAAGATGATGCTCGATGCTTCGGGTGGTGGAGCTTTTCCTCACTTACCATCTAAGGTGGGGGAAGAACTAGTGGAGAAGATTGTTTCAAATAATGCTTCATGGTACAACTTTCGGGACACACCTCACCAGAAGGCCCCGGGTTTGTATGAGATTAGTGATAATTCTTCCCTTTCTGCAAGGGTAGATACTTTGGCTAGCATGCTTCAGAAGCTCACTACAACCGTGGAGGATAATCAAAAGAAGATGGAACTTGCTCTCTCGATGCCCAGTGTCAATATGGTAGCCCCCGGTCCTATTAGTCCTTCTTGTACTACATGTGGGGGACTCCATTGGCCGCATGAATGCACTATGATGGCACACTCGGCAGCCCCTGGAGTGGAATAAGTGGACGCAGTGTATTTTCAAAGGAAGGGCTACTACAATCAGCCCTACCACCAACAGCAACAAGGAAACTATGGGCAGGGAAATCAACAACAATATAGGAACTTTAATCAGCCCCAATCTCAACCGCAAGAACAACAATTCCAGCCACAAAGGAATGAGACTGAGCATAAACTTTCTAACTTGGAGAAGACACTCGAGCAATTCATTCAAGTGACTGCGGTGAGAGATCAATCAACGCAGTCGAGTATTCAAGAAACGCTGTCGAGTATTCAAGAAACGCAGTCGAGTATTCGAGAAACACAGTCAAGTATTCAAGACATGCAAATTCAGTTGGGGCAGCTCGCAAAGGCCGTTTCTGAGAGGCCTATGGGATCCCTCCCGAGCAACACCGAACCAAATCCAAGAGAGCAAGTTCACGCAATCACACTGAGGAGTGGACGAGATCTGGAACCTGCTGCCATGAAGAAGAAAGTTGAAGACGTTGAACCTGCTGCAGTTGTTCTTGAGGAGAAGAAGGAAGAAGAAAAGAAAGAGGAGGAGGGGGGGCGCAGTCCCAAAGCAACCCGTTCCAGTCAAAGCTTACAAACCACCACTCACATACCCGCAACGCTTAAAGGGGAAGAGTGACACTGAGGACTTCAACAAGTTTCTAAACCTCTTTAAACAGGTTCAAGTAAACGTACCATTTATGGAGGCGCTGAATCAAATGCCAAGGTACGCAAAGTTTATGAAGGAACTCCTTTCCAACAAAAGAAAGTGGGGAGAACCGAAATCGGTGGTGCTGAATGAAGAATGCTCGGCGGTGGTGTTGAAAGAGATGCCCAAAAAGCTCAAGGACCCAGGTAAGTTTACTATCCATTGTTCCATAGGATGTATGATTTCTAATAATGCGTTAGCTGATTTGGGTGCAAGCATTAATTTGATGCCTTACTCTTTGTATGAGAAGCTTGCACTCGGTCCACTTAAACCAACACGTATGTGCATACAATTGGCTGATCGATCAGTTAAATACCCTCAAGGGCTGAAGACGTATTGGTTAAAGTGGACAAGTTTGTGATTCCGGTTGACTTTGTTGTTTTGGATATGCCCCAAGATTTTGATGTGCCCTTGATTCTTGGAAGGCCTTTTCTAGCCACTGCTCGGGCACTCATAGATGTTGGGGAAGGGAAATTGATTTTGAGGGTTGGGGAGGAGAGAGTTACTTTTTGCATGGCCAAGCTGGCAAAACAGTCCTGTCAAGATGTTAATGAGTGCTTTTTGTTAGATGTCATTGATCCACCTGGAGAGGAGGGAAGAAACCCCCACCTTTTAAAGAGACTGATTTTGACCCATTCTTTGATAAAGGACCTCATAAAGGCCTAGACTCATTCCTGTGCTTTACAAGTGGCCCTAAGATGCACAATTGTTTTCATGAATTTAAGGTCTTACGCCATCTCAGGGCATTTGTTGATAGGAGGTTTGATTTGTGGAAGACTAATTTTCTGAGCGGGAGTGTCTTTGACTGAGTTTTTGATGAGGCGGTTGCGTCGGGCAAACGACGTTAAAAATAGCGCTTCTCGGGAGGCAACCCGAGCTTTTTTTTCTGCTTTTGTTTTTGCTTTTGCCTTCTTTGTTTGTTGGTTGTTTTGCTTTGTGTTTTTGTTGCAGGTCAGGGTCTTGTTGTAGGGATGATGTACCGAGGATCATTGACTCCGTTTAGTTCTTCACCGACCAGCACCTTAGGGAAGTTTCTGCGACTCTTATTTTTGCCTGTTTTGTAAATGTTGACTTGAGTTGAGATTGAGCACGCGTGACCCTATCCTCTTTACCCCCTTGTGCATAGTGCATTTTTGGTCATCGAGGACGATGCCAAAGTTTAAGTGTGGGGGAGTGAATTGGGCATTCGGGCAGTAGTTGTTACATGTGATTAATTAGAGTTAGCATGCGCAGGTGTTAGTTGTATATTCATAGGAAATTCGTGTCAAAATTTTTGAAAATTTTTCTTTAAACTGTGTCTTTGTGAAGTGGCTAGCATTTGACTATGCTTTTATAACATCTTTGAAGTGTTTAGACTTAATTTGCTTGCACTATAATCTGGTTGTTGAAAGGATGAAGGCATTAGTCACTCATGTAATGAATTAACAATTTTCCCATTGACCTGAATAAGTTCCTTTAGGAGAAGCCATTTTGAGCCTGACCGTTCTTTGTTACCCAATTAATTGAGCTCCATAGCCAAATGGTCTGTGTTTCCTTACCTGGAATATTTCTGACTTAGTCTTGATGTTTAGGGAACTAGGGGATTAATTTGCAAAGTTTAGAGAATTTGTGTAGGAGCCATTTTGGCACTGTTCCTATGCCCCAAATGGGGTAAGAGCAGTCATCTTTTAGGAATATGATACTTTCGAGGATTGCATTGTAGGCATGGATTCACTTTGAAATTAATGAACTTTAATTGCTATTTTTCCTTGGTGAGGCCGAGATTAGAATGAGGTAATGTCTAGTGAGAATCCGAAAGGTGAAAAATTAATATAGCTAGACCTCTTATCTTGCGAAAAAGAGAATGGGAGTCCCGGTCAAAAAGCGTAAGATGAGACTTGGGTATCTTTCGAAAGAAATGGCGTTCTCGTGCCAACATGACAAGGAAAACTAAACATAATTAATGAATTTGGAGCCTATCTCAAAATTTAGCTTTAGTCCTCCGCGTACTTCAAGTATACGTCAAAGCACAAATGTGCCGAGACGGTTTAGCTTAGTTGGACACCATGTCTACTCTTTGCATAGGTTTAAATGATTGTTCCTAAATTGTGGCCTACTGAGTTCCTTGATCCTAAGAATAGCCCTGAAGTTCCTGAATGCATTGAGTCTTTGTTAGAATATTCCAATCTCTCAAAAGAAAGGGACTGTTTATTACCATTCATCATTCACCATCACCTTCACAAGTCTTTCTGATCAATAGCTAGTTTATTTGTGTATGATGTCATTACTCTAAGGATGTTGTGAATACTTTGTCAAATAGTTTAGCTTGAGTACAAAGATGTAGTTTAGGGAAGAATTTTCTTGGTTTAGTCTGCCTGTTCTGTGAATATTCCTTTAACTACGTGTGCATGCTAATTGTTTTGATTCCGTGTGGTGATTATCGTAAGTCCCGTTGTTTAGTTTGCTTGAGGACAAGCAAAGGCTTAAGTGTGGGGGAATCTGATAAGTCCGTATTTAGACACGCATTTGATGCGTGTTGGGATCGGCTTTTGATGGTTTTCCTAGCTTTAAGGTGTTACAAGTCTCAATTTTAGCTCAAGTTATGTTTAACAGGCGTTGGTTCGAGTTTTGTGTCATTTGGAGTCAAAATCAGGATTTTAGAGTTCAACATCGGCACTTGAGGAGCAATCGGGATGATTCGAGATGCATTTGAGTGTTGATTTGAGAGCTATGGAGGTCACCGGTAGGTTTACGATGAAGATTTAATGACACAAGAGCTCTAGGATTGGCTATGAGATCAAAAAGAAGATGAATGAAGCTTGAAAACGGCATTCAGGATGACCTTTGGTCAATCGTTCAAGCATATCTCTTTGTATAAGCATCCAAAGAACACGATTCAAAGTCCACATGAAAGCCAACTTCAAGAGCTACAAATCATATGAAGACATCATTCCTAGAATCTGAGAGGAAGAAGATGAAAACAGACGATGAAGTCAGATGATCTCTGCTGCGATCTCAGAATGACACCTTCCACCGTTTTGATCATATCTCTTGATTGGATTATTCAAATCACATTCGGCAAATTGGGGTGGATAGAATACTTCATTATCTACAACTTTCATGAAGAAAGTTTTGTCAAATTCGGAAGTTTTACGCACTCCGTGCGTAGGGGAACGCACGACCGTGCGTCTGAGGCGAGAAAAGCAAGGTAGCTACTGCCAGCTACGCACGGCCGTGCGTAGGGGGGACGCACGCCGTGCGTAGCACCAGGTGACGCAAGCTTGAATCCCAAATCGGCCCAAATTCATATTTTCCCCCCTTTTTCTATAAATAAGGCCTCTCTAACCCTTTTGGATGGTGACGAACATTACGGAGAGGCCTAGGGACGAATTTACGTGCGTTTTTACGATTGTTTACTCCAAGACCCTGGGATTATTTGTAAGTTCATCTTTTTAATTAATGACAATTATTTCTATTCATCCCAATTCTGTTGATTCTTCAATTATAAATTGTGAGTAGTTTAATTAGGGATTTGGGATTGATGAAGGGGTTAATCATGATTGATGGCTAGATTTTTGTCGGTTTAATTGCATGAATGCCATTTAATTTGTGTTTGAATAATTTAACTGATATCTTTTGTAACCTGGAACCGCGGCTAGAATTACAATTGCTTGTAGAATAAATTAAGAGAGATCTAGTTTATTCTAGGACACATTCACACACACTTAATCGTTCGCTAAGAGATTAGTAGCGATTAAGGAGCCGTAAGCTCGCTCGTCTTGGCAATAATTTAGGATCCCGTCGCATGAGAGATCAGCCCGGTCCTCTAAATTATTGTACTCTACGCCGCGAGAGCGGTAAGAACTTAGTAATGATTAGCTAGGCTCAATTAAATCAATTTCATGTAATTAGGCCTGATCTGCCAGAAATCTGGTTACCCCGGAATCAATCCCTATTCCCTTCGTCATTAATTAATTAGAAACCACATTTATTTTTTATTCGCTCAACCGCATTAGTTTAATTTTCAAATCAACCAATCTCGCACGACGCATTTATTTTATGTATTTCATTTTTAATCGCTGAATTTAGTTAATCTTTAATTCCCTTTTGTCCGTCCCCGTGGAGACGATACTCGTACTTACACCCCTATATTACAATTTTTTTAAGTGCGAGAAAACTCACATCAGTAAACTAGTATCGTGACTAGAGGAAGCCTCTAGCACGATGAAGAATGATTGGAGGAAGCCTCCAGCATTCGTATAGGACGACTAGAGGAAGCCTCTAGCGTAACGTAATGTGACTGGAGGAAGCCTCCAGCACAACATATGTAAGGTGATTAGAGGAAGCCTCTAACACCAAGTGGAGTGACTAGAGTAAGCCTCTAGCACGACAAAACATGACTAGAGGAAGCCTCTAGCATGGTGAACTAAAATTGATAGGCGTGGCTTGAAGTCACGGGGAAGGGTTAAATGTTTTCAAAGTAAACATGGGCCTTCGGGCCGACTACTTGATTTTATATATAAAGTAAGTATATTTTCAAAGAGGGTAACCACGGGTTATGACCTATAATATAATATCACTCTATTTGAGGGACTTGGAAATTGAATCATTGATTATACTTAGTATAGTTGTCATTGTACTTGTCAAATGCTTCCAAGTACTGACCTCCCCTTCACGGGGGAGGCCACCTCACAGTTTCAGGTAGGGGCAAAAGCTTGCTATCATCGTCCGTTGCTTCGGGAAGCTAAAGGAGAGAAGACGTGGTTCGTGCTTCCTCCGTATCTGTTTTCAAAACAATATTATTAAATGCTCATGGATATTATTTTCGGAATAATTATTTGGGGGCTTGTATGCCCGTGTTTGCCACGTGTGGCTTGAATACTTGTATTAATATTTCCGCTGCTTAATTAAATATTTTACATTATGATTGTTTATGGATGTACTATTGTGAATGGTATTCAAGACGCCTAGTATAGTATGGATGAGTTGGACTGCGGTTGACTATTCGTACTGTACGGCGGGTTGTTGACGTGTCCGGTAGGTCCGGGGCGTGACAGTAATGCTCCTTTTAAGTATAGGAATCTGCGATTTGCCAGGAAAATTGGTAATTTTTTAGGTTCTTTTATTAAATTTGAGATGAGCCAGTTTGAAGGTAGGCAGAATTCCTATCTTCGGATAAGGGTATGTTTGGATGTTTGCCAGCCCTTGAAAAAAGGTACAAATTTGACACAGGATGGGGTGAAACACTGGGTAGATTTCAGATATGAGAAGCTACCAAGTTTCTGTTTTATTTGTGGTATTATTGGGCATTCTGACAAGTTTTGTCCATTAAAATATGAAGAGGGTTTTGTCGCTGAAAAAATGTATGGAGCGAGTCTCAGAGCAGGAGGAAGGGTAAAGACTAGCCCGACAGGATTCAATAAATGGTTATCTGATGGAGCCTCTAGCTCAGATGGGTATGGAAGTCAGTGGAAGTCTGATCTCGGTAGGGAGCAAACGGCCGAATCCAAGAATGAGGAAGTGGATGTTGGAAAAATGTGTGAAAATTGCATTAAATGGCTATTTTGGGGCAATTTTTTGAGTGGGGTCCACTTCCGATTTGGGTCGGGTCAAAGTGGTTTCGGATTGTCCTTGTTAAGGGCTACAATTCGATATATGGTACGCTCAAAACGGATAACGGGTGAATGAGAAATCGCTTTTCGAAGTTTACCCGTTAGAATGGAAAAACTGGGAAAAAGGATGGGTTTCTAGTGTTAATTTCCCACACCGGAAAACCCAAGGGATTTGCAACCCTTTATAAAGGGACTCCCCCCTTATGGAGTTAAGATTCCTAAGGGTAAAGGCTCTCTCCACGCGCGCAGGGGGGGGGGGGGGGGTGCAAATCAAATCCCGAAATCGGAGAAGAAAAACCGCGACTTGCGTGCGCGGGCGACCTGCGGACACGAATGTCGTCCAAAAATCTATCTCTCAAGAGTTGGGGGTACTCTGATGGCCGCGGATCAGAGTTGGGGTCTTCTGATTGGCCTCCGATCAGAACCCCTCCCGGGGTGTTCTGATGGAGGTCTTCTGTCGCGCTTCTGAAACGTTACAACAATTAATACCCAACGTTCTTATCTTTTAATGCAGCGTTAAATGGACAGTTCATGGACGATTCAATGCCCAACGGACTGGTCATTGATGTCCAACGTTCAGGTCCATTAAGTCACCATTTACACACAACAAATCCTCCTATATAAAGGCTGGCAGGTGGTTTGCAACAAGACACGTTCTTACACGATTGTATACGGTTTTAGCTCTAAAAACACACTGCTAGCACCGTGGGAGGCAACAAATACGTTTTAAGGACATCGTGCGTAGCACGAGCTTTGACTAATTCTGCTTCATCTCCTTTCTTGTTTTTCTCTGGTCATTTTATTTAATTAATTTATTTTAATTAATTTTCTTTATTTTCCGAAACACACCCAACAGTGAAAAAAGAGGAAGCCTCAGGGGACACAAAAAGAAGGCGAATTTGGGAAGACTCGGATAAAGAAGATGGCCGGTGAGGGTGAAGGCATGGCTCTAGATGGATCAAAAAATGGGGCGGCGGCGGGTCTAGCTTTCTAGGCCCGCCGAGATTCTGTGTTATGGTGCTGGTGGTTAAGACCAAGGATGGTGTTATTTTACTTTTTTGTTTTGTTTGCTGTTTTCGGAACTCAGTTGTTATGTCTTATTTTTGCTATTTTATGTCTTGTAAGACTATTGCATTAGGTTGGGGTTTTGAAAGTTCTGTGGTAATCGTCATTGGCTCACAATTGCCCAATCTCGGTCTAGCGAGTTATACTGCTTTTGTACAGGTGGTTAACTCTCAGTCTCGGTCACGAGCAGATGATTACTTGCGGTTCTTTTATTATCTTGTGTCCTTTCTGAATGCTACTTTCATTGACATGTATTAAGCCACTTTCAATAAAAAAAAGAAATTAAAGAGTAATTAAAAAGTTTCTCATTTAAAACTCATGCCAGTGTTGGGATTAGATTAGAAAACACACCAAAAATGAAATGAGAGTAAGAATATCCATATAGGTGACAACTCTGGTACCCATTAAAAAAATGGGGTAATGTACTTACCATGCATTTGATTGGTCCAAATCATTATATCCCTTTTAATTTAGATTTAAATAATTCAACTACATCATTCTAATTGGTCCATGTAGGCAAAGGTATGATACCTTATGGGTACCATAGAATCTACCATCCATATATACTTATTCAAACTTGAAATATACGGAGTAAGAGATAATCATGAACTTATACATATCCATCCCCTGCTGTGTCCATCTGTCTGACCATCGCCAACTTGCATTTGTTTAAAAATAATAAACTTTATATCAAGATAAAAATGTAGAAAACAGCTTACCAGAAGTAGTAAAATTAAAGATTTCTTTTTATTTTATTAAACTTCAAATAAGGGCATCCACAAGTCCAAGTAGGGCAGTAGTATTGGGAAACATTATACGTAGAATAAGCCAAAACAAAAACAAAAAACAAATACTTCGTCTATGACTTATACCGGCCAGAGACGTGTCTCTAATCTCTGCTCTCTATACAAGTTGTGGTGGTCATCCATTCCCCCATTGATCTTGCAAAAGCAAACAAAATATATCATTGATTCTGAATAGAATCAGGGGCGGATCCAGGACACTGGGCCGGACTGGTACCAAAAATATTTTTGAAGAAAAATTTGGGCTGGATCATGGTCAGGGATGGCCACCCCCGCCCCTGAATAGAATATATAATATATTTGGACTTCTCTCAAAAAAATATTTGCACTTTGGTCATAAATTGACTTAGATAAAAACGTTGCATGCAAATACTTTCCGGCGTAAGAGTTGAATCATTAAGTTAACAATGCTGGACGTGTCCCCATCTCCGGCGACGGGTAACTTAAGATGAAATCAGAGTGCGTGGCAAAGAGCTGACGGAAAGAGTTCCAATGGGGTGCACCGACGGGTTCCCGGACTTTACCGGCGACAACTACATGCTGGACAGCCTCGACTTCGACGAACTCCTCATGGTGATCAACGACGGTGAACTGGTGCTGCCGGATTTGAAGACGGATCCGGTGGCACTGCTCTCAGTCGCCGGCCAGACGAAGGATGATGAAAGCGCCACCGCCACCAGTACATTTGTGTTTGGTGACGTGGCGGTGGAAGATACAACGTTGACCAGGACGCCAGAAGCTAATACGAAGAATGTTTTGGGTCCGTCTAGTTCTGGTTCGGACCTTGGGTCGGGCCTCACAAGCTCGAACCTAGGAGAAGAAACAATGTCGAAGTGTGCGTATAGGAAGAAGTCCTTGGCGCAACCGAAGAACAGCTGACAAGGAAAGAGGAAAGTTAAGGTAATTTGCCATTTAATTAAGCCTAGATTCTATGGTACCCAAAAGGTACCGTACCTTTCTCCACATGAACTAATCAAAATATTGCAGTTGAATTATAGATACGATACCCCATTTTTTAAATGGGTACCGGAGTTCTCACCTTAATTAAGTTAGGTTGGCTTACAATTTCTCTATACTTTTCCCGGGTAAAGTACCAGTTTGACTTTGCGATCATTTAGGCACACGTTGGATCCTAATGATCTATAAATATATATCTATATAATCTACTACGTATAATATATTTATATTTTTTTAAACGAGTACTCCCTCCGTCCCCCTAAGTTTGTCCCTTTTTACCTTTTTCGTCCGTCCCACTAAGTTTGTCTCATACCATATTTGGTAACATTTGAGTGGTTAGAATTCATTCTTACTTTATTTACACTTTATCAATTCAATACCAACCACACAATTCCGCTTTTTCTTAAAAACCACACCACACCCCTCCGTCCCAAACTTAGGGGGACGGAGGGAGTATAATATATTTATATTTGAGTAACACATATCACAATGAAGAACATATAGATTAATATTCAAAAAAATATAGATTAGTTTTTGTACAAGTTTGACTATAGATTTACATCCAGAGTAATAGTTTGAGTAATTAACAGTCAAAGTTTGACAATTTTGACTCGAAAGTCAAACTGTGACTTTAATTGAGGGACGGATGTAATATGTTTTTTGTAACTTTTTCTCAATAATGTTAATCATGAATTCTACATTTGAACATTATACTTCAATTTATGGATGAAAATTTATCAAAAATATATAACATCGTTCAATATATAAGAAGACAAATTTCACTTATTAATTTGTATGTGCGTATATCTCTTTCACATATAGTATGCACTGTGCACGTTTTCCAATGTAATTAGGTCACACTAAGGAGTTATGTCTGAATTTTTTATTGTTATCAAGGCATCATTATTATACTCCGGTATATTGATTCATTTGTCTTAAACATACACTTCGGAATGGAGGAATTGAAGATATTAGATCCAACCAAAAGTAACATGAGAAAGAGACTCATTAGTATGTTTCATCCTCTAAAAACTGATATGATGCAATAATGTGTAAAGGTGGATTGGACGCCAGAGCTGCACAAAAGGTTCGTGCAGTCGGTGGAGAAGCTAGGTTTGGATAAGGCAGTCCCTTCAAGGATTTTGGAGCACATGGGGGTTCAATGTCTCACTCGTCATAACATTGCCAGTCATCTTCAAGTGAGCACTACTACTTCGACCAATTATTTGGTCTCATTCATGCTATTTGTTCTCGGTCTGACCGATGAGGTGTCATTTTTTTCTTGACACTTCATGTTTGACCTTTTAGTAATATAAATTGAAATTTAATTACAAACTAAGAATTAGTGAATGATCTATAACACAATTATTTGCACAGGTCCTATGTATTTTTACATATTAATTAACCTCTCATTAGTCTCATTGCGGTTGCTATGATTCGAACTCAAAATGTATCATTGGTGTCTCTGGTGACACTCTATAGTCTACATATCTACCAGTCCAACTATGACCATAGACCTTGATCTATTTTACAACTTTTACAACTACAGAGAATTAGATAAACACGTGCTTACCTGTTCTAATCCAGTGGATGTCCATTCACATATCATTCTTTGCATACGTTTGTTCCAAATTCATACAATTATTGGATTCAACCAGTTTGGTTCGACCCAAGTCAATGTAAATGATTGGTCCCTCCCATTAATTTCTCCATGGCATACTTGCTGACTTGTGCGTAAAATTTGTAATGTGCAGAAGTATAGATCCCACAATAAACATTTGCAAGCGAGGGAAGCGCATCTAACGAGGAAGTGGAACCGAATGCCGAAAATGGGAAGGAAAAGAGGAATAAAACCTTCGTGGGTTTCACCACCAGTGGGCTTCTTCCCTCCCCAAACGCCACATGTCAGCCCTTTGCATGTGTGGGGTCATCCATTTCTTAGCCAATCACTAGGGCACATGTGGCTTAACCATTTGGTAGCTCCTTCTTGGTCTGCTCCGGCGGCATGGTCATTCGCGGCGACTCCGCCACCACCACAAACTGACTTTTCCTTTTGGCATTCCTACAACAACGAATGTGTAAGTGCATACATCATGTTAAAATAATGGGAAAATTCTCGAAATAGCAATAAAACGTTTGAAAATTTTAAAATATGAATGTTATGTTTTTGTTTTCAAAAAATATGACGAATTACTGTCAATTTTTAAAATATTGTCGTTTAAAGTTTGATATATGGGGTGTTTGGATCTAATTCTTAAAACTGCTTCTACTCCTTCAGGGAGCAGAAGCAGAAGATGAATTGTTTGGATGAAAGTGCAAAAATGATACTGGTGCTATAATTTACTCTTAGAATCAACTTTTTTAAAAGTTGGGAGTGATCACCTTTTGAAAACTGATTCTGATTCTGTTTGTACAGAATTTATATGCTTTAAAAATGAAGCAGAGGTAGATGATTGGTACAACATTTGTATGTACAAAGAAATATTTGTATAATTGTACTATTGGTATTGGTTTGGCACGCACCGAATTGAAGAGATCTTTTGCTACTCCGTATTTAAGTAGTACAGTACAACGTGTTATTACTGATTGATGTTATTGAATGCGATGCAGCGACGTGGAGCTGCTGTAGTATCCGGCACTGACCATCTACCCATGTATGGATTACACCCCAGCTGCGTTGGTGTCCCCGCTGCCCAAACTATTCCTACGCCCCCGCTAGACTCTCACCCGGTCAGCCCCTCTCCTCTCCTCTAATAATACTACGTAGTACTCCGTAGTTTTTAAGCTTTCTTTTAATTATAACACATGTAGTTTTATATTTTCAAAAACAAAAACACATGTAATTTTATTTATGGAATAACGATACTAGCTCTCTCATGAATTATCTTTGTATATTAAGAAAAAAAGAATTGTATCGAGGAGAAGTGGAGAACTATGCAAGGGAGAATTTGTACAAATGAGTAAAAATAATGTGAACTGCAAATTATTTGCAAAAAGGGAACTAAAAATTTGTTTACACCATGTCCAATTAATCTTGTTTTAAAATTTGTTTACATTCTTATTGTATCATATAGTGTAGCGGTAAGCGGTTACCCAGAATATATTCATCAGGATAAATTAAACATGCTAATTTAACTTATACTATACCTGATTTTGTTTTATGGAAGTTGGTATTATTAATTAATTGACACTAAAAGTGTAGATATGATCTCAATTTTGTTAGGCCAAGGAGATGATAGACACAGCTATTGGAGATGTTTTATCAAAACCATGGCTGCCACTTCCAGTAGGGTTGAAACCTCCATCCATAGATTCTATTATGAAGGAGTTGCAGCGCCATGGAATATCTATGGTGCCCACCCCGCGCTGCCGCCGTGTTTGATCATCGGATGATTACTGTGCGGGCGCTCGAACTTTTTTTGAGGTTTTTTCTGGCCAAAGAAATTGAAAAAGCCTTCCAATTTGACGACATTTCATACCCTTTAATTAGATGAAGTTGAAATGCAGTTTTTGCCCCACTTTATTTAGCTTCTCCTAATTTTTGCCATGTTCTTGTTCATGCATGCATGTGCAAGAACATTGTTAACAATGGGGTTGTATCGCTTGGTATTTATCTCACTGTCTTTGTGTTATTAACTCGATCCGATCAGCTACGTACTATATTCTCTAATAAAATCTTGTAAATGTTTTTCCGGCATTACTCCACCTATCTAGGTGATTTAGGATGTTTTTACTTGGAAATTCCTGGTCTGATCTAGTCTGGTTTGGTCTAGTTTGGTAAACCTTTGGTCTCTGTGTATTTTATAACTATTCATGTTTGGTGTGGTCTGATCTAATTTGGTCTGCTATAATCTAGTTTGATTTGGTCTGGTTTGGGACTCAAAAACATCCTTACTAACTAAAAAAAGTTATGACCGGTTACGTTCTTCATTAATTATGAGCTAGATTTTGTTCCGTTTCTTGTTTCACATTGTTATATTGACAGTAATTTCATGGCTCAACTAAAATCAGTAATTTCATGGCTCAACTAAAACAAAAATTTCTAAATATGATTAAATTAATGTGAAATTGTAAAACATTTCTTTATTTTCCTTTATGTAATATAAGTAATTCCAATCATGTTTGGGAAATACTACCAAATATAATATGGAGTATTACATACTTCCTCTGTTTTGTAATAAATGCAACACTTTACATTTTCGGCAGTTTCAAATTAAATGCAACCTTTCCAATTTAGGAAATATATAACACTTAAAATACCCTTTATACCCTCAATTATTCTACCCTCCTACCACTCATTCCACCCACCCTCGTTTCATTCGACCGCCTCCACAATTCCTGATCTTCATCTTTATTCCACCATCTTCACTTTCATTCTTTATTGAGAAATTGCCTAATATAGGAGTAAACATAAACATAGCTGCACAAATAGGAGCGAAACTTAAAACTTTCTTCAATAGGAGTAAAATTAATTTTGTACCCTTAATACCCCTAACCTAGTTAATTCTAAGATATAACTTGTTTGATCCTAATAAAATATAAAAAAATTCTAAAATATTTGAAAAAATATATTGACATAATAAAAATTAAAAAAAAAAAATTTTTTTTTTAAAAAAATTGAAAATAAATAAAAAATAGATAAACCAAATTTTATTAATTTTATTTCAAAAATTACAAAACAACTTCGTCAATTAAATCACCTAGGCAGCAAGGGTAAAATTGGAGTACCATATTTTGAATAGGAGTAACTTTAGTGTTTAGACAAGTATATCCCTACCCAAGTCCCAACAACTTTCATTAATAATTAAAACATAAAAGGAATAACATTAATTTATAATAAAATTGTAAAAAAAATGAAAAAAACAAAAAAAAGGAAAAATTGAAAATAATAATCCCAACTATTGCCGGTCCGCTGATAATAATCCCAACTATTGATTATTTTTGTATAATCCCAACTATATGGATCGTCCGCCAATAATGGTCCATGGTCATATATTACCTCCTATAAAAAGTGAATTTTAAATAGAAATTAAGTGTAAAAATTAAAAGTTGAGATTATTTATAGGGATTACTTGCTATATCACTCCTCATCCACTTTAGAAACTACATGAATTTATTTATATGGACCACTATTGGCGGAAGGTCCCTAAAGTTGGGATTATTCTAAAATAATCGATAGTTAGGATTATTATAGGCGGACCACCAATAGTTGGGATTATTCCTATCAATTTTTCCAAAAAAAAATATCAAATAAAACATACTTCATATTAAGGAAAATCGAAGACTTCAACGAGGATGAAGAGTACTTTCTTGCTCCGCATACTCCCCCGCGATGTACCTTGGGCTTGAACCAGTTGAACGACTTGGAAGACTTTCGAGGTGTTTACTTCGCTGCTAAAGGCACAGTTAGGTTAGTAACACTGATGAAGTAAACATGCACGCTACTTAAACAACCGCTTACTAACCGAAAGAGGTGCTTAAGGTGCCGCTTACTAAGCATACTCCCTCCCCATGTATTAATTAAACGGCACTTTAAACATTTTCAGTTTCCGAATTTACTCCTTGTATTTTTACACTATTGTTACCCTCACCTGCTACCCTCACCTCGCCCAACCCTACTACCCCGACCCCGACCCCACTTTACCCACTACCCTCCATCCTCGTAACTTACCCCTTACCCCTACCCTACCCCACCTGACCCTACCCCCAACCTCGGCAACACCCCGATGCCGACCTTCCCTCGCCATCTACAGTTACCCTTACCCTACCCTATCTTACCCCGACCCCACCACATCCAACCCATACTCCCTACCACTTGCCCGTACCTCAGCCCACCCCAATCCCGGCCCCACCCTACCGCCCATCCTAGCCTACCCCTACCACGGCCCCACCCCAACCTGACCCCACCCCATCTACCCCTACCCCACCATACCTCACACCTTCCCTACCCCCTACCACATGCTCCTACCTTGGCCCCACCCCGACCCCACCCTAGCGCCATCCTACCTTACCCCGGCCCCACCCTACCTTACCATGACCCCACCCTATCCTACCCCTACCCTACCCCAACCCCACCCTAACCACCATCCCCACCCCTACCCTAACCACGACCCTACCCGACTCCCTACCATTTGGCCCCACCCCCACCCTAGCCCTACCCCACCACATGCCCCTACCTTGGCCTCATTTTGATCCCAACCCCACCCTACCGCCATCCTACCCCCACCCACCCCCTATCGTGGTAAGGGTAGAGTAGGGGTCAAGGGTGTGGAATTGGGGGTAGGGTAGGGGGTAGGGGTGGGGGCACGTGGGGTTATAGGGAGGGGTTAGGGGTATAGGTACATGTACGAGGTGACCCCACAGATTATATTATATTATATACTTGTGTTCATGAATGTTTGAGCGTTTATATATGTATATGGTTATTTTGGACATTTTAATGTTAAACTGTGCTTTAAACCCTGTGAAGTAAGCACGATCTTAAAACATTGCTTATTTTATGCGCCGCTTATTAACGCGGGTCTTAATAAGCACCGTAGTGGTTCCGGATACCCCACCTCACATTCAAGCGACAAGAGAGGCTACCTATTCGGGACCAAGGAGAATATGTGAAACCATTGTCGCTGCTCAATATTCCGGTGAAGGCGGATCCACCGAAGTTCGTAACGGAGGAAAAGGTTTCAGATTTACTCCGTATTAGTATGTGGATGTAATGAAAAGTTTGATTGATGTGCAACTGTAGCACTTTATGAACTTTTTGGTTTATACGTACATTGCAGGGTAAAATAAGTAAGTATATTACTTTTTCTTTGTTTCTTAATCTTTGTGCCAGGCTCATGTTGCATTATTTTCCGAACAGAGGAATTGAAGTATTAGTATTTGTGATACTCTCTATATTCATTAATAATGAAAGTAATTTGGTCAGAAAAATATACTCCATAGTACTCTTATTACTTATAATTTAACCATATTTCTTTTTTGGTTGTCCAAAAAAGTTGTCATTTTCTCTTTTAATCAATTACTCCGTATTATATTATTTTTGTATGTATATCCCCTCTTTTCAAAACTTTTTACTTTATTATTTTTCGTACCAATAAAACTTGTGATAAGAGACGAAGAAAGTAATTATACTTTGGAATTCCATGATGTTTTTATTCATATTTCTATAAACTCCCCTAACTATTTAATTCAACAAGAAAACTTACCTCTACATAAATAATACATCATTCGTCCAAACAATTTGGTTATTTCTTCTTAAAGTAAAAAATTTGTGATCTCTACAAGCAAAAATTTGAATCTCATATATTTTCACATGCAGTCAAAATTGGTGAATGGGAGGGAGTATGTGAGTATGTCCAACCGAGTCAACCGATTATGACAAATATACTTTCACATGGGTTAATATTTGAATCTCATACTTCGTATATTTTGAATCTCATATATTTTCACATGCGCTGACGATTATAACTAATTTGATTGTGATTTGCCAGCCGATTATGACAAATATACTTGAACTACATCAAACAAAACAACTACAGTTTACAGATAACGTGATGTTCTATCAAATCAACAAAAAGATCGCAGCCTTAATATCTACCCCGTACTAGGGAGATACCGTCATTTCATTTTCATTTAACCCGGTGTCGCAAAGGCTCCCACCTACAGGCTACAGTGGGGTAAGGGGTCGGATGTACACAGTCTTACCCCTGTACTAAAGCACAGAAACTGTTTCTGGATGATCCATAGTGAAAATCGCGTCCAAAATTGCATGGACTGACGGTTGCTTCATAACAAAGAAGAGCAGACAGTTTAGTGGGTCATTTTGCTTTATTTCATCATATTCTCAAGACAAAAAATAATGAATCTTTGGTTCTATCATATTAATGTTAATTATTAATATTCATTCAGTTTCAATAGTTGGGTAGTAAACTACTACTCCGTACTGCTGCAGTAGTGTTCACACTTCTTCTTTTGTAGATAAATCTTTCTATATATGAGGTAAGGGTCAGATTGATACTCAAAGTTGCATAAAAAAGGTGAAATAAGTTCTTAATATCCGGCCGTCGCCATTATAGGCAGTTCCCGGTGGAATTTTTTGATAAAATTGTTTGTGCATCTTATTCATTATGTCTAGTTTACTCATACCAAATTTCAGCTAAAACTTCAATTGGGAAGGCATTCAAATGAATTCGTGAAGATAAATGCGCTTTTAACCGTGCAGTTATCTTCAAGAATTCATTTGAATGTCTTCCCGGTTGAATATTTATCTGAAATTTGGTATGAGTAAAGTTTCAAAAACTTTCGTCAAAAAATTTCACCTAGAACCGCCCCAAATGGCGACGACGGGACAAAGCCTCCAACTTATTTGACCCTTTTTATGCAACTTCGAGTACCATCTGACCCTTACCTCATATACCAAGTATAAGATTTCATTGGATATGAAGATGATGCACACCAATTTATTTGTTCAACTATGGCCCAAATATTGAGGTACAGAGGATTTCATTTTTATACAAAAAAAACAAGAAGTAATGCCAAGCGGAATTCATTCAAACACAATCAATGCCTTGTGATCTTCATTTTCATCTCTTTTCTTTTTTACTTCTCCTATAACAGTCTCTTCTTCAGCTTTTTCTTCTGAGTTCTGTCTACAATATCTAATTACTACAAAGCATATGAATGCTGCAGAAAAACCAGCAAAATGTCAAAGTTAGTCCTTGCAGAACTTTTATGTGAGAATGATGAAAATAAATCAAACAACAATAACTAGTAAATTTACCAGCAAATATGCGGGTTCTGATAGAGGTAAGGTTCCAAAAGGCAATCAATACAGATGCTGCTATAGTCTTCTTGTAAGAACAACCTCCCCATCTCTCTACGGCCCAATCTTTAAAGCTCTCAGCTGTTCATGTTGAGATGTATGATCAGTTGTGTTTAAAGAGAGAGATAGTAATTACTAGTAAGGGAGTAATAACACTACCATTTAAATACCTTTTATACATATTTGGCTAGAGCACGACGAATATAATTTTGGGACAATGAAGCTGATGAAAAACCCTGCCAAAGCAGCATAATATATGTAACCGTAAGTTGGCTGCAGTTCACATGCACTGATGCACCTTGTTAAATCATGTTTTACCGTTAAATTCCTTAGAATTTTTTTCCTTGTATTAGTGATGAAATTTATATATTTATGAATTACATGAGAAGTACTACTCAGTGTTAAACATACAAAAATAAACTTTAAGGAAATGAAGCTTTAATATAAGAAGAAGAAGAGAAAATTGGGTTTCGCCAAAATAGAAAAGGAGTAACTTCTGTGCCATATACAGAGTTGTAAATATGTTTTTGGACTATAAAGTTGTCATTTTCTCTATATTTGGGACTTCTCTTATCTTTAAGAAAATATTTACTTTCCTCATTTTGCTCTTATTTGATTGGGAGAGAAGTAAAATCTTGCAATTTACTATTTCACCTTTACTTTGTAAAGTTTTATATTTATTTTCATCCAATATGTTGAAAAAAGGTGTGTTTTGGATGAATGACAAGAATAGAAAGAAGACTTAATATTTGATATTTGGTTATACTCCCTCCGTCCCGAAAACAACTTCCCGGTTGGACTTTCACACACTTTTAGGAAATAAATTTGACTTTACTGTAGAATGCACTGTTTTGCAGTGTTTAAACACTGTTTGGCACTGTTTAAACACTGTTTGGCACTGTTTAAACACTGTTTGACACTGTTTATCACTTTTTTGATGTAGATAATTTACCAAATAAGGAAAATATTGAAGTGTGAAGTTAATTTTGGGACATCCATTTAAGGAAAGTGGGAAGTTGTTTTTGGGACGGAGGGAGTATATTTTTAGCATATATCTAAAAAAATCATTTAATTTTAGGCTTTTAATTTATCTTTTATTTTCTCTCGAATTTTATTTCCTTCTAATTTTCCTCTAAGTTTCCCTTCATGCTTATATTTTTCCAAACTGACTCAAAAAGCAAAAAACATCTGCTTCTCACTTACTTATACCAACTACTCCCAAAGAAGGGGAAATCAAAACTGTCTTCTTATTTTCCTCACATATTTTCTTTCCTCCCACAATGTCTCAATGCCTAAGAATGGCGTTAGTCCCTTACCAAATGCAGATAGTCTCCACAGAGTAAACAGATGGCCACACTCAGCTCCAACCAGAAGGAATGGTATTACCTAAAGCACAAAAACAACCAGCATTCTCAGTTCCAACTCTGACCTATTTCAATATACTCAGCAAGTAGTATCATTCAATACACACAAGCACGTAACATTTACTTTTAGGGTCATGGCAGGCTCTCCAGAAAACAACTCCCTTGTCTTCGAGATTGCAAGATTTGTTGAAGGAAGTATCAATCTCGCAATTCTACGAATATCTTCTTCTGTAAGCCTTCTTTCCGGCTTAACTTCAACATTGTCGCTGAACATTCAATTATCCGTACCATTTTTAGTTCTGAAATAGGATACTAAATCTTGCAGTAAGTATCCTTCAATAGAAACATACCTAGGACGAAACGTATTTGAGAAGAATGATACTACCAAAAACAGCAGGCCAACTTGCGACACGACAGAAACAACACTGCAGCCACATTATGAGTGAATTTCAAAACTAGAATTAAGATTAGAGCTTTGTAGGAATTTGGCAGATATGAATATAAGTGAAGAAATGGGCACACCTTATGCTAACTCCATTGGCAAAAAAAGAAGACAGAAAACAGAGAGAACCAAACCCAAACCAAAGGCTTGATTTTGCTGCATCCCTCCACAACACCAGATCATATATCTGCTCACTTATTCTATCCAGATTTTCCCCTTCACCTTCAATTGATTCTGTAAAAACCCATCGGCAATAAAAAAATAAATAAATTTTATCACCCACAATTCCACAAAGTACAAAAAATGAAGAAAAAGAAGAAGAATAAAAGGAAAAGTGAGTATACTTGGAGATGGTATTGGAACTAAGCCAAGTTTATCTTTCTTATATCTACCACTGTGCTTCTTCTTCTTCGGCTTATGAATTTGTTCTCCCGATCCCAAATCTTTCTCTTCTTTCACCAATTCTATCTCTAACCTCCTTCTCGATCTCCTGCAACTTCTGGGAGAGGCCACATTCCTAATCCTGGATCTCCTGCGACCTCCGCTGAGCTCCACACCATTGTCAGCTATTTCAAGCTTCTCGGCCGAAAGGGAACTCTTCTTACGAACAAGAGAAGGCGACATAAGTAATATATCGCGGATCGGTACGCTATTAGGGGGCTTCGGAGATGAAACAGAAGGTGAGTGTGAGGGAGAGGGCCCCACATTTAGAGTTTCGAATTCGAGGTCATTGAAACAGCGGAGCGGGGAGAGTCTTGAAGCCGATCTTGTTCTGCTCGAACGATGAGACGGAGGTGTTGTATCCATGGCCGGCCTGTTTCAGTGCTGGGATTTTGCGAACTTGTGAAAATGGAAGAAAGAACCGTTGAAGGGGCTAGAGTTTGGGTATCTTTCGGGTGGATTCAGTTCAGACCATTTTGTATTGGGCTTGAATGTGTAGAGATAGACGCATTTTCTAACGGTAGAAATTTGGAGACAAGTCCGTTGGGTACCTTTTGACTTTCGGTCATTGTATTGGATCTGTGACCATGTTTAAGTGGCGAACAAAATCAAAATGAATCTGGTGATACTTGAGGCTATAGAGTTTTGCTATGTTTACATCAAATGTGTACACAGACCTTCACATAAAGTCGAAACTTAATGCTCCTTTTTTATAATAATTTTTCATCTTTTTATGCTACATATATCTGTAATTATATTAGAATTGGGCTACTTGGAGGTGATATCATAATTAAAGATTTCTTCTTGCAAAATAAAAACATAATTGAAGATTTATGTTAATCCAACCAACATATGGAGTATAAAACTTTGTTTTACTTGTATGTAGACTTTCTAATAGAAAATATATGTAGTATGTTAGCATGCTTACTAAGAAGCGAATTTTGCTCCTCTCCAGTGACTGGAATTGTCCAGTTGGAGAGATATAGAGAGGTGGGGAAATTGTGGGATACGAAAAAAGAAAGATGAAATTTAATTATTATTTTTAAGCAGAAAGATAGAACGAAAAACAAATTGGGAGAAGGAAATTGAGACAAGTATGACAAAGATTTATTCATTTAAAAGATTTAGGGAATCTCAACCATTCATCATGCCAACGTGCTCCTTAGAGCTCCTTAGTGAGCACACTAGCATGCTCCATATATTCTCTCGGCTTTCTAAGATTTAACTTCTAAGTCTTGACAATTCGTATTATAAGTAAAACAAAAGCCGTCTCCAATAATATAATACTCCGTACATAGTAATTCATAGCAAGAAACAATGAATCCACCAAAGAATTTGCAGCTGATAATCAATTGAATGATCACTTTCATAGCATGTGCTTTAACAAGCTGAAGCACTTATTATTTGTACAAGTGATTATACAAATCTAGAAATGACATGACGCTTTATATTTCAAAAAACAAGCAATAGAACACACAAGCATTTCATTGTCCTTCCAGTGGTTGACATCCAACAAGAAGTTAGACACCACATCACCAACAATTAATAGAATTATTCATTTGAAGATAATATCCTGCCTGATAGCATACTATTTCTTGGCATGCCTTAGACAAAAAGCCTTGAGCCTTCCAAGTCCATCATCAAGGGTTGATGGCTCAATTGCAAAAGTTATTCGGAGCCAATTCTTGAGTCCCACCCCAAATCCTGCACATATTTTTGTCACTAATCTTATCAGAATATAATGCTACAAGAACAACATGAAAAAAGTAAAAATTTAGAAGCAAAGGACAGATATAGTCTCTATTTCTAAACAAGTACTGGGTTTATCCATTGGGGGGGGGGGGGCTTGCATTGTCGTACCTGGCAAAATTATCACTGATTCCTCCTTAGCCAGCTTGAGACAGAACTCCATATCATCTAAAATGTCTTCCAAGAGATCCAAATTAAGTTTTACCTGACAAGTTGGAAACTCATGTTATAACAATTTAACTACGGAGTATATCAGTTCTAGGTTAAAGTGTTAAATGATTTTGACAATACAAATCTTACCATTACAAACATAGAACCTTCAGGTTTGCTTGGGCAGGTGATGCATGGGATCTCCTTCAGTTTGTCATAACAGATGTCTGCAGCTTCTCTTAATATATTTACAATTTTAGAGAAAAAAGTTGGTTTGGTATTTCGAATAATATCAGGGATAGCTCCCTGTAAATAAACCGAAGAAAAAAAAAGACCATATTTAAAAAAACAAGGGAGACCATATTCATATGCATATGAAAACAAATGAGCAAATGAAGTAGTCATATCTAAGAAACACTGAAATGGTAAGCTTGGACTTTAGAAGACTCTCCCAACACTTGGAATTCCCGAAGCCAATAGTTTATCCCTCTCATCTGCTGCCATAGTTTATTTGAAGGATTGAATGACACAAGGGATTTTTTGTGACAAATAAACTGGTGTTTGATGATTTTTTCATAGCCCACTCTCTTTACCAGAAATAGAATATTTTGTTTCAAAAAGTAACTCCAAATGGGTAAACAATCAAGTATCCCATACCAACTAAAGCTGCCGCTCAAGAAAATAGGAAAAATAGAGGATAAAATCTTATTAGAGAAGACGCTGATGGACATAGAACCTGGATAAAGGTTGCAGGGTCAGACGAAATACTGAGGAAACCTGTGATGCAATCTATAACCTGCATATACAAAAACATTTTGAGCTCATTCCTTCATATTAGGTGGTCACTTGATTATTTTTTATCATCATTCATGAGAAAGTTAAGGGTTGCTTCAGTAAGCGATATAATACCATGCTTTATATCTTTATGGTTTAGCTTTGGAGCATTTTGAGTTGCTCCTCGGAAAACATATTAGTATTTTACCCAAAATATCTTTTATGGAGCCCAAACTCTCTGAAATTGCTCAGTCAATGATACGTACACATGAATTGGTATCGGTCAACCCAAACACTCAAATCACAACATGACTCATAGTTTCATACTTACACACCAAACTGCAACTCAAAGTCGGCACTAGTAACCATCATGTCTAAATAGGCTACTAGTGATATGGCAAAAAACAAAAATTTGCACAAATGTACATGTGATTATGTAATGCGAATTAAAATATGATAATGTTTGGATACAACAAAGGCACACTAAATTGCTTTCTTATGTTTGGTTTAACCTTAAAAAATAAGCAGGAAGATAATTTTTAAAAATGAATATGCTTAAATTTCAAATTTCTTAGTCTTTATAATACGAAGTACTTTAGTAGAAATAAATAAATAAAACTAGTATGAACCATATAAAAAATAAACCTTGCCATTTTATGCCTATCTTTTATTTTCCGCCAAACTTTCTTTTGCCCAAATATATTTCCTTTCCATGGTATTTTCTGGGTTCCAAATGGACCGTAAAAGAGAGTGGGAAAGGAAAGAAAAGAATACCCCTTGTTCTTTAAGAATCCCGTTGGTATCATTAGTGACAAGCCACCCAAGTCTCCAACCAGGAACAATCCACCTCTTTGATATTGATCCAACAGTAATAACAGGAACAATTGAACCAAAAACTCCCATAGGTACAAAAGGGGTATCTCCAAAAGTAAGATGGTCATACACTTCATCAGCAATTACAAGAATCCCGAGCTTTTGTGCAGTCTTTGCAATCTTTGAGGAAACAAAAAACTACTTTAGATGAGAAACCATCCTAGTGCGCATTTTAGATCACTCTCAAACTGAAACACGTAATATTTAGGCACCTTCTTTAGATGTTGGTGTTTGAAGACATTCCCACATGGATTACCAGGGTTTATAATGACCATTGCAACAGTATTTTCATCCGCTAAAGCCTCAACAGCATTAAGATCAGCTTCCCATTCATTACCTGGAAGAAGATCAAAGTGGCGGACTTCAAAGTTGGTGCAGGCTGCCCTAGCTTCGTAGAAAGGGAATCCTGGCCTCGGAAGTAGAATGTTAGCATTGGGGCGAGCAAGAACGGTAAGAAGGACTTCTATTGCTTGCGTGCATCCAAGGGTAAGGTAAACATCATCAGGTGATAGCTCATATGGGAGATCTTGAGAAAGGTACTCAGCTACTGCCCTGCTCATTTAACAAACATTAATCACAAAAATTTAATGAAAATCACTGATGATTGGTCATAAATCAACTTGTTTTAGTGTTGAGTCATTACAGACCAGCTAAATATAAAAACACAAGCCACAATATAAATATACTTTTGTTGATTTTTTAATAGAATCCAAGTTTTAAATAGAAAAAAGCTCCAATAAGCAATTTGATATTGATAGGCAGCAACATGAGCACACTGATTTCATGTGAAGCAATCTCCGCTAAAAAATAGAAACACAAACTCAAAATGACCTTTTTTTTTTGGAATAAATCGCTTCATTCTTCTTAAGACACTCCATCGTTCCCAATCGTGTATTCGTGTCTACCCTCTAATTAGACCATCCATTTTGTACAAACTGCAAATATTTAGTCTAAATTTGCCAAATAAATTCAAAAAGGGAAGCGCGCAATAGCTTAAGAGATTGTCCAGTAAAGCTGAAAAGATGAAAGAGTGAGTTATTACTGTCTAGCGGGAAGGATGCCAATGGAAGGGGCATATCCGTTGAACTTAGCGGAAACAAGGGAGCTGGAGATGGCGGATTCAGCCTCGGGTGGTGTCCGGAAGCAGGCGAAGGCAGAAGGGTCGCCGTGGCCGAGAGGAATGACGGGTCTCGGGTCATCCGGGTTGAGGTTTTTCATCACAGTGCCGAGAATTCCTCTTATGCTGATTGCGGAGGCTACTAAGAGCTCTTCGTTCCTTCTGAACCCCCACCTCGTTGACTGGCCGACGTTATCCATCGCCGGCGACGCTCCACTCACTCGACGAGCAGAGACGCTACAGGAAATGCATGGAAGAGTGGACTGTTTGCGGTTACGGAGTGTATGTCAGTGAATGGCCAATGGCTCTACCTGGTGGTTGGCGTCGATCGTCGTTTTGTTCATCATCATCATATAATAAAGATAAAGAAGAACTGTTACAGAACGTGCAATTGAATGGGCTGAATTCGAAACAAATTTTTGAGGGCTCCATCACCAATCATTCAGTGCTGAGCGTTTGTCATGACTGAGTTCTGAAACATGTCGAGTTAACTCACCTCGAATTGGCGATATCAGCTAAGATTATATCGCTCGAAATCATACCGTAGACGAAGTACAACTTGAGTCAATTTTGAACGGGATAAGGGTCAGTTTGGTCCTCGAAGTTGCAAAAAAAGGGTCAAATAAGTCCTTATATAGAAAATTCTGTCTGGACGTGCCATTTGAGGTGACTCTTAGTGGAATTTTTTGATGAAATTTTTTGAGCATCTTATTCATTAAGTCTAGTTTACTCATACCAAATTTCAGATAAAAATTCAATCGGAAAGACATTCAAATGAATTCTTGAAAATAACTATGTCGTTAAAAGCGCAGTTATCTTCAAGAATTCATTTGAATGTCTCCCCGATTGAATTTTTAGCTGAAATTTGGTATGAGTAAACTAGACTTAATGAATAAGATGCTCAAAAAATTTCATCAAAAAATTCTACCGGGAGCCACCTCAAATGGCACGTCCGGACAAAATCTTCTATATAAGGACTTATTTGACCCCTTTTTTTCAACTTCGAAGACCAAACTGACCCTTACTCCAATTTTGAACCTATAATCCATAAATCCATTCCGTTGAATCCCTCAATTTCTTTTATGGAAAAACTAACAAGAACAAGGGAGAATAATCCCACATTTGAATATTTGATAAATCTTCTCATAACTTATCTTCTTTCATTGAATTTTTACCCGTTCAAAACTTATTACTCCCTCCGTAACTTTAAAATTTTCCCATTTCTAAAGTAGGTAGATTAAAAACAGTGAAAGATGATATGAATTATTGAGGGTATGATGAGGAAATAGTTGAATAATGTGATGGAATATAGGATAAATCCAAAAAAAATAGTTGTAATAGTGTATTATTTTAAGAATTATTGAGGATATGATGGGAAGTTTTAGAAATGAGAAGATTTTTTTATTACGGACGAAAAAGGAAAGTGGGAAGATTTTTAACTTACGGAGGGAGTATTCTATGTTTCTATTTCCTCCCTAAAATTTTTCTTTCTACTACGTATAGTTCTATCTCTAGCTACTTTTATTCTTTTTTCCATCATTTTATTCTTATTTCTTTTCATTATTTATTATTCTATTTAGGGCAAATTCCCTTCTATTTTTCACTCTAATAAGAGAGTTTTTGTAAAATTTCCTTCCTAAATACATATTTTTTCATTTTCCCTTTCTTCTCGTATTTTTATTTCATTTCCTTTTTATGTTTCTCTTCTTAATCATTGTGTTTTTATTAGATTTCTCCCACGCTAATTTTTTGTTATATTACCTTTTAATTATCACTTTCCCTTTTTTCTTCTTGTTACTTTTTTTTATGTTTTCTTTTCTTTGTTCGTTTCTTTCTTGGTGATGGACAGTGTACCCGGAGGTAGCTTACCCGAGGAGTTATTATGGGAATAACCTAGAAAGAAGTCAGAGCAAACAAGTAAGAGAGAGGGAGAGACGATTGTATTAATGAACTCGAGATGTTCTGGTCTTTTACAATGGGAAAAGGGGGTACTATTTATAGCAGGAATAAATGCGATGAGAGTACACGTGTCAGCAATCTAACGGCCGAGGGGTCACCTCAATCGGGTGGCACTGGCATTCGCATGTGCACCGCATTGAATGCGGTGGGTGGATGTGACGCCGCATTAAATGCGGTGGTTGCTTGTCTCTAAAGGGAATCTCCGATGATTGAGTTGTTGGCCGAGGGCTCCCCCTGCGGCCGAAGGCTCTGTGTAGCCAAGGGCGTTGTACAGCCGAAGGCTTCTCTGATGCCGAGAGCACGAGAGTGCCGAAGGCTCCTGTTTTCTGCCATGTTCTCCCAGCAGCTTTGTATGCTCGAATCTGGCTGCCCTGTGAGTTCTGGAGCCTTCGGCCACATTGCCAAAGGCTACCATGGGCGCAACTTGGGCTCCTTTGAACTTGGGCCGCTGTGTTTTGGGCCTTTTGTGCTTCTTGGTCCTGTTGGGCCTATGCTAGAGTAGTAGGAGTCTGTGGGCCGGGGTTCTTAGGCCATATACTCCATCACTTGGTGTTATCTTAATTTCACCATCAATATATTTTTTATTCCTTTCTTAATTATCGTATTTTTCTAAGTAAACCATCCATCAAAACCATCAATTGTAGGAAAAACTCTATTTGATAAAAAGATTAGGGAGAAATAAAATTTAAAGAAAAACAAAACATTCGGGAAATTTAAATAAAATTAAAGCAATCGGGAAATGTTTTATTTTTCTTTCAATTTTATTTTTCTCTAATCTTTTCGTCACATAATATTTTCCCATAATTGATAGAATTAATGGGTAGACTCACATAGAAATATACAACAATGAAGAAAGAAGGAAAAATATAATCATTGTATAATTAAGATAACAACAAGAAAGAAGAAGAAAATGAAAAAAGAACCAAGGAGAAAAAAGGAAGAACGTGAAAATAAAAAGAAAATGTAACAAAAGTAGAGTGGAAAAAAGATTTTTAATAAAAAAAGAATGATTAAGAAGAGAAATACATAAAAGGGGAATGAAATAAAATACATGGACAAAGAGAAAATGACAAAAATCTATTTGGGAAGGAAATTTTACAAAAAAAAACCCTCCTAATAGATTGAGAAATAAAATAATAAATATGGAAAAGAAACAAGAACAAAAAGTTGGAAAAGGGAATAAAAAAATGTCTAGTGCTAAAAACAAACAAATAAAAGTTATAGAGAAAAAAGAAAGAAACATGGGACTTTCTGTGCAGATTTATAAATTGTATGATTGTTTAGAGAAGACGAGTTCAAGGTGGGATTATTCTTGTAAATTTCTCCTTATTTGTTTTCTCCAAAGTAATGCTACAGAAAAAGTTATTCATGAAATTAGAGTTATATGGAGTACTAAAACTATTTTTCAAAATACTGTCGAAGTGAACCCTATTAATAAAAGCCGCCAACTCAATTGATGACTTTCTATCAGGGTCAGAAGTCACGTTTCTCGAAGGGACTCACGTTTCAAGTTTCATGGACCCCCCCCCCCCCCCAATTAAAAAAATCACCCTTTTTTATATTGCTATAACTTTTTTTTTATTTATGATCTGATTATTATAAAAAATATCAAACTTGATGTTGAGTTTAATCCAACACGATATAGTAAATATATGTATAAATGTGTATGAACAAACTATTTTTACGTGGAAACCCGAAAGGGAGAAAACCACGGGACTTTTTAGGCTAATGTCCAAGTCCTCTCCTTCTCATTAATCTCTCCTCACCATTACAAAGTACAAGGTATTGAGCTCCCATTAATGGAGGATGAAGCTAGCTATTCTATTCTAGAAAGAAGGAAGAAGACAAGATCCCTAATATGGAGGGAAACCCCCATATTTATAGAGAATAGGGGAAGGGGATGCTCTCCACCCTAATGGGCCGCATGGGCCGGAGTGGGCCCAAATGGCTAAAGTGGGCCGGATGGGCCGAAATGGGCCTAGCTGCTCGGGCTCCGTACTACGTAAAGCCTTGGACTCATGAACAGTAATAGGCCGGGATAATATATCCCAACACAAGTCCCCCAGTTTCTTGAGTAGTGAGCTCGCGAATCTGCTCGAGAAAATATACTCTGTCTGCGCTCTTCCTCTGTCTTGCTGGAAACTGTGTCTTCACATAATCATCATATATGAGTGAGTGTCTGCACTCCTGAACGTAATCTACCAGTGAGGCACCCCCCTTCCCGACAGGGTCGGGCGAAGGGTGCTCCTCCACGGGCACACTCCCCCTGAATGCATCAGGCGGGAGTAAAGAACTCTGACTCGAGCTTTCCAATCGGAGAAGCTTAGAGGTCCATCATCTATAAACCGACGCCGCGGTACTGTCAAACATGATGCACGTGTGTATGTATGAATGTATGAGGTATGATGCATGAATGTATGTATGCATGTAATGTATGTATGTAATGTATGAGAGAGGGAATGCAAGATGTGATAGAAGCAGTAGCTCTCATCGATAACCCGGGCATGTCAGCACCGAGAAGCAGACGCGCTGCGCAAGACGGGTCCCCCATCCGAGATGGCATGGGCGGAGCCGAAGGTGGACTAGACATGATGCCGCCGAGGGGCCAATCATGCTGCATACGACGGGTCCCCCATCCGAGATGGCATGGGCGGAGCCGGAGGTGAACTAGACATGATGCCGCCGAGGGGCCAATCGAGTTGTATAAGAGATGTTCGTCGCCATCCTGGAAGGGATGGGCGAGCCGAACACGAGCCAGACACGATGGTGCTGGGGCGCTGATCGTGCTGCATATGAGACGTTCGTCGCCATCCTGGAGGGGATGCGTGATCCGATCGTGAAAGAGACACGATGGCGCTGAGGGACCGATCGTGCGGCATAAGACGGTCGTCGCCATCCTGAAGGGAATGTGCGAGCCGAACCGTGAAGCCAGGTACGATGGCGCTGAGGGGCCGATCGCACTGCATAAGACGTTCGTCGCCATCCTGGAAGAGATGCGCGATCCGAACGTGAAAGAGACACGATGGCGCTGAGGGGCCGATCGCGCTGCATAAGACGGTCGTCGCCATCCCGGAGGGAATGTGCGAGCCGAACCGTGAAGCCAGGTACGATGGCGCTGAGGGGCCGATCGCACTGCATAAGACGTTCGTCGCCATCCTGGAAGAGATGCGCGAGCCGAACCGTGAAGCCAGGTACGATGGCGCTGAGGGGCCGATCGCACTGCATAAGACGTTCGTCGCCATCCTGGAGGGGATGCGCGATCCGAACGTGAAAGAGACACGATGGCGTTGAGGGGCCGATCGTGCTGCATAAGACGGTCGTCGCCATCCCGGAGGGAATGTGCGAGCTGAACCGTGAAGCCAGGTACGATGGCGCTGAGGGGCCGATCGTACTGCATAAGACGGTCGTCGCCATCCTGGAAGGGAATGGGCGAGCCGAACCGTGAATCTGGACACGATGGCGCTGAGGGGCCGATCGTGATGCATAAGACGTTCGTTGCCACCCTGGAAGGGATGGACGAGCTGAACGTGAGCTGGGTACGATGGCGCTGAAGGGCCGGTCGTACTGCATAAGACGGTCGTCGCCATCCTGGAGGGAATGGGCGAGCCGAACCGTGAACTGGGTATGATGGTGCTGAGGGGCCGATCATACTGCACAAGACGGTCGTCGCCATCCTGGAGGGGATGGGCGAGCTGAACGTGAGCTGGGTACGATGGCGCTGAGGGGCCGGTCGTACTGCATAAGACGGTCGTCGCCATCCTGGAGGGAATGGGCGAGCCGAACCGTGAACTGGGTATGATGGCGCTGAGGGGCCGATCATACTGCACAAGACGTTCGTCGCCACCCTGGAAGGGATGGACGAGCTGAACGTGAGCCGGGTACGATGGCGCTGAGGGGCCGGTCGTACTGCACAAGACGGTCGTCGCCATCCTGGAGGGGATGGGCGAGCCGAACCGTGAGTCTGGACACGATGGGGCTGAGGGGGCCGATCGTGATGCAGGAAAATAGTGATGATCATCTCATGGCCCTCGGCCTGTCGGTGAGTGGTAATCGTCTCGCGGCCCTCGGCCGTGCTGGTGATGTGTCAAGTCTCTCTCCTGATTGGCTGTGAGAAGCCGATCGTCTGTCAGGACTCCATCCGGGAAGGAATGGTGAGCCTGAAATAAATCTGGGTGATGTCCCTCCCATCTGATCTGAGGAGCTAGTCTTCGTTCGTGTACCGCATCCGTGGTCCTATGTACGGACCGCTAAACGGTGTACACTCGGCACGCACAGACTCCGGTAAAGAACTGGTCCATCGTGTCTGATCCATGGAGCTGGTCTTCGTTCGTCTACCGTATCCGTGGTCCTATGTATGGACCGCTAAGCGGTGTACACTCGGCACGCAACAGACTCCGGTAAAGAACTGGTCCGTCGTGTCTGATCCATGGAGCTGGTCTTCGTTCGTCTACCGTATCCGTGGTCCTATGTATGGACCGCTAAGCGGTGTACACTCGGCACGCAACAGACTTCGGTAAAGAACTGGTCCGTCGTGTCTGATCCATGGAGCTGGTCTTCGTTCGTCTACCGTATCCGTGGTCCTATGTATGGACCGCTAAGCGGTGTACACTCGGCACGCAACAGACTCCGGTAAAGAACTCGATCTTTGTTCTTCCCAAGTCTCGTGAGTACTGGTCTCCTGGTTTCGCAGGAGACGTTCGTCATCCCAACTATGAGAAGAAACAGGTTTATCCACGTCGGGATTCCCAATTCTTCGTTCGTCCCTGTCGTGGTCCTACTAATCTTCTTACTTCGAAGAAGACGTTCGGTCATCCAACGATCGCAAGGAGGAACAAGTTTATCCACGTCGGGATTCCCTATTCTTCGTTCGTCCCTGTCGTGGTCCTACTAATCTTCTTATTTGAAGAAGACGTTCGGTCATCCAACGATCGCAAGGAGGAACAGGTTTATCCACGTCGGGATTCCCTATTCTTCGTTCGTCCCTATCGTGGTCCTACTAATCTTCTTACTTCGAAGAAGACGTTCGGTCATCCAACGATCGCAAGGAGGAACAGGTTTATCCACGTCGGGATTCCCTGCTTCGTCGTCCCATGCTCGTGGCCCTACTAGCCTTCTGCTTTGGCAGAAGGTGTTCATCGAACCACGGGTCATGGGAGGAACTGGTTTATCTTGCCGAGGTTCCCTTTGGTACGTCTAGCCCCCCCCCCCCCCACGTTCCTACTAGCCTCCGCGTCGGGAGACGTTCGTCATACGCGGTGAAGGAAGATCAGGCATACCTCGTCAAGACTCCCTCTCTCATAGGATCTCGTCTCCCCTTCTCCCATCTTTTTTTTTTTTTTCTTTTCTTTTTTTTTTTTTTTTGAGGGAGGAAAATACGTTCGTCGGTTCCAAGGATAACCACAAGTGATGTCACACATAATGGTGGTGGGATGCAAAAATGAATAAAATGACGAGGTGATGGAATAGTTGGTCGTCATGCGAAGGCGATGGTCACTCTCCTGGAGGGGAGGGGTGAGCCCGATCGCTAACTCAAGAAGGTCGGCATTGGGAGCCGATAATGATCATAATGTCGCTGAGCAGTCGGTCCTGATAAGGAGATGAAAATAGTGTCCGATCAGGCCGATATATCCAAGCAACGGCTCTCATCCACGCAGCGCGGGGATGAAACCGGTCTTCAAAAGATAAATATGTCGTGCCGAGGGGCCGATCATAACATGATAGTGTCGGCAGTCAGAGGCCGACCTGAAAGAATCAAGCAATGGTCCTCGTCCGCGAGGGGCGGGGACAAGGTCGGTCTTCAAAAGATAAGCACGCCGAGCCGAGGGGCCGGTCGTGGTATAATGGTGTCGGCAATGAGCGGCCGATCTGAAAGAATCAAACAACGGTCATCGTCCGCGGTGTGGCGGGGACGAGGCCGGTCTTCAAAGATGATAATCACGCCAGGCCGGGGGGCCGAACATGATATGACAGTGTCGGCAATGAGCGGCCGATCTGAGAAAATCAAGCAACGGTCCTCGTCCGCGAGGGCGGGGACGAGGCCGGTCTTCAAAGATGATAATCACGCCAGGCCGGGGGGCCGAACATGATATGACAGTGTCGGGAATGAGAGGCCGATCCCAAAAATCAAGCAACGGTCCTCGTCCGCGAGGGCGGGGACGAGGCAGGTCTTCAAAAGATAGGCACGCCGAGCCGAGAGGCCGGTCGTGGTATAATGATGTCGGCAATGAGAGGCCGATCAAGTGTATCCGTGCAACGGCTCTCATCCGCGCAGCGCGGGGATGATACCGGTCTTCAGGTGATAAATACGCCGTACCGTGAGGTCGGTCGTGATGTAAGGATGGTCCCACGACCCTCGGCCGTAGTGGTCTCCTCTAGGCCACCGGCTCCTGGTGTGGAGATGCTCGTATCACGGCTCTCAGCCGTGATGGTTTCCTCTTGGCCCTCGGCCTCTGGATGATGGATGATCGTCTCACGGTTCTTCGCCGTGGCAGTTCCCTCTAGACCCTCGGCCTCTAGGTGTTCTTCCTAGGCCATCGGTCTCTGGGATGGAGATGCCCGTCCCGTGGTTCTCAACCATGGTGGTCCCCTCTTTAGCTGGCCCTGAACGTCTTCAAGACTCGGGCCAAGCGTCTTTTCATCATTTCGCTCGAGCGCGTCGAGTGGCTTCAGCTGCGCAATAAGCATGATAACGGGCCGCACGGCCCGACAATATGTATACACACATAACCATCTGCATGGCTTTCTTTCTAACACCCACGATTACCGGCCTATGGGTCATCGTGACCCTCGGCCCGGCTCATCGTGCGGGGTTAAGGGACGTAGCAGCTCGCGGCGGGGCCAATTAGCAGCCCGCCGAACGTCACATGGAGATATTCTTCGGTCTGTGAGTTTTCAAACTCAGACCCAAGTTGGTCGCACTGCCCTCGGAAAAACGAGGTTGAGTGCTTTGGTGCCCTCGAGCCCCACAGGCCGCGTCTGGCAATAGTCACTTCGCGCCCAATGGCGTAGATGACAGTGGGGTACGATCGTCGCTCGGGCACGTAGTGCCGTGCGGACTAATGCGCAACCCTCAAATTAAAATGCGTCGTCGGGCTATCGCCCTTCTGGAGACGCTCCGATCGCTTAACCAAGCCGATCGAGGGTGGGCCAACGGGCCCACAAGAAATTAAATATTCAATAAAATGTTGGCTGAACCAACCATCACTAGAGCTTCGCTCCATATTATTTAATTCGGGACATTTTACCCCTAATAAATAATAGGGATTTAACGGCAATAGCAATGATGTCATCCTATCAAAGGTCATTCCGGTATGCTCCGTCCGCTAATTTAAGCCGATCAGGAGCGGGCTGACGGGCCCACAACAACCAGTCATTAAATTTAAATGACGGTGAAAACTAATTATCACAAAGAGCGTCGCTCGGCATTATTTAATTTCGGGAGGTTTTAATCCCTAATAAATAATGGTGATAAAATAATTTAACTAATGACAATACCAGTAATATTTCAAAACAATTACGGAGTATCAATTCAAAGTTCAAGAATAGGCCAGTGGAGTATTGTCAGGTTTGCTCCCTATTTTCTTCTTTCAATTTTGACTTGGTCAAAATCCATCAATCCATGTTCCCATATGTTTTTCAACCCGTAGAGAGACCTCATGCGGAGTATTCTGTTTAACTCCACGTAGAAAGTCCGAACTTAGACCTCATAAGGAAGCATCCATGTTCAATCCATGTTCGCATCTGTTTTTTTTTAACCATCTTTTAGTTCACTCCTCAAAATAAATTGGCCTTTCCATACTTGGCCTCAAACTTGCGGACGTGGCCCGCTTAGGTCCATAGCATTTCATGCGGAGTGCATCTCTTAGAAAGGGCAGGTGGAGCACCTTTCTACCAAACCAGACGCAGCCCGTTCGTGCCGGCCACCTTCTGCCGGGGGAGATGGGGTCGCAACGTTGCAAGGACGGCCAGAAAAGCTAATCCCCGGTGGAAGCTTAACCGAAATTGCTAAACCCCTCTTATGAGCTCGAAACCACCATTAATGGCGGAAACCAAGGACTCAAGGAGGTGTCTGGTTGGAAAATCCCCCGAGTTGGGTCGGCAGCGAGGTTGAGCCCTGAGCAGCGACTGTCCAGACGGAGGAGCGACCACCGTCTTTGATCTTCCGGCGGTGCGGCGAACCGCGGCTGGCTCGGAGAGCTCCTGACGTTACACGGCGGAGATTTGGCAGATGCTCCGGCGGCGGCGATGCTCTGGCGGCGGCAGATAAACAGAGAAAAATCCAAAGAGCCCAGATTTCCCATAATCATTTTCCCTCCTGCTTTCTTCCCAGAATCATTTTCCTTCGTTTTGTTGAGACCAGTTTGTCTGGTATCATTTTTTTTTTTTGTAAATCAGTTCGTCTCAGGTTTGTTGTTGAAGCTGAAGAACACGCTTAGTCTTTTTGAACTGATTCCCATAGACGGCGCCAGTGTTGAGTTTAATCCAACACGATATAGTAAATATATGTATAAATGTGTATGAACAAACTATTTTTACGTGGAAACCCGAAAGGGAGAAAACCACGGGACTTTTTAGGCTAATGTCCAAGCCCTCTCCTTCTCATTAATCTCTCCTCACCATTACAAAGTACAAGGTATTGAGCACCCATTAATGGAGGATGAAGCTAGTTATTCTATTCTAGAAAGAAGGAAGAAGACAAGATCCCTAATATGGAGGGAAACCCCCATATTTATAGAGAATAGGGGAAGGGGATGCTCTCCACTCTAATGGGCCGCATGGGCCGGAGTGGGCCCAAATGGCTAAAGTGGGCCGGATGGGCCGAAATGGGCCTAGCTGCTCGGGCTCCGTACTACGTAAAGCCTTGGACTCATGAACAGTAATAGGCCGGGATAATATATCCCAACACTTGATCATATTGTTTTTAGGAAAAATTGATAGTAACAATCCCAATTATTGGCGGTCCGCTCATAATAATCTCAACTATCGATTATTTCAGAATAATCCCAACTTTAGGGACCTTCCCATTAATGGTCTGATGATGTGACCGACTATAAATAAATTTATGTAGTTTCTAAAGTGGATGAGAAGAGATATAACAATTAATCCCTATAAATAATCTCAATTTTTAATTTTTACGCTTAATTTCTATTTAAAATTGGAGGTAATATCTGGTCATGGACCATTATTGGCGGACGGTCCATATAGTTGGGATTATACAAAAATAATCAATAGTTGGGATTATTATTAGCGGACCGCCAATAGTTGGGCTTATTATTTCTATATAAATAACCATGTCATTTTTAATGAAAAGCTTAAGCCATAACGGATGTAATATATCGATTATCGATCGATATACCTATAATTATCGATCACATACGTACTAATAAAATTTTCATCATGTTTTAATTTTTATACAATAAGTACGTTTGTTCACATTACTAATGAAATGAATATAATTGCTTTCAAAAATAAAATATATCCTAGCTGGTAACACTGAAAATGGGTTGAATCGGTTGAAATTTGTAAATTACTTAATGAAGCGATTGAATTAGAATTATGAAAAACATCAAAGTATACTTTATCAATAGAATAAAAAAGGAATTATATAAAAAATAGTCACATTTGGCTAATTCTTTCAAATTAATCACAATAGTCACTTCAACTTTACGTATTTTAATTATTACATCAAAAAGTTAAATATTTTATAAAAAGGTGACTTATAAGATTTATATGCTGAAGACAAGAGTTACCAACCGATTGACGGTTAACTTCATTCGTCATCCGTGCAACGCACAAGTCAATTGACTAGCCTAAACCATTTTGCTACTCTAATCTTTGTACGTATGATATATAGTCATGCATGTGCCTCAACATACTATCCTCCGTCTCTTTTTAATCGCAACATGTTGAATTTTACACTATTCACATGTTCTACTTTGACTACATTTTATATTATTATTTTATGAAAATTATTTTTTTTAAATTATATTGTTCAATTCATCTCATTACAAATTTTCAAAATCTAATTTTTAAATATTTTTTACTAATAGGGATTAAGATATAATTACGGTCAAAGATGTGCGTTGGCAAGTGTGAAATGTTGACCGTTGCAACTAAAAAAGAACGGATGAAGTACTTTTTAATAAAAGAGTTGTCTATTCTTTTCTCAACTTTTGTCTATTCTCCATCAAACTGGTATCAGAGCCTTAAGGTGATCTCAAGAACTTCAGTGGTAAGCAAGAAATTGGTAGGCTAGTATGTTCAACATGTGAATAAGAAATATATATCAATAAAAAAACTGGTATCAGAGCCTTAAGGTGATCTCAAGAACATACTATCCAACGACGCTTTCAGTTCTCAACAACAAAAATTGGTAGATTATTAAGAAATGTTACAAGGGTGTACATCAGCTGAAGAAGGTGCAATTGCATATTTTACGTAGACAATATGAGTTGATGCATATGGACAACTCTGAGATGATAGCATAGTACTTCAATCGCATTATTACAATTACAAATGCGATGAAAGGCTGCGGAGAAACAATTGCAGATCAATCGATTTTTGAAAAGATTCTAAGAAATCTTATCCCTAATTTTGACCACATAATTGTGCCAATTAAAGAATATAATCCCAAATTTTGAACAATCGACACTTGACAGATAGATCTATAGAGTAAGCACTTTAAACACAAACTTGTGTTGTAAAAACCAGATAGATCGAGGAGTGATCATGAACCATCCAAATCATCGGGACATGGGTCAACCCGGACCCGCCGGGTCGACTCGGTCAAACCTGGAAAAACCCAATCAACTTAATTTTATATAAAAATTTATAGTAAAAATATATATCAATAAAAAAAACTAAAAATAATTATTCTTCACTATAATATTGTGGAGTAATTATAATACTTGGTAAGCAAGTTTGTTATATATTTGAAAACGTTTTCTTATATGTAGCATTTGTTTTAGTTTTAAAAAATTTGAATACTTTAATATAGTGTTGAATAATAATGAAATATTCATATTTCAATACTTTGTAATCTTTTTTTATCCTTTAATATTCAATTATATCCACACATTCATCATATTCTAAAATATAATTTTAGACTTATTTGAAACAATAATACTATTAAGAAATTTTTACATCTATAAAATATTTAGATATGATTTTCGTTCTAGAGAAAATATTTAAATGTATCACACACTTTTTTCAAAAATAAATATGACCTACACTCATCATAAAAAACTATAAACTTTTATTTAAGCATTTTTAATGAAGCATCTACACTTTTCTTTAAACTTTTGTATAAGCATTTAACTTATATTTCAATATTGTGTGTGTGTGGTGAGATTCAAATAAGAACAAACCTTTAGGTGAGAAATGAGAGTGAATCTCAGCCGTTGGATTCAACTATTTTGCTGTAAAACCACTTTATATTGCACTGAAATATGCAACTAGTTTGGTGGCATTTTCTGAAAAATCCGTATTACAGTCGTCTAGTGCAACATGAAACAGTTTTGGTGTAACATTGCAAAATTTAAATCTTACTGCAACATGAAGCAATTTTTAGTACAATATCGTAAATCTAACGATTGGGGTTCATTCTCATTTCTCACATTAGATGCATTTCTCATTTGACCAAATATATTTTTTTTTTCATTTTTTTTACTCCAGGGGGTCTGGAGTAATAGTAGAAAGGGAGAAATCGGCTATGCACCTCATTGTTTGGTTGATATCTGACTTTGCACCATATTTTCAAAATCATTAATGTATGCACCCCAAGTCACTATAAAATCATTTCACTTTGCACCCCACTCCTTCACAATTTATGGGCTAACATGATGTAACATTAATGATTTCACAAATAAGGTGCAAAGTCTAATATTACCAGAAATATGGGATGCAAAGTTAATTTCTCCCTAGTAGAAACAATATGTAGTACGGTATTTATTATGTGTTATTATATTATTGACCACTACACACTATGTAAGTACGTATATGTCATCTTATAAGAAATATAGTAAAGGAGCTTTTCAAACAAATAGGTCTGGTCCATTGGTGACTTGGAAGGCTACCAAACATTTCTCTCCGTACACGTGTGATTTGAAAAATACGTCAAACTCCCTTTTGTTTTAATTAATCATGCACAGAACCCCTTTTATGAATAAATTTAACGATTTGGAAATCACTTTTCCTAATATTCTGATTGAATATGAAAGTAAACATGTCAAAATCTCTAAATCGTACAAAAATGTTAATTATTTTTCTTTTATTTGACAATTTAGTTTGTTCATAGAAGGGATTTTGCGCATAATTAATTGAAACACAATGGGGTTTGACGCATTTTTTAAAGGGAAAATGGAAACTAATAATCCAACCTTTTAGCGGTCTTCTTACAATAGTCCCATCTTTTCGTTATTCATGAATAATCCAACCTTTGCACCCCATCTTCATTCACTGGTCTCTGACCGGTTGATGACCTGCTATTCTAAGTTATTTTCTTATCTTTGCAAACCATTATACCATAAATCTCACCTTAGTATTTTGCAAAGATAAGAAAATAACTTGGAATAACAGGTCATGAACCGGTCAGGGACCAACGAATGAAGATGGAGTGCAAATGTTGGATTATTCTTGAATAACTAAAAGGTGAGACTATTGTAAGAAGACTGCTAACAAGTTGGACTATTAGTTTCCATTTTCCCTTTTTTAAATCATAGGGGACTAATGCCCCGAATTTCCATATCACGAGGGGGTTTGGTGCATTAAATCCCCTGAATGATGTGATTTATTTTATGGTATGTTGACTCTGGTTGCTCAAATCATATATGACAGGGGTAACATCTCAATTTATTGACCGTTTTTTCCATAAAGGAAATCACCTATATTTATATAATAAGTTGCAAGATGGTCACATAAATAAAAAAATCATAGTTGACACCAACTAACCTCCGTCAATTGTGAATGTATTAGCATTAAATATATCATCATTGAGTATAATGCTAATCATACTACTCCAATCATACTCAATTGAGTATTAAATATATCATCACATTGATCATATATTAAATATATTCACCAACTAATAATAATAATATTAGCATTACATATATATCATCATTGAGTAGTAAATAACAATTCATTAGTTTTTAACCGACAATGCTATTATTATTATTATGATATCAGTAATGATGATAAGTTGCTATTATTATTATTATTATTATTATTATTATTATTATTATTATTATTATTATTATTATTATTATTATTATTATTATTATTATTATTATTATTATTATTATTATTATTATTATTATTATTATTATTATTATTATTATTATTATTATTATTATTATTATTATTATTATTATTATTATTATTATTATTATTATTATTATTATTATTATTATTATTATTATTATTATTATTATTATTATTATTATTATTATTATTATTATTATTATTATTATTATTATTATTATTATTATTATTATTATTATTATTATTATTATTATTATTATTATTATTATTATTATTATTATTATTATTATTATTATTATTATTATTATTATTATTATTATTATTATTATTATTATTATTATTATTATTATTATTATTATTATTATTATTATTATTATTATTATTATTATTATTATTATTATTATTATTATTATTATTATTATTATTATTATTATTATTATTATTATTATTATTATTATTATTATTATTATTATTATTATTATTATTATTATTATTATTATTATTATTATTATTATTATTATTATTATTATTATTATTATTATTATTATTATTATTATTATTATTATTATTATTATTATTATTATTATTATTATTATTATTATTATTATTATTATTATTATTATTATTATTATTATTATTATTATTATTATTATTATTATTATTATTATTATTATTATTATTATTATTATTATTATTATTATTATTATTATTATTATTATTATTATTATTATTATTATTATTATTATTATTATTATTATTATTATTATTATTATTATTATTATTATTATTATTATTATTATTATTATTATTATTATTATTATTATTATTATTATTATTATTATTATTATTATTATTATTATTATTATTATTATTATTATTATTATTATTATTATTATTATTATTATTATTATTATTATTATTATTATTATTATTATTATTATTATTATTATTATTATTATTATTATTATTATTATGATATCAGTAATGATGATAAGTATGATGGTGAGTGATGAAAGCAGTAATAATACGGAGTAGTAATGTTAATATGATCATAGCATTCATTTATTTGATAATTTTATGTCAAGCTATAAATGAAAGCTATAATTTTATTTGATGGTGGAATACGTGTTCAGCTTGCCATTCGGTCAAACTTTTGTTTTTTCTTCTCCATAATAAATTTCCCACGCCGGAGTGGAAGAAAAATTTAGGGAAAAGGGGCAAATCCCCCTAAGGTTACCACCAAAGGGCATCGCCCCTAAACTATATTTTGGAGCAAAAAACTCCATTTTTCATTAAAAGAGGGCATCTCCCCCCTCCATAACGGTGGACATACGGAGTACTTAGCTTGTGAACATACGGAGTTAGGGAATTTTACTTAGCAAATACACCATTTTGTGAACAAATGGTGAATGCAAATACACTATAAATAACGGTGGACATACGGAGTACTTAGCTTGTTAAAAAAAAGATGTTAACTGGATTCAATTTTTTTGATGTGATGTAATTTTGTCGGATCTTATCCGATCTGTTTTAAAAGTTTTTACTTAGACTTATTTCAATTTTAGACAAGATTAGACATGAATAAACCTTACTAGAAATAAATAGATTAGATCTCAAAAAATTATAAAATACTCAGAAACCAGAAATCTATCGAACTAGACAAAAACGACCAATTCAGATCAGGTCAAATCAGATTAGAGGTAAGGGGAACCCCAAAATTGTCACAAAGCACATCCAAGCTCATATTTCTTCTTTGTGAGCAAATATCTTAAATAAACATGTGGCAAATTAACTAGCCTATATGTCGAACTATAGAGTTAGGGAATTTGAATTGGACTGCACTTTTTTATCTGATCTAGTTGATCTGATCATTTTTAGTCTGGAGCTGGTTTGGTCTAAAATTTTATTTTATATGTAGTATTACTTATACCTCAGTCTCACTTTAAAGTTCATGTCCACTATTCTCTGGTCAATGTAAACTAATTTATAATCTTTTACTTTATATATTCAACTTTTACTAATTAAAGTTAAGTTTTCTTTTATACACTTTATAAAATTTTTAATTTAGTTTATGAATAGGTATATCTTCATATATATTACTACCTCCGTCCCACTAAGTTTGGGACAAGAGAAGGTGGCACGATTATTAAGAAAAGTGGGTTTGTGTGGTTGATATTAAATTGATAAAGTGAGAATAAAGTAAGAATGATTTTAGAGCCACACAAACTTTACCAAATTTGGTATGGGACAATCTTAGTGGGATTTCCGAAAAAGGTAAAATGGGACAATCTTAGCGGGACGGAGGGAGTATCTTCATAATCTATTTATAATTAATTTTAATTATTTATTTTTAAGAATAATAAAACTAATTCAAAAATATTGTGCGATACAAAATACTTTCTCAATTTTTACCGTATATCTTCTATAAGTAAAAGGGGAAAAATATTGTGGTATGATAAAGAAGATAAACTAGTGTTTGCATACTTTTAATCTTTACAATATACGCATTAAAAATGTTTGATAAGTTGAGAAGATATACTCTACAATAATTGGGGAGGAATTTTATTATTTTTAATGGTAAATGAATACAAAAAATTATATACAAATTATAATATATAAATAATATTAATCACATTTCGTAGCAGACGAGATGAAGTTTTTTTTTTCGATTGAAATTTTATGATCTGGTCTAATCTGACTTAGCCTGGTCTGAATTGATCTGGTTTTCTCTCGTTCGGTAGATTTATGGTTTCTGGGTATTTTATAATATTTCGAGGTCTAGTCTATTTATGTGTAGTCAGGTTTGTTCAGGTCTGATGTTGCGTAAAACTGAAATAAGTCTAAGTAAAAACAGTTAAAACAGAACAGAGCAGATCAGACAAAAATTGATTCGACCAAATTACATCAGATCAAAAATTTCAATCCAATTAGAAACATGTTAACACTATAATTCAACATTAGTTAGTTAATTTGTCACATTTTTATCTAAGACATTTGCTCACAAAAAAATATAGATTTGCGGATGTAATTTAGCTAGAGAATAATCTGGGGGTATTTGCATTTGCCACATCTTCTCAACCCCCTGTTAAGTACTCCGTATGTCCACCGTTAGTGGAGGGGGGAGATGCCCACTTTTTAATGGAAAATGGAGTTTTTTGCTCCAAAATATAGTTTAGGGGCTTAGATGCCCTTTGGTGGTAACCTTAGGGGGGGATTTGCCCCTTTTCCCAAAAATTTATCCATCCATATAACCTTATAATAACCTTATAAATAAGAGTCATACTTCAACAAGGGAGCGGCAGCTCAACAAGCACACGTAACGGTTTTCAAGTTCTTGGGCCTTTAAGTGAAGGGTGGTGCTTGGACTAGTGCCTTTTGTCACGCTTAATAGGACTGTGGGGCGTTTGGGCGAAGCCTTGCACATAGGCGCCGCCTAATGGCCCTTTTAGAACATTGGTTGCTTGTCGTCATCCTGATCATCACACCATGACTTCTTGCGCTGAAGCAAGACCTTCGGCCAGAGTTTGCACCATACTCATTTCTCACCTTCCATCCTATGCCTTTTGTTGAAGCTGACATAAAACAATCTTTGAAAACTCCAAAATTGCCGACAAAGAAAGTTTTGTGGCACCAATCCTAACCTGCAGCGAGCTACGCACTGCCGCTAGGGTTTTTGTGGAAAATTCAGCTATTAATCACAAGGTTGATATGAACTTATGCAAGGGCGTAGTCAGAGCACTGCAAAATATTTACATGAAAGAAATTTTTTGAAAAATATTTTACACAAAATTTTTTACACTAAAAATTTAGACAATTTTAAAATTTGGGCTGAGCCAGGACCAGGGTTGGCCCTCCCCTAGCTCCGCCCCTGAACTTATGGACGATTATATTAATATTTAGTGACCTAGTTATATAAATCATTATATTAAATATTTTAGTTGATTAATATATTAGTTTCTTATATGAATAATGTAAATTATTGTGATATCTTTATTTTGGTGGCCAATAAGGTTTACCGGTAAACTTTAATGATTATAATTAAATAAGTAAATCATGTTCTAGAATTTAATCAATTTATTTTCAAAGAGTGTATTTTTATTTTAGTTCAAGTAGAAGCATTTTCATTGGAACTTATCAGACTTATCAACCAACTTTTTCACTAAACACATAACTTTTGATTTCGCGAGTTGTATTGTGTAATACTCCGTAATAAGAAAAAGTAAGGTTGGAGTTACTTTTCTGACTGCATTGGTTCAAGTGAAGTTACTGTAAGAAGTTTTTTAGGAATAGGAGTTAGAGCATCTTCAATGACACCATGTTGACATTCATGCTATTTCCATGTTTATATTTGTGTTTTTGATTAGTTTTGAGTGATTGTTACTCTAGAAATTACACACTTTTGGTGTAATTGTTTAGTTTGTAAAATGTTTGTAAATTGTTTAGATTAGGTTGATTCTGAGCTCAAACAGGTCCAAGACCACTCTAGGGACCATTGGTGAACATCACAAGTGGAAGGAAGGTGCAAAAACTCCAATAAAAAATGAAGATCCTGATTTTTGGTATTGTACCCGGTCGAGTATGCCCTATACTCGATCGGGTAAGTCGCTGAAAAATCAAATCGGATCAACCCGGGAACAAGGCAACATGCAGGGGAGATTTTGACCACGATCGAGTGTCTATACCCGATCGGGTGGCCGACATACCCGATCGGGTATACTCCAGTTTTTTACACTTCTGCGCAGCAACCGAGTACCCGATCGAGTGCCCTTACAGCCCGATCGGGTACACGACCCTGCAAGCCTAAAAAGCCTATAAATACACCCCATTTCTTCCACAAAAGATCACCAATTCCTATATACTTCTAAAGCTCAATTTAGACAAGTTATTTCTTTATTTTTTCTTCATGTTTAGTCTCCAAATGAGGAGCTAAACTCTTCCATCTTGGTTTTGCTACTTTGAAGCTTAATGATTTGTAAGTTGTGAGTTATTTTCTCTAATCTTCTTTCTTGAATATTAATTACTTCCCATTCATATTCCATATTAATATATTGAAGCATTACTTAAAGGATCAACTAGTTTTGTTTCATATATTAATTATTACTAGAATCAATCGGTTAATACGTTTGTTATTAATTCGGTTCTTTCAATGGTAGTAAACTTGGATTGTTAATGCATGCTTCTCATGGTTAATAAGCCAAGTGGAATTAATTATATTGATTAAACCAATAAACCGCTTGTGTTGAGGTTACCAATCTCAATCGTTTTCATCTTAAGTTTATTGCTACTATCAAGTTAATATACGACTGACGTGCACTTTGTCACGGTGCGTCAAAATAAATTCAATACTAACACTAATTCGTAGTATAGCGTAGTAGAGTTCGTATCCACAGGGAAAGGAATAATTCTCTTTTTATAGAACTAGTAAATAAAAAGGGGGGTTTAGGATTGAATGATTTAATTTAATTAAACATAAATTAAAGATGAACAACTTAAATGTGATTTAATTCAAAGATAAAAAAGACTTGGCATTGCTACTTTCCACTTGTTGATATATTTTAGTCGATCATTGTTATATCTATAGCTTATTCCCTCTCGAATACTCAATCGAGGAGTATATCCAATTCATCGAGGGTAGTTATTAACAACGACCGTTCATTAATAACCCTTACTATTAGTCAAGTATAGAACACCGCCATATACCGACTTAATAGTAGCATTTAATCTCTTAACTCCTTGATGAAATCAATTGAGATTGATAACCTCAACACAACGGTTTCGGTTTAACCAACAAAATTAATCCCTCTTAAGTTTATTAACCACGACCGTGCATTAATAAACCGAAGTTACTTACTTGTGAAGCCATCAACGATTAACCATCGGTTCGTTGATCGTTTCTAGTAGTAATTAATGTCGAGATGTTAACTAATTGTCATCTTAGCAACACTCCCCAACATTAATATAGAGATAGATTAAGGGAAGAATTAATATTCAAGGAAGAAGATTAAATATGAATAATCCTACTATAACTAATGTCGAGATGTTAACTAATTGTCATCTTAGCAACACTCCCCAACATTAATATATAGAGGAAGAAAATAAATACTACCATAATTAATGTCGAGATGTTAACTAATTGTCATCTTAGCAACACTCCCCAACATTAATATATAGATAGATTAAGAGAATAATTAATATTCAAGGGAAGAAGTTAAGAAAATAACTCACAACTTTAATAATCAACAAGCTTCAAGAGCAACACCAAGAATTGGAAGTTTAGCTCCTCATTTGGAGACTAAACATGCTATAAAAATATAAAAGAAATACTATTCTAAACTGAGCTTAAGAGTATGGAAGAAGGGATTCCTAAAAGTGAAGGAAAGGAGGTGTATTTATAGGCTTTTTGAGGTGCAGGTCGGGTACTCGATCGAGTATATACATATACTCGATCGAGTATGTGTAGAAATCAGAATTCGGTCAATACTCGATCAATACTCGAGTAGATTTTATATGTATACCCGATCGAGTATATAAGTGTACCCGATCGGGTATAGACACTCGATCGTGGGAAAATCTTCTCCTGCATGTTCCTTTGTTTTCGGATCCGATCCGATTTGAAATGTCAACCAGATACCCGATCGAGTATATGTATATACTCGACCGAGTATAGACAAAAATCAGGATTTCCTTTTGTCTTGTGATTTTTGTACCTTCTGTCCACTTTTGGGGTTCACCAACTATCCTTTGAGTGCTCGTAGACCTGTTTAAGCTCAGAAAAATACCTAATCTAAACAAATTACAAGAATTTAACAAACTAAACTATTACACCGAAAGTGTGTAATTTCCGAAATATTAAACAACCAAAACTAACTAAAAACGTAGATAAGCACACGGAAATTACAAACGTATCAACTCCCCCACACTTAGTTCTTTACTCGTCCTCGAGTAAAGTCAAATGTTTCAATCAGTTTAAGAACATTCCATGAGTTCAAGAAAGAAATGAACTAAGATCACCAAGAAATAAGAAAATGATTTTACAAACAACTTTCTTTCTTGGGTTTTATGATCTTCTATGCTCCATCTTCTTGCCTCTTCTTCTTTGCCTTCTCCTCTTTCTCCTCAAGAGATCAAATGAGTTCCTGCACACAACAAATATTTCTCTCATATCTCTCATTTTGCCTAGGAGCCTTTTCAGGTTTTCATCCTAGCATCTCTTTTTGTTTTTCCATCCTTTCCAAGCTCACTCAAAATTTTTTTTTTATAAGCCATTTTTGCTTAGATTGCCCATTCTTGGGTTTTCAACCTAACTAGCATTTCAATTCTTTTATCTATTTTTCTCTCTTTTTTTTTGTTTACAAAGAGTAAAAGAAATTCATGCATAGTAAAAGGTAGAAAATGAAATTACATGCCATGAGTAATCTCCTCCCCCACACTTGGTTGAAGCACTGTCCCTAGTGCCCGCCTTCTCCACCGTAGTAACTGCCTCCAAAGCCGCTTCCAAAGCCTCCTCCAAAGCCCCCGTCGCCCATGTGAGTATCGCCACCGTCATCTCCGCCATCAAAACCTCCACCCCCGGAGCTAGATCCTCCAAAATTACCCCATTGAGTGGGGTCATACCAAGAGGGGGGTGGTGGTGGTTGAGCCATGGTGTGGAATTGGCCTTGATGAGCCATGTAGGAATACATAGGTCCATAGAACCTACGTTGATCTTCTTCATACCTACGATTATCTTCGGCCCGTTGCTCCTCCAGCCTTTGAAATCCCGCCCTTTGTTCTTCCCGATATTTTCCAACTTCATTTGTGACTTTGTTGAACCCTTCAAGGAGTTGTTGGAAGTAATCGGGTGGTGGGAAAGCTTGGTTCTGTTCGGGCATGTAGTGAAATGCATCCTCGGGTTGTTGTTGGTCGGGTTGAGGTTCTTGGTCGGGTTGGTCTTCGGGGGGATCTTGGGCTTGTGGTTCTTGGAGATGTGGTGGAAGGGCGTGAGGGAATAGGTAGTGTGGCTCCTCGAACTCCGGTCTGTAGCGTAGTTTGGGGGTGTCTGGGTTTGGCATTAGGAAATATTGGACAGGTTGTACGTGTATGACCCAATTGTACATGTTTTTTGGTTGGTCTCCAATATACACCGTATGTGAGAAAGATGTACATCCTGAGCGTCCTAACCATCCCATATCCATCAAGCAAAAGTCGGGTATAGGGGAGTTATCCGTATACCCGAACCTACTCGCCAAGTGCATTATCACTCCACCCACAACTATGGCCCCTTTCGCTAAGCTTTCTTTTTTCAAATGTGCCCACATGAGATTGCACAAATTAAAGTTCACGTGACGACGGAATAAGGCCACAGACATTAAACACACGTCCCCGATTCTAGTGTGATGGTTGTTGGGACGGCCAAGCAAGCAATTGGCTAAGAATTTCAAGAACAATCGGAGAACGGGGTGTTGGACATGACTAATATACATTTGGGATGAACTAAAATTCACTTCCCCGGTCATCTTTGTCCATAGGGAGTGCCCGAAAATGGTGGTATCCGAGATGGTTCTCTCGTAGGGCACGGGGATGCCAAAATGTTCGGCAAACTCAAGTTTTGTAATCGAATAGTTTTGATTGAACAGACGAAACTTGAGTCTATCATCCCTAAAGTCATCCTCATCACTCTCAAATTGCACCGAGCTCATGAATTCATAGATAATCCTTTCATTTGAGTTGTATTTCATTTTGAAAATACGATTCATATCCAACTCATAAAAGAACTTTTTCATACTCTTATAGACTCCTAATTCACGTAGAGCATCATGGCATAGAAAACGGGAAGGTTTTACTTGCCTTTTTGTTGTTGATAAGAGTCTAGTTCGGTGTTCGGCGTCGGCGGGAATGATGTCTTCAAAACCCGGGATAGGTGCTATGGTGATTGAGCTCTCTCCCTTATTCTTCCTTGGAGCCATTTTTTGAAGCTTTTGAGTTTGAAAACCAGAAATTCGAATTTTGGGGTAGGGTTTTTGGATTTTGTGGATGTTTGGGGAAAGTGGGATTTATGGGTATAGATATGGAGAGGAGATTGAGGGGAGTATTTTGGTGGTGAAATGGGATGATTTGGTGGAGAAATGAGGGAGTTTTGGTAGAGAGAAGGTGGAAAAATGGAGTTTTGGGGGAGAGGGGTTCGAAGTTGGGAGTGTTTTGGAGAAGATGAAGTGAAAATGGGTGTTGTTTGGGTATTAATCGCAGGGGTACCCGATCGAGTATCCCTGTATACCCGATCGGTTACCGGAGACAGGGGCTGGGAAACTGGCTTTTCTGAGCATACTCGACCGAGTATTAACCTGTACTCGATCGAGTATTGGAGGCAGGGATGAAATAAAGTTCTTTTTCCCGTTATACTCGACCGAGTATGAACATGTACTCGATCGAGTACTGGAGGCAGGCTTTTTTGTTCTTCTTATTTCAGCTCATACTCGACCGGGTAAAGAAATATACCCGATCGAGTATGCCCCCAGACACTTCAAAACCTGTATTTTCTTCTTCTTCAAAACAAACATGTGATTAGTTCTCTCTCTCTCTCTCTTTTCTCTCAACTTCACACAAAAAGGAAATAAAATCTAACTAATTGACTTGGGTTGCCTCCCAAGAAGCGCCTTATTTTACGTCGTGGCACGACGTTTTATTTTATTTTATTTTTTATTTTATTTTATGTGGGATCGTGAGCATCCCTTCCTTCATTTCTTTTCTTTAGCCTTTTCCAGTAAGGCCGACCTTTTTTCTTTGTTCCCAACTCAATTAAAACATTTGGTGTTGGTGGTTCAAAAACATTTAAAGAATAAAGAGATTGATCTTTAATTTGTTTTTTCGTAGAGTTAAAGATATTGAACTCTACTTTTTGGTCATTGAACTCTAAAGTTAATGAACCACTAGACACGTCGATTTTTGTTTTTGCGGTCTTTAAGAAGGGTCTTCCCAAAAGGATGGGTGCTGTTTGGTCATCATTCCCCATTTCGAGGACGTAGAAGTCGACGGGAAAAACCATATTCTCTACTTTTACTAGTACATCTTCTAATACACCCTTCGGGTAGGTACTAGAACGATCTGCTAGTTGAATCACCACACCGGTTTGATGTAGTGGGCCAAGTTGTAGGGTTTTATAAACGGAATAAGGAATGACGTTTATAGATGCCCCCAAATCTAATAAGGCCTTAGAAAATGTGGTGTTTCCTATCGTGCAAGGAATAGTGAACATGCCTGGGTCGCTACATTTTTTTGGAAGTTTTTCCTGAAAGATGGCCGAGACATGCTCACTAACTTCAACCTTTTGTTTCCCCTTTAATTTATCTTTTCTTTTCATTATACATAGTTCTTTTAAGAACTTTGCATAACGGGGAACACTTTTGATTTGTTTAAAGAGTGGGATATTTACCTCACAATTTGCGAATGTCTCATAGATGTCCCGATCACTCTCTAGCTTCCTTGTGTCTTTCAATGCCTCAGGGAATGGAGGGATTGGTTCATATGATGACAGCGGAGGAAATTTTGTCTTTGTTGGCTCCTCCTCCTTGTGGTTAATCTCCTCTTTTTCAGCTTCCTTTGTTTGTAATTCCGGGCTACTCCTTAGCATGATGGCATTGACTTGTTGCCTTGGGTTCTGCTCAGTTTGGGAGGGAAGCCTACCCGAATCTCTTGCTTCAAGTCGATTTACAGCATTCGAAATTTGGCTAACTTGAGTTTCCAAATTTTGAATGCTTGACTTTGTTTCTTGTTGAAATTGCACCACGTTTTGTTGTAAGGTACCCATGGTAGTAGCAAGAGTTCGAATCATGTCTTCCGTAGACATACTCGATTGAGAAGGTGGGTTGGCTTGTTGAGGGTTTCCATACCTTAAGTTTGGATGATCCCTCAATCCGGGATTGTAAGAATTTGAGAACGGGTCATACCTTCTTTGTTGGTGGCCTTGGAAACCCAAGGCGTTGACTTGCTCTGTGGTGTCTTCCTGAAGAGTTGGGCATGAGTCCGTGGGGTGCCCTTGTTGTGTACAGATACCGCAGACCTTGACTTCTTGGGTCTTGGATTTTAAAAGGAAATCCTTAACCAAAGAAGTCAAGCCGGTCATTTGACTTGTCAAGCCGTTCACTTGACTTTCCAACGCGTTGTTGGATTCTGCCGCCATAACCCTCCGAGTTGAGGACCGTCCATTATAGTGTCTGGAGTTCTCGGCCAACTCCGAGATGAGATCTCTCGCTTGTGAAGGGGTTTTGTTGACAATGCCCCCTCCGCACGCCGCATTCACCATGCGACGATCTTGATCCACAAGACCATCATAGAAGTAGAGGATGAGGTCTTGTTCGGTGTATCCGTGATAGGGGCAACTTGCACATAGCTTCTTGAATCTCTCCCAATATTCATATAGGGATTCATCATCTTTTTGTTCGATGTTGCTTATTTGCTTCTTGAGTGATGATGAAATAGAAGCGGGGTAGTACCTGTCAAGAAAGGCCTTCTTCATTTGTGGCCATGTATTGATACTTCCCGAAGGAAGATAGAAAAGCCAATCCTTCGCGGTGTCCTTCAAGGAGAATGGGAAGGCTCTCAGTTTGATCTGCTCCTCGGAGACACCATTGGGGCACATGCTTGTGCACACAATGTGGAACTCCGACAGGTGTTTGTTTGGATCCTCCCCTCGTAAGCCATGGAATGATGGAAGGAGATGAATGAGCCCAGATTTTAGCTCAAATGTGACCCCCGTATAAAGAGTTGGAAAAGTGATACATAGAGGTTGTTGATCTAGATTCGGAGCCGTGAGCTCCCTCAGTGTTCTCGTTTCATGAGCCATAGTGATTGGCTCTTCGGTCTCGCTAGATTGAGAACTAGCACTTGATGATTCCTCCGAAGAAGTATTCGGAAATAAATTCCTAAACCTCTCGAAGGCGTGTTCCGTTTGGGGGTTTGTTTGGTAGATGATTTCGTTTATATATCGGGTTCTTACCATATACTCAAATAAACTCAGAAGAAATAGAAATCTTTATACTTCAACTAATTTTTTTTTTCTTTTAAATGAAATAAAAAGAAAAATAAATTGCCTTTCCCCGGCAACGGCGCCAAATTTGACGTGCACTTTGTCACGGTGCGTCAAAATAAATTCAATACTAACACTAATTCGTAGTATAGCGTAGTAGAGTTCGTATCCACAGGGAAAGGAATAATTCTCTTTTTATAGAACTAGTAAATAAAAAGGGGGGTTTAGGATTGAATGATTTAATTTAATTAAACAGAAATTAAAGATGAACAACTTAAATGTGATTTAATTCAAAGATAAAAAAGACTTGGCATTGCTACTTTCCACTTGTTGATATATTTTAGTCGATCATTGTTATATCTATAGCTTATTCCCTCTCGAATACTCAATCGAGGAGTATATCCAATTCATCGAGGGTAGTTATTAACAACGACCGTTCATTAATAACCCTTACTATTAGTCAAGTATAGAACACCGCCATATACCGACTTAATAGTAGCATTTAATCTCTTAACTCCTTGATGAAATCAATTGAGATTGATAACCTCAACACAACGGTTTCGGTTTAACCAACAAAATTAATCCCTCTTAAGTTTATTAACCACGACCGTGCATTAATAAACCGAAGTTACTTACTTGTGAAGCCATCAACGATTAACCATCGGTTCGTTGATCGTTTCTAGTAGTAATTAATGTCGAGATGTTAACTAATTGTCATCTTAGCAACACTCCCCAACATTAATATAGAGATAGATTAAGGGAAGAATTAATATTCAAGGAAGAAGATTAAATATGAATAATCCTACTATAACTAATGTCGAGATGTTAACTAATTGTCATCTTAGCAACACTCCCCAACATTAATATATAGAGGAAGAAAATAAATACTACCATAATTAATGTCGAGATGTTAAACTAATTGTCATCTTAGCAACACTCCCCAACATTAATATATAGATAGATTAAGAGAATAATTAATATTCAAGGGAAGAAGTTAAGAAAATAACTCACAACTTTAATAATCAACAAGCTTCAAGAGCAACACCAAGAATTGGAAGTTTAGCTCCTCATTTGGAGACTAAACATGCTATAAAAAATATAAAAGAAATACTATTCTAAACTGAGCTTAAGAGTATGGAAGAAGGGATTCCTAAAAGTGAAGGAAAGGAGGTGTATTTATAGGCTTTTTGAGGTGCAGGTCGGGTACTCGATCGAGTATATACATATACTCGATCGAGTATGTGTAGAAATCAGAATTCGGTCAATACTCGATCAATACTCGAGTAGATTTTATATGTATACCCGATCGAGTATATAAGTGTACCCGATCGGGTATAGACACTCGATCGTGGGAAAATCTTCTCCTGCATGTTCCTTTGTTTTCGGATCCGATCCGATTTGAAATGTCAACCAGATACCCGATCGAGTATATGTATATACTCGACCGAGTATAGACAAAAATCAGGATTTCCTTTTGTCTTGTGATTTTTGTACCTTCTGTCCACTTTTGGGGTTCACCAACTATCCTTTGAGTGCTCGTAGACCTGTTTAAGCTCAGAAAAATACCTAATCTAAACAAATTACAAGAATTTAACAAACTAAACTATTACACCGAAAGTGTGTAATTTCCGAAATATTAAACAACCAAAACTAACTAAAAACGTAGATAAGCACACGGAAATTACAAACGTATCAACGACGCTTGTTCTATGTTGACTCGATAGTAAGTTTTATTAATGAACGCATCTCGTTATTAATAACTACCCTCGATGAATTGGATATACTCCTCGATTGAGTATTCGAGAGGAAGATAGTTAAAGATATAACCGGGATCGACGAACATTTCATTAAGTGGATAAAAGCAAAGCCAAGTCTCCTTCTCATTAATTAAACCACATAACTCGTTCATCTTCGTGTTAAAAAGATAATTTAAGTTCATCAACCAAACATAAACCCCCCCTGTTATTACTTATTTATTTCTATAAAAAGAGAAGTGTTCCTTTCCCTGTGGATACGAACCTTACTACACTATACTACGTATTAGTGTCGTATTGTATTATTATTTTGAGTGCACATCACGACAAAGTGCACGTCACATGTAAACGATCGATACACATGTGATATGAGAGATAGACATATATATACTAGTGTGTGTGCCCGTGCACTGCACGGTAAGATACGTGCTTAAAGTTTTTCTCAAAATTACGTACAGTGACAATAAATTGTATGTGAGTTCATCAATCAGAGTAAAAGAAAATTCAGTTGAATATGGATAAGATTGTCAAAATGAGTCAAAGTCCATACGGCTAGCTATTTCATCACATTACATGGTGAGTTAGAGTTATTAATTTTGACCCAATGAATTCACCGGTTTCGTGAGTCAACTTACATGGGTTGCAGGTTAAGGCTATGTTTGGCGGGCATAAGTCCCTGACTTCTAACTTTTGTACTGTTCAAAAAGTTCCTAAAAGCTTCTAGTTTGGTGTTTGGCATGACAATATTTAAGAGTTTTTCAAAAATTAAAAGATCTTTTTTGAGATGCTACCGGGAGTAGCATCTAAGAAAAGCTAGTGACTTTTAGTATTAATTAATCCTAACAGCTTGTATACCAAACCGAACTAAATCAAACAGTCAGCTTTTTATCAAACAGCTACCACCTTTTCTTTTTAAGAACTTTTCAGTCACTAAAAGCTAACAGTTATTAAAAAGATCACAAAAGTATCTTTTCAGCTAGTTGTACCAAACATGCCCTAAGTGTGTTACGTTCATGACCCACGCAGGTTGCGAGTTCACCAATATACAAACATCTAATTTTGACTTTCACCCTCTTCAACATTGACCATTTACTACCAATAGTGCTTAATTATTGTGCAAATATTGTTTACTACCATTGAAGACAAAGTTAAATGACCTTCCCCTTCATGTATATCGATTACTTAGTGTTTGCATAATAAGCACTGTTTGTACTTGATCTGTCTACTATATATATATATATATATATATATTCAAATATATATATATATATACTATTTAGTTATTGTATATTTTTTACATTGATCTGCGTGACAGCTTTTGAAACCCACGAATTAGAAAAAATAACCTACCATTAGGCAATTAGGCAGATCTAAGCCATGAGAAGTAAAACTCATCATGGGTTGGGTAAGATCGTGGAGTGCTAACCCATTTGACAACACGAAACATAAATTGTGGAGGGGGTATACATAAATATGAGACAAAAAGAGTGAATCTACATTTAGATATTGATTCAATAGACCTTGTCAATTAACAAATTGATAAGTAATATGTATCATTGAGATTGAGACGTGTGCAATTTTTCAAAAAAGAGTATATGTAGTTAACATTGAATTAGAAAAGAAGGATCGAACAATGTAAGAATAATTTAGCGCTAGATATTACAATATTTGGAGATAGACTAATCTAGTGCACGGATGAAAAAAGAAAATGTGTGTGAAATTTAATGAGACAAATGGATTTATTATTATTATTATTTGGAAAGAAATATGAAACAGTTTATAAAAAACCTGAGAAAGGAAGTATCCGCAAAAATTTATGGATAAAGAAATAAAGAGGAATATTTTTATTTTAAGAGAAGTTAAAAATTGTTAATTTTTATTTTCATTTTTGAGTATGTATTTGTAATTTGTATTATTGCCGTGTGCAAAATTTTATTTCAATTGTATACAATATATTATGACAAATAAATACACACACATAATATAACAGATGTATTATTTAAAGTAACACATGACAATAGATGAGGATACCTGACGAGAGTGACAAGAGAGAGAGAGAGAGAGAGAGAGAGAGAGAGAGAGAGAGAGTAGAGAGAGAGAGAGAGAGAGAGAGAGAGAGAGAGAGAGAGAGAGAGAGAGAGAGAGAGAGAGAGAGAGAGAGTGAGAGAGAGAGAGAGAGAGAGAGGAGAGAGAGAGAGAGAGAGAGAGAGAGAGAGAGAGAGAGAGAGAGAGAGAGAGAGAGAGAGAGAGAGAGAGAGAGAGAGAGGAGAGGAGAGAGAGAGAGAGAGAGAGAGAGAGAGAGAGAGAGAGAGAGAGAAATCTTCCGGTCAAGTATACCTGACCAGAGTGACGGCACATTTGTCGTAGTGAGCCTCAAAATAATAATCAATACAACGTAACACTTATACACGTAGTATATAGTGTAGTAAGGTTTCGTAAGCCCGCGGAGAAATTAAAGGAATATTTCTCTTTTAATTAAATAGTAACAAAGGGAGGTTTTAAGTTTGTTGTTGAACTTAATTGAAATATATTTAAACACTAAGTTGAATGACTTAAGTGGTTTAATTAATTAGAGATGGAGACTTGGTTTTGCTTATATCCACTAAATGAAATGTTCGTCGATCCCGGTTATATCTTTAACTATCTTTCTCTCAAATACTCAATCGAGAAGTATCTCCAATTCATCGAGGGTAGTTATTTTATAACGAGACACGTTCATTAATAAAACTTACTACCGAGTCAATATAGAACATGTGCCGTATATTGACCCGATAATAGCAATAAAACTTAAGATGAAAACGATTGAGATTGATAACATCAACACACGCGGTTTATTGGTTTAATCAATATAATTAATTCCCCTTAGATTATTTACCATGACACGCATATATCCATTAATAATCCAAGTTTACTACCGTGAAAGGACCGAACGATTAACAAGCGTATTCGTCGATCAATTCTAGAAATAATTAATGTATGAAACAAAACTAGTTGATCTTTTAAGGAAGATGATTAAAGAACATGACTCACAAGTGACAAATCATTAAGCTTCAATGTAGCAAAATCAAGATGGAAGAGTTTAACTCCTCACTTGGAGATAAAAATGCTAAAAATATAAAGAAAGTACTTGACTAAACTTAGCTTAGAGTATAAAGGAATTGGGTAATTTAATGTGAAGGAAAAGGGTTTATTTATAGGTGTGTGAAGGTGGCAGGGTTGTGTACCCGACCGGGTATTTAGGGTACCTGATCAGGTACCCAGTAGCTTCCGGGACACTGTAAAAATCAACTCATACCCGACCGGGGTGTGTCAGTCTACCTGATCGGGTATGAGACCAAACCTTCGAATATTTTCAAGCCACGATCATTTGTTTTCCGGATTTGATTTTGACATGCAAATCCTGTCAATACCCGATCGAGTATTGCATTATTTGCATATACCCGACCCAGTAGATGAACATTTTTTCAAATCTTCAATTGATCTTCCCCCTTTTGCACATTCTTTGGTCTTTAGGATCCATCCTTTAATCCTTTGGATGATTTTGACCTGTTCTAAGCTCACAATAATCTTAATCTAAATAAATTACAAATATTTTAACAAACTAAAGTATTACACTAAAAGTGTGTAATTTCTAAAATACCAAACAACAAAACTAATTAAAAATGCAAAGATACAAATGGAAATTACAAAAGTATAACAGAGCTGCCGTTCGGCCCACCTCATTTTGAGGTGGTTCCCATTGGTATTTTTTGGTGAACATTTTTGTGCATGTTCCCCGGCCCATGAAGTGTAGATAATGTCTACCAAATTTTAACAAAAAATTCACTCGGTATGATCACATACTTCAATCGGTATTGGATCCTTTTTTTGTACTGCGTAGTCAAATAAATATTTGAAAATAATTGCACCAAATTATACATAAAAATGCAGTTATTTTCAAAAAACTTTTGATTGTCTTCGCGATTGAATTATTTTGCTAAAATTTGGTGGACATCATCTACATTTCATGAGAAACATGCACAAAAAAAATCATAAAAAAAAACACGTTAATGCTTTAGTTTCCATGAATGATCGATATGCATTTGAATTTATTATCGCCCCTATCTACATTTGATGCTTTCTTGTTTCTTTTCATTCTTTTTTATTAATGCATAGAATGTTTTTAATAGAGCTAGTTTTAGTCTCATACTGGATCATACAAGACTTAGATAATAAAAGAATACACATACTATCAATATTTTTATTAACTTATATTAATAGTGATAATAATAGTAATAATAATAATTGACACACAAAAATTGAATAACACAGTCCCGCTATGAAAAACTAAATATACTAAACCTTTTGTCTAAACTACATGTCATCTATGATATGTTGACCTCTCTCTGATCTTTTATTAGGATAAACTTTTAAAGTACAATTTATGTTTGTGTGTGTCTGTATTCACGGACAGAAAGTGATTGCGTAGTTGGCTTGTCCATCCTGACATGTGAAAGTGCTTGTTTTATCATCATATGCGTAACTGTATGCTTGCGGGCACATTCCTTTGAAAATTTTGGAATATTGAGTTGGTGGGCAGGTTTGGGGTGTGCCAAAAGCACCGGTACAACAATATTGAGGTTGATTCAAAGCTAAACATGCACTCTTGCATCCCACTGTTGCACCATTGCTATTCCTCCATGCCAACTCCGGCGGGCACCTCGCGTTCACGTCAACCTAATTTATTAAGGTCATAATGATATACAAAATAAAAAATGTAACACTTCTTTTTTAAAATTAGGGCACATACACAAATAATTGGGGCATTTTAATTCACTAACATATCATATGAAAAAATGTGTCCATATTTGAAGAATTTATCAGTTTTTCATTTAACTAAACTGTGTGTGTGTATAGTAGTCAAGAACCTGCCATTATCATTGGGTCAAGACGCAACTTTCTTATTCTAAGATACTAGTTTTTTAATATTTTGCTTCTCGATAGATGTTCTCAATAATCCAATTAAATCTCTCATTATTTTTTTCTAATTGTTATATATGTCTAGGTGTTAACATCATATCATTAATAATTTTGTTCTTATCAGTAATAATAATATGATGTTGAATATAGTGTGCATATGTCAAATATAAACAACATTAGGGTTGAATTGTATGTATTGTGTGTATTACATCATACCGGACAAGATGTGGAAAGGCACTTGTTGTTGTCCGGGACTACGGAAATCGGGAGATTGAAGCCGTCGACAAGGCTGACGTCATAGAAGTCTTGACCTTGATAACCGCCTAGAGTGAATTCTGCTAGAGTGGCAGGGGGGATTGCTCCGGCGCCATTGCATGCAAGCTGGCCGGAACCACAATCGGCGGTTACACAAGAGAACTTGCCGGATTGGTCGGCGGAGCACTGTGTTCTTGCCCAGAAACGGCCTGTCCATGGAGCGGTAATGTCGAAAGAGGTCGATGCGCCGTGTGCCAATTCAAATCCGGTAGGAGTTTGCTGCGGCTTCCCACCACCGGTGAGTGTTGCCGGCCATATTGTGTACGGACAATTGTTGATGACTGTGAACTTAGTCGATTGAACGGCTCCTATCAAATTATTCATAAAATTAAAAGTCAACATTTTTGTCATTATGTACTATACCAAATGTAGCATGCTAAACATGTACTCTTGTGATGGAGTATGTTGCATGGAAACGTAACACTAGCAAGCGTAACAAGAGACAATATCATATTGGAGCAAGTCAACTAGGCGATCCAAATAAAGGAGGGATGGTATTTAAATGTGTAATTTTTTGTAATCCACGATTATGACATGTGCCTTGATATATAATTCTTATGATTCATTGGAAACAATTATTAGAATTTTATTATTATTTGAACATTGAAATTTCGAGAGCGGTTAAAAAATAGTTAAAAAATGTGAGGCAATTTAAACCATACCGAAGAGGAAGCTGGAGATGGTGGCAAAGGCGAGGAGGGAAAGAGGCAAGGAGTCCATTATGGTTATCTATAGTCTTGCTTTAGTCTTACTTTCAAATAACTTTTGTTGTAGTTGTTGATATTGAAAAAATGTATGAAATTGAAGTTAATGACTCCATCATTTATATAGAGGAAAAATACTTGGCAATTAATTACCATATCATCAATATCATTTGATTCCCATTCCAGAATCTTGTTTTATTAAAAGATTGTTTGCAAATTGCTACCAAATTAGTTACGGAGTATTATTTCCTATTATTTTTGTTTAAATATCTACTATTTTTGTTCCAATATAAAAAGGAATATCTTAGACTTACTATACACTACTAATGTTAAATCATCGACCAGACGATCCGTGATCAAAATATATTTAGTTTACTCTTTATTAATTAAGTATAAAATGCCAAATAATTATTATTATTTTCTTTTTAAAAGTCGAAACACACTATTTTTCAAAAAAATTGCATCAAATAAGGACTTATTTGACCCCTTTTATGCAACTTTGAGGACCAAACTGACCATTTACTCATCTTGAAATCATACTACCATGTTTTAGCATTATTAAATATTTATATGACGTTATTGATGTCATAATTGACAATATTTTCCAAACATGCTATAATTACTCTTTTTAGAGCAAATACATAACACTCCAGGCCTATTTAGAAAAATCACATTATTTTTACTCTTATAGGTAACTTCTATAGGTAATAATAGCTCAATCTAAGTGGGACACTTTTTTCGGAAAAGAGTTACACATAAGTTTGAAGAATGTTGTAAAAGAGATACAAATAAGAGAATCAAATAATAGCATTTATTTGATGCACTTAAAATATAATTAATTAAAATGCACAATAGCTAATATCTAACTCACAAAAATTGAAATATGTTAAAAATATATAAAAATATGGTGAATATTAACAATATAGAAAACGAAAAAGCAAAAGAATGTTGAAAATTACCTGGTGAATACTAGAAATATTAGTAAGGTATTTTGTAGCAAATTATCATATAAATAACAACGGTTGATCTGGAAAAGTAAACTAAAATATTTGAAAGGCTTACTCTTTTCTTTCCTAAGTTCGACAACACGTATTAACTGCTATGTTGATTACCAAAAACTGAAAACAAATGGTGATACTAAAATAACCTTGGCTTTTCATCATATCATCATAGTGTATATTTGGATAGTTGAGATGTCTTCTCAATTTATTAATGAACAATACATACATCTCTCTCTTTATTTGAGGAGTTTTATATGTTTTTGATAAGAGTTTTATAGACATAACGATTGACATTGTTGTGAAATATTACTAAAATTATATTAAACCTTGGAAATAATTGAAAGAGAGGGAGAAATATGAATGATTTGTTTTTCTATCTCTACCTTTCTCATGTCACATGCGCACCGTGCATATTATTGCATTGGAGATGCTCTTAAAAGAATGTGAAATTTCAAAAAGGTAAAACCATTTTTATTTTCTAAATTGGAATAATTATTGTCATACTAGAAAAATAGTCCTAATTTTGGAAACAATATTGTGTAAGGTATGTATGTTTGGTAATGCGAAAAGTCGATTGTAAAATCTAAAGATGACAATAATTTGTATTTATAAAATAAAAACTTATTGACGTAGGTTTTGGAACTTCTATTGCTTTGAATTCTTAGGTTCGAACGGGTTTTGGCAGCGGTATAGCTTGGCCAGTGGCTCGGCTTATTTGTTGAGCAGGGTAGTGTAGGGATTCTCTTCGTACAAAGCTTCTGTATAGCGATTGTACTTCGCTCGAATCGGATTGAGCAGGATTACTTTGGACGATCATGTGGTGCAGTGCAGATGTAGCTTGCTTCAAACTGTGCGAGTTTGTGCAGTATTTTGACCAGGAGATGGAGGCGATCCACGGGCAGAACGAGGTGGAGATGTAGACTCATGCTTACGACACAATGGAGATGGGTGAAGATGATGAGATTCTATTGGTGGAAGCCACAGATCTTGGCGTGGCGGATGTGGGGCTAGCGCTTGAATGGGGACCATCACATCAGAAAATATGTATGTTTCTCTACTTTCCGAGATACTATGGCATCCATGTGGGAACCTGTTAAAGTTGTAACTGTAACGGAATCGGGGGCTAGACACTATATGTTTCAGTTTTATAACAAGAATGATATGTTTCGTATTTTGGAGGAAGGTCCTTGGATATATGATAAAAATCTTATTCTGTATAAGTTTGAGGAAGGGGATTTACCTATAATTGTTCCGCTGAATAGAGCTGAGTTTTGGATACGGGTTCATGGACATTCAGATAGGCTATTTTACTATGAACAATGCTGTGAAAATTGGAATTTTTTAGAGAGATTCATTAAGGTTGATGAATATAATTTTTCTGTTAAATGGAACCCCTTTATGAGAATAAGAGTTAGTTTGGATTTAAGTAGACCCTTGAGAAGGAAAATGTTCCTGCAAAAAGAATAAGGAATTGAAACTGTTCAATTCCTGCAAAAAGAATAATGAGAAATTTCCTAGTTTTAGCTTCTTGTGTGCCATCATTGGACATTTTGAGAAGTATTGTCCTCGCAATCCTGAGGGAGGCGTGAAGTTAGGGGGAAAACCTTTCGGGCCTAGGCTTAGAGCTACAAAAGGGACTGTAGAGGCCGGAGGAAACAAGTGGTTATTCCGGGCTGATAAGGGGCAGATCCAAAGCAATAAGGGGGCAGCGGCTAAGTCAGATTTAGAAGGACAGAGCGGTATGGTTACAGAAAGGGTACATGTGCATGCATGAGACAAAATAGAGAAAAATCGCAAGAGAGCATATCGATCAAGAGGAGGATGAGCCAGTTAGTAATATCATGGATGAGCCAGTCAGTAATATCATGGAGGTGGAACCGAGGGTGTCGAGAAGGAGGCGAGTTGCAGCTTTGTGGCTCGCCTGACACATTGTTGAAGATCCCGCAAAAGTATCAGAATAAGGGTAAAGCGGAGAAGTTTCACCGAATGATCTCTAGTTATTCATGTTTAATTATATTAATTTGGTTTCTTAAGTACTTTACTCTTATTGTTGTTATTGACTCTTGGGGGTGGTAGGTTGGTCTTGGTTTTTAATTCGCTAGTTAATAATTTCTATGGAAACAATCAGACTGTTTTGGCTGATTAGCCTCGCTTATTTTTGGGTGATCTATTCTATGTCTGATCCAAAAGTGAGTGGGCCTGTTGGCTTTAAGGAGTCTAGAAGGTGTGTTTGGTCTATTGATGTTGATGAGATGATGATTTATTCCAATCAATTCTAAATCAGACCATTCTAAATCAATATTAAAGCATACATAAAACAAATTTTTATGAGACCAATATATACCAAACTATATTGGTCAAATCAGACATAAACGAATAAAATTAAATAAAAAACATGAGACATATCCCTCAATTCGGAGTGTAAAGCATGTTAAAAATGTAAAAATAGAAGTTGATGTTTAAAATTTTCTAAATAGGAAACCTCATTAATGATTGAATAAAATTTTCTAAATTGGAAACCTCATTAATGATTGAATAAAATTACTCCTACGTGGATTGGGGATTAGCCATCGAGCTGCCATTAACCGTCATGGCATTGCGGCTCCCACTAAATTGTTCTAATTATTCAGAGAGAATTAGAGACAATTAATTATATTAAGAATATAAAAGTAATACACAATTGCGTATGTAGAAAATATAAAACATGAATTCGTGTTTATATGTTTAGCTTATACGACCATGTTTTACTTAAAAAAAACGTCCTTTTGTTATACTTCATGTGTATCTTATACTATCTCCTTTGCTCTTTAATAAATGTAGCATTTGAATTTTACATTATACACATATTCTATTTTGACTACATTTTTCTTATTAATGTATCAATAATTTTTTTAAAATAAATTGCTGTTAAATTTGTCTCATTACAAATTTTCAAAATCACATTTTTAATTTTGTATTAATAGGGAATAATATATATTATGATCAAATTTGTGTGAAAGTAGGTGGTATTTATTTAAGAATGGATGCTGTCATGGTTATCCATAATCGGTTCAACCGGCGGAATCGGCGCCGATGTTATACTTGGTACGTGTGAAATATGAACGCCACGCAGAGCATAGCCTACAGGCCGGCCGACTGAAAAGCCGGCACCCAAATAATCAACCCATTTCCACTGAAACGCCTGCTTGCCACGTTATCTTCCATAATTACACTCTTCCTCCGGTCAATCTTCTCTTTGACCACGCACTGGCCCATATCTCCCCCGCGATATAACCTCTTACACTCATATTCTCTCCGTCCACTATCATTATATCCTCTTTTAAATTTCCTTATATGGCTCTCGAAGGGCGACACGCCGGCGGCGGTAACGGCGGACGCAGAAATGCAAGAGGCGCTAAGGAGGTGCGCTTCAGGGGTGTGCGGAAGAGGCCGTGGGGACGTTTCGCCGCCGAAATCCGAGACCCGGGAAAGAAGACCCGGGTCTGGTTGGGCACCTTCGACACCGCGGAGGAGGCGGCGAGGGCTTACGACGCCGCCGCGAGGGCCTTCCGCGGAGCTAAGGCGAAGACCAACTTCCCCTTCCCGTCGGGAAAGAGCAACCCAACCCACACCAGCACGTTGGAGTGTTTCTCAACTGGCAGTGGCGTTCACGCGCCCCGACCACCCCCAAAGCTTGAACTCACTGCACGCGCCGCCCTTGCGCCGATGAATGACCCGCACTCTTTTGCCCGTAGACAGCCGGCTCATGTGGCGGTCCTGCCAAATGGTCAACCGGTTTTGGTCTATCACGGACTGTGGGCACCCGGGGTGGTCAACCACGGGCTGGCGTACTGCTTCCAGCCGCCGGCTGTTATATCTGCCAAATGCGGAGAGAACGGCGGCGCTCACAGCTTCTCAGACTCGTCTTCCGCGGTGGATGACAGCAATGTTGATGGCGGCCTTTTCAAGAACGGTCTTGACCTTACCCTTAACCTTGCTCCACCCACATAAAATTAGAACGTGTTCTCCTCACCTCATCTGAATGTTCTGAATGTTTTTTATCTGAATTTTTTAAGTTCAGATCAGGGGATTTGCGTTCGTGAATCTGCTAGTTGTTTCATTATTTTGTAATCTCTAGTCTAGTAATGTAGTACATAAAAATGAATTTAGTCATCTACTGATCTACCCAAAAAAGTTCTCATATTCTGAAAAACATCAAATGGTTAGAATTTGAAAAAACGTTCGTCGAGTCAATTAGAAGGTTAGCTATCATGTTAATTTGTCACCCGCTAATGCGATGCACACGTGATGATCCACGTGTGCGCCACGCCTCGGAAAATGGTAGATTAGATGTCCACATGTACGCCATGTAACCAAAGTCAATGTACGTTGACTGGACTGTCACATGTGTGACACATCAGCAGATGACCTTCTGACATGGCAGGAAATCTGCTAATGGATTCAGTTAAATGTTTTTCAAAGTTTGAGAATTTGATTAATTGTTTTTAAAAGTACGAGAACTTAATTAACACTTTCCCAAGGATCAAATAGGTAATTTTCCCAAATCAATATAATCGTGTAACAATAGATGATATTGTAAGTTTTTATTGGAACTAATTATTTTTTGTTGTCTCGAAATTACTGTCATTATCTAAGTTAAGTTTTACATTTTTAAATAAATTGGAAGCTAAGTGGTATGTTCAATATGGATGAAATACATTTGATATACTCTGTATTATTTTAATTTTTTGAGAAAAAAATAGTTTATATTGAAATAATAAAATTCAACCATATTAAACAGCATCAAGCTAAGGCAAGACATAGGAGACAAGCAAGAAAGCTCAGAAAACATTACTTGATAATAAGATATGAAATCATATTGAGAAACTACCACCAACTCAGGCGCAATAGGATTTGTTAATCCCCACTTGGGCAATAGTAAGCCAATCATGATCGACCGTGTATTTTCGTCACTTATCTTATGTGGTACCTGTCATGTGCCGAGTAAAAATGAAACAAGAGTCACTCTCGATAAACATAATCCAAACAACTTAAAGGAAAACACAAAAATAAAAATAGAGTACTTTAAAGAAAAAACTTGCAAAGGAGACCCAGATGTGACTAAATATCTAGGCGCACATCTTCCACGTTTTTTGACGCATCCACCGCCATTGCGCCATATCCCTTGCAACCATATCTTCCATATCTGGATTTTCTGTAACTCGCCCTCTCTTCGACTCCCCCATTGTCCTATGATTGGTCCTTCAAAACTGAACCAAACTAATCGAACTAATTAAAATTGGATTTTAAATATTAATCGTAATACTATCTCCGTCCTGTTTAAAGATTCTTAATATAAAATGACACATTTATTTCGATTTAATTAAATAAGGTTATTCAAGTATATTTTGATGGATTTGTAATATAATAGGGTCATTCAAGATAATTGTGACGTTATAGATGTATTATTTTTAATATTTGATAATTAAATTATCACTAAGAGTGTTAATTGCTTCTTGATATATAAACGAGAATCTTTACCTGGGACGTTCAAAAAAGTGGGATCCTTATAATCGCATGAGGGAGTATCATTATAGTCTTAATTTGTTTTTGCTACAAAATTCATTTTGGGTTATGTTTAGTTTAATTTATAAATGCATTTACATATTCATATCTTATAATAATGTAAATATATTGACGTATGATTTCTTTTATGTATGTATTTAGCAATTCGTTACATTATGGTGACCTGTTTATGCTAGTTATTACTAGTAACTTTTATTTTGATGTAACTTAAAGCTTTTATATTAATAAAACAAATAAATATTCATCTCAATTATACCTCATAGAGTGTATATTTCGTGAACTTTTTCATGCTAGTCACAAAAATATAAATTAAGATTTAAGCATATATGCATTTTTGTTCATGATGTGAGTTTTGTCGCACTAATAAAATTGTAGTAGTAAAGCGTTTCAGTACGAGTATTATCTCCACAGGGACGGAAAAGGGGAATCATGAATTAACTAAATTCATCATTTAAAATAAATAAATAAAATGCAATTGTGTGAGATTTGAATTTTTGGGAAATTAAAATGCGAATAAGCGACTAAATTAAAAGAGTTCTTTCTAATTAATGACGGAAGCGAACATGGATTGATCCTAGGGTAATCAGATTTTGGGGCTGATCAGACTTAAGATGTTTTCTTTTGGACTGTTTTCAGTCCCAGATCAGACTAGACCTGACCTGACTTCCGTAGTTATAAAATACACAGAGACCAGACGCTTACCAGATCAGACTAGCAAATTTCAGTCCAAAAGAGAAAACATCTTTAATCACATGAAAAATATTTAATTGAGCAACGCTGATCAATAGTAAGTTCTTACCGCTCTCACAGCATGGAGTACAATAATTTAGGGAACGAGGTTGATCTCTCATGCGACAAGTTTCTAAATTATTGCCAAAACGGGCGAGCGTACGACTCCATAACCGTTACTAATCTCTTAGTGAACGATTAAGTGTGTTCGAAAGTGTCCTAGAATAAATTAGACTTCTCCTAATTTATTCTATGTGCAATTATAATCCCAGCGGCCTTTCTAGGTTACAAAAGATATTAATTAGATCATTCAAACACAAATTAAATAAAAATCATGCAATTATTAATCCATCAAGAATTTAACCCTAGATCATGATTAACCATTTCTTCAATCCCAAATCTCTAATTAAAACTACTCACAATTCATAATTGAAGAATCAATCGAATTGGGAAAGAAAGAATTAATTGTCATTAATTCATGAAACTTACAAAATAGACAAAATAGGGCTGAGTTGGGGAAGAATGAATCCCAAAATCTTGATAAATCAAGGCTGAAAAGCTCTCGCAAATTCGTATTCGGGTTCTCTCTCTAAGCGACCATGCGGACACTCCTGCAGTTGGTTTTGAAACGTGAGGCATGCAGCTTCGTCCTAGGGGCGTGTGGTTCAGACTTTTGAACTTCATGCTCTCTGAATCGCCCATGGGGCGAGCGGGTAAGGTGTGCGGACCTCTTTTGGACCGTTTTCTTGTTGTTTTCTTCCTCGTTCGTTTCCGATCGATCCTATCTTCATTCTTTGACTTCTTTTGACTTTAAAAGCGTTCCTTAATCGTCTCGTGGGTCTCCAATGCCTCCAATCAACTCTCGAACACGTCTCAAATCTTTCCAAATTATTCTCCAACGCCAGTGCCGGGTTCAAAATCCTAATTTTCTCTTCTAAAAAGGGATAAGGCTAAAATTGGACACTATGGTTTTATGAGAATCTCGTATTGGACACTAAGTTTTCAAATGGACCAAATTGGACATTATGGTTACATATTTATCTCATATTGGAAACTGAAGTTTCATATTCATAGTTTTTGGACACTCACTTATGATTTTCATCCTCTTCCTTTAATAAAAGGGGGAATTTGACTTTGCACCCCATTTTTTTTGGATGATATTGGACTTTGCACCCCATTTTGAGAAAACTTTGACTTTGCACCACATTCCACTTCAAAATCCTTTGACTTTGCACCCCATTTAGAAAACTTTCTTCACAAAGTGTTATGTGTTGGGGTGCAAAATCAAAGTTTTTTCAAATTGGGGTGCAAAATCCAATATCACCCAAAAAGTGGGATGCAAACTCATTAGTCTTATATTTCTTTTCCTTTTAGGTGAAAATAAACTAATTTAATTACGTATATAATTTCAGAATATTTAATTTGAAGTTTTAGAATATATATTTGATTTTAATTAATAACTTCTTATAGTTAACAATTTAAAAATATGTTTAGGACTTTTCATTCATATGATTTTAATGGAACTTTTAGAAATGTCGATTTGTTAAATTGATTTAACCATATTAAAGAGTTCAATTACATTATAATAGATTTTCTTAATTGGAACTTCTAATTATATATTCTAAATCTAAGTACTTGAATTAAGTTATTTTTACTTTTACGTACATAAAACCAAGAGAAAAAGGAATACGTATAGATTTCAAGATGAAATTCTTTTGTGGGTGTCTGAAAATGATCAGAAAAACGTAAAATTTGATCCATTTGAAACTTTAGTGTCCAATATGAGATACACAAGTAACCATAGTGTCCAATTTGATCTATTTAAAACCTTAATGTCCAATATGATATTCTCATATAAGCATAGTGTCCAATTTGACCCTTATCCCCTTCTAAAAAGAACAATCGCAGACCAAACACGGTAAAATGTGGTTTGAGCAAGTTAAACGCTTTGTGACTCATTAGATTAGAGAAAGTGGCGAAGCCCAATCCCAACACGCTTCAAATGCGTGTTGAAATATGAACTTATCAGTTCCAAAAATTACAAAAAGTGTTAGTTTCTTCTCTCCCGCATACTCATATATTTCAATATTTCTTTTGGTATACAACAACATCAACAACATCCAAGCCTTAGTCCCAAAAGATATTGGGGTCGGCTTTCATTTTTGTAAAAGTAATGCAGAGTGATCCCCCAACTAGCTATCATTTTAAATCAAATGACATTTTATTGTAAAAGAAACGAAAAACCTACCCGAAATTGAACTGTAACAAATTGAACCAATCAAAACATGATTTTAAATTTTGAAATGTGAAAATAAACAAAAACCAAACCAAACTTTTTACTTTGGTTCCGTGTTTGGTTTTTGGTCGAATTGAACCGAAAAAACCGAACTCACCCTTAGTACTTCATACTCCCTCCGTCCCAGGGAGAAGTTCTCACTTTCCTTTTTTGCTAGTCCCAACAAAAAGTTCCCATTTCCCTAAATGGAAAGTTATCCTACATCAAAATAGTGTCAAACAGTGCAAAACAGTGCCAAACAGTGTCGAAACAGTGCCAAACAGTGTCGAAACAGTGCCAAACAGTGTCGAAACAGTGCCAAACAGTAAAATTTACCCTTCAGTAACTTTATTTCCTATATATGTGTGAAAATCAAACCGGGAACTTCTCCCTGGGACGGAGGTAGTATTAAATAAGAGTAAAAGCGTAAAAAGAACAAATTTTCCCTAATTTCTTGAGTGTACATCGTATAACCGATTGTATGTACACTGTGTGACTGGGGTATGTTAGTATTTTTAGATGAAAAAATCGCAATTTTTATTAATTAAGCACGTACCAATGCACTTTTATTGAACACGATACTTATATTATGTTGAGTATTAAGAGTCCAATATTGAGAATTAAGATCTACCAAATCACATTCTTTTTCTTATTTTTTCATTCCTAAAAATTTCTTAAATTATATATATATATATATATATATATATATATATGTACCCAACTCATATGAGTTTAAATATGTGAAACTATTTCAACATTATATTTTGAAGTTTGCTTTGATATGTGATGAATTGCCAAACCGAGCAATGTGAGAGATTCTCAAATTGATAAAATCCTAGTCGATCTAAAATCACACCCTAAATTAAACCAAAATTGATCTTTGTACCCACTCTTATACCCTCTTTTGTACACATCTATGTTTGTGAAGTGTTTTTTTTTCTGTGAACCCCGGCTCACAGACAATATTTTGTCAACAGACAAAATATTATCTGTGAACCCCGGCTCACAGACAATATTTTGTCAACAGACAAAATATTGTCTGTGAACCCCGGCTCACAGACAATATTTTGTCAACAGACAAAATATTGTCTGTGAACCCGTTCACAGACAAAAAAAACCTCCACAAACATGATGGGTATAAGGTGGGTATAAAAGTGGGTACATGAAGCATGGTTGTTTAAATAGGATCAAGTTTTAATCTCAAGTGTACAACGAAGCAAGACTATCCAATAAGTGGCCTGGAGATGGGATAATCTTATAAAAAGTAGGCCCATAAGTCTTGATCCGTGGGCCGTAAGGAGGATTTTAGAACTATGTTGCTTTGAATAAAAATGAATTTAAACTCCCTTTTTATGTAGTGCTTGTTGTAAAATCCTGGGAATAACATGTGTGTGAATTATTCATCCTTGTAAGCAGCATACTCATTAGGACACCAAGTTTTTCCTGATCCTTGTAATAATCCTTGTAACCTAGTTAGAACAGGTGGTTTAATATGCTATTGCCACCAAATCTGTAGACTCATCAAATAAGTGACTCATCATCAAGCTCAACCAGTATAAATAGTGGCTTGATGAGGTCCTGTAAATTAATTCAAGCAATTCAGAAATTATCATATATTAAGAATAAATAATTTTGAGCTTTTATTATTATATCTATCTCTTTAATCTGTTTTGCATCTTCTTCATTTCACAACACGTTATCAGCACGAATCAGCTCAAAATCTTCAAGAATTCATCATCTGCTGCAGGTATTAATATCAATATGTGTTATCTTTTATATACATAGTATATAATATTCAAACCTGAAATTTATTTTTAGCCTTGAATAACATTCGTACCTTTGAACAATTGATCTCTTCAATAAATTGTAATAAGCCTCCAGTAGAGATAAGACTTCAACTTACGAAAAGGAAGTAAGGATACTCCACTATAGTTGTAGCTAGTAAGACCGTAATAAAGAATAAGCAAAGAGTACTACAGAAGCCTTATTCTAGGAAGTTTATATTACAGCTTAGAGAAAAATGGGCGTATTAAAAGTGTAAGCACAGAATGGGTGTAGAGAAGAAACAAGACGAAAAGAATAGGCTAGTGTAAGAACATAATTGCTCCATATTAATTATTTACGCTATTGTTCTCAAGTGATTAAAAATACTTTTCAGAATATAATATGATACTACGTAAGTATTCTATTTTGGTTTCCAAAAATAAAACTTACGTAGTCCTTTTCTCTTATAATAAAAAGGAATAGATATTTACCTCCCTTTTAGTACCTTTCAATCTTGGAAAACTCTTGGTAAAACCAAAGCAGCAACGAATTATGATTTCAAAACAGAACACTGCTAGGCAATGAAAATATGACTTGAAAAGAAAAAGAAAGAAGCAACGAAACGTAACTATGTAGAAAGGTTGACTGCCTAAGTTCCGAATGAGTACGTAGTATATAAGTAATCTATTTGAGCCGTTCACGGGTGGCATATATGGAAATGATAAATTCTCGTTTCTCTAGAAAGAACATGAAATACTCACATTACATGCAAATCGATCAGACTATTCTATATGAATGGCTAGTTTTAGAGTCTTAATCGGTTGTTTTTGTCCTATTAATAAAGATGTACTTGTGAGGTGTGATCATCTGCACTACTGCAGACACAGCTGACAATTTTTCGGTTTTCAATACGTAGTATTCGTCTTCATCCTAAGCTATTTCAATTTAAAATTTTAATGCTGTAGGTAATAAACATTTGAACTCAAATTAGTTATCAAATATTTTAGCAAATATAAATTGCTTATGATGAAAATCAATATAAAAAAAATTATTTAATCAATAATTAACTACTACGTAGTACATGTATATAATTACGTAAAGGAAAAGGTAGTCTTAAGAGTCAAGACTAATTAAAGCTAAGATAGTCTTAAGAGTCAAGACTATAGAGTACGTTAATTGATTATTGATCACTATATTGTGACAAAGTTTATTAAAAACTATTATACATTAACATTTGAAGAATAAGTACATACACATATGTATAGTTTTTACTTGTTCATTAAATTAATAATTCTTGTAGTCTATTTCTACAATGGCAAACATTAGCAAAAGAGAATTCGACGTCTTTGATCTGTCTGGTCAAAAATACCTTGAATGGAAAGTCGATGCTCTGGCACATCTTAAGGCTAATGGTTTAGAAGAAACAATTGAAGCCAATAATATGTCATCTTCCCAAGACAAAGCGAAAGCTATCATTTTCCTCCGTCACCACCTCCATGAAAGTCTCAAATCTGAATATCTTTTGGTTGATGATCCAAAAGAATTATGGGACAATTTACAAGAGAGATATGGCCACCAACAAAAGGTACTTTTACCAAAGGCTCAGTATGACTGGATCAATCTAAGATTCCAGGACTTTAAATCTATCAGTGACTATAATTCTGCTATGTTCCAAATAACATCCAAACTTAAGTTATGCGGACAAAAAGTCACTGATGCTGATATGTTGGAGAAAACTTTTTCCACTATGCATATTTCTAATATGCTGCTTCAACAGCAATATAGAGAAAAAGGTTTTAAAAAATACTCCGACTTAATATCAGTATTACTTGTAGCTGAGCAAAATAATGACCTTTTGATGAAGAATCACAATTTAAGACCCACTGGTTCTAGTCCTTCGATTTATGGTCCATCTGGACATGATATAGCCACTGAATCAAACGCAACACACAGTGGCACGCGAAGGCATTTTAAACACGGGCATTTTAATGGTCATAATAACAAGCCTAACCGGGGATATAAACAGGTCAATAGACCAAATTATAAGGGCAAGGGCAAACAAAAAGCCCATCAAATAAATCGCCCTCCAAAATCCTCGGGAAAGTCAACTTGTTATAAATGTGGTATGACGGGGCACTGGGCTAACAAATGCCGTACAACAAAGCATTTGGTGGAATTATTTCAAGCTTCCATGAATCTCAACAAAGATAAAAATATGGAAGCTAATTATGTCAATGACACAACTCCACCTCTGCCAAAGTTTGACGTGTCCGATTTCTTCGTGGATGATGCCATTATGGACGATGCTTTTGCCACTAATCCAAATGACACAAAATAAATTATAGGACTTTCATATTGTAAATTATGTATTTTCTTTCGTATCCCTTATGATGTTATCATAAATAAGTTATGTAATATATGATGCATAATTTGTGTTATTTGCATATCAAACTTATGCTTATTTATATATTGAAGATATGGATCAATCAAGTGATAAAGAGCTATGTCTGATAGACAGCGCCACAACGCACACCATTTTGAGGAATAAAATCTATTTTTCTCAAATGACTTTAGTTGAAGCTAAAGTCAATACAATATCAGGTGTTGCGAAACTCATTGAAGGCTCTGGGAAAGCATATGTGATGCTCCCTAACGGGACCCAAATAATTATAAATGACGCTTTATACTCCAGCAAATCGCGGAGAAATTTATTAAGTTTTAAAGACATGCGCCAAAATGGTTATCACATAGAAACCATGAATGAAAACCAAAAGGAATATCTTTGTCTTACGACAACTAAATCTGGCACTAAATATATTTGTGAAAAATTGCCAGCATATTCCTCAGGACTATATTTCACTTATATTAGTCCATTTGAAATAAATTTGGTTTCTAACACAAAGTTAGATGATCAGAAAACATTCATGTTGTGGCATGACCGTTTAGGTCACCCAGGCCAAGTAATGATGCATAAAATCATTAAGACTTCACTTGGACACCCATTAAAGAATATCAGGGTTCCATTATCAAGTGATTTTCCTTGTAAGGCCTGTTCTCTTGGCAAAATGATCATCAGGCCTTCTATGACCAAAATTGCAACTGAATCACCTGCATTTTTAGAAAGGATTCAAGGAGATATTTGTGGGCCGATAGCCCCGCCATGTGGACCATTTCGATATTTTATGGTGTTGATTGATGCTTCAACACGTTGGTCACATGTTAGTCTTTTATCGACTAGAAATTTAGCATTTGCTAAACTCCTTGCTCAAATTATACGATTAAGAGCTCATTTTCCGGATCATTCTATAAAGAGAATCCGACTTGATAATGCAGGAGAATTTACATCGCAATCATTTAACGACTATTGTATGTCGATTGGGATTGATGTGGAGCACCCTGTTGCTCATGTCCATACACAAAATGGTCTTGCTGAATCTTTGATTAAACGATTACAATTAATCGCTAGACCATTATTAATGAAGTGTAATTTACCTTCATCATCTTGGGGACATTCTATTTTGCATGCAGCAAATTTAATTCGGCTTAGACCGACTGCATATCATGAATATTCCCCAATGCAATTAGTTACTGGACAAGAGCCAAACTTAGCACACATAAAAATATTTGGTTGTGCTGTTTATGTTCCGATTGCTCCACCTCATCGTACAAAAATGGGTCCTCAAAGAAGGTTGGGAATTTATGTTGGATATGAATCTCCCTCAATAATAAAATATGTTGAACCGATGACTGGTGACTTATTCACCGCACGGTTCGCTGACTGTCATTTCAATGAGACAGTATTCCCAACCTTAGGGGGAGAAACGAATAAATCGGACCCAAGTACGAAAGAAATAACATGGAATGCAACAGGATTATCACACCTTGATTCTAGATCAAATGTATGTGAGCAAGAGGTGCAAAAGATAATCCATTTACAAAATATTGCAAATCAGTTGCCTGATGCATTCACAGATACAAAGAAAGTGACAAAGTCACATATTCCTGCTATGAATGCCCCTGCCAGAATCGAAGTTCCAGCAGAGAATTTTGAAAAATCTCTTACAAATGATTCTTCTATACGCAAAAAGCGTGGCAAGCCCCTTGGATCAAAAGACATAAAACCAAGAAGAACTAAAAGGCAGGAATTGATCTGTGATGCCAAAGATGTTCATCCTTCTGAACAAGAAAATGAACAATTTGAAAATACTGGCATAGAAAATGATATTGACAAAACAAACATCTCAAATAATGATTCAACTTCCTTAAATGAGGAAGATATTCCAGATACTGATAGAAACGTTGATAATTATGAAATTTCAATAAATTACGTTTCTACTGGAATGCAATGGAATCGAAAAGATTTTGGTATTAATGAGATATTTGTCTATGCCGTTGCCACAAATGTTATGAATGAAAACAATGACAATGAGCCAACATCAATTGAAGAATGTCGGAAACGACAAGATTGGCCGAAATGGAATGAAGCTATTCAGGCTGAATTAAAATCACTTGAAAAACGTGATGTTTTTGGACCGATAGTCCCTACGCCCAAAGGCGTAAAACCTGTGGGTTTTAAATGGGTATTTGTGCGTAAGCGCAATGAGAAAAATGAAATTGTTAGATATAAAGCCCGACTTGTTGCCCAAGGTTTTTCTCAAATGCCGGGAATCGATTATGAAGAAACCTATTCTCCAGTAGTTGATGCAACTACATTAAGGTTTCTCATTGGCATGTCTGTTTTTGAAAGGCTGCAAATGCGCCTAATGGATGTAGTGACCGCCTATCTATATGGTTCACTTGATACAGACATTTACATGAAAGTTCCCGGTGGATTTAAAATGCCTGGAGCTTATAGCTCGAAACCTCGAGACATGTTTTCCATTAAATTACAAAAGTCATTGTATGGACTAAAACAATCTGGACGAATGTGGTATAATCGTCTCAGTGAATACCTTCTCAAAGAAGGATATAAGAATGATCCGATTAGTCCGTGTGTTTTCATTCGGCGATCAAATTCGGGATTCGCCATAATTGCAGTATATGTTGATGACTTAAACATTATTGGAACTCCTAATGAAATTGAAAATACTGCAAAATATCTTATGAAAGAATTTGAAATGAAACATCTCGGGAGAACCAAATTTTGTCTCGGGCTTCAAATTGAGCATTTGAAGAATGGAATTTTCATCCACCAATCCAATTACACCGAGAAAGTGTTGAAGAGATTCTATATGGACAAAGCTCATCCTTTGACTTCACCAATGGTCATTCGATCTCTCAACATACAGGATGATCCATTCCGTCCCCGAGAAGACGACGAAGAAATACTCGGTCCCGAAGTACCATATCTGAGTGCTATTGGAGCTTTAATGTATTTAGCTAATAATACTAGACCAGATATTGCATTTTCTGTAAATTTATTAGCTAGGTACAGTTCATGCCCAACAAGACGTCATTGGAACAGGATCAAACACATATTCCGTTATCTCCGTGGTACAGTTGATCTCGGCCTATTCTACCACAAAGATGCAAAAGCTTCTTTAATCGGATATGCAGACGCTGGATACCTATCAGATCCTCAAAAGGCAAAATCACAAACCGGGTACGTATTTACTTATGGTAATACCGCAATCTCTTGGAGATCTATGAAACAGACGTTGACAGCTACATCATCAAATCATTCGGAGTTAATTGCACTTTATGAAACCGGGAGGGAATGCGTGTGGCTGCGATCTATGATTCAACACATCCAAAATGAATGCGGTATAAAGCCTATTACTTGTTACCCGACTGTGATCTATGAAGACAACACCGCATGCATAGCTCAAATTAAAGAGGGCTATATCAAAGGAGACAGAACAAAACACATATCACCAAAATTCTTCTCTACTCATGATCTGGAGAAAGATGGGACGATCAACATTCAACAAATCAGATCAAGTGAAAATCCAGTCGATCTCTTCACCAAATCTTTACCCCCGAAGAAGTTCACAGAACATGTACAGAAAATCGGCATGCACTGCCTTCAAAATTTATGTTAATTTCAGGGGGAGTATTTGAATGCACTGCACTCTTTTTCCCTTCATCAGGTTTTTATCCCACTGGGTTTTTCCTGATAAGGTTTTTAACGAGACAGTACATCCAAATACAACAACATTATATATCGTAATCTTTACCCCTTAACTTTCACACTAATTTTTCATAATAACAAAATAACTATTGAAGGATGAACATTCAAGGGGGAGTGTTGTAAAATCCTGGGAATAACATGTGTGTGAATTATTCATCCTTGTAAGCAGCATACTCATTAGGACACCAAGCTTTTCCTGATCCTTGTAATAATCCTTGTAACCTAGTTAGAACAGGTGGTTTAATATGCTATTGCCACCAAATCTGTAGACTCATCAAATAAGTGACTCATCATCAAGCTCAACCAGTATAAATAGTGGCTTGATGAGGTCCTGTAAATTAATTCAAGCAATTCAGAAATAGTCATATATTAAGAATAAATAATTTTGAGCTTTTATTATTATATCTATCTCTTTAATCTGTTCTGCATCTTCTTCATTTCACAACAGTGCTTATTTTTTGCCGAGCTGTCTCCACACAAACTAAATTCAACATTTATTCTCACTAAGATAGAATAAGAAATAATTAGATATCCATAATAATTAAAATAAATATTATTTATAAAAACGTAATATAATGACTATTAATAATTATAATCATAGTGATGTATATCTAATTTTTACACTTAAAATACTATGACGTTATTATACTATAACAAATTTTACTCATTTATATATAATTTTATTTGTATAGAAGACTTTTTAAAAAACCTCGCAATAGGTGATTTCACTAAATAAGACTAAATTTTCTCTCTCCAAAGGGGTAAAATACTACCATCATAAAATCACAATGCCATATCTTAGGATTAATACTCCCTCCATATTTTAATATTCCTTACATTAGCTTTGGGCACAAGATTTAAGGCAGAATAGTAGGGGTAATGAATAGTATATATATAAAAAGTATGAGGTAGAAAAAGTAAGGGTAATTGAGTATTTTTAAAAGAAAACTTACCAAAAAAGGAGAGTGTATGGAACTTTTAAATACATCCCAAAATGAAAAGTGTATGGAACTTTAAAATACAGAGGGAGTATATACAGAGGGAGTATATACAGAGGGAGTATATGATAATATTAATGTCATAATATGATGATATTTTTCAAGATGATAGGACTTATTAGGCTCTACTCTGTTAGACTTATTTTAGTTTCACACCATATTTGATCAGACATAAACAAATGATCATATCACAATCAATACTATTTTTTAACCCGGCTGGCAAACCAAATCGATGGGGCAAATGGTGAAAAATATATACCAAGTTTTATTAATAAAAATTAATGGGATAAGGGTCAGATAGGGCCTCGAACTCGAAAAAAAATGTCAAACAAGGTCATATTTCGGATGCTCTGTCTGGCCGACGCCATTTGGGGTGGTTCCCGATGGAATTTTTTGATGAAATTTTTTGAGCATCTTCCTCATTAAGTCTAGTTTACCCATACCAAATTTCAGCTAAATATTCAACCGGGAAGGTAGTCAAATGAGTTTTTGAAGATAACTGTGAAGTTAAACAACGCCGTACATTTCGGAAAATTATTTGACTACCTTCCCGGTTGAATTTTTAGCTGAAATTTGGTATGGGTAAACTAGACTTAATGAGGAAGATGCTCAAAAAATTTCATCAAAAAATTCCATCGGGAACCGCCCCAAATGGCGTCGGCCAGACAGAGCATCCGAAATATGACTTTATTTGACATTTTTTTTCGAGTTCGAGGCCCTATCTGACCCTTATCCCAAAATTAATATACAAAATGAAGAGGGGGCTTTACCAATACTTTATAATACTATGAATAAACATGCAATATGAGAGGGGGAAGAGGCCAAGGCCTCTCAGAAAATTACAACGATTTAGAGATAGAAAAACCATAAGCATCCAAAAAGTAGCTGATAGAGAGCTAAATCAGGATACCACTTGGGGTATGTAGAGAGGGACAGAACTATTAAGTTAGAGACAAATCAATTTCATGTGTTAGTGATCTTTCGAACCGTTACATATATATGCCCAAGGGGCGGCTATTTATAATAGTCATAAATGCTAAGTGCATTAAATGCACAAACACGTGTAGGCTAGTCTATAGCAGAGAGCATCGATGCGAGACAGATGTGGACACGTGGCGGATCATTAAATGCGATCGTTGGGTGTTTGAAGTTGCCAACCCGAAAGTCATGTGAGTCGGAGCCGATGGCTTGCCCACAAATCCCGAAGGCTTTTCCCGAGGTCTTGCACGTCAGACGGGAATATTTCGGATCGGGTATGTAAGTATGTTGGATGGTCTTTCTGTGAGATGTCTTGGTCTACAGCCCTCAAGTTTGTGCCCGAGAAGCATTCGGTTGCTTGTTTGGACCTGTCGAGGTAGTTGGGCCTCCTTTTGTGGTGACAAGGGTATGTGGATCCGGGGGGGTCCTGATTCGGATACTCCATCAACATAAAAAAAAAGGATGACATCCCACCCCTGGGGGCCCCCCAACACCGACCGGACGGCACGATGGGAGGATGTAAATTGGACTATGATGTGAGTTTTCTCGCACTTAAAAATGATGTAGTAAAGTGGTTGAAAGTACGAGTATCGTCTCCACAGGGACGGACAAAAGGGAATTAAGAATTAATTAAATTCAGCGATTAAAAATAAATAAATAAAAATGCGTCGTGCGAGATATGATTGGTACGAAAATTAAACTAATGCGAATGAGCAATTAAAATAAAAGATTGGTTTCTCTCTAATTAATGACGAAGGGAACAGGGATTGATTCTGGGGTAACCAGATTTCTGGCAGAACAGGCCTAATTACATTAAATTAATTTAATTGAGTCTAGCTAATCATTACTAAGTTCTTACCGCTCTCGCGGCGTAGAGTACAATAATTTAGGGGACCAGGCTGATCTCTCATGCGACAGGATCCTAAATTATTGCCAAGACGAGCGAGCTTACGGCCCCTTAATCGCTACTAATCTCTTAGCGAACGATTAAGTGTGTATGAAGGTGTCCTAGAATAAATTAGATCTCTCTTAACTTATTCTACAAGCAATTGTAATTCTAGCGCGCGTTCTAGGTTACAAAAGATATCAATTAAATTCTTCAAACACAAATTAAACGGCATTCATGCAATTAAACCGACAAGAATCTAACCATCAATCATGATTAACCCCTCATCAACCCCAAATCCCTAATTAAACTACTCACAATTCATAATTGAAGAATCAACAGAATTGGGAAGAATAGAATCAATTGTCATTAATTAAAAAGATGAACTTATAAAGAATCCCAGGTTCTTGGAAGCAAATAGCATAAAAACGATGTTAAATTTGTCCCTAGGCCTCTCCGTAATGTTCGTAACCCTCAAAAAGGGGTATGTATGCCTTATTTATAGAAAACAGATGAGTTTGGGTTGAACTGGAACTAAAACGGGGTCAAGCACGGCGTGCCCAGGGTCCAGGCACGACCGTGCCTGCGGAGAAAGGCCGAAATTCGCGTTTGGGGTCCAGACACGGCGTGTCTAAGGGCCAGACACGGCGTGCCTGCCCATTCCAGGTACTTGGTACATCGTAACACTACAGGCACGGCGTGCCTCCCTGGGCACGACCGTGTCTTCCTTTCCGAATTTGGAGATACTTCCTTCATGGAAATTGTATATAATGAAGTCCTCTAACCACCCCAACTTTGCGGAATTGGATTTGAATTATCCAATCAAGAGATATGATCAAAACGGTGAAAGGTCTCATTCCAAAATCGCATCAAGGATCATCTGAATGCATCGTCTGTTTTCACCTTCTTCCTCACATATTCTCGGAATGATGTCTTCATATGATTTGTAGCCCTTGAAGTTGGCTTTCTTATGCAACTTGAATCGTGTCCTTTGAATGCTTCTACAAAGAGATATGATTGAACGATTGACGGAAGGTCATCCTGATCGTCGTTTTCAAGCTTCATTCATCTTCTTTTGATCGTGTAGCCAATCCTAGAGCTCTTTTGCCATCGAATCTTCATCGTACACCTCCCGGTGACCTCCAAATCTCTCAAATCAATCTCAAATGCTTCTCAACTCGTCCCGATTTCTCCTCAAGCGCCGGTGCCGAACTCTAAAATCCTGATTTTGACTCCAAATGACACAAAACTCGAACCAACGCCTGGTAAACATAACTTGAGCTAAAATTGAGACTTGTAACACCTTAAAGCTAGGAAAATCATCAAAATCCGGTCCCAACATGCATCAAATGCATGTCTAATACGGACTTATCAGACTATAATCACAATCTGACAGATAGAGAGTGAGGCTCTGTCCCCGGTACTTGCAAAGGCCCTATGCATTTTTCAGTATAGTAACCTCTCATCACAGTTGCCGGGATTCGAACCCGAGACCTAACCCTTGTGACACTTCCTCACTATCAGTTGAGCTACGCCCACATGTATCAACATCATTAACATGTACAAAAGGAAGTTGAGTAATATTAGTAAAAGAAATATAAGTTGAACCATTCATGTTAATTTTTCTCAATATGTCTGAGTCTTATCTCCGGCCTTGTCTATAAAATTCAATCAATACTAAAATACACATAATATAGGGTCTTATGAGAATAGACTAGAATCAAATATATCATACTAAATCAAACGAGGCAAGTTTATATCAATCCAAATAGAAAATTTCAGTCTAATAAAAAAGAACCTTACTCCTACCGAGGAAAAGTCTGGTACTCGGATATATAAAAATCATATACGAAGTACGAAGTATATTGTATTTAGCCATATTTTTATCAAAGAGTTAATCTCCTCAGCGGTGTATTTCTTTTGTGACATTGTGTGCATAATTTTCTGGTACAGATTGAGGGGTAATAATTGGTTTGTTTGTTTTCCAGTGGATTAGTACTGAGTACTGACCCGCTGCAATTTAGAGCGTTTTCCTATTGTAATATATTAGCGGTTTGAGCAAATCCGCTATGGTCCAAACGGGGCATTGTAGTACTCCGTATTAAAGTAGTTCTGGTATTGTTAGAACTCTTTAGTATTATGTACTTCTAGTTTTGCTAAACTTTCTCTTGTACTTGAATTGTTCTTAAGGAAAATGTTATATGTACATGTCCATTTTACACGCCAGTTGAATTGTCCGTGTGCAGACAATTTCTTTTCATTTTGTGAGGAGAATTGTCTTTTAACCGGCAATTTTTTTGCCTGTGCCACAAACAAAAGAAACTGTCTGTGCGAAAAATAATTCCCTTCACAGAATGATAAAAAATTGTCTATGCACAGACAATTCATATACTATCATATACTACCCCGTCCCACTTGAAGGTTCCAACACGATTTATGATGTTTGATTGACCATAAAGTTAATTGATCCCTGTCATTAATAAGATTATTTTTAGTAAATAAAATTTACATATTCAGAAACTAGAATAAAAATTTTAGGATAGAAGTTGAACATTACTTAGTTCAAGGAGGTATTTTAAAAAAAACTTGGTTCAAACTATTTAGTCAATACTCAAACTAGAAAATGAATAAAAATTTGAACAAAAAAAGAAAATTGCCAAATTCCAACAATAGAGTGAGTATTGGGAAAAGGTGCAAATAGGCACATGTACTAATAAAAAAAGGTCAAATAAGCCCTTATTTAGGAGGCTTTGTCCGGCCGTCGCCATTTGGAGTGGTTCCCGGTGAAATTTTTTGATGAAATTTTTTGAGCATCTTATTTATTAAGTCTAGTTTACTCATACCAAATTTAAGTTAAAACTTCAATTGGGAAGGTATTCAAATGAATTCTTGAAAATAACTGGGCAGTTAGAAGCGCAGTTATCTTCAAGAATTCATTTGAATGCCTTCCCGATTGAAGTTTTAGCTGAAATTTGGTATGAGCAAACTAGACTTGATGAATAAGATGTTCAAAAAATTTCATTAAAAAATTCCACCGGGAACCACCCCAAATGACGACGGCCAGACAGAACTTCCTAAATAAGGTTTATTTGACCTTTTTTAGTTAATACATGGGCCTATTTTATATAGTATATCCACGACTCTGATAGAGTCAGTGACGCACTGAGATTATGCAGGAGCGCAGCTTAACCCATAGCTGCACGGAATGCATGCTAGCTCACTACTCCGTACATGCCAAGTACATACAATAATCGGTCACCGTATAATGCACCAAATCCCTACTCATATGAAATCTGGCGTATTAGTTTTCTGTGATTTAAAAATGCGTTAAACTCTCTTTTGATTTAATTAATTATGCGCAAAATTCCATCTATGAACAAACTAAATTGTCAAATAAAAGAAAAACGATTAACATTTTTGTATGATTTAGAGATTTTGATATATTTACTTTCATATTCAATCAGAATATTACGAAAATTGATTTCCTAATCGTTAAATTTATTCATAAAAGGAGTTATATGCATGATTAATTAAAACACGGGAGATTTGGCACATTTTTCAAATCACAAGAGACTAATGCGCCGAATTTCCATATCACGAGGGGTTTGGTACATTAAACTCCCGTCTTTTTTTTAACCGCTTCGTATGGTCATATATACTTCGTACTACGGAGTACGTAAAACCCTCCCCTTTAAATGTAGAAAAATGCTAAAGGTACCCCAATTGGTACCCCAATTTGTACTCCCACTCTATTTTTGTGGTTCACAAAAGCACCTCATTAAAGTGAGGCAATTCATTTATTGAGGTGGGCTTTTGTGAGCCACAAAAATAGGATGTGATACAAATTGGGGGTACCAATTAGGGTAACTATAAAAGGGTTGTTAAATGTATGGATCCTAATACGTAATAACCCTTCAATCAAAATTCGGGTCTTTGGATCAATTAATTTTTCACGTTCAAATATACTTCGTACTACGTGTAATCACACAACCGCTTTCGGACGTTTGAATTTCTTGCTGTTCAAAATTTATCCCTTTCAATTTGGAAAGCGTATATAGTACAGTCGGCTGTACGGTGTTAGCCGTATAGCCGGTGGCAAATTTGTAATTTAGGTGAAAATCTCAGATTTTCTTAAATGAACATTCAATCAATTTTGATGAGCATCGAACATGTTTATTTAGTATTAGAAGTCTAACAGTGAGCATTAGTGATATCTGCTTCATTCCTCATATATCACATTCTGTTTATTATTTTTTCGTTTATTAAAGTCTTAAATTATGTCTATAATCAAGTTCATTTAATTTCAATATGTGAACCTAATGGATTATGATATGTTTAACATGTGCAACCTTTTAAAATAAGCATAAAACAGTATCAAATGAGCATACATAACTTACAAAATGAGTATCAAAATATTAAAAAACTCATTTGTGTGTGCTCATCCATTTTGGGCGTTATACTCATTTAAGTTTAAGATAAAAACTCATTCTGAAATACGCATGACTATGACATTTTAAAATGATTGTACATATATCAAATGAGCATACATAAATTACGAAATGAGCACTCAAAAAACTCATTTGAAATGTCTACTATGCTCATAGTTTCATTTGTGTTTTGTTCATTCTTTTTAAGCTGATACTCATTTGAGTTTAATATAAACTCAATCCAGATTGGTCGGCCAGAAGTATGAACTCAGACTCCTAAATCATATTTCAAACTGCCTTCCCCTTATTCTTCTACCTTCTCGTAGCACGGGCCAACAAAGAAATCCCCAAGAGCAGCCCTCTCTTGCGCAGCAGGAGAATTTGAGGAGAAGAGAGCGGCGAGAGGAGCTGTCTACCTGGTGCGCGAGACTAGAGAGAAGAAGTCAGCAAAATTGAAGAAGCAGGGCGAAGGCGTAGACGCAGGGACAGAAGCGCAGACGCAGGGACGAAGATCGGAGAAGCCGTTGCTAGGGCGAGAAGAGCGCATAAGCTTAAAAAAGGCCGATTGTACGGTGTATTTTACCTTCAATTTTTCTCCGTTCAAACGCGCGATGCGGGGCCAATTTTATCTTTTTGTAGTTTAATTATTTAGCTTGGCTGGCTATGCATAAAAGGTTTTGCAAGTTTTACAATGAAGACAAAATGGAAATTAATAATCTAACCTTTTAGCGATCTTCTTACACTAGTCCCACATTTTCATTATTTAGGAATAATCCAACCTTTGCACCCCATCTTCATTCAATGGTTCCTGACCGGTTGATGACGTGTTATTACAAGTTATTTTCTTATCTTTGCAAAACATTATGTGACCATAAGGTGGGATTTATGGTATAATATTTTACAAAGATAGAAAAATAACTTGAAATAGCAAGTCATCAACAGGGCAGGGACCAACGAATGAAGATGGAGCGCAGAGGTTGGATTATTCATGAATAACGAAAAGGTAGGACCATTGTAAGAAGACCACTAAAAGTATAGATTATTAGTTTCCATTTTCCCTACAATGAATAAATAAAACTTGGGAAAGTTCTCGAAATAGGACTAAAACAGTTTGAAAATTCCAAAATAGGACGGTCATGTTTTCTATTCCCATAATAGAAGTAATTACTGCCAAGTTTGGAAAATACTATCATGTTTGAAGTCTGATACTGCCAAAACATGACAGTAATTAGTCCTATTTTGGGAATAAAAATATGACAGTCCTATTCTTGGAATTTTCAAAACTTTGTACGTTTTACGCAGTTTTTTTTACTCTTTTGGAGTGATCGAATATTTGTGTGTGGCTTTTAATTTGTTTATAAAGGTTCTCCAAGTTTTATAATGAATTTTGGAGAAAATATTTGACAGTTTAATTTTACATTTATGAAAATTGATCATGCAAATTAATAAATTTATAAGGCTTCATGTTGACAGTGATGACATTTTATGTATTTATATGACAATTAATGTAATTAAGGAGGGGAATTAATTATTTTGAGTTGTCCGTTGTCTTTATGACGGGCCTGGAACGTCACAACTGAAGAAAAACTTAGACAATTATTAATTACTTCTCCTATAAATAGGAGATTATCATATTATAAAGGGAAATTTTCAGAAATAAGCTAAAAATTGAAAGAAATATCACTTTTGTCACTCCCGAAATTTGTTATCAAAAATAGACTGCTTACCCGTTTTCTTTCATAAATAGACGATTTTTTGGCGCTACTTTAAAAGCAGTTGAGTCCGTGTCGCAACTCCCTGATGAGCATGTCTACACGTGCGTCTCTACTCGGTTCATGAATTCAATCAATTCATACATAATACATCTTCTACGAGTTATTCATTTATTGTTTTTTGAAATAAAATAAAAATGAAAATATTCATTAAAACATGAAAGGATATAAATCATTGGAAAGATAATTAAAATATTATAAATATGAGCAACCAAAGAAAAACTCAAAGTAAAAAAAAAATAATAAAAGTGGTAATAAAAATTCCAATGAAACCTACTAGTATATGTTAAAATTAAAAAAAAATATATCAAAATGTAAACTAATATAAAAAATCTGAAACTATTAAAAATATGAAAAGTAATTAGCCTTTTTTAATGAAATAGTAAATTTTTTAAATTCGAAAATATGAAATCATAATTTATAATTTTATTTTTGTAACGAAAAATATTAAAATATTGATTAAAATTCCATAAATTATAATAATCTTACAAAGTAAAAGTAGAAAACTAAAAATTAAATTAAAAAAATTAAGGAAAAAAATCAAATTTAGTTTTTTTTATATAGAAAAAACTGTTGAGATTTCATTAGAACTCAAAAATATGACAATAATTAGAAAGAAATACGGAGTAAAAATAAAATAAAAAGTAAATTGACTAGCATTAAATTAAAAAAATCGAGAAAACATCAAATTCAAAAGTAAGAACTTCGAAAATGCATAGTAAAGAAGAAAAATTGAAAATTTGTAAATAAGATTTAAAAAAAAAGTTAAATAGTAAAATATTTTTAAAAAAAATTAAAGATATACAGAAACACAAACAAATACTTGATATATACAGAGTAAATTCTAAAATATTTAAAAAAAAATCAAGAAAAATAAATCCAAAACAAATAAAATACCCAAAAAATATTGTATCCTAAAAAATATAAAAATAAATTCGAAAATAAAAAAATTAAAACTAAAGCAAGTAAAACGAAGATAAATCGTAAAAATGGGAAAGAGTAAATATAATAATTAATTCTCCATATTTTAGAATTTACTATGTATATGAACCGGTAACTTTTTAATTTAAATCATTATTTGTTATCACTTGGGTTATGGGCATATTTGATTGTTGTTGACTTGTTGCATGTTGTTTCACAAGATAAATCATTTTTTGTTTCATTGTGTTTATTTTTGTTTACAAATCCTTGAATTTTTTATTTTATTTAATTATGTTATTGTTATTGATTTAATAATTGCAAATGTACTATTTAGGTGTCCGTGGTTACACACACAAACACATGCACACACATATGTTTTTTGCACTTTGAAGAAGTACAAATAAACAATAACAAATAAAAACGAAATTAAGAAATTAAAATGATCAAGTAATAGCAACACCTTACAACATAAAGCAACATCACACAACAAAAAGAAACAAAAAGAAACATATACATATAAACATAAAGAAACAATAAGCAACAAAAATAGATACGTAGTACTACTTATATGCAGCAACACATTAGGAATTTGAGGTTATAATTCATCATTTACTCTTCATCTTGACAGAGAGTTCTAAACGTGTCAATGCCTTTGACTAAAGGAAGATATATGTGACATGATTCTTGTCCATCTCATCCTCTTGAACCTTGTATATCTTTCACCTCAACAAATTGAACTCTATATGGCTGAACCAAGTTCTAAGAAGCTTACTCATTCTGCAATATTATCACATTTATGTTACCCATAACAGAGTTTAACTTTATTATCCGTACTCATGTCAAACCAAAAAGCCATTTTAAGTTTTACCTCATCTTTCACATTTGTAACTATGGAGCACTTTTCATATTCTGATTTGGATGTACAGATCTTCTTTATCTTCTCCAATGCACTGCATGCTAACTGGAAAAGATACTAATCTAAAATAGAAACCCACTACGGCCAACTCTCATTTGAACATTACATATACATATATGTGTATGTATAAAACACACAAAATGTATGTATGAACCAAAGATGAAGGATTGAAGTGTACAATAGTTCAGTATACATCATCTAAGTAACAACAAAAATCAAAATGAATAATAAAGATCAAAATGCAACACGATACAACAAAATGCAACACAATGCAACAAAAAGAAACATGTTCGTTGCAACAAAGAGCAACAAAACAACGTTTGAAAATACCACAATATAACTTTCTTCAATGAAGAGGCATGCATAAACTTTGCTGATCTCAATCTCTGGAAAAAATATAAGACGCTAAAAATATAGAACTCTATATACCACATTTTGAAGAAATACAATGTTCTAGTAATTCTAGACCAAACAACGTGACCAAGCAACATCCAAAAATAGCATCTGGTTACTAGTTCTTAACCCAATAATGATGCTTATAACATGAATGTACAAAGTGAAAATCACATTAGCACCTTTCAAGCATGAGTGTTGTTGACCCTTCAGAATATCAATGTAATCTCAACGAAGATCAAGGTCCTAAATATTAAGAAAAGTGATGTTCAAAATTCCGAAGTTTTAAATGCATTGGAAACTTGTAAAAAAATGAAATACCAGAAAGGTAAACTACTTAGCTTGATATGATGAAGCTAAATTTCGAATAGATGAAAGTATGAAACTGATTGCTAATAAGATATATGATAAAAATGAATATTAATGTTTTGCTCAGGTTTTCAAATAATTCCATTGAAAGCAAGTGATTTCTCTGCTGCAGCACTATAAAATAATACAGAGTACTTATCTGTGAATACTCTTGTGATTGAAAATGCAGATTTTCATCACAATGCTACAAAGGCTAGTAGGAATATACCATTTTGAAAAGGAAGGATTGACCTGAGATTTTGAGTTGTAAACTCTATAAGAAGAAAACATGAAACTAAGCCAATCATAAGTTCAGCTAAAAAATAATTTCAGAAACTTAATCGAAAGCATAGTTCTTAGAAAACAAACAAATCAGTTTAGCAAATAAGTAGATACTCATGTGAATCAGTTTATTTATAAGCTCCAAATAAGTTTTATGTTCGGTTTGTTCGAAAAACTAAGCTATAGTTTGAAAACCCATCTTCCATGGTCATAATGCGCATTGATCAAACCATACTAAAAGATTGAGTACTATTGATTAATTAGATCAACTGAAGGTCTTGTAAACTAAGAATCCACTTACTAAGAATCCAAACAGAAGCTAAGCTTCGTAGCTGTCAACATGAGATTCTATATTAACACTGACCTCTTCAATCACATCAACTGTAATGGAAGAGATGAACACTCTCTTGTTCTTTCTTAACAGATCCATAATTCCTCCACCATCAAAGTGAGTAGTCATTCCTAGCACTAAGGACTATAGAACACAGATACGGTTCCTAGTCATTCCTAGCTAGTTTGCTTGACATAAGCATGCCTATGAAAAGGAGAAGAAGATACAGTTGGAAGCAGAAAATATTCTTCGTCTAGCGGAAAAAATAGATAAATAGACTGAAATCTAAGTTGCTTGACCTTAAAGGGTGGTATTCACAGAGATTAAACACACAGTGTGAAATGCCTACATACTTGTGTTCTGGCCTTCGGCAAAACTATTATTCATGGTTGAACAATTGGAGATAGATTTCAGTTCATACCTCTTAGATGAAGGTTAGCTACAAATATACAAAAACGGCACGAGGCTGTTGAATGTGTCATCTCTTCCATCGATTCTAGTATATATTTCCATGTGTCTGCTTGAATCTCAAAGAAAATCAAAAGATCTGGAAAAACATGAAATAATATTACATAAACATCTCAACAGATTAGGTTTACCTCGAGGCCATGCTTGAGAAAGTAATGTTCCGCACGGGAGATTCTGAATTGGACACCGACCGACCTACGTGAATCGAGATACACCTTTAGGCCATGCTCGTGCCAGTACAACTCTCAATGGAGTTGTAGAATTTCATACTTGGATTCTGGCATACGCGATGTGAATTGAGATCCACTCCCTCTTTTCCTTGGTTGAGATTCCGTAAAGCTTGTTAAAGGCTAGGAAGTACGATATTAAAAGGACATTTTTGAAATAAAAAAATAAAAGTGAAAAAGTGGAAGTTCAAAATTGAAAAAAACATTGAGCGGTGACATAAATGAAATGCGTTAGTCAGAACTGTCCTGAACGGGATATTTCCACATGTAAGTACGTGGTTAGTGCCGAATCCAATATTCCTGACACACAGGGAAATGATGAGCATATTTGAGAAACCAAATTCGATATTAAAAAACTGAAAAATTCAACATAAAAATAAAAAAATCAATGAAAAAATATAAAACTGGAAGCTTGTTAATAATTTTAAAACTATAAGAAAATGAATTCAAAATTTTAAAAACAAGTCGGAAAAAATAAAGAAAAATTAAATATAAGGAACTCATTAATAAACATATAAGAGTTTAAAATAGTTAAAAAAAATTGAAAGAAGTTAAAAATTATATAAAAAATCTGAAAAGCAGATAAAAATGTTTTCGAACTACTAAGTACTAACGAGTATGAAAAGTAATTACGGAGTATACTTTTATGTAATAATATTTTTTTATTTAAATTGGAATATATACAAATTAAAAAATCCATAAAATCCAGATGTATATATAATTTTAAATATTAAAAATTCAGAATAATTAGTAAGTACTACAAAATAGAAAATATGATTCATAAATTTGAAAAAAATATCAGAATAGTAATGTAAATCATAAAACAGTTTATAATACTCCATATTAAAAACTAGAAATATTCAAAAAAATGAAAAATTAAAAAGTTGAGCAAGCAAATATTGAAAATTTGAAAATTTTTATTTTAAAATTGTTATTTTTAAAATATTTAAAACTATAATTAATAACTTCCTATTGTTAGTTTTGTAGAATAGTGTTTCTTTGTGTTTCTTTTTTGTTGATAACTTTTATTTTTCATTTTTATTATTGTTTCACCATGTTTCTAATTGTTGCTAACATTAACAAACCTAAATCTTTCATTTTAGATTTTTAGGTGGTCACACACACACACGATATTTTTATTTAGAACCAGTAGCAAAAAGCCAAAAATACAAATACACCTAAATAAATAACAAAAATTAAAATCGATAATAAACTACAATAAGCAACATGATGCAACAATATACAACACAAAGCAACATTACGCAACAAAAAGCAACACCTAGAATGCAACAAAAAGAAACAAAAATGCATATAAAGGTATCACAACAAATTCACAATTTAACACATGATATCAATTTGTCACATATAACTATTGTATAATTTCCCTTTGATTCTTTTCATTTAGCTTTGGAAGACTTGTTGCTGACTCCTTTGCAGAATAGCACAACACACTCCTTTGTAGAATAGCAAGTCCCTGCCACTGAGTATGAGAGGGAGGATGATGAAAATTTCCCAGATTTTTCATTGATTGAAATTTCAATCCTTCAAAAAAAAATTGAATGGATTCCCTGCAGATTCTAGTCTCATTAGCAACATACAAAACAATATTTTGTCTTTAAACTTAGTAACATTTCATCTGCTAGATGTTGAAATCAAAAGAAAAATATAAATCACAACTAAAGTTGTAAAGAAATTAATCCAACACATCTGAATTTAAAAGCATAACAGAAAGCAAAATATAATAATCGAAATTTAATATTAATAGCAATTATAAAATTAATAGAAACTAAGCAATTACAGGCTTTCGGATTAAGCACTTTCATAATTCAGATTATAATGCCATTCAAATCAGCAACTTCCGGTTTTCGAATAACAAATTTACAAATCGACATGTAAATTTGAGCTTACCTTGAAAAATTAGGTTAGAAACATAAAAAATCAGGAATCAAGTCGGAGGGAGATAGCAGACGACTTAAGGAAGCTGGAGGAATTACCTTTTACTTGAATTTGTTCGTCAGCTATGATCCTAGGAGTAGTGCCGACGAGGCTGTGATGCTTTATGGACGAAGAACCGACCAGCGAATCGGCGTCCTATGTTGTGGTGACTGGCCACTCCGGCGAGTTGGTGTCGATGCGTCACAGAGTCACAAAGGGAAGCCGAATGATTGGAAGCTAGAGGATGAATTCGTAGGATTGGAGTAAATAGATGAGACTGGAGGAGTAGTGGAGGCCAAAGGTATGGATGGAAGGAGACATGGCGGGATGAGGAAGAGAGGAGAGGGTTAGAGAAGTCGGAGCGGAGGATGATTTTTTTGTTTGAGCGATTGATTGATTTGGGATTCAGGCTACTTTTGAAATAAAAGAAATAAATTTGAAAAGTTAAAAGTTGAGATATGAAAAGTATTTTATGGGTGGACATAAATGATATGCCAAACAAAAAAGTGACCGAATCGGGATATTTCCACTATTATAAACCCAATACATTCTTACTCAAATATACGCAAAATAATAGTCTTAATTTCTAACCTTATTGGCATACTTCTAGCTTAATTTTCTTATTTTTCTAACCATTCAATTCACATATTTCATTTAATTAGTTTTAGGGGCGGAACCAGGACACTGGGCCGGTACAAAGAATATTTTTGAATTTTTTTTACACATAATTTTTATAGTAAAAATTTAGACATTTTTAAAATTTGGGTTGGGCCAGGACCAGGGGTGGCCACCCCCTAGCTACGCCCCTGATTAGTTTTATCTAATAAAAAATAGCTTAAAGAATGAATAAATTCAAATTTGGGATTTTGACTCAACCTTGGAAATGAAAGAGTAAATTTAGAGTTTGGTGTGTACAAGGAACTTGAAATATTAATAGATTCAGCCACTTTTGAGTAGGGTTACATTGTAAACGAACCGAATAGTTTTGATTTAATTCGTGATATGAATTTGAAAATTAGTATTCAAATTCGAGTAAGTAGAATATATGATTTTTGTTCAAACAATATTCCAAGTACATGGAAATACACACACATATACACACACATGTAATAAATATACATTTATGTTCATACAATACATTATATACCTCTTATTATAAATTAATTTTTGAAGAAGTGATCAACTTGTAGATATATTTTATTTGATATGAAACGTGTACTATGAAAATGAGATAAAAAGGGCAAATTATACATTATATAATTTTGATTATTTTCATAATTTAACTTTAATGTTTTTAGAATTCTAACATTTAAATAATATTGGGATATTCGAATATACCAAACGAATCGAATAGAAATATAAAATAAGAATCAAATATTAAACAAGTACAAATATTCGATAATTATATGAATATGAATAATATTATGAGATATCCAGGTTCAATTCATTTACAAGTCATGGGATTTCAATTTCATAATATCGTGATATATCCAAATAAAGTTCTGCATTTTGATTTGATGTCCACAACATTCATCTTTAATTAATCAATAATTTTTTTTGTATGTATGTGCCCTACCGTATTTGCTGTCCACCATAAAAAAAGTACCCCTCCTAGGAAACCAAAATGGATGTGCATACAGATGATCCATCATCTGATCATCTTTTATACATACACGCACCAATTCAAAATAATAGACGACAAGCGGTCTTCTTAGATTGTATGATTGTAATTATACAAGTTGCAAATATATTTTAATCAAGAATATTGACATTTAATAAAAACAGACGCATTCCTAACATAATACAGATTAGATTAGAGCTCGTTGGTGCACGGGACCGACAAGGCTTTGTTTTAGGTTTAGTCTTAGGACTATTGCCATATTCGTGCTCCATGCACCCACGCCGGTTATGATAAATGGGGATCAGAATCGATCAATCTGATTCCAATTGATCCGGTTTTTGCATTTGAAGTATTAAACCTTATAAAATGTTAATGAAATTACGAGAATGTAAATTTTTATTACTCCCTCCGCCCCGCAAAATAGTTCCCAGTTTCCTTTTTAGACCGTCTAAAAAAAGTTCTCATTTCTCTTTTTGAAAAATTTTGTGTGGTTCACATTCATTTACCTTTTTCTTCCACAACCACAACCATACATTCCACTTTATTCCAACTTTCTTAAACTCTGATCCAAATCAATGCGAGAACTATTTTATGTGACAGAGGGAGTATATCTTTTACGTGAATAGTAAATTACACGTGGGTCCCATGGAAAAGGCATAGGGTTGACCGATTGGTCAAACGAGGCCCAATTACCGATATTGGTAATTTAACAGATAACAGCCCGAAATAGATTTCAAATACTTCTAAATTAAAGTTGGGGTATCTATATTCATTCTAAAGGTTCATTGTGATTGAGAACATGTAATATATTTTATTTGAGCCGATAAAATAAAATATAATTAAAACAGTCCGAAAAATGCAACTTTCGAGACCGATTGTACACTGTGGGACATATTAGAATGACCTCTCACATGGGTGGGGGCCACCCCACGAATTTGTCAACCAATAGAGGCTGATTGAGTTCAAAAGTTAGCTGAAGAACACTTGAAGGGATGGGAGAGACATCATTAACATCCAAAGGAGCTCTCTCACTCTTATTTGCCCAATGAGACAAAAAGAAAACTCATCTCCTCTTTCCCTCATCATTGTAGTTCGGCCAACATCAGCAAAGAAGAAGAAAATAGAGCTCTCAAACCACTCTCCATTGCTGCAATTTGAGCTCAAGCAAAGGTGGTTCAAAAAGGAGGATTAAAGAAGGAAAAAGTTAGGAAAAGTGTGAAGGATTAAGGTAATAACCTTAAATAACTTTTCCTCTCCATTTTATCTACCATATGACTAATATATCATATTATGAAACCCGGGGATGATTCTACATGTTTAGAAGTGTAGAATGAAGGGTTGGAAAGTGGTTCTAAGTCCAAGAACGGACTAAGAAGCCAAAACGACCCTGTTAGGTCTCCTAGATTTTGATGATTAAATGTAATAGTTTTGATGATGCCACCCCTTTTTATTTATACCTGTATTAGACTAGTCTCTTGTTTATGTTCTACTTTGTTTATTGTAATGTGCTCCAAATTTAGTGGTAAAGTACTCATAAAAAGCAAAGAGTACTAAAAAGAAAAGAAATGTACCATAAAACAAAAAGAAAAAGAATAAAAAAGAAAAGGTACGCAAAAGAGTTAACTGGTATTCATTATGGAAGAATTAAACTGAATCACTAGAATTCAGCAGCCAGCTGAAATGCTTGGCAGCCAGTTGAAATCTGGTTTTCCAGTTTACTCATCTGAAATCAACTCACTTTTTTTTTTGCCTCCAAACAGTAATCTATCAACTAAAACAAACCAAAACACCAATCTACCCCCTTATTGTTTGACAAAGGAAGAACAAAATAGAAATAGTAAAATAGTCTGGACTAAAATAAAAAAAAATCGGAAATAGTAAAGTATTCTTCCAAACCCTAGTTGCACACTTCCTCCTTGGCGGCGGTTCAGGAGGGGGACGAATCATCATCACTTCATCTCCTTCCTCAATTGGTTGAATCTGGAATTCTCCGTACCACATCAACCAAAGCTTTCCGCTCAATCCCGACTTTTCTGATGTGAGTGTCCCCTGCTCATGATTAACCTCCATCGCAACTGGTCGCGCCACGGCTCATAGAATAGAGATGCTCCTTTGGACTATGATGAACTCGTTGCTCATCACTTGGTCGTTGCCTCCTCGATGAAGAAAACTGCAAGCCCAGATGCTGACAGCCCCGGCCCCCACCCTTTACTCTGTTCGCCGAAAGACTCCAAACGCCGGACAAGAAAAACTGTCGGCACCAAATTATCGTAACCTATGGAAAACCCTAGGTACGTCCCTATCAACTCACTCTTCTCTTAGCACAAAAACAATTAAACAAAAGACCAACTTGCAGTCAAAATAATAATTTGATAAAAAGTAAATTTATAAGAGATTTCTAATACTTTATAAATTTCTTATAAATTTATTTTACTTAAAGCAAGTAATTGTTATTTGTAAGGAAGCATTGAAACATCACCCAGCTTTATACTAAGTTTCTACGCTTAAAAAGAATGAAGATAATACATTTTTATCTTTGCATTGAAATAAGGAAACAAGTTGAGTAAAGATTATTGATTCGTGTCACTACAAGACAAAGACCAACCATGCTACCTCAGTTATGTGGAACAAAGCAAGTAGATCAAACTACAGTCAAGATTGATTTCCTCAGCCAATGGTGGAGATTCAATGATCAAGTCTATAAATACAGAAGGAGTGCGGGAATACCAAGTGTGGTAAAATGAGAGGAGCCAAGTGGAATAGAAGGGAATCAAACTATCCATGCTCACATCTAGCGAGCTGATTCCCCTTCACCATTTTGGCTACCACCCCACTCGTATAATGCTCTTAGACTAGTTACAATTCCTACAAATCTATAGAGTTTAGATTAGTTGGTAGTTTAGATATACACCCATGTATTCTGGACTAGTGTTAGACATTCTGGAGGGCTTTGTGTTCAAATCCAGAAGGTGAGAAAGGTCAAGGACATGAGAGTAGCTCTTGGCAAGTCAATGCCATTAGTGAAAAACCTTGAGAGATATTGATGTTCATATTGATGTTTAAAAGATTACCTAAGTAAATGTTATATGTGTTCATATTGATGTTTAAAAGATATTATGTTTAAAAAATGTGATGAGCCAAAATTGTTAGGCTTATATGAAAAGAATTATTTGAATATGCATGAAATATGATATGAGAATTTCTATGAAAATATATGTTATGCTTGAAGGATAAAGAAAGCACTAAATGCATAATGATTAAGTTTGATATGAATAAGAATTGAAATGTCGGCCAACAAAACGTTGACCGGTTGTCCACGGGGTAACCGATACGGCTTGATATTATTTACCCACAAATTAATATAAATGCATGGCTTTGCATTAATTATTTTGTATAGGTTTATTGAATTGATTTAGCTTTGAATAAATGATTATGATATAGATCCTATCTAGGTTTGATATGTGGTAAATCATAAGAGTGGAAATGGTGGAGAACCAAAGGACTAAAGAGTCCTCAAAAGTCAGAAATATAAATGGTTGAGAACCCAAGGACTAAAGAGTCCTCAAAACTCGGAAATATAAATGGTGGAGAACCTAAGGACTAAAGATCCCTCAAAAACTCGGGAATATAAATGGTGGAGAAACCCTAGGGACTAAAGAGTCCTCAAAACTCGGAAAGTGAATTGGTGGAGTACCCAAGGACTACATGATCCTCAAAACTCATAGATTGTGATTTATGAATTATGGACAAGGAGGAGTCCTATATGTTAGGTCCCCTAGGTTTTGATGATTAAAATGTAATAGTTTTGATGATGCCAAACCCCTTTTTATTATTCCTGTATTAGACTAGTCTACTACTTTGTTCTACTTTGTGTAATTGTAATGTGCTCCATATTTAGTGGAAAAAGTACTCATAAAAAGCAAAGAGTATTAAAAAGAGAAGTTAAACGTACCATAAACAGAAGAAACAAAAAGATCAAAAGAGAAGAAAAGGTATGAAAAGAGTTAACTGGTATTCCACCAGTTAAAAAAAAAAACTATGACATTAAAAAAAACTATGACATTAAAAAAAAAAAAAAGAGTTAACTGGTATTCAAAGTTTAGGAATGAGCTAAACTGGAAAAACTCCAGAAATCGGCAGTCAGCTGATTTCTGGGCAACCGGCTGAAAACTGGGTTTTTCAACTAACTCATCCGAAATCCAATTCTCTCTTCTCTTAGCACAAAACACTTATACAAAAGACCAACTTGCAGACAAAAGAACAAATTGTTAAAAAGTAAATTTATAAGAGATTTTTATCACATTATGAATTTCTTATAAATCTATTTTACATAAGCAAGTGTTCGATCATTGTAAAGAAGCATTGAAATATCACTCAACTTTATACTAGTTTCTATGTAGGAAAATAAAAGATGAAATATCTTTTATCTTGCATTGAATTTAGCAAGTCCAAATTCAATACCGCGATTTGCCGGAAAGCCAATTTCATAAACTCAGAGAATTACCTGCCGACTGATAATCTAAATACGCAACTCAAATTATACAGGAAATCTCAAAAGGATAAAAGACGTCACAGTATGACAACAAGGTCGCAATCCAGAGATTTTCCATGGGACTAGCTTTTAATCAGTTTTTTTCTGTTTTGTACTGCTTTTCCTTTTTCCTTTATTGCGTTGTACTGTTTTTAATTCTATCAATAAAATTCCTTTTTCTAAAAAAAATGTAAACAAATTGAGCTGAAGATAGTTGATCCGTGTCACTACGTGACAAGAAGAAACCATGATGCCGCAGTCAAGTGGAACAAAGCAAGTAGATCAAGCAACGGTCAAGATTCATTTTCTCAGCCAACGGTGAAGATGAAATGATAAAGTCTATAAATACAGAAGGAATGCGGGATTACCAAGTGTAGAAAAATGTGGTAATTAAGTGGAAAAACAAAGGAGTCAAGTGGATAGAAGGAGATCACACTCTTCACGCTCAAATCCAGCCGACTGATTTCCCTTCTACATTTAGCGCTGCCACCCCACTCGTCTAATGCTCTTAGACTCGTTATGATTCATACATAGCAATAGAGCTTAGACTAGTTGGCAGTATAGATTTACACCCATGTAATCTAGACTAATGTTAGAAATTCTGGAGGGCTTGGTGATCAAATCCAGAAGGTGAGAAAGGGCAAGGACATGAGTAGCTCTTGGTGAGTCAATGCCATTAGTGAAAAACCTTGGGAGTACATGAGTAGATTGGAACGGTGTTCAAGTTCCTCGTGAAAAACCTCACAATCTACGCCTGGGCCAAGAGTAGATTGGGTACTAGATGTAATGGGATATACATTTAGTGAAAATCCATCTGAAATAGGTTGGGACTGGATGTAGGGGGGATTACACCACCCCTAAACCAGGATACATCGTGTGTCACCTTTACATTCAGCACCTAACACTTATTTCAGTTCTCACTCACCTTCACAACTGCTTGCTCATTTAAACTGTCCAGTGAACTTTCCCAGTTCACTGTGAGTCATCTCCTTGTTATGTGTTCTTCAAAGTGACCTATTCATTGGTCTAAATCCTTCATACACTTGTGTTAGACTAGTTCTAAAGACAGTCAAGTTGTTAGAGTAAAGTTTTGTGCTATACTTTAACTAAACAAACAGAAACATATTTCGGCAGCCTGCTCCTAAGGTTTGGCAGTCATCTCCCAAAGTTTTCTGGCAGCCATCTCCTTCAGGTTTCGGCAACATGTGCTCCCAAAAGTGTTCTGTTTCTGGCAAATACATTTGTACAATGTTTAACACATCTCTCTCATAACTAAAAGGGTCATAACCTTTGTCTCTATATAGTGTCATCCTCTTGAGGTCAAGACTTCCATTTCATGTTTCAATATCTCTCAAAAGATGTTGGAACATATCCAGTTAGAGAATAAGGGGAAGAAAACGAAAAGATTTAAAAGTCTATTCACCCCCCCCCCCCCCCTCTAGACTTTTACCTCACTTGGAACTTACAATTGGTATCAAGAGCACTCATCACTATACACTCATAGGTTTATGGGTGGGTTGTGATTTCAAGTCAAAGACATTGACTATTACTATTTTTTTCCAAATAAAACGACGACCTACGGGTCGGGTATTTCCAAGTGTATATATATTATACTAAAGAGTATTTCATCACTTGGGGGGAAAGAATTATATGTTTGGGTCTTATACTTGAAACACTAGTTATCCTACATTTAGTCTGCTACTCGCTTGGTACTTGTACTGACCCCTTCACCCCCCCCCCCCCCCCCAACCATTTTCAGGTTGAAGCTAGGGCTTGCTACCAACACCTTCGTACGAGTGATATCAACTCAAGGAAGATGTAGTTCATGCTTTCTTATTTTCTTTCAAAATACCAAACATTTGTTCATGGATATTTAACTTGTTATAAAGTATTTTTGGGCATGGCTATTCATTGATTGAAAATGTGTTGTTGTTATGTATGTTTACTACTGAGTATGGATGGATTATTTTCTTGAACGCTTTGTATGATTAAGTGAGGTTGACTTGCGAGTGACGTCACTTGATCATACAATGGTTGTACATGCGCTTAGATGCGGTCTGGCGCTTACATGCGCTTACAACGGTTGTCACTTGATTATAGATTCATATCTGATCCCTGATCTCAAGACTATTGACATGAGTTTGGATAGCGGCTCGCATACATCCAATAGATAGCTCTTATTATTGTGCAATTTACATGTCTACTTGTGTCTATGAGATTAGTGATACGGCAGTTACCAGGACTGCCCATGATGCCCATGTTTCCCCTCATACACCTCCCACTACTAGAATAATTGCTATTTGCTGCGGTCGTTTTAGCCTATTTGCTGCGGTTCTGAACCGCAGCAATTGGCAACGCAGCAAATAGTAGGAAATGCTATTTGCTGCGGTTCGGAACCGCAGCAAATAACTATTTAAAAAAAATGCAAAATGACTTATTGCTGCGGTTGTGAACCGCAGCAAATACTATATTGCGGAGGATAAAATGCACTTATTCCACCCGCAGCAAATGACTTTCCAACCGTAGCAAATATATTAGATTTTTTAAATGTTATTTTGTTTCTTAATACTTCCAAACTGTACAAAAACTGCCAAATAGAATCTTATTCAGTAAATAAGTACAATTCGTTTTTTCCACTCTCATCATCTCATTAACACAAATTGAATCCAGAATTTACAAAAGAATTAAGTTACGAGTATATAATAGCAAAGTTTAGTACAAACTACAAAGTGGCTACAATACAAACTACTCCGTATTAACTTGTAGTAAATCCATCATTCAGATACTTTATCACTCTACGAAAGATGATTCCTTGGTCCTCCAGTAAACCTAAAACATAAAATAAAAAAACTATAAGCAGCATGCCGTGAAAACAACATAAAAGTAAATTGAACTGCAAAACACATTATTTCATATGAATTCGTCCACATATATTGCTTATATTAAAGATAATAACATGAAATTAAATGTAGTTGGTAGAAATACATACTTTTTGTTATAATTTACATTTTAAAATTAAATACATATAACATAACAAATACAGTAACAATTAATTTGGGAACATACCCACTGTATATTCCAACAAAAAAAAGTAATTCTCCAAAGACTATAGGGAAAATGAACTCAACTATCTATAGTAGAGTATTAGCAAAGGACATTGTCATCCAAATATCCCTATAACAAGAGAACTCACTAGTAACAAAAAAATGATTCTAGGAAACAAATCACAATATTAATAACTTTGAAAATATAATGACTAGTTTAAGAACAGGAGGAAAGAATAATAGAATATATTGTGAAAAGAAACATTTTAAAAGCTATACTTTATTCTTCATATGACTAAGACAACATATAAGAAGATTCAATATGCTTAGGCTGCTCATCACACAGCCAATATGACACTAAAAGATCTCAAAAGAAATACGGAGTAATTAGTTTACCTCATAGTAACCACTTGTCATGAGCCTCAAAATGGATAGAACACTTTATTTTTTTCTCTAAAGCAACAAGTCACTCTATTCCCAATTCTTGCTTCTTACCCTATGTTGAAAAAGAGACAATTTCATTGTAAAAAATACGATGTTCAAAGTGTCAGTTTCCTGCATTTCATACATAAATGACACCATTTTTTAATGTCAGTGAGATGACTAAAAGATATTCCACTTTTAAGTCTTGTGAGGGGATAAGCACAAACAAAAAACACTTATGACACTTTCTAGCAAAAAAACTCAACTATCTTTTGTAGAGAATTAGCAAAGGGACAATATAGACATATTCCTTAGAGAAGTAGTCCAATATATTGAAAGAAAAATACTAACACAGATATTTATATCCATTTACTCAATGTGTAAATCACACCTTATTAAACACAGATATACATTTTATTTAATAATGCTCCCTATTTCAAATTTAAAAGTGCTAAGATGCCACACTTGCGAAGCTTTAAGTCAACGGACACAAGATTAAGTCACAGAGTCTAAGACATGAATGGAAAAAACAAACAACTTTTAGACTTTCACACTGCACACTTTAGAAAACAATAAGTAGTACCAATTCAACTGCTCACACTTTATTAAGTCTAAAAAAGTATGTAGTACTCACAATTTCATGATCACATCCTCATCTTTTCATCCATAAGTTGGGAAGTCTTTCATATGCCTTTAACTTCTAGCACCATCCACATTCTAGCTCTAATACCCAAAACAGATCTCAAATTTACAATCAAAAGTGTGTACTTCAACAATAGTTTCAGCATATTGTGTCGAACTTAGAAGTATCTTACAGTGATTATAAAAAGGCAATCATTTTCATAAAACTAGAGATTTACCGGGTGATTAACTTAAGTTTTTTTAATTTAGAAAAAAGTAATTCGGAAACCAGGAATACAGAAAAAAAACTCTTAATATGGATGCCTATCTTAACACTATATAGCTACCTACATACTACATACATTCTTGAATCTTGATTCTTCTACAGTTTTTTGGATTTATTTCCATTTTAGAAACTTTCTTTGTACCTTATTCGTTTTATGCATATACGGAGTATGAGTTAAGTTTGCTTCTTAAAAAAAGAGCTTTGTCACTTTTGGGTTCTACTTTGCATAAATTGTACACATGCTATTTCTTGAATTTTAGCAAGTTCATTTAATATAAAGAAATTTTTTCACTACTCTGATTCATTCTCAATCATGAATTTTTAGTTAGTGATAAAATGATTTGTCATCACACCCAAGAACATCAGAAAATCTGTTCTGTTCTCTGAGATCCATCTTTTAATATAAACCTCTTCCATCTTAGGTCTATATTATAATTAATACATGAGGGCTAGTACGAGTATGACTACTCATTAAACTAAATGGGGAAGGGGAGTTTCCATTTTTGCAATACTTACACAATATGTCAATTTAACGAAAATGGATTGCATACTAACCATGTTCTACATTAGACACTTCCACCGATTTGTGCAAATTAATTTCTTCTTTGAGAACGAATTACTTAAGAAAAATAAAAGCACTACCGTTCCTATTCTTAATTCTATTTGAGAGTTCCATATCTATATTTTAGATGTATAATTTCGAAATATCGAGCAAATTATAATAGAAATTTTACAAGTCCGGACCTCTGGATCTCAAAACTTAAAAAGCACAACTAATTAGGTATAAATTGAACAAAAATGTAATTTGAGTTTACCTTAGCAGATTTGAAATCATAAACAAAACCGCAGCTTTGAAATAAAAGAACAAAACCGTAGATTTGAAATTCAAGAACAAAACCCTAGCTGGCTAGCTCTGTCTCTGGATCTGGATGATTGATGCAAAATTGATGGCCTCAAGAAATTGTGAGGGCCAGCTGCAGTGGAGTTATCGATGACGCACATATAGTTGGTGGTGGCGCTGGAGGCGTGAGACGGCAGGGTTGCGATGCTTGAGATGGTAGGGTTGCCAGGTGTTGGAAGCCGCTCGAAAGAGGCGAGGATTTGGGCTAATAATGGGAGGGAGAGAAAGATGGTAAAGGAATTTTAGAGGATTATATGCTAGTTGAGAAATTCGATGTTGCTGCGGTTCTCCCTTGCCCGCATCATAAATATCCAAACAAAATTTAAAATTCGAAATATTATGTGTATTTGCTGCGGTTCTAATAGGACCGCAGCAAAAAGTATCAAATTTTTAACTTTTTGCTGCGGTCATATTAGAACCGCAGCAATTACTTATAAATTTTGCCTATTTGCTGCGTTTTAACTAAAAACTGCAGCAAATGGGTAGCAGCAAATAAGGAAAATTCTAGTAGTGTCCAACCCATCTCAGACAGTCCAACCGCCAGAAGAAACTCCCCACTCATTTGAATGATTATGTCTTGGATTAATTAGTATAGTAGCAATACAGTTTTACTATATTGGAACTGAACTTGTTGTATTTAACTCCCAGGGACAGTACCCGAGGGGGGTTGTCAGAAAAACTACTACTATTGCTTCTCTTATCTCCTAAGTGTTCTTTTTCTCTCTTAATGGAGTTTGCCCTTAACTCTAACAGAGAGCGTTTGATACATCTGTGGTATCACTGGTGCTTTCATGGACTCACTTCTATATAATGAAGGGATCATCGAGCAATTCCTTTGACCTAGCCTCTCTGCAGCACATCCTGGACAGATTCCAAACCCAGATATGCGACCAAATGGCTTCCCAAGAGTCCAGAATTCAGTCCCAATTAGGGGAGCAGATCACTGCCCTAGCAGCAACAATGGGGGCATGGTTTCAGAGTGGCCACGGAAAGGAGCAGCCATCCACCAGTCTTGGTAGACCTCCTAATGGCTTTATATTGAAAGACACAAATCCACAACTTTGCTGGGGACGAACGGAGTTCCCTCCAACTCCACATAAACTTCCACATCAGGCTACCATGCGACTTGACATACGCAAGTTTGACGGAACCAAACCGCATGATGAGCACTTTATCGTAGTGCGTCAAAATAATAAATCAATACAACACTTATACGTAGTATATCGTAGTAAGGTTCGTATCCGCAGGGAAAGGAATAATTCTCTTTTTATGAAACTAGTAAATAAAAGGGGGGTTTTGGGATTGTTGGAATTTAATTAATTTAAACCACAAGTTGAATGACTTACATGAGTTTTAATGCAAATATAAAAAGGACTTAGCTTTGCTACTTTCCACTTGTTAATATGTTTGTTGATCCTTGTTATATCTATAACTTATCCCCTCTCAAATACTCAATCGAGGAGTGTCCAATTCATCGAGGGTAGTTATTAACAACGACCGTTCATTAATAACCATTACTATTAGCCAAGTATAGCACACCGCCATATACCGACTTGATAGTAGCATTTAATCTCTTAACTCCTTGATGAAATCAATTGAGATTGATAACCTCAACACAACGGTTTCGGTTTAACCAACACAATTAATCTCTCTTAAGATTATGAACCACGAGCGTGCATTAATAACCCGAATTGAAGTTACTTGTGAAACCATCAATGATTAACCAGTGGTTCATTGATCGTTTCTAGTAGTAATTAATGTCGAGATGTTAACTAATTGTCATCTTAGCAACACTCTCCAACATTAATATATAGATAGATTAAGGGAATAATTAATATTCAAGGGAAGAAGTAAGAAAATAACTCACAATTCCAACATTCAAAAAGCTTCAAGAGCAAAACCAAGAAATGGAAATTTAGCTCCTCTTTTTTTTAACCCGGAAAGCAAACCACCAAAATCAGTGGGGCAAACGCCGGGGAACGCTTGCCGGAATTTTATTAAAAGTAAAAGAGAATATAAAAGAGAGGGGGACCAAACCAAAACCTCTCAGTAGAGGCATGCCTCCACAATTACATGAATGAGAAATAAAAGACCAACAGTAAATTTTGGGGGGACGTAAACCTTACCCAAAATAAAATAACAAGAATAGAAAGAAATACTATTCTAAACTGAGTTTAAGAGTATGGAAGAAGGAATATCAGAATAAGAAGGAAAAGAGGTGTATTTTTAGGTGTTTGGAGTTGGCTGGGTCCAATGTTCTAAAAGGCGCTAGGCGCTAGTCGGGCGCCAGTCCAACGCCTAGCGCCTAGTCGGCTAGGCGGGAGCCTAGGCGGGGACTAGTCGGAGACATAAAAATTGTAGTTTTATCAATATATTTGCATAAATATGATTAGTAATGTTGTGTTTGTGTGTAAAAAAATATACACACACATATACACATTAACATGCATGAATGATAAAGTTATCACATTTAATAATATATTATACCTACTCACTTACTCACTAGTATCTTTCTTCTTATGCATTGTCAAAGTTAAAGGTACATATATCTCTTAGGATACTAAAATAAAAAAGCAAAAAAAAATGTTCGATGAATCTAGATGCCTAGGCGGCCCATTAAAGGAGTGTTTGGAGTTGCTTAAAAAAAGCACTTTTCAGCTTTTGGCTTAAAAAAGTTGAAAAGAGTGTTTTCAAATGATAGCTTCTGCTTAAATTAATCACTTAAAAGCTAAAAGCTGGAAGCAGGTAGAAGGTTGCTTTAAACTGCTTCTCACTTTTTCTATTACACAAAAAGTACTTATTTTACCAAACACTACCAACTTTTACTTTTTCGGAATCACTTTTTTCTCAAACACTACCAACTTTTACTATTAATCATTTTTCCCAAAATCACTTTAAAAAATCACTTTTTAAAAGTTGAAGCAATTGCAAACACTCCCTAAGTGCTCTAGGCGGGCAACTAGGCGCCCTAGGCGTCCGACTAATTTGCCTAGGCACCAAATCAATTAGTCAGAGTGCCTAGACTAAAATCGGGGCGCCCGACCACCGCCCAGCGCCTAGGCGGGGACTAGTCGGGCGCCTAGAGCGATTTTTAGAACAGTGGCTGGGTCTGATACCCGGCCGGGTATATAGCAGACCCGACCGGGTATCTTTAAAGTACGTGCTCAAAAAGTGCTAAAGTCACATCCAACCCGATCGGGTTGTTGCCAAACCCGACCGGATTATAGACCAAATTTGATTTTCACGATTCTTTGATCTTTGGCACGTCTTTTTTCTTGATGTCAACTCAAACCCGACGGGGTTGAGTACAAGCCCGACTGGGTTATGTATCAAATTGTATATTTCCCACGTTTTCTTGATCTTCGCCATGTTCTATTGTCCATATCAACACAACCCGAACGGGTTTAGTACCTACCCGACTGGGTTTTGACGAGTAGCTCCTAGTTGATTTGTTTGCCAACTCCAACCCAACCGGGTTATGATCCAACCCGGTCGGGTTTCGTACCAACACTTATATTCAAGTTTTCCTTGCCTTCTTTTGGTACCTAAAATACTCCCTTACACCCCCTTACAATAAACTTACACAAAAAGGTACAAATTACACACAAGAAATACAAATTACATCCTACAAAATAAATCTAAGGAATCCATCACAAATTAAACTAAACATGTAAAAACAACAAACAAACAATAATAAAATAACAAACTTATACACTCATAAATGGTGCATATCACCGCACCAATGGATATTTAGCATTCAGGAGTATTTTGATTTTCATAAGACTCTTGAAGATCAGAAATTACAATACCTGGATTTTGTCTGGAGAAAAACATCGCCGAGTGGTATCGTTGGACGAAACAGAACAATCTCATATATGGATGGCATGATTTCCTAGAAAAACTACAATAACGGGTTGGTACTCAACAGTTTGAAGATCATCAGGTTGAATTTGTCAAACTGGCCCAAAGAGGGACAGTCGCCGAGTTTCAAGCCGAATTCGAGCGGCTCATGAACTAGGTCACTGAAATTCAGGAGCCCTTGTTAAGCTGCTTCTTCGTGGGAGGGTTAAAGCCATGATTAAAACGTGAATTGTTGATAGCCAAGCCTCAAACACTTCTAGAAGCCTTCAAATTGGCTAAGGTGTATGAAGCACGATATGAGGAAACCTAAGAAGAGAACCGTGTTGCGCACAAAGGAGTGAATCTCAGGACCGCGTCAGGGCTAGAACCGAGAACATGGAACACTAGCATCATAGGAAGCCTCATATCTACCCCTGCATCCAACTTTACAACTAAAGGGATTCTACCCACACCAACTTCGTCCCCTCAAACCATCAGCAAGTCCACTTCCATCAGAAGATGAGTGCGGCAGACGTGCAGGCACGGCGAGAAAAAGGCCTATGTTTCTACTGCGACCAGAAAGATTCTCCAAGACATAAGTGCCAGAGTAAGTTCCATTTGCTCATTGCTGCACCTGAGCTGGAAAACGAGGAACATCAAGGAGCCGAGCCAGACCCGCATGAAACTGAGAGTGAAGAAGAGATCTCTGGAGACATTTCAGCTTTGAATACCCTCTCTGGAAACGTTAATCCGCGCTCCCTGCGCATTTTGGCCATGTGAGATTAACCGACGACGGTTCTTAGTCATGATTGAAAGTGGGAGCACCCATAACTTCATCAAACTGTCCACAGCTGAATCCCATAAGCTACGTACTCAGTCCATTAAACCATTCAAAGTGTATATGTAACACCCCGGCCCCGCAGGGCCCGAGGTAGTTACTCCAGACCTTTAGTACTGTCCCCACAAATCACCACGAGCCTTTACCGCGCACTTTGTCCTCACTCATGCGCGCCCTGAGAAACTTCCCAGGGGGTCACCCATCCCAAGACTACTCGTGTCCCGTGCAAGCACGCTTAACTTTGGAGTTCTTGGGTGATGAGCTCCCTTAAAAGGAGATGCACCCCTGTTGGTATGAGTAGTACTATTAATCCATTTCAATTTAATCTCAAGTGTTACAATCACCCCCGATTAGGATCGCAACGTCCTCGTTGCGCCCATAAACCAATCTCAAATCTCAATCAAACCCAGAATCTTTTCCCCTGCTAAGTGTCTGCCCGATATCCAACGGGTCAGCACACTGTCGCGGGGTTGCTCTGATACCACCTGTAACACCCCGGCCCCGCAGGGCCCGAGGTAGTTACTCCAGACCTCTAGTACTGTCCCCACAAACCACCACGAGCCTTTACTGCGCACTTTGTCCTCACTCATGCGCGCCCTGAGAAACTTCCCAGGGGGTTACCCATCCCAAGACTACTCCCGTGCAAGCACTCTTAACTTTGGAGTTCTTGAGTGATGAGCTCCCTTAAAAGGAGAGATGCACCTCTGTTGGTATGAGTATTACTATTAATCCATTTCAATTTAATCTCAAGTGTTACAGTATATTAGCAATGGTGACACGCTTCTGTGCCAACATTGTTGTCCAAATGTCGAGGTACACTTGCAGGGTACCACTTTGCACATGGATCTTCATGTCTTACCCATCACTGGACCCGACTTGGTATTGGGCATTCACCAGTTACAGAGTCTCGGGACCGTGGCACGTGATTATGCGAAATTAACCATGAAGTTCAAACATGATGGGAAATGGTGACATTACGGGGAGAAACTGCATCAATCATTCAGCCGATATCTTTTGCTAGGTTGGAAGCATCAGTGGAAGCCAATGAAGTTGACTGTGTTTATGCCATTTACCAATTAAGCCCAGAAGCTCTCCCGGTAACCATCAACGCTCAATTCCCAAACCAGTTTCACCTTCCCTCAAGTCTCACAGCACCCTTCTAGCAGTTACTCTTGGAGTTCTCCCAATTATTTGACCCTCCAAATTCAATACCCCCAAAGCGTCTGTTTGACCATCAAATACACCACCTACCCAACACCAAACCCATCAACGTACGTCCTTATACCCCTACCCGCATATGCATGTTCAGAAAAGTGAGATGGAAAAGTTGGTTAAAGAGATGTTGGAGCAAGGTATCATATGACATAGCAAAAGCCCGTTCTCCTCTCCAGTGTTACTGGTTCGCAAGAAAGATGGTACTTATCGGTTTTGTGTGGACTATCGGGATCTGAATGCAGTCACCATTCGGGATAACTTCCCAATACCCACTGTTGATGAACTATTCGACGAATCAGGAGGGGCCTCCATCTTCCCCAAATTGGATTTAAGGGCAGGGTATCACCAAATACACATCCATAACCGTGATATCAGCAAGACAACATTTCACACTCATGACGGCCATTTTGAGTTATTAGTAATGCCATTCGGGGTTGACAAACGCTCTATCTACCTTTCAAGCAGCGATGAACTCAACACATGCCCCTTTTTTATGCAAGTTTGTCACAGTTTTTTATGACATATTAGTATACAACAAGAGTAAGGAGGAACATATAATACACTTACGTCAAGTACTAACCACTAGTACAAAAAAGTCTTTTAACATCGGTCAAAAATGACCTTTCACATCGGTTCCCGAACTGATGTGGTTCCAGGGGATGTGGATTAGGAAGGGTTTCCACATCGGGTAAGCAGCTGATGTGAAAACTGGTTTCTACATCGGGTCTCAAAATAACCGATGTTGAATAGGTGGTTTCTACATCGGTAACTGATGTTGAATAAGTAACAAATGGCCACTTCGAGTAGGTACAACATCGATTATACCCGATGTTAAAGTTTTCAAGGTCGGCTATGATAATAACTGATGTTAAAAATGGTGGTTCTATCAAAACAGATTTTGATATAGCCGTATATAAGATAGCAAGTAATTAAATATTAGCCTATTACTACTCGATAAAATACTAAACAAACTGCTAAAAATTTAAGGCTGACTAAAAAAAGATATCATTTTTATTACAAGAATCCAATCAGAAGTATCGTTCACAAGTGATTACATGGTCTCCACTAATAGTGTTATAATACAATTACATACAAGCATACAACTATACAAGAACATATCATTTGTAGAACTAAAGCCACTAAGAAGCTCGAGTCCAATTTGAGGAACTACTTGAGTTGGAGAAGACACATCATTTGTAGAATTAAAGCCAATAAGAAGCTCAAATGCAATTTGAGGCACTACTGGAGTTGGAGTTGCTGTAAACCGAGTCAATCAACTATTTTGCATATATCAGTAACAATATGTTTGTTCATCACACTTGTAGATTCTACAAAATCTCCAAAATCAACTTCAACCCTATAAAACACGTCAAAAGCATGAGAAAAACAATTCTTAGACCTCTGCCACATCGTTAGAAAAGCTAACTGCATTATATTAAGTGTATAACATCATGTATTTTTTTCAAGGAAAACTATCTTTTATTCCTCAAGGGGGACAAAAGTGAGGACGGTACGGGCCTAGAAAATTATTCTTTGGACAATCCTCTCCCGAACTTATCGAATATAAACTAATGGCTCATTATCTAGAAACAAGAGAAGCCATGAGTGGCTGGTTGCTCATGCTTAAACTGGTGTACTAAGACTCTGCACATACCCATTATTGAACATCGCTATGCAGTTAAAAAATAAATAATCTCAATCTAAGCAAAATAACTCATACATTTAAATGAGAAAATTAAAAGGAGAATCTAACCAAATATGTTTGAAAAGATGCTTGAAATGATCCAGAGTACTAGTAACCTGCAGTTTCAAATGATAACCTGAATATTTTTTGTTTTAAAAAAAAGAAACTGAATAATATTTCAAATCACATGAATGCACAATACATATTTGAAGCAAAAACTAACTGTAAAATAAAGGGCCATGAAGAATAAGAATCATCCAAAATATGTAAATTGCATTAAAAGGAAATATGCGGTTCTCTTCTCCATTAATCAATGACCTCATTGAACTTCGTATAGGACTCTAAGGATAGATTCTTTTTTTATTTTACAGTGAAGGGACATCAACTAAAACCAAACGAACAATACCTTGTCAGTTCACTATCTTTCCAGAGAACTTCTGATTGCATCCCATTTTATTTCACATGAGATGAAATCTTCCTCACCGATAACAAAATTTCTCAACTCTTTTGTACTTCGAAAGCAATCACAAACACCTGGAAAATTTACCCAAATATCCACTTTTGAACTATAAATTAACAATAGGAGGTCATATATCAAAAGAGAATTTTACTTCAATGCCATCAACCTGCCAAAATTATCAAGATTCAGAAAAATAAGATAAGTAAAAAATAAAAGGGTGTCTATCAGCAAGTAATAGTAAGAAAGTCTTCAATACAATTGAGATAACAATGCAAAAACATGGCTAAAGGTTATAAGATAAAAAAAACAGATATGTAGTGCACTCATAAATTAAAAATCACTGGTGAAAAGAATTATGGCAAAAGTAAAAACATGTTTAAAACAAGCAGAAAACTAACAAACTAGATTTTTTAGAAGCAAAAATACTTTGCTTTACACTATTCTAAGTCTACTATCTACTTTTGCACTAAACTTTTAGAACAAAGTAAATAGTTGACTTGTGTTTATCAACAAACACTTTGTATTCATGAATAATTCAGGGATTTAATTCCTAAATTTAAAGTAAAATACACAATAATTGATAATAAAAAAAACAAATGACTTAATCCAACAAGTATATAAAGTTTATTTAGCCAAAGTATACATAAACGTAAAACAAAGAACTGAAATCATCAGTTCCATGCTATTATTCTAGATTTGGAACAAATACACCAATGTTATTTTTTTCACCTACTTGTGGTCTGATGGTCGTTACTAATGTTTCTAAGGCTTCTCAGAGTAGAAAAGTAAAAATAACAATATACATTGTTTAATTCAAACCAATTATGTGAATAAGATATAAAGACCAGACAACTAAACTTAATTACTTTCAAGCATTTTAACAAACGCCATATATGCAATGTGAAATTTAGGTCACAATAAATAAAACAAGAATTAGCTTACATGTGGATCCGATGGTCTGTAGATGCAGAAATTGAGGGTGACGCTAGCCGCGCAACTAACTCACGATGATTTGTAGACCACTGCTAGCTCCAAGTCCGCTGCTCTAATCGCTTCACTGGACGCTGCTGACCTCTAGCGCCATAAGAAATCACATAGTCGTGACGTGGGCTGCTTTGCTTGCAAACGCCAAAGGTCACCCTGATCTGCTCGCTCCAGTGGACGTTGGAGTTAAGGCAGTTGTTTGCTAAGGATGTCTGTTGATCGATGGTTTGTAAGCCGGACGACCTGCTCTGGTCGTGGATGATGGGTGTCCGTCTGAATTTGCCTAGGGTTGAAAGATTTAAAGGAGTCAAGCGGCTTTTGTGAATCTTTTATTCTAGATCGTTTATAACCCATCTAGAAAAACCTGTGAGCATCGTGATCATAACTTTCGTTAATTCTACAAAGTACCCCGTTTTTCTCTTTCACATCGGCTCTACTAATAACCGATGTGGCATAATTTATAAAATGTTAAAATACACCCCGCGATCCTATTTAACATCGGTTATAATTACAACCCATGTGAAATAATTTATAATAATTAAAATAAAGACCCCGTGCCACTATTTTACATGTGTTTTGAGATAACACATGTAGAAAGTGTGATGTTAAAAGGTGATTTTGTACTAGTGAACCTGTCTCCTACAACACAAGTTTTACCTAAAATTGGCAAAATGTGTGTTCTGCCACTGAATATTTGGGGCATATTATTGCAAAGGATGGTGTGCGTGTGAATCCCAACAAGGTGGAAGCAGTGGTTTCGTGGCCAATTCCGAAGACAGTTAGACAACTTTGGGGGTTTCTAGGATTGGCAGGGTATTATAGGCGTTTTATCAAGGATATGCAACATTAGCGGCTCCCCTAACATATTTGCTGCGAAGAGACATGTTTTTGTGGATGGAGATGGATATTAAAGTAATTGGCTAAAGTTTATCATCTTTATCTGGAAAAGTCAAAACAAGATGAATAATTAAAATGGGAGATTATTGATTTTGTTTTCAGTTCTTCATTAATCATAATAACCTCGCTTGATAACGAAACAATCGTGAGTAGTTGGTCTATTCTCATTCTTGGTAATGCCATTAAAAATATGGTAGATTCTATGGTATCCCAAATGTACCGTACCTTTGTCCAAATGGACCAATAAGAATGATGCAATTGAGTTATTTAAATCTAAATTAAAAAGCATATAATGATTTGGACCAATCAAATGATTCAAATGCATGATATAGTTTTCTTTTTCCATTGTCATTTTTTAAATATGTACTACGTAAATGATTAATTTTACATCATTTTAACTTTCACATTAGTCTCAAAAAATTATGCAAGGATAACAATTAAATATTTCTAGTAAATTTATGCTATCAGTATTAATTTTTTCTAAAAAGATTGATATTAAAGTTAAAAAGAGACTAAAAAGAAAATAGTGCATATAAAAAAGAAAAAAGAAAAAAATAATAATTTGCACGGGTCAGAAACAAAATGTCTAGTATTCGCAGGGACTAAAAGTCTATAAATGTAATTAAATCTAGAAGAACAACTCTACATAGAAGGGTTGATCTTGTGGTGACTCATGAATAGATTAAGAGAGTTTATCCTGTAATTTTATCTTTAAAGAGTTTTAGTAAGAAATTCAAATCCAATCAAGAGATGCCGTCAAATTTTTTTAACAAGGACTTTTCCTTTATTAACTAGTTCCTCTAAATTTAATTAAAATTTATAATTAATTAAATTTAATCCCTCTACTTTTCTGCCATTGCCCGATTTGCCTAATTGCCCCTATCGATCAGAGTTCTAGTTTCATGAATTAAGTAGTGATTTTCAGCATTCAACTTTAGTAAAGTAACAGGCCTAAATTGACGTTTTACTCTAAACCATGATCATCGTGTCTAAGGTGGTAGGTTGTTAAAAAATTGAAACCCTGATTTTCTGGGCTCAAGTCACCTGAAAACGTCCTTCCAAGTCAGCATCGTCATATCTTATTTTGCATGTCTGCCACGTTGCAAGCCTGCACATTATTTGCCACACCACGTCATCTTCTTTCCCGGCAACCAAACAACCAAGTAAATTAATGGTAATTATACTCATGAAGTTAATGCATTCTTTTTCCAGCAAATCAACTTAATTAAGAAAGTTGTACAAAATTGATAAAAGCATCATAAATAATCTTTTGTGAGGAATTACCTTCAACCATCATCCCCAATGATCTTTTGTGAGGAATTAACTCTAACTTCATAAATAATCTCAAATGATCTGAGGAATTAACTCTAACTTCATAAATAATCTCAAATGATCTTTTGTGAGGAATTAACTCTAACTTCATAAATAATCTCAAATCATTCCGGACGATCTTTTGTGAGGAATTAACTCTAACTTCATAAATAATAATCTCAAAATAATACGTTAATATCGCTCAATAATAATCTCAAAATTAATCCAAGATTATTCTATACATCAATATCGCTCAATAATGTCTCACTCAACCATGCTCCCCTCTCAATGTCACCACAATAATCACCTAATAATCTCAAAAGTGCAGTATCATTACTTGTAGAAATGACACCCTCGATATATTGATCCATCACAAATTAAATTACAACAGATTTCATACTTTGAAATCAAGACTCATCAACAACTCACTAGCTGACTCAAGATTAATTATTACAATTATTAATATAATAATAACCCAATACATACGACAATGGACAACAACCTAGTAATTAATTAATCCACCCGAAATTAAATTAGGGAAAATAATGACATCATTAATTAATTAATTAACTAAAATCAGGAGATGCATGCACCATCCATGATCCTTCAGCAGCTTGAGCTTCAATCTTTAGCTTCCTTCTCTATATACACAAATTGCCTTCCTTAACTTATCCAACAAACATAATTTTCATGTTTATTGGTATAAGCTGATGGACCCACTTAATTGACATGAATGTGACTTTGTTTGACTAGGTCAACAGATCGTTGACCCAACCAAGATCGATCCCCGGCAGTCCACTGTCGTTGTAAAATCTGGTTGTTCCGGCAGCTCCGGCGGCGGCAGGGGAGATGCTCTTGCTTGATGCTCTCGTTGACGGAGAAAGAATAAACTCCGGCTGATCCTCAACATTATTATTGTTGTTGAAATAATAATTTCCGTTACCTCCATTATTAACGTTCATGGATTCAAAATTGCTCACCAGTTCAGTCATGGCGGCGCTGTTCTTGTGGTCAAACGGGTCAACTGAAACCGGGTCGGATCCCCCGAATCGCGAAAATGGGGCTTTCGCCGCCGGAGAGATGGGCGACGGGTGGGACGACGGGGAAACTGGCGGTGACATGTGGGAGATTCCCAACAGAGTCGAGTTCGGCGAGTGGCAGCACACGCAGCAGTGGTTCACGACTGCCGCCGGCGACATTTCGTGGCCCTCCGGCGGCAAGACGCGCAGCTGGCGGGGAGTGTGTGCGAAGAAACAGACCTTTCGCTTGCAATTCTTGCCGTCTTTGCATGCCTCAGTCCGGTACCGGTTCGGGTGGAGCCAGCACTCGAACACGCCGTGGGAGAACTCGCAGCCGTCCCCGCGGAGGCAGTTCCCCTTCCGGAACTCCGAGCAGACAGTCCCGGTGTACTGGTACTTCCGGGGATCCCTCCGGCGAGCTTTTTCGCCGGGGTGAGCGAACGGGCAGTCGGTCCAGTCGTGGCTCCGGCTGCGGGTACACCGCCGGACTTTGAACTCGAACATGCGGAAACTATCCGATGAGTAAGGATCGTCGTCATCGTTGTCGCTGTTGTTGTAGGGCAGGAATTTCTGGAAATGGGTGTCTTCCGCCTTGGGCGGAGACTCCATAAGAACGTCGGAGTCGGCGGCGTGACGGCGGCCGAAGAGTTTTCTGGGAGGAATTTCAGGGTCTCGGAGGTATTTCTTGTTCAGATACAGTTGGTGAGTGGCGTGAAACTTATGGTAACTCTCACCTCCACACTCACTCCCCATTGCTCTCTCTAAAGTTTTAGAGAGTGGTTTAATTTTCTCTGAAAAAAGTGAAGAAAAAATAGAAATATTTTTAGGATATGTGAATTGGAACAATGAATCTAAAGCTTTTATAGTGACAGAAAAGGGGGTGGGGTGGGAGGGGAGGGGTGGGGTGGGGGTCTAAGATGGTAGAGTAAGGTATGGGCATTCAGATGCGTGGCTGCATAATATTCGAGATGGTCATGCCACCCATATATGTGGCAGCTCTACATTACTCTTTTGCATGCAAGAGTTTTGCTCTTTGGAGTTTCCCTTTTTTTATTGCCTCATTTTGGTAGTTTTCTATAGCTAACTTCGGACTTTACTATATAGAGCACTCAATACATTTACTAGTCTTATACATCATATATGCCCCATTCTTAAATGAGTGTAATATGTTTGAATTTTAAAGCATTCATATATTCTACTTACACTTTGTTTTATTTATTGATGTATTGATAATCTTTCAATCAAAATATTGTTAAATTTGTCTTGTAAATTTTTAAAGTCTGATTTTTTTTATTTTTTTAAGGAAAAATCGCACTTTTAATTTCTGAAATAGTCGCCATATTGAAATCACAGACCCGTGTTCCCAAGTTTATAAATATCACACCTCAATTGTCCAAATTGGTGTAAATGTGTTCCTTTGAGAGGTGAAATGTACTCATCGCTCACATTGTATATCTCACCCATCAAAACACCACATTTACAGCATTTTGGACAATTGAGGGGTGAGATTTACAATCTCAAAAATCTGAGTCTAACGTTTCAATATGGTGACTATTTCAGGAACTAAAAGTGTGATTTTCCTTTTTTAATAATAGAGAATTAAATATATTAATGGTCAAAATTGTGCATAGATAAACGTGAAAAGTTGGTAGTTGCACTTGTATATGCATAGATGTAGTATATTTTCCAAATAGGAATTGATATTTCATATCCTTGAATAGAATTGAATATTAGTGTTCTACTCTAAATATAATTAATTCTTTCTTTTATTTAATTAATTACCTTCCAAGCACAACCTGGTGGTCCCGAGTCGACAAGACAGTCTAGTGGTGGCGGCAACAACAGTCTGCTGGTGACGGAATTCCAACGATTGACGACAATAAAGTTCCAACGACCTGCGACGACAGTTCAGCGACAATGTTGTTCCGACAGGCGACAACGAGTGGCTAGCTAGCCCCAACGCTCGGAGGGATATTTAATTTTGTCCAATCACAAAAGACTTTTGATATGCACTAATTAGTAGTGCATAAGTGTATGTTTTTATGTTTGATTTGTGTGTATTGTTTATCGTTTTATTTAGTTTGTAAACATTTATGTGATTTTAGTTGTAATTGTATTTTAATCTTCATTTGTAAGTTAGAAAGTAGAGTTAGTATTTATGGTGTTGGAAAGGAAGAGTTTGAAGTGAAGAAAAAGGTGATAAGTGTGCCCAGGAGCACAAACCCGGTCGGGTTAGACCATGCACCCGGTCGGGTCTGATGTAAAATCCGAAACTGCCTGGAAAATCATCAGACCCGGTCGGGTCCCCTACTTGACCCGGTCGGGTCAGACTTGACCCGGGACACCAGAACGTGCCGAAGATCGCCAGAACGTGGAGGATATCTGATTTTGACCGGACCCGGTCGGGTAAGCACCTAACCCGGTCGGGTACCCGGCCCAAGGTGTTGAAAAACACCTATAAATAACCCCATTTTCCTTCACAAAGAATCATCCCTTCTTATATACTCTTAAGCTCAGTTTAGAATAGCAATTCTTTATATTTCTTTTAGCATGTTTAGTCTCCAAATGAGGAGCTAAACTTCCATTTCTTGGTATTGCTCTTGAAGCTTGTTGATTATTAAAGTTGTGAGTTATTTTCTTAACTTCTTTTCCTTGAATATTAATTCTTCCTTTAAATACTATTTCTATATCAATGTTGGGGAGTGTTACTAAGATGACAATTAGTTAACATCTTGACATTGGTTTTAGTAATAGCTATTCCTTCCTCTATGTTAATATCGGGGAGTGTTACTAAGATGACAATTAGTTAACATCTTGATATTTAACTATAGTAGGATTCATTCCCTTTTAATATTCTTCCTTGAGTATTAATTAATTCCTATTCATATTTCATATTAACATTTTGAACATTACTTAAAGGATCAACTAGTTTTGTTTCAAATATTAATTACTACTAGAAATGATCAACGAACCGATGGTTAATCGTTGATAGTTTCACAAGTAAGTAACTTCGGTTTATTAATGCACGGTCGTGGTTAATAGACTTAAGAGGGATTAATTTTGTTGGTTAAACCGAAACCGTTGTGTTAAGGTTATCAATCTCAATTGATTTCATCAAGGAGTTAAAAGATTAAATGCTACTATCAAGTCGATATATGGCGTTGTTCTATACTTGACTAATAGTAAGGGTTATTAATGAACGGTCGTTGTTAATAACTATCCTCGATGAATTGGATATACTCCTCGATTGAGTATTCGAGAGGAGATAAGTTATAGATATAACAATGATCGACTAAAATATATCAACAAGTGGAAAGTAGCAATACCAAGTCAATTTTATCTTTGAATTAAATCCCATATAAATCGTTCATCTTCGTGTTTAAATTTAATTAAATCACTCAACAATCAAAACCCCCCTTTACTTACTATTTATATAAAAAGAAATTTATTCCTTTCCCTGTGGATACGAACTCTACTACGCTATACTACGTATAAGTGCTAGTGTTGAAATTATTTTGTGTGCACTCACGACAAAGTGCACGTCAAATTTGGCGCCGTTGCCGGGGAAAGGCAATTATTTTTCTTTTTATTTTATCTCATAAAAATCAAAAACAAAAAAATAAAAATAAAAATAAAAATAATAAAAAAACAAAAATCTTACTCTTCTATTTTCTGAGCTTACATGAGTTATGAGAATATGGACACCAATATAACATCCTTAGAGAGTCAAATTTCCACTTTGACTTCTCTAATAAAGGAATTTATATTAAACTCAAAAGCTCAAGATGTCGAGACATGCAACATTTGCATGTCTCACAGGCATCTTACGGATTTTTGCCCGAAGCTCCAAGAAGAATACTTCGAACGAATCGATGATGATGTTGGTTTCCAAGGGAAGGAACCTCACATGAGGTATGATCCGTTCTCGACCTCTAACATGTCCACGGAAGACATTATTCTGACTCTTGCTACCAACATGACCACCATGCAACAAAACATTGTGGAATTCCAAAATGAGACCAAGTCTAGCATTCTAAACTTGGAAACTCAAATGAGTCAAATAGTTGAAGCTGTGAATAGACTTGAAGCAAGAGATTCGGGGAAACTTCCCTCTCAAATAGAATGTGATCCTAAACAGCAAACTTTTGCAATCACATCGACAAATGAGAAGGCAATGCAAAAGGAGATCCAGAATGCAGAAGAAGTAGAGGAGGAAAAAGACACGGAGCTCCAACTGGTCAATGAAGAGGATAAGCTGAGCTTCAAATTCAAATTTTTGTCATTGTCATCTTTTGAGGTATCTCCATCATCTCTGGAAGCTTTAAGAGAATCTCGTAAACTTGAAATGGAAAATGACATTTCTGAAATCTCCTTCAAAATTGAGGGATCGAAAAACTTTTCATTGACCATACTACATGATAATTTCTTCCCCTTCCTCCCACCACATAAATCAATGAAAATCTGGATATTTGATCCTGGAAAGATTTCCAAAGTGGAGAGTCGAGAAATTGAGCACTCCTATGGAGGTCCTAGGAGTGAAAATTTGAAGAAAATTAATTATCATGATCCAAGCTTGAACGATTGAACACAATGATGGCGTCGTGCCGCGACGTTAAACGAGGCGCTTCTTGGGAGGCAACCCATGTAAGGTACGTTTACTTTTTGTTCTAGTTTAAGTTTACACTTCAAAAAAAAAAAAAAAAAAAAAAGTGAAGCCTGGGGAACATACCCGGCCGGGTACCACACTACACCTGGTCGGGTATAGCGTAAAAATACCCTACCCGCACAACTCACCCGAGCGAGGCAGCTGAGGAACATAGAAAAATAGACACACCCAACCGGGTAGACCCCTATACCCGGTCGGGCAACCCTGCAAAAAAAAACTCTCTGCCTCGGGTTAACAGTTTACGCCCGACCGGGTCAGTCACTATACCCGGCCGGGCGGTCGGGAAAAATCCCGATCAGGAGGCGGGCGGGCAGCTTTCTTCCTCACTTTCTTTTCCCCATTCGAACCAAACCCCAAATTTCCTCCATTTCCAAGAGTCCAAATCTTCATATCTCCTACATCCATCCACCAAATGCATCAAGTAAACCCAATTCATTCATCTCCTCTTCACCCTCTTCATCTCCACACCCACAAATCACCAACAAAACCTCCCAAAAGTACCCAAAAAAAAAACGCAATCATCTCATACACAAGCACTAGGGACAGTGCTTTGATTAGCTTGGGGGGAGAGTTTTATGGAATACTCACATTCATACTCTTTATTCTTGTTTAAAAAAAAAAACTTGTTAAGTTGAAAACCTGAAAGGGCAACTTAAGCAAAAATAAAGCAAAAATAAGAGTGAGTTGTGAGGATTGAAACAGAAAAATGTGGGAAGCTGGGATGAAAACCCGAAAGGGCACCTAGGCAAAATGAGAGAATGAGAGAAAGTATTTTCTTTTCTGCAGGATCCTAAGGGTAACGAAAAAAAATGAGGTTGATAAGAAATATGGAGTTGAAGACCCCTCTTTACTCTTATATTTTTGGGGATATTTTTTTGGTTTACTCGAGACGAGTAAAGGTTCAAGTGTGGGGGTGTTTGATATGCACTAATTAGTAGTGCATAAGTGTATGTTTTTATGTTTGATTTGTGTGTATTGTTTATCGTTTTATTTAGTTTGTAAACATTTATGTGATTTTAGTTGTAATTGTATTTTAATCTTCATTTGTAAGTTAGAAAGTAGAGTTAGTATTTATGGTGTTGGAAAGGAAGAGTTTGAAGTGAAGAAAAAGGTGATAAGTGTGCCCAGGAGCACAAACCCGGTCGGGTTAGACCATGCACCCGGTCGGGTCTGATGTAAAATCCGAAACTGCCTGGAAAATCATCAGACCCGGTCGGGTCCCCTACTTGACCCGGTCGGGTCAAACTTGACCCGGGACACCAGAACGTGCCGAAGATCGCCAGAACGTGGAGGATATCTGATTTTGACCGGACCCGGTCGGGTAAGCACCTAACCCGGTCGGGTACCCGGCCCAAGGTGTTGAAAAACACCTATAAATAACCCCATTTTCCTTCACAAAGAATCATCCCTTCTTATATACTCTTAAGCTCAGTTTAGAATAGCAATTCTTTATATTTCTTTTAGCATGTTTAGTCTCCAAATGAGGAGCTAAACTTCCATTTCTTGGTATTGCTCTTGAAGCTTGTTGATTATTAAAGTTGTGAGTTATTTTCTTAACTTCTTTTCCTTGAATATTAATTCTTCCTTTAAATACTATTTCTATATCAATGTTGGGGAGTGTTACTAAGATGACAATTAGTTAACATCTTGACATTGGTTTTAGTAATAGCTATTCCTTCCTCTATGTTAATATCGGGGAGTGTTACTAAGATGACAATTAGTTAACATCTTGATATTTAACTATAGTAGGATTCATTCCCTTTTAATATTCTTCCTTGAGTATTAATTAATTCCTATTCATATTTCATATTAATATTTTGAACATTACTTAAAGGATCAACTAGTTTTGTTTCAAATATTAATTACTACTAGAAATGATCAACGAACCGATGGTTAATCGTTGATAGTTTCACAAGTAAGTAACTTCGGTTTATTAATGCACGGTCGTGGTTAATAGACTTAAGAGGGATTAATTTTGTTGGTTAAACCGAAACCGTTGTGTTAAGGTTATCAATCTCAATTGATTTCATCAAGGAGTTAAAAGATTAAATGCTACTATCAAGTCGATATATGGCGTTGTTCTATACTTGACTAATAGTAAGGGTTATTAATGAACGGTCATTGTTAATAACTATCCTCGATGAATTGGATATACTCCTCGATTGAGTATTCGAGAGGAGATAAGTTATAGATATAACAATGATCGACTAAAATATATCAACAAGTGGAAAGTAGCAATACCAAGTCAATTTTATCTTTGAATTAAATCCCATATAAATCGTTCATCTTCGTGTTTAAATTTAATTAAATCACTCAACAATCAAAACCCCCCTTTACTTACTATTTATATAAAAAGAAAGTTATTCCTTTCCCTGTGGATACGAACTCTACTACGCTATACTACGTATAAGTGCTAGTGTTGAAATTATTTTGAGTGCACTCACGACAAAGTGCACGTCAACTTTTATTGGAGAATTTTAAATATCAACTCCTGCTTTACTATTTTTACGCCAATACTACCTCTCAACCGTTGGAAAGTTGTCATTGCGAAATCGCACCATTATTTAGATAATAATTAAACGGAAGATAGCTTTAAATAATACCAACTATCACTCATCAACCAAAACTAATACACACTTTGAAAATGATTTTTTTTAACCAGAACTAAACACCTTCATTAATTTAAAAGATCATTCCCCATCTGGCTTACAATGCAATCCGGAATAAAATCATAACTACTACTACTACTATGATCTGAGATGGTAACATGCATTCTTGTTAAAGCATGAGCCGCACGATTCGCAGATCATTTACAAAAAGAGATTATATAATTGCTCTTTGTTTGAACTAAGGACCGAATATCATCAAGAATCAAATCCAAGTATGTCATGCCTTCACCTTTCTGGACTCTTCGGACGATCACTTGTGCATCGGATTCGATTTCAACGTTCTCCCACCCCTCCGAGATAGCTGCTATGACTGCCTCACGAAGGCCCATCGCCTCTGATTCTGATGGGCACCATTCCGCTTTGCATGAGACACCTCCTGCTTTCACAAACTCACCCTGGTCAGCTCTTGCAATCCAGCCCCAAGCTCTTATTCCTCTGGTATCATCAGTCGCTGCATCTACATTAATCTTTATTCCTCATGTTTTCGGCCTCTTCCATCGCTGATCTTTGTTCCCCACCCTGCTTCTTGGCTTCGCCGAAGACTGCTGAGCTTCCCTCCATGCTAGCATTATACTTGCGCAACAATTGATGATGTTGGCCGCATTCTACCAATCTTCCTCCCAGACGAGGGCATTTCGGCGCTTCCATAAGCCCCAAACTAACATGGAAACTTTGCATCTCAGCTCTTTGTCCAGGACAGAAGGTAAATTTTGAAGTCATACCTCCAAAGAGACGTCTCCGCTGTCTATAACCACTCCCGCCTCCGTCCACACTTCAGCAGCTTTCGGATATGACTGTAATGCATGCTCTGAAGTTTCTTCACCCTGCGAGCAAGCCTTGCAAATATTCTAGATCGGCACTCCCTTCCATTCTAAATTCGTTAATGAAGGAAGAGACCCATCTAATACCTGCCAAAGAAAATATTTAACCTTTGGTGGGATTTTGAGGTTCCCTAATTCTTTCCAGCCGCCCCATCCCCCTACTTCCACTCCATGCATAAGAGTTTTATAACAACTCTTAACCGTGAAAAGTCCATTATTTTATTTGCTTCACCAGAAGCCGTCGTTTTTAGCATGGATGCTAATGAGAATGCTACAAATTATTTTCTTTTCTTCTTCATTGGAAATGGTTGCTGTTCTTTCGATATTCCACCTTTTTTCGGTGATATCTCTCAAAGCCGCCACATTCATATCAGCTATGCCAGCAGGTTTAGCTTGTTGAACTTTGCCTTGCCCCGGACTCGGTAGCCATGCATCAGCCCAAACTTGAACCTCCCTCCCATTACCTACACACCGCCTAACATTTTCTTTTAGCACCCCCTGAGTTTCAAAAATACTTCTCCAAATATAGGACAGGTTATTACCCAATTTAGCCTTTAAAAACTCTGAATTAGGAAAATACCTCGCTTTTAGGACCCGCCCCATCAAGCTCTCCGGATTTGAAAGGATCCTCCACCCTTGCTTAGTCACCATAGCAAGATTAAATTGCTTTTGCTTCCCAAAGTCCAAGTCCCCTAGCCCTTTCGGCTTACACAAGAGCTCCCACCTTCTCCACCTGATGCCTCTTTGCTCAAATTTTGTTCCTTTCCACTAGAACTCATTCATAAGTTTTTCAATCTCATCACATAAATCCCGAGGTAACAGAAAAACATTCATAGTGTATGTAGGCATGGCTTGCACCACATTTCGTAACAACACAGCCTTCCCGTCCGGGATAGAAAATGAATATTCCAACCTTTTATCCGATTAAAAATTCACTCTCGAATAAAACCAAGATTAGCCGATTTTCCTCGCCCTACCAGGCTCGACAATCCTAAATATTTCTGTTGTCCTCCTTCTTGCGGCACTCCAAAAAAATTACAACTCTGTTCTCTAAAAGGCTCAATAATATTCTGACTGGATGTTACGGTAGACTTGGAGAAATTAATCGCCTGCCCTGAGGTTTCCTCGTACTCCTGCAAAATCTCCTTCATTGCATTACATTCATGGCGAGCTTTAAACAACAAAAAACTATCATCAGCAAAAAATAAATTGGACACACGTGGAGCTCCCCTACAAACCGCAACCCAATGAATATCCTGTGGCGCAACCCCATTCTTGGATAAATAGGGCCCAAAAAATCACCGTCAAAATGGATATAATAGTTGACCGTCCTGACACACTTCATAATCATATGCACCCAACGTTCGCTAAACTCCATTTTATTTAAAAATCCTTTCCAAGAAAGCTCAGTCAATTCTATGATATGCCTTGCTCATATCCAACTTTAGAGCAATATAATAAAACTTTCCTTCCCATTATTTTTCCTCTTCAAAAATGTTGGGTCTCAAGCACTCTAGCTCTCCCCAGCCAAACAATTCAAAATTCCTTTCAGTCTATTTGCTAGAACTTTTGAGAGTATTTTATAAACCACATTACACAGCGCGATTGGTCTCGAATCTCCCATACAGTCGGGTTTGTCTTTTTTGGGAATCAAAACTATATTCGTAATATTAATGTAATCAGCTAAATTACCTCAGTTGAACATAGAAGCGCATAAGGCCGATATTTCTGGGCCCACAACATCCCAATAAGCCTAAAAAATGCTGGATTCATGCCATCTGACCCCGGCGCCTTCTCCGGGTGCATATAAAAAACCGTCGCTTTAACTTCCTCCTGGCATATAGGCTTCGTTAGCAAATTATTTTGAGCAGCCGGGACATGTGCGAATTCTCCATGAATATCCGTGGTCCGAGTCCTCTCTAGGGCTGGAAAAAGGGATAAAAATAATCCATAACAATTGACCCATCTCGCCTCTATCCGTTATCCACGTCCCATTAGCCTGTCGTATACCAGTCATTTTATTTTCCCTTCTTCTTTGCTTTACAACGTTGTGGAAGAATCGAGAATTTATGTCCCCCCTGTTTTAGCCAGAACTCTTTAGCCCTCTGTTTCCAAAAAAAGATTCCCCTTCTCCAACAGAACCTGTAGCACAGACCGAACCCTAAATATTTCTGACACAGAAGTTTTATCTTCCTGTAGCCAAGCCAACCTCTTTTGCATGCCATAATCTAATGTCTAAAACCTCGTTTCCTGCCTCTATCCCACCGTAACAGTTCAATCCCACAAAAGCATATCCTTTCGTTAATAGGCATGTGACAAGCAGCCCCCCCAGCTATTAGTCACCACCACTCGACATTCTTCTTCCTTAATCCAATTATTTTCAAATTTAAATTTCTTCCTTCTACTATTTTGATTGGATATTTTTACCTTCATATGCAGAGTCATATGATCGCTAGCCGGGGCTTCCATCGAAACTGTCTGAGCCTCCATGAACATGTCCCACCACGCAACATTTCCTCCACCCAATGCGTCGTGCCTTTGCCTCTATCCCACGTCCTTTGATAGCCCAAAAATGAAAAGTCACGTAAACCACAACTATGGACCGCCTCTCGGAACCCCCGAATCCTCCAAGGGGGATGAGGAATGTGTCCCTTCTTCTCCGAATAAAAAAGAATGTCATTAAAATCTCCATAATGGCCCACGCTTCTCTTCTTCGTCTCGTTTCGCGGAAACCATAGTAGCCTGTTAACCGCCAAGGGAGGTCGTTCGCCTACAATATTACCCGACAGTCAATGAAGTTTTGCTCACCCTTCACAATCTCCACTTCGACATCGTCTCTCCATAAAACAAAAATAATATGGAGTCACTATTTAACAGAAAATCTAGTCATTGAAAACATAGATAACTAATTGCAAACCATCAAATAAATGATATTCGGAAGTACAATAACTTGTTTGATACTCCGTATCTTAATATTAGTTTTTGGTGAATTAAATGACTAAATTTTTGGTGAAAAATGCTCTATATCACTATGGTCTATATTTAAATAGCTGTTATTATTACAATTAGGTTATTTCAAAAGTGCGTATTATTCTTAGTTCATGTAAGATCAGATAATTTGTATTATTTAAAATTATTTTCCCATAATTATATATGATAATTCGAGTATATTTTAAAAATAATTCTGATGGTTATACAATATAATGGGTTCAGTAATGATAAATGTGATTCTACAGATGTATTATTTTTAATAATTGATTATAAAAATATCATTTAAGAGTATTAATTGTTTCATAAAATAGAAATGAGAACTTTTGAATGACCTTTCAAAAAAGAAACTTAAGAACCTTAGGAAGGGCACAAAGAATTATAATATTTTTAATTGGATTGCAATTTTTTATTCTGAATTAGTCTGATTTGATCCGGCTTGATATGGTTAAATAAATGTAGGGCCTCAAAGCGCGTACAAGATCCATGTAAGGGTCTGTTTGCAAATGCTTAAAAGAGCATTTCTCAGCTTTTGGCTTAAAAAAACTAATATTCATGTTTTCAAGTGACAACTTCTACTTTAAAAAGTGCTTCTCGGCTTGTGGCTAAAAACCGATTTTTACTTTTTCCACTCCATTTTACACAAAAGACGTACGAAGTATATTTTACCAAACACTATCAAATTTTACTTTTCATAATCAATTTTTCTCAAACATTATCAATTTTTACTATTAATCACTTTTTTTCAGAATCATTTAAAGTAAAAACATTTAGAAACACTCTCTAAAACTGCTGCACAAAATTTAACGTACGTTGTTCTCCCTTTCGATCATCACCGGCTTTAATGATGGTAATGATTTATATATGAGAAATGCTAGAGGTATCCCATTTCTACCCTATTTTGTACCTCATCCTATATTTGTGGCTCACAAAAATCCAACCCAATTAAAATGTTTGTGCTTTTGTGAACCACAAACATAGGAGAGAGTACAAAATGGGGTACAAAATGGGGTAGTTTTAGCATTAGTGTTTATATATTACGTAAGTGGTCATTAAAATGACACCTCTTTGTAAATCATCATCAATTTGTCGGAAACCCTAAATGTAAATGTTAAAATTATTATAACTACGCATTACCGATTGCAAGGACATAATTTCTACCTAAATAATTCATAAATAATTATGTGGACAAATTCCTCTAGAAAAACTTGGGCTAAATAGGACTAAAATATTAGAGTTTTTCCTGAATCACTCGATCTGAATTTATTTTCCTTAAATATGCATGATATATACTACCCTCAATAGTGTAATGAATTAATATTATTTAATTGTTCCCTACCTAATTCCCTTATTAACATAATTATGCCGGCCAATTGATATGATAGTGCCACTCCGGCAGCAACGAATTCATGTACTCGGGCGGTGATAGGGTCAATGGCAGTCTGGCAGTAGATCGGCGGGCCGGCGGCGGCGAGTGGCCAAGGAGTTCTATCGCCACTGCTAGCAGTGCTTCAACCCCTCCCTATAAGGGTAATTTTACCCAATTACAAATAATAAATTTTAGGATTATTAGTTAAAAATATCTTCAACTATCATCAAATTGACAAATTTATTCCATACATCCATTTTTATTAAAAAAGACTCAAACTTCAATTTTTCTCACAATGACAGTACTTTCAATGAACAAATTTATGAAAAAATTCATATTCATATTTCATATTTTTCACTTCTTTCTAGTTTTAAGTTTACAAATTTGTATTGCTTATATTTTATTGCATTGATAAAAATGTGTTATTTTGAAAAACTAAAAAAGAAAAGCATGCATGATTGTTGAAAAATATGAAGTTTGAGTCTTTTTCGATAAAAGTGAAAGGATAAAATAATCCTTAATTTGATGATAGTTTGGAATAAAAGTAAAATGATAAAATAATCCTTAATAGGGATAAAATTTGACGATAGTTTGGGATAAAAGTGAAAGGATAAAATAATCCTTAATTTTATTTGTATAATTTGTAACATTAAGTTCTATTTTTGGAAATTGAGTATGCATTGGTACTAGGGAGTTCTCCCATGATCTAATGATACTGTCCATGTATATTTAATTAATTAGTTTTAGTATGAAATTAGACATACAACATTGAGTTGTGCTGGAATAAAATACCTGATTAACAAAAACTTAATAATTATGACACTATACTTTTTTAAAAATAAAATTTATTCACATACTCCATTATAACCTTGTACATGAATGGACTCAATGGAGTATGATCTATTGCAACTGAATTAGATTTAAAAGTAGTGTTTAAAATTAATCATTGATCTCGATATTTGTTAGTATGTAATTATCTAAGTTGGTCTTTTAAAAGGTACAATAGATGTTTGGTAATGTGGCTCACTTTTATGTAGTAGTTATGTTTGATTTTCCTAGCCGTTATGTATTACTTCATTATACGTGTGAAACTTTTTAGCGGTTACAACAGGGAAATATTTAAAGAACACTATTTTCTTTCAATGGAGTTTCCAAGTTTTTCTAGGGAGAATAACAACTAGTGGAGGAGAAAGAAGGGGCCAGATCCCCAAAGATGAAAGGAAATCCTCCTATTTATAAGAAAATGGAAAAAAGTGGAATTCTACCCTAATGGACTGAATGAGCGAAATGGACTTAACTTATCAGACTCTGTACAGGCCAATGTATTAATCTTCCGGAACAATAATAGATCAGATCCAATATCCCAACACCTCTTTTATAAATGAGATATTACCCGAAATAGGACTAAAAAATTTGAATATTCCAAAATAGGACTGCCATGTTTTTATTCCCAAAATAGGATTAATTACTGTCATGTTTTGGCAGTACCAGACTTCAAAGATGGCAGTATTTTCCAAACTTGACAGTAATTACTCTTATTTTGGGAATAAAAAACATGTGAGTCCTATTTTAGAATTATCAAACTGTTTTAGTCCTATTTCGGGAACTTTCCCTTTATAAATTTGTTCATATTAATTGGCCCCTTGAATTTTAATTTGGATTAAGCCTGCTATATATAGTTTTGTTTGTTCATCTATGTTATCCCACCAATGGAAACATGTCGAGTTAGCTTTTAATCCAAAAGTTATATGTTCATGCCCAGAAAGATATGTCATTTAGGATAACCTTCGCTTAAAATATGTTGCATATCCATTATCCATATTTAATATGTTCCAAGTGTTCTTTATTTATTTAGGATGTTTTTACTTGGATTGTAATTTGTTGGTCTAGTCTGGTCTAGTCTGGTTTATATCACTTAGGAAGTTGTTTTTTTTTTTGGAAAGGAAGGTGTTTGATAAAATTTCTCAATCTAAGTATCTCTTCCTAAAATTAGTTTATTTGTTGGGATGAACGAGTAGAGGTGATGTCTACTTAATCAATAATTAATTTATCTATTTGGGTTGTCAATTTTTTTGGAATGGATTAATCTGTCTAAACCCCTTTTTTTTATCATGAGTTCTGATGCTTATTATTATTCACTTACACTTTCTTCTAGTAGAGTTTGCATTAGAGCTGTTGTGAATGATAACAAGAATGAAACTTTTGTTAGAAAAATGATTGTGAGTTTTTATTTCTTTATAGTAGTTGTGGTTGGGGTTTCACTTCGTTAAAGATTTATCTATGTAATGTTCAAGGCGAGGGTGAGCCGGCAACCAGCTGGACTGGATCAAGAGCCTTGCCTTCCTTTAGGCTGGAGAGGCATGGGCCTCAGGGCCCCCAAAAAATTTAAAAATTAGGGCCCCCCAAAAATTTAACTATCTATCTATATATTATGTATGTGTATTCAAAATAAAAATACACAGACTATGTTAATCGTCTGGCTTAAATCATGTACTACAGTAGTAACAAAATATGCGGAACAATAGAGTTATCAACCACGTAGTGAAGTACAACCCCAACTCCTGAATTTGTTGATATGTTATTTCCAAAAAAATCTAGGTTTTATATTGATTTGTTAATTTGATGAACTATTGATTTTTGGATGACAGAATGAACCAATTTATTAATTTCGATTATCTAATTGTTATAATGATTGACTAATTCTTCTCTTATTGATTAGGATATAGAGTACTTACATTAAAAATGCTAATGAAAAGCAAGTTCATTCTTGCTTGTTTTACAAAATAGTAAGATGGGCCTATACATTGGTGAAATTTCTCTATTTGAGAATTGAGAAAATGTATAAACACATTGACAAGAAAATGTAAAATTCTTCATTGCTTGAAGTATTCTTTACTAGAGGAAATAAAATTAGCGATGGGTGTGTGAATTATTTGAAAATGTTGGATTGTTTATTTCATAATGCATGGATCGTATATATAAAATCTTGTTGACTATATCTGTGACAATAGCAAGTGTAGAAAGAAATTTTCAAAACTGAAACTTATAAACATTTTTACGATCAACAATGTCTATAAAAGGTTGAATGGATGAGCTATGTTATCAATTGATCCACTACAAGAAAACTAGTTTTGTGCAACAAAATTTTTCATCACTAAAAGCTACAGTACAATTTTGTCGATCATTCTCTTGTGCAACTAAGTTAATATAGTCACAAAGTCATTGCCTAAGTATCGTGGCCCATTGTATTTTATATGATGAACTACATATTCATTGCTCAAAGTAATACTTGTGCGACAAAAAATGTTTGTTGCTCAAAATAACAATCGTGCATCACAAACCTCTAATGCCCAAAAAAGTGTTTTGTGCAACAAAGTTTAGCAAGTGTAGCCTATATTGTACTTGTGCATTGAAACTCTATCTTGCACAAATGCCTTATGTGCAACAAATTTTTATTAAGTGTACCCTATATTGTATTTGTGCATTGAAATATTTGGTCACACATTCTTTTGTGCATCAAGTATTTATCTTCCTTGCTCATATAGCAACACTTTGTGCTACATTATTAGTTATCTGTCACTCTAACATTATCTCATGTGTGTGTGTGTGTGAGATTTCAAATTTAAAATGATGATAATAAATGTAAAATATTATGAGGCGCACTTGTACAATAACAGTAAATGTTTTCTACATATCCAATCGACCAATCCTTTGACAATGATCAAAATTAAAATAATATGATTTTTGTGTGTTTTCAACTCACCTTGTGTCACCTTATTTACACTATTTTAGAATATAAAAATATACATGATAAACGACATCAGAACAAGACTGATATGTCAATCTAAGAAACATTCCTTGAAATATTCACTTGTTTAACATTGCCATCAAAACCCCATTTAAAAAATGGACACCATAATCAATATCAATGTTTCAAATTATAGCCACGGTCATGTATGCAATTTGGAATGTGTTGGTAGACACATTTTTCAGTTCAGGGAACTGAAATTGAAAACCATGTAGCTAAAACAAAAATCTGAAAGCTATAAAACAAAAAAGAATGAAAAAAATGAATCCCAAATTTCTACATAAACGGTGTTTTAAGAAAAAATGGAAAAATTAAGTTGGGTCTTTATTCTCTCGCTCTTCTTTTGATCATTTTTACAAATTCCAATCAGTACATTGGGGTTCTGGATACTTGTCATTATACACTACAAAAAAACACTCGTTTAGTCACGGACCGTAGTCACGGATTTGGTCCGTGACTAGCCTAGTCACGGACTAGTCACGGACTAGTCACGAAAATTTAAAAAAAAAATTAGTCACGGATTTTACCGTGACTAGTGCCGTGACTACACGTAGTCACGGATTTTTGTCCGTGACTAACATCCTCCGATTGCCCGTTTGATTTTCCGGCCTGGCTTGTTTTACTCCGGCGACATAGTCACGGCCACATCCGTGACTACAGCCGTGACTAAATTTAAAAAATAATTTTGCATCTCCCATAAATCAATCCGGCAACGGTATTATGTACGGATAAATTTAGTCACGGACATGTCCGTGACTATGTCCGTGACTACTTTGATTTACACGTCATTTACACGTCATTAACACGGATCGGACGCGTAATGGACACGGTATTGCTTAGTGACGGACAAATCCGTGACTAAGTCCGTGACTAAATTTTTTATATATGCAGGAGCAGTTCATTCAACAGAACCACACCAATTCATTCCCAGTATATACAGTATCTGTTTGAAAGATCGAAGGATGTAGTCTGTCTTCTATCATTTTCCCCATTTATGCAGTTAAGGTATGTTATTTGAATTATTATTTTTATTCAGAATTAGTTGGTTCAATTTAAATTATTAAAACTATTAAATTAGTGATGTTGTTAATTAATTAACAACATATTCAACTGTAAGCGTAGTAATGTCATAAAATTAGTTAAACTGTTAGGTTTATAAAATAATTTAATTAAAATTAGTTAGCTAAACGTAGTTTTAAACGTAGTGATCTTTATGTTAATTGAAATTAGTTAGTTAAACGTACGTTAGTAATGTGTTAATTAAGTGTATTGTGACTTGTTATTGTAATTGTGTATTATTTATTAATTCAAATGACCTTATATACATGTTCAAATTATTGGGTTTAATTTGGTCATATTATTTAATTTAGTGAATTGGAATTGTTAATTGTGTAGTACTAATAACATTAAATGTCATTAACGTAATAATTTAGTTTAGGTTTAAATGTAGGTTTACAAAAATAATTTAATTAAAATTCGTTAGCTAAACGTAGGTTTAAACGTAGTGATGCATTAAAAGAGGACGGAATGAACTAGTTAAATTTAGTTAAATTTAACTAAATAAATTAGTTAAATTTAGTTAAACGTATGTTTAATTTAAATGTAGTGTTAATAAATTACTTAATTTTTTTGTAATATTAGTTAAATTTAAGTATTAGGTAATTACTTATATTTTGTGAATTATTGTTGTGAATTGTGTGCATTTCATTTAATTTAGTGAAAATTAGTTAGTTGATTATTTAGTGAAATAACTCACTTAAAATTTGTTAGTATTATTGTTAGTATTTGAACGTGTATACTTTTTTATTATAATATTCAGGCATAATGTATAAACAAAATAGAAGTTGGATGTATGATAAAGATGCGGTATTGTACGGAATGCAATCAAATTTTCTCGAGGGAGTCGGGGAATTTATTGAATTTGCACTTGAACATCCGGCTTATATGAGTGGTGATAAAATAAGATGTCCATGTTCAAAGTGTAAAAATCTCAAATTTAAAGACCCACACGAAGTTGGGTATGATTTGTACGCGGTCGGTTTTGTTCCCAATTATTATAATTGGACTTCTCACGGCGAACCTTTGGATCCATCTGTTATACCACAAACGGTAGGTTCGTCTCGTTACGTCCCTCCAGAGATGAGTGCGTGGGGAGACCGTGCTGAAATGAGGTGGGACCAACAAATGGTATATGACGCATACGGTGTACCGATGTCTCAGTTCAATCCCCCACAACCACCTAACGACCCCCCTGAAGCCTCAACCTCGTATCAACCAGATGCGGATGAAAATCCGACATTTTATCAACCTTATGTGGATGAAGGTTTGACTGAGAGATTTCAGGATGTTCTAAAAGCTGCCGACCAACCTCTGTATGCTGATTGTGAGGGATACTCTCAGCTATCCGCCGTTACTGAATTCATGAACATAAAAGCCGAATACAGTCTCCCTGAAACTTGCATGAATAGAGTCTTGCAGTCAGTAGGAGGGATGCTACCGCGAGATCATACCCTTCCAGATTCATATTACCACATGAAGCAGTTAATGTCTAAGTTGGGGCTACCTTGTGTTGAAATTGATGCGTGTCCGGAAGGATGTATGTTGTTCTGGAAGGAGGATGAGGCACTTGAGTTCTGCAAGTTCTGTGGTGGAGACAGATACAAACCTGTTCGTCAAGGTAAAAAGAAACCACGACATAGGTCTGCACTGTCTAAACTGTATTACCTCCCAATAGCTCCTCGACTGCAGAGGATGTACGCTTCGACTGCTACTGCGAAACACATGACATGGCATGTTGAGCACGAAACCAACGAGGGTATGATGGCTCACCCTTCGGACTGTGAAGCCTGGAGACACTTTGACCGCTGTCATCCTCAGTTTGCTATGGAGCCACGAAATGTGCGGCTGGGATTGTGCTCAGATGGATTTGCTCCTTTTGGCAGGTTTGGCAAGAACTATTCATGTTGGCCGGTCATGTTAACTCCTTACAATCTCCCTCCCGACATGTGCATGAAAAGTCATTTCATATTTTTGTCTTTAATTTGTCCGGGTTCCAAGGATCCTGGGCGAAAGATAGACATTTATCTCCAACCCCTTATCGAGGAGATGAAAGAACTGTGGGCCGTTGGGACACCAACTTATGATGTTTCATCAGATAAAATGTTTATCATGAAAGCTGCCATCATTTGGACCATTAGCGACTTCCCTGCCTATGGCATGCTTTCGGGATGGAGCACACACGGTTTGATGGGATGTCCGATATGTATGGAGAAATCAGGTGCCAACTGGCTTAGTTACAGCAAAAAAGGAAGTTACTTTGATTGTCACCGCAAGTTTCTCCCGGAAAGGCACCGATATCGAAAGGACAAGAAGTCTTTCATTAGAGGCAGAGCGGTACGAGAGAGCCCACCCCCGAGATTGACCGGTGAAGAAATTTATAACCGGGTTCGACGTTTTCCTACGGCTATGGAAGAGCCAAACCAAGAGCCATATGGGTATTGTGATACCCATAAGTGGACAAAGAGGAGCATATTCTGGGAGTTGCCTTATTGGAAAGACCTTCTCATCCGTCACAATTTAGATGTCATGCACACTGAGAAGAACGTCTTTGACAATATATTTAACACAGTGATGGATTTGAAAGGCAAAACTAAAGACGGTCTTGCAGCTAGGAAAGATATGACTATTTGGTGTGATAGACCCGAACTTTCTGTTGATCTAGAATATCAGGGCAAGGAAGTTCCAAAAGCAGTCTACCAGGTCACAGAACCACAAAAGGCAGCAATATTACAATGGCTTGCGTCTCAGAAGTTTCCAGATGGCTACTGCTCCAACTTGTCTAGATGCGTAGACATGAACAAACTTACCACGACGACGAGCATGAAAACTCACGATGCTCATGTAATAATGCAAAGACTTCTACCAATTGCACTAAAAGAGATGCTTCCTGAACACGTATGGTCCTGCATTACTGAAATCAGTTTGTTGTTTCAATCGATATGTTCCAGCGTTTTGGATGCGGCATCCCTCCGAAGACTACAAGATTCTGTTCCCATTCTGATGTGTAATCTAGAAAAAATAATGCCTCCATCGTTTTTCGATACAATGGAACATCTTATAATACATCTTCCGTTTGAGGCTTTGACTGCTGGGCCCGTCTTCTATCGCTGGATGTACAGATTTGAAAGGTTAGTAACAATTTCATTTAAAAAAAGAATATTTATTTCACAATAACTGTTAACATGTGTACCGTTGTTATATTGCATTATTGCAGATTTCTAGGAGAGCTGAAAAAGAAAGTGACCAACAAGGCACACGTTGAGGCTTCAATTTGTCAAGCGTATCTTCAACAAGAAATCTCAACGTTCTCGTCTTTTTACTTCGAGCGTGACGTCATCACCAGAAGGAAGAGACCTGCCCGGAACGATGACATTGGCGAGGATTTATATGAAAATGTAGTTTCCATCTTCAATTACCCAGGCAGAGGTAAAGGTGCTGCGACACAACGATACATCGTGGGTGGGGAATTGCAAATTGCACATACTTATATCCTCATGAATTGTCCAGAAATCTCACCGTTTTATCAGTAAGTTAAATTTGTAGTTATAATTGTAATACTTATCAATTAAATTTGTAGTTAATTTATAATTTTTTTATTTTTTAATTCACAGTGAATTCAGAGCTTCTTTATCAGCCTTTCCTGAGAATCAAATTGATGCATTGGTAGACTCTGATTTTGTAAATTGGTACAAGTATCAGGTATATATATACACACACATTAATTATATATATATATATTATTAAGTAAGATTTTTCAATATTTACCTAATGTTATTATCATGTTTATATTTACAGATCAATAGTCGTGGGATTGTCGACCCTTTGTTAGTATCATTAGCGTGGGGCCCTAGTGCCAGTGCCAAAGTGTGGCGGCAATATGTGATAAACGGTTACACATATCACACAGCCGATTACGGAGAGGGCCGACCAACAACGAACAGCGGGTTATGTGTCCCGACCATCGGTTATGATAACTCGGAAACCAATTTTTTTGGTGTCCTGCAGGAGATTCTGGAACTTGAGATGCCTTCTGGTGCGAAAAAATTGACATGCGTTCTGTTCCGTTGCACATGGGTCGACCCCACACGTGGCGTGCGCAAAAATCCGAAATATAATATGATTGACGTCAACCAGTCTCGTGTGTACCCGAAAAATGAGCCTTTCATACTCGCCCAACAAGCAGCGCAGATTTATTATGCAGAATATCCTTCAACAAGGCGGACACAGAATCCTTGGGTGTGTGCATGTCCTGTCCGTCCGAACAAAATAAAATCACAAACTCAACACAAGGACGTTGATCTAGATGCTTTTCAGCAACAATTTTTCCAACCTCCGCCTATTGTTGAGACGGTCAACTATGACATCCAATTAAGTGATCCAAATGGCGGACGTGTTGAAGTCATGCCAGAAACGCACCTTCCGGACCCAACCATTCCATCTGAGCGCGAAATTGAGGAAATGTATGTAGCACAACAAAACGCTCAATATCAGGAAGAAGGTGAATGGATAGACGGTTCAGATACAGAAGAAGATACTGTATATGTAGAAAATGACGATTCTGATAGCGAATAATTGTGCTGTTGTAATTTCAATTTTATTGACTTCTAATATTTGTGCAGATTTCTTCATCATTATATTACTCCAACAATATTTGAATTTTTTTCTATCTTTATCATTATTATTTATGAACAAAAAATTACTCCATATTAATTCAACCACAACAAGTTTTTTATATCCATATTATAAATTCAAAATAATATTTACCCAATACAAAATAATTCGAAAATTTATTTTAATAATTTTTAATAATTCGAAATTCAAAAATTAATTTTAATAATTCTAAGTCTATTCGAAAATTAACAAAATTCGAAAATAAAAAAAAAAGTAATTTACTTTTACTAATCTGAATATTATAATAAATTTAAATATTAATAAACAACTAACAGAGATTTATTTATCAAATTTCAAAGATAAATACAAAACACACAATGAAATTATCACATATTATTTATCAAACAACTAACATAGATTTATTTATCACATTAACCTAACTAACATTATTCATTCCTCAATCGGAAACTTTCAAGAGGCCTAGCCCACAACTCCTGAATTTTCATTCGAGCTTCTTCGTTGATCGGGTCCATATACTCTGAAACTTCTTGTGCACGTTGAAGCATCCGACACAAATTTCTTGCTTTTGACTTGCCCAACGAGTCGGATTCTTCATCTTTATAATCGCCAAAACTTTCAAGGGGTCTAGACATCAACTCCTTGATTCTCTCGTATGCTTCCACGGTTTTTGGCTCCATAAGCTCTGTAATCAGCTTAAGTCGTTTCATATCTCTACACATCGAATCCCAGTCAATTGGACCTCTATTAGCCATTTTTTTTACAGTTCACTCTTGGGCCGGAGAAAGATGATTTATACTAAAAAAATTCAAATTGTCACGGTCTTAGTCACGGATAATTCCGTGACTAACCTGTCAGTCTGGCAGCCGGAGAAGTGTCAGGGCCGCCGGTCTAGTCACGGTTTTAACCGTGACTAGAACCGTGACTAAATTCAAAATTTGAAATAGTCACGGTCTTAGTCACGGATAAAACCGTGACTAAACCGGTCAAAGGCGGCTAATGCCGCGTGGCTGATTTCGTTGATTACGAAGGGTTTAGTCACGGATATATCCGTGACTAAGACCGTGACTACTCCGTCATATAAAACTAACACTTAGCGATTTTTTTCTAACCTACGCTTCCAAACCCTATTTTACTCTCAAACTCTTTCCCTTCTAACTTCCCCTTCCACCGCCGCCGTCCTGAGTGCAGCGCCGCCGCCGTCCTCCGTGCATTGCCGTTGTCCGCCGCCGGTTGCCGCCGTTCACCGCCACCGTCCACCACTCCTTTTTTTTCGCACCTCTCTCTCCACATCAAGGTTATGTTTTCTCAATTAATTTTTTACTCACAAATGCATGTTTATGTACTCAAATGCATGTTTATATGCTCCTATGCATTATTGAACATTGAATGCCCTAATGATTTATTCTACAACTACATATTTATGTGTATATACATTTAATTTAATATGATTATATGTGTATATGTTGTTACGTTTATACACACAAATGCATGTTATTATTATGTTCGGATTACAATATTAATTTCACATTACAATATTAATTTGCATGCTCAATATTAATCTCTTCCTTTTATTAGTTTTGTTTTAATTTCGAATTACAATATTAATTTGCATGCTCAAAGATGATAAAATATATTTTTTCTTTTTTGTTTGATTTGTAATACACATGCTTTAGATATAGTTTGATTCAATTTTATTTTTTTTGTACAAGTTTAATATGCATGCCTAAATATTATTTGTTTTTAGGTTAAACATGATTTAATTTCGGACTTATGCATGAATTATTTAGACATTATTAGGATTATTATTATTTTATCATTAATCAAATTTATTATTTCCGAATTATTTGAAAAATACCCCCTCATGTCAAACTTCCAAAAAAATTTGACATGTTAACTATAAAATAATTATTTAGACATTAAAAACTGTTTTCCGAAATAAATTGTAAAATATAGATTTTAAAAAAAGTTTAATAATATATTGTTTTTGTATTAAACAGTTTAATAAAAAACTGTTCTATAAAAAACAGTTTAATAAAAAAAACGGTTTGATAAAAATCAATTAAATAAAAAACAGTTTGATAAAAATTGACATAAAAAATATAACAATGGTATTTTAAATATTATACTGTATTTATAAAACAGTTTGTATAATTTATAAAACTGTTTTTTATAAAACTTTTTATAAATAAAACCGTGTATAAAACAGTTTATACAAATTTGTTTTTATATAAAACTGTTTTATAAAACAATTTTTGTAAAACGGTTTATAAAACTGTTTTTACAAAACTGTTTTTTTATAAAACTGTTATTAGATCTAAAAAAAAAACTGTTTTTAGATAACTTTTTTTTAGATAAAACTGTTTTTGATAAGTCGAACTATTTTTTACTGTATTAAATTGATTTTTATAATTTCCTTATATAAAGTATATATGTCCCCTCATGTAAACTTGCAAAAGTTTAACATTTTACTCTAAAGGCTAATCAATACAAAAATGTATTGTATCAAAGTCATAAAAAAATTAATTGAAAATATATCGACCCCTCATATTAGACTTATACACAGTTTAATATGTTACCTTAAAGACCAATCAATTGAAAATGTATTGTATCAAAGTTATAAAAAAATTAATTGAAAAAATATCGACTTCTCATATTAGACTTATACACAGTTTAATATGTTATACACGTTTATTATAACTACACTAACATTTAAAAATATAAATTAATATATTTTAGATGAGCGATGAACAATCAACCTCGCGTCCCCGCCCAAACTATGTGCCCTTAACCGAAGCTGAGCGCAACAATGAAAATGCGCTTTGGGTGACGCCCCACATGGTTGCGAAGTAAGTAACTATGAATTTTATCTAACGTGAAATAATTTTTTCAATGTATCATAATGTTATCAAAACTTTTATAAATAAATAATATTAATTTTCTGAAGCGATCAAGATGTGTTGGACCAAATCAAACTAATAATCGGAGGACACTTTCTTGGGAACTGGGCAACATACACGGAAGTTGACCCCAAGGTTCGTGAACTTTGGTGGAACCTTTTCAAGGTAAAAAAAATGAATTTTCTCTGCGTAATTGTATTAACGTAACATTTGATAAAAGATAAATTAATTTATTTGTTTTTTATAAAGGGTCGGTTTCGATGGATTGAAGCCCAAGGTCCCGCTATTCTTAGAGCGTATAACGCTAGGATTTCAAACTGGCTTCGTCCTACTTTTAAGCGTGCCCGAAAGAGCGGGGTAAAGCCTGGATGGTGTTCGGATGAGGTGTGGGATAACCTCGTCCGTCACTGGTCTTCTGATCCAAACTTCTTGGCAAGAAGTCAATCCGGTAAGAAAAACCGGATGTCCGAGAAGGCTTTAGAAACCCAATGGCATGGGGGCCGCAAACCTCAGAGTAGACATAAAGAAGATCTTGTAAGTATTTTTCAAAAAACCTTACACAATTACAACCCTTTATTTTAACAATTAATTATGGATGTTAAGCCTTTTTTCCAAACTGTAGTCGGGGCCTGAGAAGAAGAAGGTCTCAATTCTCAAGGTCATCAAGCACTGCTGGACAAAGCACGGCGATGAGTCCGATGCCGATCTGCCACCCCGCCTCGCTGAAATCGAAGTAAGTAACACTATTATGTTACTTATTTCCATTCAAAATCAAATTGAGTAACATTAAATTAACAATTTTTGTACATGTAGTCAAAGTATAACACAAATGTTGAGAAGAGGCGGGCAGAATTAGGCTTGACTCAGGAGGATGAGATTGATTCTGATGTGGAGGATGATGCCATCTTTGAGGCAGTTGGGGTCTACAAGGGCCGGGTCCCGTGCATGGGGGCTGAGGGGCAACGGATCTTGTACGACCGCAGCGGTGCTTCATCTTCCCGATCAAGGCGCGGAGAGGATCCGCGTATCGCTCAAATGCAGCGGGAGATGGAGGAGCAGCAGCGGGCCTTGGCTGAGCAGCAGCGCACCTTGGAGGAGCAACGCAAAAAAGATGAAGAAACAAGGGCCCGGCTGGAAGAGATGGAACGGATCCTCAGCGCCGGAATTCGGAATCAGCCTCAGCCTCAGCCGTATGTACTGCACCCTGAGCAGACACCTCAAGTTCCGCACATGGGCGGTTATTTCCGTACCAACTCTGCTACCGGGTTGCCTTGATACACTTGTAATTTCCGTATGTATGTTTACGTTTTTGGCTAGTTTTGGTTGTTTAGTATTTCGGAAATTACACACTTTTGGTGTAATAGTTTAGTTTGTTGAATTCTTGTAATTTGTTTAGATTAGGGTCATTCTGAGCTCAAACAGGTCTACCATCACTCAAAGGACAGTTGGTGAACCCCAAAAGTGGAAGGAAGGTGCAAAATCACAAGACAAAAGGGAAAATCCTGATTTTGGTCTATACTCGGTCGAGTATTACCTATACTCGATCGAGTATAAGGTTGAAACTTCAAATCGGATCGGATCCGAAGACAAAGGAACATGCCGGGAAGATTTTGGCCACGATTTAGTGTCTATACTCGATCGGGTAGACCGACATACCCGATCGAGTATGCCTTTGAGTTTAAACCCGAAATCGGTCGAGTATGGCTCGAATATCACTTTCTGCACATACTCGACCGAGTATATACATATACTCGATCGAGTATACCTCGAATCTGGTATTTCTACACATACTCGATCGAGTATCTGTATATACTCGATCGAGTACCCGAGCCTGCACCTCAAAAAGCCTATAAATACACCCCCTTTCCTTCACAATAAAAAACCAATTCCTATATACTCTTAAGCTCAGTTTAGAATAGCATTTCTCTATATTTCTTTTAGCATGTTTAGTCTCCAAATGAGGAGCTAAACTTCCATTTCTTGGTATTGCTCTTGAAGCTTGTTGATTATTAAAGTTGTGAGTTATTTTCTTAACTTCTTTCCTTGAATATTAATTCTTTCTTCAAATGCTATTTCTATATCAATGTTGGGGAGTGTTGCTAAGATGACAATTAGTTAACATCTTGACATTAGTTATAGTAATAGTCATTTCTTCCTCTATGTTAATATTGGGGAGTGTTACTAAGATGACAATTAGTTAACATCTTGATATTAACTATAGTAGGATTCATCTTCTTTAATATTCTTCCTTGAGTATCAATTAATTCCTATTCATATTTCATATTAATATTTTGAACATTACTTAAAGGATCAACTAGTTTTGTTTCATATATTAATTACTACTAGATACGATCAACGAACCAATGGTTAATCGTTGATAGTTTCACAAGTAAGTAACTTCGGTCTATTAATGCACGGTTGTGGTTAATAGATTTAAGAGGAGTTAATTGTGTTGGTTAAACCAAAACCGCTTGTGTTGAGGTTATCGATCTCAATTGATTTCATCAAGGAGTTAAGCGATTAAATGCTACTATCAAGTCGGTATACGGCGCTTGTTCTATACTTGACTAATAGTAAGGGTTATTAATGAACGGTCGTTGTTAATAACTATCCTCGATGAATTGGATATACTCCTCGATTGAGTATTCGAGAGGAGATAAGTTATAGATATAACAATGATCGACTAAAATATATCAACAAGTGTAAAATAGCAATACCAAGTATCTTTTATCTTTAAATTAAACCACATAACTCGTTCATCTTCGTGTTCAATTTTAATTAAATCACTCAATCAAAACCCCCCTTTATCTACTAGTTACATAAAAAGAAGAGTTATTCCTTTCCCTGTGGATACGAACTCTACTTCACCTATACTACGTATAAGTGTTGTATTGTATTATTTATTTTGAGTGCACTCGCGACAAAGTGCACGTCAAATTTGGCGCCGTTGCCGGGGAAAGGCAATTATTTTTCTTTTTATTTTATCTCATAAAAATCAAAAACAAAAAAAAAACAAAAAAAAAACAAAATCTTACTTTTCTATTTTCTGAGCTTACATGAGTATATGGATACCAACATATCATCCCTAGAGAGGCAAATTTCCGTCTTAACTTCTCTAATAAAGGAGTTTATTTCATGTTCAAAATCTCAAGATGTCCATACATGCAACATTTGCATGTCACACAGACATCTTACGGATTTTTGCCCAGAACTTCAAAAAGAATACTTTGAACAAAGGAATGATGTTGGTTTCCAAGAGAGGTATGATTCATTCTCCAACACATATAACCCATACTCAAGTTCTTATTCTAGCATGTCCACTGAAGACATGATCCGATCTCTCACTATCAATGTGACAAATATGCAACAAAATGTGTCACAATGCCCGCAAGAAACAGTGTCCAACGAGCAGAACTTGGACAATCAAGCGCAACAAATGCCAAGCATTGTGAACCACATGAGCGAGGAGGAGGAGGAAGAGGAGCGTACGGAGAAAGCTCAACTGGAGGAGGAACCTCAAAACCCAACTCAACCATCGGCCATTCCTGAGATCATGTCACCATTTCGTGAGGCTCTAAATGAAACACAAAGGGTGGAGAAGGACAAAGATATCTATGAAATCTTCAGCAATTGTGAATATAATTTAGACTTCTCTTTGTTCACAAATAAGCAAGGAATAACGGTGGAGTTACACAAATATTTCATACTCCCTCTTATACCACCCGGATCAAAACCCCTTCCATTGACCATGCTTAAGGAAAATCATGGACCCTCACTCTCACAATATGAAGCGATACAAATCCAGATATTTGATCCCGGAAAGATTGTCCAAATAGAGGGTCGAAAAATATTGTATTTCTATAAGAGTCACCCGGGTGAAAATTTGAAGAAGATGAAGTATCACGATCCAAGCTTGAACGATTGAACACAATGATGGCGTCGTGCCGCGACGTTAAATTAGGCGCTTCTTGGGAGGCAACCCAAGCAAGGTATGTTTTCTTTTCATGTTTATTTCAGTACGTTTGTGTGCGTGTGTAAATAAGAAGAAAAAAAAAAGAAAAAAAAAAGGTGTATTTGGAGACATACCCGATCGAGTATAAGTCAATACTCGGTCGAGTATGTCTGGAAAATCAAAACCACGAGCAGCCTGTCTCCTATACCCTATCGAGTATCTATCAATACTCGGTCGAGTATCACTGGAAAAGCCATATTCACACCCCCTGTCTCCAGTACCCGATCGGGTATAGAGAGGCACCCGATCGGATATACCTGCGATTTAACCCCAAAACACACCCCAAAACACTTCATCTTCTCCAAACACCCATACCAACCTCGACCCCTTCTCCCCAAAACTCCATTTTTTCTACCTTCCCTCTACCATATCTCCATCAATTCTCCACCAAAACACCCACAACCCACCAAAAAGCATAATCACCTTACTCCACAAACAACAAAAGCCGAAATTGGGCACTAGGGACAGTGCTTGAATTAAGTGTGGGGGAGGAGACTCATCATGGGTATGTAATCTTATTTTCTACCTTTTACTACACATGAACTTCTTTAAAAAAAAAAACAAAAAAAAAAAAGAAAAGAAAAGAAATGCTAGTTAGGTTGAAAACCCAACAAAATGGGCAATCTAAGCAAAAAAAAGGCTTGTGAAAAATGATGAGTGAGTGGGAGAATGGAAAATTAAAAGAGATGCTAGGATGAAAACCTGAAAAGGCTCCTAGGCAAAATGAGAGATATAAGAGAAATATTTGTTTTTGCATGCACTCATTTAATCTCTTTGGAGAAAAAGAGGAAGAAGAGAAGAAAAAGAAGAAAAAAAAAAGCAAGAAGATGGAGCATAGAAGATCATTAAATCCAAGAAAGAATGTTGTTGTAAAAACTCATTTTTCCCCTTGGTGGTCTTAGTTTCCTTCTTTCTTGAACTTTTGGAAAACTCTTAAACCGGTTGGATGTTTCTGTTTTACTCGAGGTCGAGTAAAGAACTAAGTGTGGGGGAGTTGATACACTTGTAATTTCCGTATGTATGTTTACGTTTTTGGCTAGTTTTGGTTGTTTAGTATTTCGGAAATTACACACTTTTGGTGTAATAGTTTAGTTTGTTGAATTCTTGTAATTTGTTTAGATTAGGGTCATTCTGAGCTCAAACAGGTCTACCATCACTCAAAGGACAGTTGGTGAACCCCAAAAGTGGAAGGAAGGTGCAAAATCACAAGACAAAAGGGAAAATCCTGATTTTGGTCTATACTCGGTCGAGTATTACCTATACTCGATCGAGTATAAGGTTGAAACTTCAAATCGGATCGGATCCGAAGACAAAGGAACATGCCGGGAAGATTTTGGCCACGATTTAGTGTCTATACTCGATCGGGTAGACCGACATACCCGATCGAGTATGCCTTTGAGTTTAAACCCGAAATCGGTCGAGTATGGCTCGAATATCACTTTCTGCACATACTCGACCGAGTATATACATATACTCGATCGAGTATACCTCGAATCTGGTATTTCTACACATACTCGATCGAGTATCTGTATATACTCGATCGAGTACCCGAGCCTGCACCTCAAAAAGCCTATAAATACACCCCCTTTCCTTCACAATAAAAAACCAATTCCTATATACTCTTAAGCTCAGTTTAGAATAGCATTTCTCTATATTTCTTTTAGCATGTTTAGTCTCCAAATGAGGAGCTAAACTTCCATTTCTTGGTATTGCTCTTGAAGCTTGTTGATTATTAAAGTTGTGAGTTATTTTCTTAACTTCTTTCCTTGAATATTAATTCTTTCTTCAAATGCTATTTCTATATCAATGTTGGGGAGTGTTGCTAAGATGACAATTAGTTAACATCTTGACATTAGTTATAGTAATAGTCATTTCTTCCTCTATGTTAATATTGGGGAGTGTTACTAAGATGACAATTAGTTAACATCTTGATATTAACTATAGTAGGATTCATCTTCTTTAATATTCTTCCTTGAGTATCAATTAATTCCTATTCATATTTCATATTAATATTTTGAACATTACTTAAAGGATCAACTAGTTTTGTTTCATATATTAATTACTACTAGATACGATCAACGAACCAATGGTTAATCGTTGATAGTTTCACAAGTAAGTAACTTCGGTCTATTAATGCACGGTTGTGGTTAATAGATTTAAGAGGAGTTAATTGTGTTGGTTAAACCAAAACCGCTTGTGTTGAGGTTATCGATCTCAATTGATTTCATCAAGGAGTTAAGCGATTAAATGCTACTATCAAGTCGGTATACGGCGCTTGTTCTATACTTGACTAATAGTAAGGGTTATTAATGAACGGTCGTTGTTAATAACTATCCTCGATGAATTGGATATACTCCTCGATTGAGTATTCGAGAGGAGATAAGTTATAGATATAACAATGATCGACTAAAATATATCAACAAGTGTAAAATAGCAATACCAAGTATCTTTTATCTTTAAATTAAACCACATAACTCGTTCATCTTCGTGTTCAATTTTAATTAAATCACTCAATCAAAACCCCCCTTTATCTACTAGTTACATAAAAAGAAGAGTTATTCCTTTCCCTGTGGATACGAACTCTACTTCACCTATACTACGTATAAGTGTTGTATTGTATTATTTATTTTGAGTGCACTCGCGACAAAGTGCACGTCATCATTTGGTTCTATTCAGGATATCAATTTTCACAACCTGTTTCAAACATCTGGAGGCAGCCAAGGAGGTGGCAGTCGCGGAGGTGGCAGTCGCGGAGGAGGCAGTCGCGGTGGCCAAGCTGGAGACAACCGAGAAGATGAGACCGAAGAAGATTATCTATATGATGATTCTAGATATTATCATAATGGTGGCCGAAGGAGCTTGTAAATGTATACATTTTTATTTGAACATCGTTTATTTACTATAATTCTATTGTGCTTATTATTACTTTTATTTCAGTCTGTTTGGTTATGAAATGTGTGTTCTAGTGGGTTCTAGTAGTCTGTTTATTACTTTTATGAATGCAAATATTTTTTAAAATAAACTTTTCTAAAGAATAATTAAAAAAAATATAATTTTTTTATAAAAAAAAAAAAAAAAATTTTTAAAAATAAAAAACTTTAGTCACGGATCCGAGCCGTGACTAAATTGTAGACCGATTTTTAAAAAAGTTATTTTGCAAATTTAATTTTTTTTTTAAAAAATAAAAAAGTAGTCACGGATCAAGTCCGTGACTAAAATTTGAAATTTGAAAATTTAAACAGTAACATTCGGCGGTTAACTTTTTTAAATTTGAAAATTTAGTCACGGACTAAATCCGTGACTATATGTAGTCACGGAAAAGGCCGTGACTAAGTCGCCGGTGTGGTTATTCCGGTGACAAGTTAGTCACGGAAATGGTCCGTGACTAAGCCGTGACTACGCTCAGTCACGGATAAGATGACCGTGACTAGAATTAGTCACGCCCAAACAGTCACGGATTTAGTCACGGACAAAGTCCGTGACTAACAGAGTTAGTCACGGATTTTTTATACTACGGTCCGTGACTAAATCCGTGACTAACACCGTGTTTTTTTGTAGTGATATTACTCCCTCCATCCCGTTGAAATGTTGTTCTTTTTTTTTAGTTAGGTGTCTCATTCAAAGGTTCATATATAATTTTAACAAAATAATTTAATCTCTTTAATTACATTTTTATCAAATTTCTCTTTTCCACTCATTACATGCCAAGTATCACGATCTCCCCTCTCCAACTTATCTCATTTTAATTACTTTCACTTTATATGATTATTTCTTCTAAATTTTACCTTTCCTCTCTTTTTTACCCAAATTACTTTATTACCACTTGCCTAAAAAATCATGTCATTTACTCACAGGAACCTTCCAACGAGACAGATGGAGTACTATCAAGTTCATCTTTTAGGAGGTGCAATAGGTGTCCACTTTTATGTGGCACCTCCGAAATTAAAAATCCATACTACGTATTAGGTATGTATACATTGTGATAGTTATATGTTTGATTTTCCTAGCCCTTATGTATTACTTCAGTTTGGGTAAAACTTTTTCGCGGTTACAAATAGGGAATTAATTAAAGAACACTATCTTCTCTTAATGGAGAAAGTTTTGCTTGAAAGAAGAAGAACTAGTGGGGGAGAAAGAAAGGGCCGGATGCCCAAACATGGAGGGAAATCCTCCTATTTATAGAAAAAAGGGGCATGGTGAAATTCTACTCTAATGAATCGAATGGGGCGAAATGGATCTAACTTATCGGACGTTGTACGTGCCAGTGTATTAAGCTTCCGGAATAATAATAGATCATCAAATCCAATATCCCAACACCTCTTATATAAATTTGTTCATATTAATTGGCTCCTTGAATTTTTATTTGGACTAAGTCTGCTATTGTTTTGTTTGTTCATCTATGTTAGTTATCCCAGCGGTGGAAACATGTTCACTTATGGTATGTTTGCAAAAAACTAAAAAAGAAAAAAATGATTTTCAGCTTTTGGCTTACAAAAGCTGAAAATAGTGTTTTCAAGTGACAACTTCTACTTAAATTAAATCTTTAAAAGCTAAAAGCTGGAATTTGCTTTTTACTTTTTCTATTACACAAAAAACACATATTTTATCAAACACTATCAATTTTTACTATTAAACATTTTCCCGAAAACAATTTGCTTAAAGCATAAGCTATTGCAATTTGCAAACACTCCCTTAGCTTATATTCCAAAAGTTATATGTTAATGCCCAGAAAGATATGTCATTTACTTATATCCAATAACCATCGCTAAAAATATGCGGCATATCCTTATTCGATATTACCTCCGTCCCGAAAAGAAGTTCTCACTTTTCTTTTATGGATACCCCAAAAGGAAGTTCTGATTTCTATAAAAGGAAACTAGTTTTTTCCCAAAAGTAACAATAACCCTTACTTTTTACTCACTTTTTGCATGATTTGATATAAAGTAACGGTATACTTGGAAAGTCAAAAAAAAATTCTACTATACATAAATATTTGTGCAAGTCAAATTATAAACTTCATTTCGGGATGGAAGGAATATGTTATAACTGTTCAAAAGTTTTGTTGAGGTTTATTCCTTCAACCCCCGGGTCCAACACGTAAGCCCAAGGATTTCGAGTGGAGTGTGTGTGAGTAAACTAGCCCAACAAGCAGATGGTATGGATTAAAGAGAAACAAGAAGTAGCAAGTAATTGATTAGGTATTATTATCCCTTAATAACTCCCTAATACAATACTTTTCGCTAAGGCTCCGTCGGCCGTTCGTCTTACAAGGCAGTAGAAGTGCTGCGAGTAAGAATGCTATAGCTAGAGTGCTAAGAATAGAAAGTTGCCAACCCTTTACAATGAAATAAATGCTTCTATTTATACCCACCAATGGGCAGGTAGCTATGCTGACGTGGAAGCCTGTGGGCCGCTGTGTCCCAACCACCAAATCTTCAGCATTAAATGCACTTCCCGCCAGAATCTAGGTTTCCCGCCTAAATAGTGGGGACGTTCGTCCGCCCGGGAAGCGAGTTGGGTCACTTCAAGTGGCCCTCAAGAGGTATCGGCTGCTCGTCTTCCGGCCTTGTTGGATTCTCACCATCTGGACTGGGTTCCCTCCGATGATTATAGACTTGCTCTGGAGACGTTCGTCATCATCCCTGATGGCCCGCGGTTCTGCTCCTTGTTCCTCCATAGATGCTCGTTGAGATGGGCCGTTGAGCATGAAACCCAATCCCAGCCGTTCGTCTCTCCCCAAGGACATGGGCCTGCGGCTAGCCTCGTGTTCTAACTGGACGTACGTCTGGTAAAAATGGGGTTAATGGGCCGGACCTCGGCTTGGGCCATTAACCCAACACAAGTCCCCTACTTCTGATGTTCTGAGCATGCGCAGGACATAAGGAAGTATGAACTCCCTCGAAGTAGACGTCCGTGTCTTGATACTTGTGTTTATTGCATCCGGCGGAGGCGTACGCTCGTGGTCATGGTGCTTCACAGCTGTCGACGGTTCAGGAAACGATGTGACGGCTGCTGAAACGGCGGTGCATTTTCCGAGGAAATGTCATCATTACGCTTCCGCCCCACGCACAGCGCGTGAGCCGGAATACGCTCCTTGCCACGTGTCAGCCCTTCGTTGGCTCCCCCTTCGGTGTTTCTCCTATAAATGCCGGGTTTCCCCCCTGGATTAGGGTTCCCGACTTCTGCTCTCCTGCTTTCGAACTTCCGCAGCTCTTCGAGTCTTCTCCCGCTTCCAAGCTCGGCTAATCCCTCTCTAAGGTAATTTTCATCCGCTTCTTCTTCCCCCTCCTTCTTAGTTAGCTTACAAGACTCCATAAATGGGAGCTCAAAATGTACTTTGTAAGGGTGAGGAGAGTCCTAATGAGAAAGAGAGGGCTTGAACATTAGCCTAAAAAGTCCCGTGGTTTTCTCCCTTTCGGGTTTCCACGTAAAAACTGAGTGTTCATACATATATTTACTATATCGTGTTGGATTAAACTCAACAAGTTTAAAAAAACTACGGCCGTTGTTGTCTTTTGCCGAAATATTCGACCTGGGGCGTGTTCTTCATTTATTTTAATATTAGATAGTTAATCCCTAATTATTTTACAATTTGTTATCCCCAAAAATATAAAGTCTTTGTTAAAAGAACTTCCACACAAAAATGTAAACGTAATATAAGGATGTTTTACTTGGCCTGAAACTTGCTGATCTGATCTTGTCTAGTCTGTTTATGTCTGGTCTTGTCTTGTCTTGTCTAGTAAATATCTGATCTATGTATTTTATAACTAAGGTCTAAGGAAGTCTGGTTTGGTCTGTTTAAGTTTGGTCTGATCTGATATCAGTGATATGTTTAAGTCTGGTCTGGTCTGATCCAAGACTATAAACAATTCAAGTAAAAACATCCTAAATCATCACAATACTATGGTCAGTATTCGAAATAATCATGTTATTAATCTGAATATGCTTTTAAGTCACACTCATATTTTAAGAATTTCTTAGCTTTAATTCTTGAAGATTCTTAAAGCATTTTCATGTGTACAAAATAAGTACTCCCTTTGTCTCATTTTATCTGTCTTACTTTCCTTTTTGGGTTTTCCCAAAATAAGTGTCATCTTTCCCTTTTTGGAAAGAAATATGTGGTTCACAACATTTGACTTTATTATACTCAAATCTCAACCACAACTTTTACTTTTTCAACAACTTTATTAAAAATTGTGCCAAAATAAAAGGAGATACATAAAATGGGACAGATGTAGTAACATATACTCCGTATGAAACTTGAAATAATGACCAAAATAATACTACTAGAGAAGGTAAAGGCAAATATAAGGGCACTTTTAAATCTGGACAAAAAAGAGACCTATTACATGTAAAGGCATGATGTTTTGTTGGGCGACGATTCTACAGGTACTTCGACACAAATTCCCCCATATAAAACAACAGCAAACCCTAAAACATCTTTACTCTCGGTACGATCTATCTTCCAAACCAACGCACAAATGACGAATGAAGAAACAAATGCCTGCTTTGGCTATGGAAGCCTCTACCGTCATCAAGCGAACTGTCAGGAGCTGCCACCCTGCTTCATTCGCGGTCGTCATGCTTCAATTGTTGCCGCCCTGCTTTAATCGCTGCCGCCCATCTTCAATCGCCGATGTCCCTTTTCAAGCACTGCCACCACACCTTCCTGCAGGTCGCCGCCTCCACCATTATTCTTTTTCTTCATTTTCTGTCCAACGTCCGTGGATGGAGGCGATGAGGACATGGATGCATTAAGGTTAGGTCAATGACGATGACGGCTAAGGTTTCAAGGGTTGGGATGTGCGGCTGCAAGGGATATGTGGACAGGGGGGATTGGGGCGGTGTGGGCGGTTCGCAGAAGCAGGCATGACGTTTTGTTGGGCGGCGATTCTACAGGTGGTTGTAGCGGTGGACGGGTGCCGGCGGTGGCTGGGGTTTGGGGCTGGGCGAGGCTGGAGAGGGGGTTTGGTTGAGGCTGGGGCACAGGGGAGCAGGGGTGGGGCCGTGGGGGGCTGAGGAGTTTGGGAGGAGGCTGGGTAGGGGAGGGGGAGGTCACTGTTATCGCGGCGGAGGTCACTATAGATCGCAGCAGATGTCACTGTGACCGGCATCTGAGGTCACTGACCGGCGACGGAGGTCACTGTGGACCGGCGGTGGAGGTCACTGTGGACCGACGGTGGAGGTCACTGTTTACCGGCAGCGGAGGTCACTGTGGACCGGTGGAAGAAGTCACTGTTTACCGGCGGTGGAGGTCACTGTGGACTAGCGGCGGAAGTCACTGTGGACCGTTGGCGGAGACACTGTAGCTGACGTGTCACTGTAGCTGATGTGTCGTTGCGGCTAACGTGTCACTGTAGATGGGTAGATGATGTGTCACTATAGCTGATTGTCATTGTTTCAACTAATCACTATGACAGGGATATAATAGTCTTCTTAACTGTATTTAGTCTCTTTCGGAAATTTAAACATCAAGGTCTTTTTTTGTCCATTTGTTGATTTTTACTAATATTATGGTCTTAACCCCGTTATATCTCAAAATTTGGGTCCAGAGTGTGCGAATAATGGAATGGCTTACCCAATAGGTAGCCCTGGATGTCATATATATAATAGAATAAGAGTCCAAAATACAATAGGAAACTAAGTAAATATGGAAACCCTATTTAAGGCTATTAATACATTATTACACCCCCTCAATCTGTGCAGGGGAAACAACGCGCAGATTGTCCCGAAGAAAATTAAACCGTTGTGGAGATAAGCACTTGGTGAAAATATCAGCTAGCTGAAACTGGGTAGGAACATAGCGTACGACCAGGTCTCCATGAGAAACACGCTCCCGAACAAAGTGATAATCAATGTCAATATGCTTGCTTCGTGCATGTTGTATGGGATTGGCAGAGAGATAAGAAGCCGAAACATTATCACAGAGCAACTGAACCGGCGAACGTATGGGTACGCCAAGTTCAAACAAAATAGATCTGATATGTAACGTGTCCTGAACAATGTAGGCAATAGCCGTATACTCAGCTTCTGTAGATGACCGCGAAACAGTAGGTTGTTTCTTGGACTTCCAAGAAACTAAGTTAGGACCCAAAAATATAGCAAACCCGGAAGTAGAACGACTACTATCAGGACATCCTGCCCAATCAGCATCCGAATACGCCTGTAGTGTAGAAGAAGGACCACTCAGCCGAAGCAAGAGACCATAATATGAAGAACCTTGAAGATACCTGAAAATACGCTTAACAGCCAACATATGTGCAGTACGGGAGGCATGCATGAATTGAGAAACCAGGTGAACAGCAAATGTAATATCAGGTCTAGTCATAGTCAAATACTGTAAAGCACCTACCATACTCCTGTACTCAGTAGGATCCGCAAGAAGATCACCATCAGTGAGAGATAGCTTTGTCCTAGATGGGAGAGGAGTACGAACTGGCTTAAGAGTATGTAGGTGAAACCTGGCTAATAAATCAGACACATATTGTTTTTGAGAGAGAAATAATCCTTTGGACAAACGAACAGCTTGGACACCCAGGAAGAAGTGTAAATTCCCTAAATCTTTCATAGCAAAGTGACGGCCCAGGCAAGAAATAAACTGAGTGATGAAAGATGGGGAATTACCAGTAACAATAATATCATCGACATAGAGTAGTAAATATAGGGTATGACCCCCTTGACGAAAAATGAATAAAGAATTGTCAGACTTACTACAAACAAAACCATGAGTCAAAAGAAAACTACTGAACCTGTGGAACCAGGCTCATGGAGCCTGTTTGAGACCATATGTAGCTTTGTTTAGACGGCACACATGATTAGGAAATTGAGGATGCACAAAACCAGGAGGCTGACGCATATAGACTTCTTCTGTTAAATGACCATGAAGAAACGCATTTTTGACATCTAACTGACGCATAGTCCAACCAAAGGAAACAGCAAGCGATAAGACTATACGGACAGTTGTGGGTTTAACCACAGGACTAAATGTTTCTGAGAAATCCACACCAGCTTGTTGAGTAAACCCCTGTGCTACTAGGCGTGCCTTATGACGCTCAACAGACCCATCCGAATTAAATTTAGTTTTATAAATCCATTTAGAACCAACCACATTTTGACGAGAATTAAATGGAACTAGATCCCAAGTATGATTATCAATGAGTGCATTAAATTCCTCAGTCATTGCAGCTCTCCATTTACTATCTTTATTTGCCATTGAAAAACAAGTAGGATCACATGCCGAAATATCTGTTTTAAGTGTAAAAATAGTTTTTGGTTTAAAGATGCCTGATTTAGATCGAGTTTGCATTGGATGACCAAAAATCGGGGAGGATGTGGGCGGTGATTCGGTCACGGGAAGGCTGGCAGTGGTCGAGTCAGGAGAAAAGGATGAATGGGAAGAAGGCGTGGTGGAATTGGGAGTAGTGGCTGTGGACCGAATGGACGCTGGGCTGGATAAACTATCGTCTGGCACCAGACAATCCAATTCAGCCGAGGGTGAAGGAGGAATTGGCGGCACAGGTGCAGGCGGGTTTTCTGTAGCAGGCGGTGGTAGCGTGAAGTTATGTAGAGAAATGGTGGAGGCCGGAGAGACAGAGGAAGTGGCCGAATGCGAGACAGTCCCAATTAAGTCCTGATATGGAAAATAATTTTCGTAAAATTTTACATTCCGATTAATGTATATTTTGCCGGTGATAGGATCAAGACAACGATAACCTTTGTATTCAGGAGCATAGCCTAGGAAAACACATATAGTGGACCTAGGAGAAAGTTTATTGGCAGAAGTGGCATTAAAATTTGGAAAACAGGCACATCCAAAAATGCGCATAATAATATAGGAGTATGATGAAATAATTTTTCAAATGGAGAAACGCCATTTAAATTAGGAGTAGGGAGACGATTAATAATATAGGTAGCGGTAAAGACGGCATCAACCCAGAATTTAGCCGGCATTTTAGCCTCAAAAAGCATAGTGCGGGTTAATTCAAGGAGATGTCGATGTTTTCTCTCAGCAACACCATTCTGTTCAGGAGTGTCAGGACAAGATTTTCGAAATAAAATTCCATGCTGAAGAAAAACATTACGCATGCCATGATTATCAAACTCACCTCCTCCATCACTTTGAAAAATTTTAATTTTAGAGTCAAGCAAGTTTTCCACCATTAATTTAAAATTTTTAAAATGTCCCAAGACTTCACTTTTATTTCGCATAGGATACAACCAGGTAAATCGAGAGTAATCATCAATAAAAAGAACATAATATTTAAACCCACTCTCAGAAATAACAGGAGATTGCCAAACATCTGAATGTATTAAAAATAAAGGAGCAGTTGATTTATGCCAAACTTCTTGAAAAGGTAATCGTTGAGATTTTCCTAAACGGCAAGAAATACAATTATGAGAAAAAGTAGAAGTACTTAAAATAGAGCCAGCTTTCTTAAGTCTATCTAAAATTCGGCTACCACAATGTCCCAAGCGTTGATGCCAAACAGGGCCAGATGCAACATGAGAGGCAAGGGCAACAGGTGGAGTGTGAGAGAGAGATATGGGATAAACACCGTCATTACTAGTTGCCTGCAGAAGAGTCTCTCCCGAAATTTTGTCCTTAACAAAAACATTATTTTTATCAAAAATCACAAAACAATTATTATCGGCACATAATTTTTGAATAGATAGCAAATTATATTTAAGATGTGGAACATGATAAACAGATTTTAAATGGAGAGGCCTAGGCAAGGAAGATAAATGCAAACTACCAATAGTCACAACCGGCAAGCTAGAACCATTTGCAACCGTAACAGAAAGTGGCTTAGAATAAACAGATTTGCTTTCTAAAATACCTTCATTGGAAGTCATGTGAGCGGAGGCGCCAGAGTCAGGGTACCAGACTTGCGGAGTGGATTCACCAGTGGGAACAGCTAGTGCCTGTACCTGGGCCTGAACAAAACGAGAAGGACACGAAACAGCAGAATGACCAGGAGAATGACAGATTTGACACACAACAGGTGGAGGAACAGAACCAAAACTATTCTCAAAGGGTGATGTTCCTGCAGAGCCACAGTTAGTACTAACAGCTGATAATGCATAAGTATAAGATGATGACTGAACCGAATTACAATGTACTATACCCGATGGATCTCCGTGGTACTGCGGGCGAGGACCCCGGCCAAACTGGGACTGCTGCGGTGGAGTCTGACCTGGACCGAAGTAGAAGGGAGGCTGGTCGTACCCCATGTGCTGCTGCTGGTGTCTGTCGCGACCACGCCCCCGTCCTCGTCCACGACGTCCGCCACGGCCACCGCGGTGAGACTGCTGCTGCTGCGGCCCAACCGAGGAATTGGAGGCCGAACCACCCCCTGGCGAGGAAGCTGCCATGAATGCCGGAGTAGTGGACGAGTTCTCCAAGGACTGCTGGTATTTTAAACGTGCCTCTTGATGAACCAATTTCGTGCCCAATTTTTCAAAAGTAAGTCCTTCCGGGAATAAAGTAAGAGGACCGACTAGTGATTCATACCCCCGGTCCCAAACCTATAAGAGTGTGTTCAATAAGGTCAGCATTGGAAACCGGGCAATTGATGACCGCTAAGTTGTCCGCAATGATCTGAATGCCACGCACGTAGTCCTCCATGGACTGATCCGGCCTCTTCCTGGAATGTTGCAGCATCTGCTTTAACTCCATTGAACGTGCTAAACTAGCTGCCATGAAACGAGACTCCAATCGTTCCCAAATTGCCGAAGAATTTTTCAGAGTATGAACCTCCATCAAAATTTCACGAGATAATGTAGCAAATAGCCAGACACGAACAGTTTGATCCAATTTTAACCAATGATAATATTCAGGATTAGTAGATGGAGCCTGATATAAATCATAGGTGTAGAGCGACGGAGCAGGCATGGAACCATCCACAATTCCTAACAGACCATTAGCCACCAAGAAGGACTCTACCTGAGTACGCCAGGGTAAATAATCTTCAACTTTAAGCAACTTAGAGGTGACAATTTGTGTAATTGATGCCCCAAACGTCATTCCTTGGGCCAGTGTAGCAAACGAACTCGGCAGAGAGCTGGAAGGACGCTGGCCAATCGGGCCAGATGCAGGCGGCAAGAACAGGCCTGGATCACCGGACATGGTGGGTCCGGCATAGCGAACCCTAGCAGCAGCGGCGGCGCTCGACTCGGCCTGAGAGTCAGCCGCGAACGGAGGCGGCATATTGAGCGTTGGCAGCGTAGGTGTCCAGGTAAAAATTGGCGGCATCCACGATGAGGTCGGCGGCGTAGACTGCACATCGTTGGTGATGGCAGATTAGAGCGGCGGTGCGGTGGTGCGCATGTGTGTCGCGCTCAAACTGGGCTGGTCAACCTCCGTCACCGGAATTCCGGCGGTGGTGACTGTAGCATCGGTGGCAGCGGTCGTGGCTTGAGAGGCCATGGAAACGGAAAAAGAAAAAGAAAAATATAAATCTGGCTAAAACCCTAGAGCTCTTGATACCATGTGCGAATAATGGAATGGCTTACCCAATAGGTAGCCCTGGATGTCATATATATAATAGAATAAGAGTCCAAAATACAATAGGAAACTAAGTAAATATGGAAACCCTATTTAAGGCTATTAATACATTATTACAGAGTTCCAGACCTGTAAGGAAATTTATCATTTGCAAAACATAACAGTAATTACTATTTACTTCTATTTAGAGAATAAAAATATTAGTAGTGCTATTTTGAAATACACAAACACTTTTAGTCCTATACTCGTATGGGTCCAATGAACTGAAAGAAAATAAACCAATGAATTTCAAATACAGAAATCTACGTTTGTGAACATTCAAGTGGCAGACTGGCAGCGGTTTCTTTTCTCTTTGTATATTATATACATATACACATATGAGCTATCGCAATACTATCTAATCAAGCAAAGCATTGGTTTGGTGTGGAAGAATATCTTCTCCGCAAACAATTTTTTATGCACACGACTTCTTCAGCTAAATTCAAAACAAAAGGAATCATTGAAACTTAACAACAATACAGGATATATCATCCTTGCTTTTCCTCGCAACCGCGGCCTCTGCCAAATGCGTAGCTGCTGCTCCTGCATCCTTCATTTTCTTGATTGCATCCACTGCCTCTTGATTTGTCATCACCTACAAAGAGTTAACCAAAAAACAGACTTGGAGTTGGCAAATGGTAAGACAGTTTAAATAGTCGTGAATAGCATGATAACCAAATATCTACTGGTTGTCCACTTAGGTGCAGTTCCCTTCCCACTCGTTCTTTGTACTTTTTATGTATTCTTATGTTAGTAAGGATGTTTTTACTTGGACTTATTTCAGTCTTAGACTAGAACAGCAGAGGTTAGACATGTACTAGACAAGACTTCAATGGAGTACTAGACTTCGAGAGTTATAAAAAGGACCAGACATTTACCAAACCAGACTTAAACAACTCAGACCCGATCAGTCTAGAAAACCATTCAAAATCCAAGATATTCAAGCCTTTACATAGACCCAACAGATATATGTTTCTAAGTATAGTATAGATCATCATCATCATCACCCCAGTGCCGCAAAGGCTCCCCCCTACGGTGGGGTAAGGGGGGTCAGATGTACACAGTCTTACCCCTGTACTAAAACACAAAGAGACTGTTTGCGGATGACCCATAATGAAAATTGCGTCGAAAGTTGCATGGACTGACTGCTGCTTCACAACAAAGCGCACACAGTTTAGTGAGCCATTTTGCTTTATTCCATCATATTCCCAAGCCAAAAAATAGTGATTGTTTGGCTCCATTGCAAACTATAGAAATAAGTATAGTATAGATCATAAAGATAAATTTAAAGTTTTAAACCACAAAGTAGAATCATTGAAAACATATCACACAAGATATGGAGAAAAAAACCAGAAAGGTTAAGCCCAAAAAGGATCGGATGACACCACATCATCTTAGTTACAGACTCAAACCAGGAAACAGTCTCTTTATAAGCATTGTTAAAGAGAGGAGCAACAAGAAAAGGTGGCTGGGAGATCGACAAAACTACTCACCTTCCATAGCCCATCACTCGCCAAAATGATAAAGTCCACGTCATCATCTATCAATTCCGTTGTCACGTCTGGTTCTGAACTCAGGTGTCTCTTCAAGCTTTTGTCGCCAAATGCCCGGGCAACTGCCAACTGCCCATCAACTCGAGGGACATCACCTGCCAGAGAAAAAGCAGTAAACTATCACCAAATATGAAAAAACACTTCACCGCATTTTACAGGATTTAATCTCAGGTCATTACATGATTACATCATTGCTCCTTATTAACCAATTGACACACCATTTTAACACAACCAACCCCAACGAGATGAATATATGATGTTAATATGCATAATTATCAATGCTCAGCCTGGAAAATGAATAGCCTGTTTGGTATTGGTTATTTCTCTTAAATTGCTAATTTAGCTTTTTTGCTTAGCCTTTTGAAAGGAAAAGCATTTGGTGAAACCGATTTCGATCACATAAATAAGCCAAATGCTAGTAGGCTACTTATGCTTATTCTATTACTATTCTTTTGAGAAGCATGATTAGCAGATTATTTCTGCCAAACAAGCCCTATGACTGTTACGAGAAGCTACCTGGAAGGTTTGATACGAAACCACCTTTGCTTTCAATAACAGGCTTTTCCTTGATTGGTTCATGGTCAACTGAAAGCTGCTTAGCTGAACTTCTCCTGGAAATGACAGCTCGAGAATCTCCCACATTTGCAACTACAAGCTTTTGACCATTTATAAGTATAGCTGTAACTGCAGTTGAACCTCCTCTCCCCAGGAGCACTGATTTCTCCAAAATATCTTTATCTGTTTTAATGTAAGCCCTCCTAATTGCACTCTCAGTATCAGTCCAAAAGTTAGGCTGTTTAAGGGAGAATAGATATAAGCAGGTCTATAAATCAAGCAAAAAGAAGTGGACCACTCTGGAATAAAAGAAAAAATAACTAGAGAAATAGTCCATATACACAAGTCACCTCTTTTAATATATTGTTGAACAGGTGTAATTGCAAGTAACTAGCAACATCATGACCCATATGCCCATCAAAGATTGCAAAAAGGCCCAAATTGTTTTCATTAACTTGCTGAAACGTAGAAACTATGTAATCTTCCATGGCGTGATTTGCTTTTCCCTTCACTAGGTGGAAGCCATGACTGACACTCTTTGATGTGCTTTTGCCTTTCCCTATGTCCGGTGAGCTTAGAGTGGAGGTGTAAAAGCATGCCTTCTCCTGAAACACAAAATGTGCCAAACTGCCAATGAATTCTAAAATGAAAGCATTAATAGAAAGCACTTAAAGCTATTACAAGGTTTATATGACCTCTACAAATTACGAGGTTTGACTGAAGTAATTAATGCTTTAATTGTTTTATGTTTAATTTAGTACTAACGACTAAAGTATATAAAAGAACTACATAACAAATCTATTGACTTAAGAAAATTATTTGAAATTATACAGAAACTTAAGAACAGTAACTAAATCAATATATAGATATGTGTTTACATAAATTAGTGAAACACATTCAATATTATTTCTAAAGATAAGAGTGAAAGAAAAACATAATTGCAAAAGCGTTAGCCGCCCAGAAAGCGGGAAAAAACAGACATTCTTAGAAAACACGCAAGTGAGGAAAACACGATGGTATATATAAATATATAATCCAATAAATAAAAAAAATCCATATAAAGCAAAGATCATTCACAAAGAAAGCAAAAGGTGCAGAAAAAAGGCATGAGCATATCGAAATACCAATATAAGTTATAGAAAAGGGAGGTGATATTGTGGAGTATATGTAATCCACTGAAGCAACAAATTTAGAAAACAACTGCACCAAAGCTCGAGGTGATAGATATGAGCCAAAGATACCAAAAAGCCGTTTTTCTGTAGTGGAATATAAATCTAAGCTTCAAATGATAGCGGACACGTGAAACACCCCAAACATTAGCACTAAATGCAGTTTGCTTCAAGCAAACAGTTTAACATTAGTTCAAAAACATTAAACGCTCTTAGTATCAAATACTGACCTCGTGATTCATAGATTTCTAAAGTTCTAACAAATCATTCAATAACTCAAGTCTGTTCCTGACTTAGATGCCTGAACTCTTTAAAAAGGCTACATAAAAATAAAAGTATGTAAATTAAAATAAAAAGTACTTATTAGAAAATATGCCACTTGATATGGTTCAATTTGAGTTGTGGTGAATTTAGTTCATTGACCGCAACATTGTGTATAAATTGCGAATAAGATGTGTTTAAATTTGTCAAAAAGCAGGCCACTTTCTTAAATATTTTGTCAAATGGTATATCCGCCTCTTTTTCAGTGAAAGAGGTTCCCTAATTTCTGCGATTTGAACACGCATAACGAAACACACACCAGATAGCAACCCACTTAGCAGCAGGCTTAAAAAAACAGAACATCAAATACTTGACTAGTTGACTCCACCATATATCAAAATAAGAACTCGGCAACAGCAAAACAGCCAGAGAAAGCAAAAATCAATAATAGAACGCAGTGAATTTACCTTCATCTTGTTCAGAATTTCTCTTCCTATCATGATTATGGCTTTCCCGCGAGCACCAAATCTGTGATGAATACAATAGGGCTGCTGACTTTTGTATATGGAGTTCGATATTTCTCCGCGTATAGCGGTGCCAATACAAGTAAGGCTGAACCTTACTGCTGACTTTTCAATCAACACCGCGTTCTTCGATCCCTTCTGGTATTCCTCGCAGTAAAAAAGGAAAATATAATTGAAGATAAGACATTGTCTTTGACGTCTTCAAGAAATTAATTAAATCATGTAATAATGATTAACTAACTTAACTAAGCAGGTGACCGTTCCTAATAGAACCCTAATTGCAAGTCGTCGTTGACCTCTTTAGGTTCTGTTTGGATTCATAAGAATGACCCATACACTTTGAAAACAGGAAAGGAAGTTAGGAACTATAAATGAAAGGTGAACAATGGTCTGAATGTCGTCGACTCTTCTGCCGACCAAACATATCTACAGTCTACACTACGTGCTTCCTAGTAAAGGCGTCACTACAAGTGAGTGTAGCTCAACTGGTAGCGAGGGAGTGCCACAAGGGTTAGGTCTCAGGTTCGAATCACGGCAACTGCGATGAGGGTTACTATGCTGAAAAATGCATAGGGCTTCTGCAAGTACCGGGGACAGAGCTTCACTCTCTATCTGTCAGATTGTGATTATAGTCCAATTTACATCCTCCCATCGTGCCGTCCGGTCGGTGTTGGGGGGCCCTCAGGGATGGGGTGTCATCCTTTTTTTTAGTAAGGGCGTCACTCTTTGGAACAAGGGTAGGTTCATTTCTATTCTAACATTTAAGTTCCCTAACATTTAAGTTCCCTCCATCCCTAAATTTAGTTCCAACTTTCCTTTTTGGGTTATCCCAAAAGAACTTCCACTTTTTATGTTAGGAAACTTTTTCAATTGAAATTACCTCATTACCCTCATAATTACTTTTCATCCAACCCCATTTATTACCCCACCCAACCCTACCATCTCTATTCATTTACTCCTCACACCTTCTCTCTTCATTGTCATTATTCCTTCCATCCGTATTCATCTCTTTTCTCGCACTCTCTCTCCGTTCTTTCATTACTCCTCTACTCCATCTGGAAAACTCTCTCCATCTCTCTGGATCCATCTGCAGTCATCCCACCCACACACCCACATAAAGCTTCAAAGGCTATAATGGCCGAAAGTTCGTCTGATTTGTGCATGCACGGTGATTTGAATGGTGCGGTGGTTGAGGACTCAGAGGATTCTTTCGGGTGGGCCGATTCCGTCCGTGAGGCTAACATCATTGCCGATTTGGTCCCTGAGGCAGAGATCTTGCCCGAATTTGTCACTGAGGCTGAGATCTCGCCCGAATTTGTCCCTGAGGCTGAGAACTTGTCGGATTTCATCCCGGATTCTGAGCTGCAGTTGGTCCCGATTTCTGAGAATGAAGAAAAATTGAAAGGACGAAAACAGTTGAGATCTGACCGAAGAGGTGAAGCCTCCAATGAAAATTGGATTGACATCTACCTTCGGTCAGTGGATACAACAAATGCGGAGTATGTTCCACCTGCGACCGCTCATGCTGACTCGGACCCTAAAGTTCAAGAAAGATTGGACAATCTAGTTTCAATGTGGCTGCCTCTTTACAAAAAAACCAAGGTGATAAGTTCCACTTGTTGCATGTATTGCTGTGAGAATTTGTACTCACTAACTGATGGGTAATTGTTGTTCACTTTACTGGCTACATGCGTGAATGATGCCTAAAATTGATGTTCATTTTACTGCCTCCATGCCTAAATGATGCCTATAATTGATGTCTTTTATGCCTAATTCATGATGTATGCATGTTGTGTATGTTACTCAATCCGTTTCTGAATTTACATTCCATTTTGACTGAGCACACTGATTAAGAAAATGTATTGCTTTCCTTAACTTTCCACCTATGCGACTATGTTGACTAAAAGCCTATTGTTAAGTGTTGCCTAATTGCTTATATGCCTATATGATGTTGACCTAACTGCCCCTTAGCCCAAATGAGGCTTCAAATGGCCCTATAACTGATGGGCTAATTAGGGGGCAGTTATGATGTTGACTCATTTGTGGTGTTAAGTGTTGCCTACTTGCTTGTATGACTATATGATGTTCACCTAACTGCCCCTTAGCCCAAATGATGCTTCAAATGGCCTTATAACTGATGGGCTAATTAGGGGATTGACATGATGTTAACTCATTGCTATTGTTAAGTGTTGCCTAATTGTTTGTATGCTTATATGATGTTGACCTAACTGCCCCTTAGCCCAAATGATGCTTCAAATGGCCCTATAACTGATGGGATAATTAGAGGCAGTTAAGATGTTGACTCATTATTGTTGTGCCTAATTGTTTGTATGCCTTTATGATGTTGACCTAACTGCCCCTTAGCCCAAATGATGCTTCAAATGGCCCCATAACTGATGGGATAATTAGGGGCAGTTAAGATGTTGACTCATTCCTGTTGTTAAGTGTTGCGTAATACTGTGTAATGCTAACTGTGATGACAGTGTTCTAATATTGAGTCCAAATGATGCTTGAATATGCATTTATAGATAATGACAGTGTCTTGTTTGTGTACATATATTGTACCCCAAAACCCAAAATAACAAAACCCAAAAAAACACTAGCAAAAAAACCAAGACCCTGTGTATGCCAAAAACCCAAAATGCAGTAGCCAATATACCTTAGCCCTGTCTTTACCCAAAATGCAGTAGCCAATATACCTTAGTCCTGTCTTTACCCAAAAACCCTAAACCCAGTAGCTACCTAAGCGTGGGTGTTACCAGTGTCAAATAATTCCAGTACTTCCCTCACTGTTGTAGTGTCTGTTGCATTTGAGATAGGTACTTCCCCATTACCATGTAACAAGTCCATCACTTCCCTCACTGATGTAGTGTCTGCATAGAGAGAGACAGGCAGTTCCCCATTACCATGTAACACATCCTTTCCAATGTGAGGTGATCTGTAATTGTTGTTACCTTTAGCAGTTAAGATCTCATCCATACATGTATGCAATGATAGCCAAACCCTGTTCAAAGTATACAGACTCAAGTCCACATAAGCTTTGGTCACCCCTGCCACTAACTCTGAAACTGTAGTACTTGGTGTTGCTTGTTGTAGGGACTGAATTGATCTAAAAAAAACCTAGGTCTAGAACATTTAGATGAGGACTACTGGAAGGTTGAAATGATAGTTTGATGTTAAACCCTTCACTAGTAGCCTCTTTCATGAACTTACTATCATTAGGCTTTATATGTGGTCTGGCATTGTCTTGTTGGATGTAAATATCCCCAGATGCATGAAGTGGCCACTTGGATCTGATTGCAGGGACCACTTGTCTGAGTAAGCACTCTCTGTACACAATCTTATTGACTTTAAGAGTTTATTTTTCTTCTATTGTGCCAACTCTTCTGTTTTTGCTATTCCTTTTTGTTGGCTCGGATACTGTGAATGGGAAAATACCTATTTTCCCATCAAATAAGACCTCTGAGTCTTCTGAAAATACTGGCCTTGCCATAGCACACAAAAACATGACTTTTGTGATGAATCTCTTTGACTTGCATGTTCTGTGTGGTTCTTGTTCATCTGGAGTGAGATAGTACCTCTGTGTGGGTTTAGTAATGTAAAACCACTTCTCATCCAAATCTACACAGTTGAACATGGGTTGAAATAGTGGTTGAGTTGTGAGTGAGTGTGGGATAATGTGTGAAATCACCCATTCAAGCCTCTTTGTCATATTTGATTCAGTCAAATAGGGCTTGATAGATTTTGTGTGTACTTTAATCTTACCTTGTCGTACGAGTCTGTGCACATTTGTTTTGGGACAGCCCATAGCAGATGCCAGACTTCTTATGGTCTGCCTTTTGTGAAGATCAATATCCTTTAAGTCAAGTGTAGGTAGTGTTAAAGGTTTCCTACCACATTTTGCAACAAACTGTCTGTCAACATTTATAGGTACACCATCCCTTTGTGATTTCCTCACTTGTCCCCAAATACGTGTGATGTACCTTACTGAGACTTTATGTTCTTCAGATAATGCAGATTTCAGTCTGTGGGTCAGCTTGTCATCTGTGGAATTGGTGAGAAGAGCCTGCAAGATCCTCTGCTTTGCTTCGTTGGACAACCTTTTTTTTGTTTGTTTCCCCATTTTCAGAAACTTACATGTTGTATTAGTGATGTTGTACGAAGATCTCTTGTAAAATCCGTAGGTTTATATAGAGGGTTGACATATTTTAAGTGTTCAAAAATTTTAAAGTGGAGGAAAATCTGGAAAGGCCTGCCAGAAGCCAAATAACCCCAAAAAACTTTTCAGCCTACTTTTACTGTACATAGCAGACTGCCCCCATCCCTCTTTATTTCCCATTATCTTGTGTGGTAATTAAAAGAGAGGCAAAGTAGGAAAGTCAATGGCAAACAGTACTTTTTCTTAATCAGTGTGCCAAGTCAAAATGGAACAACAATCAGGGATGGAGGGAGTAGATAAATACACTCATCATCATCATGAATTCATGATGATAAATACACTGTTTAAAAAAAAAGGTAGATAAGTACACTCATCAAAATGAGTAAAAATATGACTTCATGTTTTTATTCCATGAATAAGAATATTTACTGTCAAATTTGGAAAAAATTATCATGTTTAAAGTCTGTTAATGTCAAACTTGGCATAAAATTATTTTTATTTAAAAAATAAAAATATAACAATCTTATTTTGAAATTTCAAAACGTCTTTATTCTATAATAACAAATACAATGACTCAATCCTTGCTAAAATAAAGTGGTTGTTTAATAACATCAATGTTGTTCTTTGAGGTGAATGTCCCAATTTCGAATCTCACTTGAATAACCGTTAGCAATCAGTTGTTATGCCGTGAGAACGTTCTATGGTGGGTATCATACTCCCGCATCTAAAATGAAGTCGTTTATTTTTAAATTTAACTAAAAACCCGCGTGAACAATCACTGTTTTTATCTCAATTTTTTGTGATGTAAACCTCGTGTACTGAAATGTAACTTGTATTGCTACAAAATGTAATTTCAGTCACAAATGTAAATTGTTTAATAAACTGATGGAGTGTAACTCGAGTTACTCCGTGCAGTGGTTATTCTCTCACCTATCATATATGATATGTGAATCTTGTATATGCAGAAAATAACTTCAGGCAAATCAAAATGCAAAAAACATGTATGCAAAATGAAATTTGCTGAGACAAGTCGAATTCTAAATCGTGGTAATTGAAATGTAACTTGTGCTAAATTGAAATGTAAATGACGTTGATGAAAATGCATGTAACTTGAGGGAAGTCGAAATGTAAATGTAATCTCATTATTATCAGATGTAAATCCCGCATATGTATTACCATAAGTATGATGAATTACAATTTGTCGATAAATTACAAGTAAAATAAATCAATAAACTCTGTGTCTTAAAAAATCATTAAAAACATATACTACAAGATATAAATTTTGTTATATAAAAAAGGTTATGAATATGAAAAGGTATATTACAGAAGAAAGAGTATGACTATAAATAATACTCCCTACGAAGTATTACATAAAAAATATGAATATGGATTATGGAATGCAATAGTATTCATTTTATTTTGAATAATAAACATTTCGTTATGATCGAATTGATAAACAATAAAACATGTAGATTCGATTGTAATTTACGTTGAAGAAAAAGAAAAGTAAAATCGCAGTTAAATTTTTAGTATTTTGATGGAGGAGAAAAGAATTGAATAAAACAAAAATAAAGAAGAAGAAGAAACCAAAAAACTGAATGAAAAGGAAAGAGTGTAAATTTGTAAAACCCGACTATTTTCGGGTCTTTTGCGGTCCTAGCCAATTTCCGACCCAACCCGATCCGATCCCACCCCTAATCAAACTTGCACAAAAAAAGAGTGTAAATTTTTAAAATAAAACTAAGCACACAAAAAAAGAGTAAATTTTTAAAGGGAAAAAGGTGCAAATCGGCCCATGTACTAACCAAAAAGGGTCAAATAAGCTCTTATTTAGGAGGCTCTGTCCGGCCGTCGCCATTTGGGGTGGTTTCCGGTGGAATTTTTTGATGAAATTTTTTGACCAACTTATTCATTAAGTCTAGTTTACTCATACCAAATTTCAGCTAAAAATTCAATCGGGAAGACATTCAAATGAATTCTTGAACATAACTGCGCAGGTAGAAGCGCATATATCTTCAAGAATTCATTTGAATGTCTTCCCGATTGAAGTTTTAGCTGAAATTTGGTATGAGTAAACTAGACTTGATGAATAAGATGCTCAAAAAATTTCATCAAAAAATTCCACCGGGAACCACCCGAAATGACGACGGCCGGACAGAGCATCCTAAATAAGGACTTATTATATTTTGACCTTTTTTGGTTAGTACATGGGCCTATTTGCACCTTTTCCCATTTTTAAAATAAAACTAAGGCCCGTTTGATGACCCTGTTTTTCGTCTTATCAGGCTTATCAACCAGCTTTTTCACCAAACACGTAACTTTTGATTTCGCCCGTTGAATTGTGAAATAATAAGAAAAAGTAAGGTTGAAGTTACTTTTCTGCCTGTATGAGCTGAAGTTACTGTAGAGAATCATTTTAGATATTTTTCATATTATTTTTAATTATTTTATTAAAAAATATTTAAAATGAAATTTTTTCATAAATCAGTAGAATCGGCCAATACAGCCACTTTAGCCAAAACTTCGGGGTGTTTGGTTAGGAGCTTATTAGCCATTTTTTGGCTGATTTGAGGATTAGAACTGGACAAAGCTGTTTGGCTAGCCATTGGTGCTGACTTTGAGTTGTTTGGTTGCAAATACAAATTTGGTAGCTAGGTACTTTAATTTTAATATAAGCCATCTCCCATAAAATAAAACAAAAACTAGGCTAATTACATATTTATTATAAATCTGATGAGGTCAAAACATTGTTGTTTCGAGAAATGGAAGTACTATATTTTTTGGGACATCAATGAAGTCACATTTTGGAGAATGATATACTTATATAAAATATTATTTATAATATAAAAGTGATATGAATATGTTTTTCGTTAAAAATATATTTATAAAATGTATAAATGTATAAACTTATAAATTTTACAAATAAATATATACTAATAAAAATATAACCACTGGTCATTGTTTACCCCCCATACCATAAACATGAAAAAACCAATGCTAACAAAGTTTTAAGAGATGTAATTAATACATATATGTATTGCAAATATAAAACAAAAAACATAGTAACAACGTAATACAAATCACATATTTATAAAATAAAAAAAAGTGTTTTTATTTTATCACTCAGGCTTATCATCGTAATTCATACTTTTCGATGATTTTTAGAATATCGGGGTAATTATTTATATTGTTAGTAAGGGGAAATTTTCTTATAAAAATGCTGGAAGTTTTTTCGCATCTAAAAAACTTGATTACAAAAAAATTTTGTTGCAATAGAGTTTGGAGTCTCTCTAATTGCATTGACCTATAATTTTTTGGTGTATAATTAAATCGTTGATTATTTGTATCGCTTTTCCAAAAACAAAAGCTTTCCCACATAGATCGAGCTATCCCTACAGAAATTACCTATAAGAGTAAAAAATAATGCAATTTTTCTAAATAGACCTAGAATATTATGTATTTTCTCTAAATAACTGTAATTATATCATGTTTGGAAAATATCAATTATGACATCAATAATGTCACATAAATATTTAATAATGCTAAAATATGGTCATATGATTTCAAGATGGAAAAATCAATATGTTAAGAAATAACTTATGTTTAAGGTTTATGTAGGTGTGATGCAATTTTTCTTTGAAAAATAGTGTGTTTCGATTTTTAAAAAGAAAATTATAATAATAATTATTTGGCATTTTATACTTAATTAATACCGAGTAAACTAAATATATTTAGATCATGGGTCGTCTTGTCGATGATTTAACATTAGTAGCGTACAGTAACTTTAAGATATTTCTTTTTATATTGGAACAAAAATAGTAGATATTTATTAAACAAAAGTAATACTCTGTAACTAATTTGGTAGCAATTTGAAAATACCCTTTAATTACAACAAGATTCTGGAGTGCAAATCAAATGATTTAGATTGATATGCTAATCAATTGCTAGGTATTTTTCCTCTATATAAATAATGGAGTCATGAACTTCAACTTCATACATTTGTTTCAATATCAACAACTACAACAAAAGTTATTTGGAAGTAAGACATACGTATACAGATAATCATAATGGACTACTTGCCTCTTTCCCTCCTCGCCTTTACCACCATCTCTAGCTTGCTCTTTGGTATGATTTTAAATTGCTTCCCATTTCTAATTATTTTGTTGAACCATTCTTCGAAATCTTCAAATACTAATAAAATTCTAATAACGGTTTCCATTGAATCATAGGATTAGTATATTAAGGCATATGTGACGATGGTGGATTACAATAATTTACACATTTAAACACTATTCCCTCCTTTATTTAGGTCACCTCACTGACTTGCTCCAATATGATAATATCGTCGCATGTTATGCTTGTCAATGTTTCCATGCAATATATATTGTGTGATACAATACTTCCCTATAAAACTTAGTCGTCTTTAAATTTTTTGAAATATATATGAGACTTTGACCAAGAATATATTTATATAGAAAATTAATGACATTATAAAAAATGGTATCCAAATCTTCTTTGTTAAAAGGTTTTTTTTACAAAAAATATTACTATAATAAAGCATATTTACAAAAATATAACTATTAGTTACTACAATGTAGTGTCATAGTAACTTAAGTTTAAAAATTGAACATAAGTTACTATGATTTCATTACCACTATAGTCACTAATCACATTTTTGTAAACAATCTTCATTTTAGTCATAAATCTATTATTATTTCTTATTAAAATGTACAATTTCATAAAACTATAGGTTTCATAACTTCCAAAGCAAAATATGAGGTTTTAATTAATCAAATCATTGGCGGCAAAAGTTTGGGATTATACAATTCATTTTTTTGAACTAATTATAGATTTCACTTGAGAAGTCAAAGACGATATAGATGTCAATATTTGATATGCGCTCTAATTTGGTCCTAAAGTACTCCCCATATTGGTTACATTAGAATTGGTATAGTACAAAATGACAAAATGTTGAGTTTTAATTTTATTAATAATTTGAAAGGATCCGTTCAATCGACTAAGTTCACAGTCATCAACAATTGTCCATACACAATATGGCCGGCAACACTCACCGGAGGTGGGAAGCCGCAGCAAGCTCCGACGGGATTTGAATTGGCACACGGCACATCGACCTCTTTCGACATTACCGCTCCATGGACAGGCCGTTTCTGGGCAAGAACACAGTGCTCCGCCGACCAATCCGGCAAGTTCTCTTGTGTAACCGCCGATTGCGGTTCCGGCCAGCTTGCATGTAACGGCGCCGGAGCAATCCCTCCAGCCACTCTAGCAGAATTCACACTAGGCGGTTATCAAGGTCAAGACTTCTATGACGTTAGCCTAGTCGACGGATTCAATCTCCCGATCTCTGTAGTTCCGGACAACAACAAATGCATTTCCACATCTTGTCCGGTATGATGTTATACATACAGTACATACATTTTAACCCTAATGTTGTTTATATATGTCAAATTGGTAGTTTATATTTACTATTTAGCATATTGCACACTATATTCAACATTATATTAATATTAATACTAGTAATTTAGAACAAAGAAAAATATACACATGGTTCTACAAAATTATTAATGATATGATTTTAACACGTACACATGCATATATAACAATTATAATCAAGGGTGTAGTCGGGGGTAAGAGTCGGGCTGGACCGGTACAAAGAATTTTTACAGATAAATTTTTACATTAAAAATATAAGCAATTTTAAAATTTGGGTTGGGTCATGGTCCGGTTTGGCCACCCCTCCACCTCGGCCCTGATTATAATAAGACCGACTAAGTTCCACCAAAGTAACAATAAGTTGTTTTATTGCATTATTGAGAACATCTTATCGAGAAGCAACATATTCAAAAACTAGATCTGTATGATAAGAAAGTTGTATGAACCTATGAAATGACAGGTTCTTGAGTATATATGTGTGTGTGAGAGACATGCTTTTTAATTTTTCAAATATGGACTAATTTTTTATAGATTTATTATATTAATGAATTCAAATGCCTCAATGCAATAATTTGTGTATGTGCCCTAATTTTCAAATAGAAGTATTAAACTTTTTATTTTGTGCATCATCGATCATGACCTTAATAATTAGGTTGATGTGAACGCGAGGTGCCCGCCAGAGTTGGCATTCAGGAATAGCAATGGTGCAACAGTGGGATGCAAGAGTGCATGTTTAGCTTTGAACCAACCTCAGTATTGTTGTACCGGTGCTTTTGGCACACCCCAGACCTGCCCACCAACTCAATATTCCAAAATTTTTAAAGAAATGTGCCCACAAGCATACAGTTACGCATATGATGATAAAACGAGCACTTTCACATGTCAGAATGGACAAGCCAACTACGCAATCACCTTCTGTCCATGAATACAAAAGCACACAAACATAAATTGTAATTCATTTTATCCTAATAAAAAAGAGTGGTCGATATATTATATCATAGATGACATGTAGTTTGGACATACTTTATTAGAAGGCTCAGTATTTTAGTTTTTCATAGCGAGACTGTGTTATTCCATCTTTGAGTGTCTATTATTATTGTTATTATTATTATTATTATTATTATTATTATAAGATAACAATAATATTGATAGTATGTGTATTCGTCTTTTAGTATCTTAGTCTTGTATGATCTAGTATAAGATTGAAAAAAGTCCTATTAAAAATTCTTGTGCATTAAATAAAAAAGAATGTAAAGAAACAAGAAAGCATCAAATGTAGATGGTCACATACCCTTATAGGAGCGATATAAATTCAAATGTCCATCATATATATATTCATGAAAGTGTTAACAATAGGAATGACAAAAACATCGTTCATATGATATAGTTACTCGTATGGTTATGACATGATAAAACAACCACTATCACATGTCAAAATGAACAAATTAATTACTCAATCACCTTTTTTCATTTATTCAAGCACACGCACAAGTCCAAATTGTGCGTTACAAGTTTATCCGCATAAAAAAATAGAGTCATATATAGCAGACATACTTTATCATTAGGCTGATATATATAGTTTTTCCTATGAAGATCTGGTTATTGTTTGTCTATCGATTATTATAATTGAAAGATTTTAATAATATTGATAGTCATTTGGTCTTTCCTACCAGTGATTATCATAATCTATGATTGCATCGCAAAGCTGTACAATTTTACCACTACTTGTTTTGCACATGATATTCCATATAAAACAGATACAATGATACAGAGCAGTATAACTCATTCATCTTGTTTGTGAAGTTAATTACGTTGAAGACTAGGAATTTGAATGTTTATTAACATGTTTAATTTTAAGTTTCATGTCGTGCAAAAATAATTTTAAATTTTAATCCAATGTAAATAAAAAGTAGAAACAATTATATATTTATGAGTAAAATAAAGATGGTTTACAAAAATGTGACTAGTGACTATAGTAGTAATGAACTGATAGTAACATGTGTTTAGTTTTTAAACTTAAGTTACTATACCATGACATTACATTGTAGTAACTATTAGTCATATTTTTGTAAATAGGTTTTATTTTGGTAATATTTTTGAAAAAAAAACCATCCATATATTTATCCTATTTGTTGACTTTTATCCAAAAAAGGTTCAAACTTCATCTTTTTCAACAATTATGCTTTTCTTTTTTTTTCTTTTTTTTTCAAAATTACACATTTTTATCAATACCAATAATATATAAGCAATACAAGTTTGTGAACTTAAAACTAAAAAGAAGTGCAAAAATATGAAATATAGATATGATTTTCTTCGTAAATTTTACAAACTCATCCATTGAAAGTGTAATTGTGAAAAAATATGAAGTTTGAGTCTTTGTTTAATAAAAGTGACGGCATAAGATAGATTTGTGAATTTGATTATAGTTTGAGATATATTTAATTAATAATCGTATATAATAACATATTACTACGTACAATTTATTTTATTTTTTGTGTGGAAGAAGGTGGCTTAAATTTTGATAACAAAACATAAGCAGATTACAAAATGACAATAGGCCTTCTATCTGTCGCCCGCCTTAGAACCAGACCAATTAGAATCAATCACTTATGTAGAAGCAGTTAGATTTGTTAGTCCCGCTTTGGACTTAACTGAGCCAATGACTTGCAAATCAGACTTCTCATCACCTGTCCTAGGTTCTAGAGTTTTCTTGTTGGAAAAAACACGGCACAACCAAAAAAGAGCATAGATCCAAATAAAAACGATACGTGAAGATGTCTAAAGAAGCAAAATAAAATTCTTGAACCCTAGCACCTCGTTCAATCCCTGGCGGGGAGGCCGGATCACCACTATGATTGTTGACGCAGAGTGGATTGAAGCATCAACCAATCGGAGTAGATTCCTCTTGCCCTGCCTCCCACCTGTCGTGCTCACTACCCAACCATCTTCGACGGAGCATCTACCCTTTCAAATTAGCCCTCTTGTTCGTTGTTGCTCTCCTTCCATCACCTTGTTCTCGATTGGTGACTAGGAAGCCGCCCTCATCGATTGGTAAATGAGTCCGCACACAACCATACCCGATTTGCGCCCTTAGCAATGTTCAGACACTTGCTGCGCCGTTGAAATCTGCTCCTAGATCACTCGCTACTACAAGAAGAAGGAAGGCCGGACCAGGTGACTGGCGTCTTCACCAGGGACGGTTTTTCGGGGGGGGGGGGGGGGGGGCATTGGACTTTCAATTTTCTCTACTATATATGTAGTATTTTCATAAAGTTTTCATACTTTAATTAGTTGTATATGTTTTCACCCCCCTTAACTTTTAATTTTCAAAGTTAATATATAGTATGACATAGTGTGATACTTAATTGGGAATTTAAAAGAAGTAAAATCTAAAATAATTTAGATAGTTTAAGACATAGGATACCTATTATATAAAAATTTCTAGTTTTGCAATATTTAATTATCTTTATTAGATAATTAGTACTAAATTTTGTAAAAGTTCAAATGATATTAAATATCAGAAACACTAGTTAAACAGTTTATGGATCATGTGAAGTGAATCCAAAATATAAATGTTTGTGGACATTGAATTATACAATTCATTTAGTTCTTACTTTCTAAAAGCAATTTATTACATAAATAATAAACTTTAACGTATTTTAGCATTAATACAAATATAATATGCACCATATATATGAATTAACAATACTACGTACTACGTATAATATTATTCTAAAAATAATAACCTCATGCATACTATTGTTAAGAAAACTCCTCGTGACCCTTGAACGCCCTTCTTGGTAGACAAAAACTACAATTCAAAAACCAATTATTTATTCTGATAAGATTCATGTGGTTAAACAAGACATAAGCTATTCAAAATGCATTGATTGATGTGTACCTTTTAAATTTTTTACCTTCAAATAATTTGACAAAACGTTAGGTATCTTTTTTTATTTTCAAATAAATTTCCTTTGATTTGCAATTTATTATGCTTTACTGTATCAATACTTTTTTCTAGAGCATTTACGGTTACAAAATTAAAGTTATATTTTCCATTCTCTACACTTAGAGTGTAATAGATTTAAATATCATAGTGTATGCACTAATGAATTTTTTTGAATAAAAATTAGCCGCGGAGCCCGACAATAGTGAAAAAAAGTTGTCTCGTTACACTAGCGAAAAAAATTGCACCGCTACATTAGCGGAAAAAATTTGTCCGCTACACTAGCGAAAAATTTCGCCTCCTACACTGACGAAAAAAAAAATTGCCCCCCCTTGAATCAAAATCCTGGATCCGTCCCTGACCGTCGCTGTCGGAAGAAACACCTAGAGATTAACCCTAGAGACGGCCGCTGTAGGTTTCTCTCGGAACTAGGCTGAAAGATGAGTTAAATCACTTAAATGCTTAAATGTAACTCAAGGGAGATAAAATGAGCATACGTACAATTTATTTTTGAATATATTACTCATATATGCTATTTCTTTTTTTTTTTTTACTTGAGAGTTGAAATGATAATGGACATTTAACCCCCTTTTTTTTTGAAATATTGTGGCATTTAACCCTAGAAAGTAATTGATGAATATATTTTTGATGCTATATTTACTCTTATATGCTATTTAACTTCATAATTGGACACATGTAACACTGTTATAATGAAAAATAAACAATGATCATGGGAGTTTTTCTACGGACAGAATGATAATGGACATTTAACCCTTAGAAAGTAATTGATGATAACATTTAAGTGTACTTTAAGGTGTTTGGCACAACTAGTTGAAAAGATACTTTTCTCGACCATGTTATATTCCTTAAATATTACTCCGTACTCCGTACTAATAAAAAGTTATGGAGAAAAATGTAACTTAATAATTATTAGTGATTATAATTGCATTCAAAGTTTACATCATAGTAACTTACATATAGTTGCTATGATGCAAATTTTAAAAACAATTAGTCAGTAATGGTTACTAAATCACTTTTTTGTCCATAACTTTTCAAGGAGTAATATTAGCAAGATTTTTACTTATATAGTGATATATATCAAAAAAATAGTTAACGATTCTTCTTTTTGGAACGTTTCAAAAAACATGTTCGGAGTATAGTATATGTACAATTATTCGGGGAGTCTTGGTTATTATACAATATGCGATAGTACTCCGTCTGTACCATCTATTTTTATAAATCACAAAACAAAAAATAAGCCACTAGCAACCATCTTAACTGGGGGCCATTCATCGACCATTCTGCTATTGCTATTTCTAACTATTCATCTACTCACTATTACTAAACATATATTGATATATACACATCAAACATTGAAGCTAAACTTGGCCACAAAGGTGAAAGAAGTATCATTCTTCCCTAATATTATCCTTCCTCTTCATATAATCCTGGAGCACCGTTTCCCTTTCTGATGAAGTTGCAGAGAGGATCCATTTGCTAAACTGCACCTCTTTCATGCCCATGAACTGGGCTATAAGACTGAACTGTCTTCTCTTATGCATTTTAACCTTATCAAAACTTTCTTTCTTCTCTTTTACGTTCATAGCATCAAATTTTCGTCTCCCAAGTACAGGAAAACTCAGCTGCTGTGTTGAATTCAGATTTTGTTCCTGAATGGTTGGGACTACACTTCGGGGGTTAACGACATCTTCATTGCGGTGAGCATAAACAATGCCTACGAGCAGTCATAGTGAAATTTCTCAGTCAAGAGAGATCAGCATGACATACAACTTCTATTTTTGAAAGAATAAAAAAACATTTACCAAGGTCATCAAGCTTGAGTTCAGAACCTTTTCCCTTAGGTTCGGTATTTTCTTGATCGGGGAGAAAATGGACCCCATTTCCTTCATCTAGTTTGCCTTTGTTCCCGTGTAATTCAATTATATCACTTGTAAAAAGTTGATCAGACAAATCACGGAAAAGATTGCAAATTCCGAATAGTTCTCCTTGAAACTCTTTGCAATCCTGGAAGTTTGGGTTAGTGAATTTTCCCCTTTCATAATAAAATATCACCAATGCATTATCCTACATCGGTTGTCTAGCATATGTATGTAAGATAAACCCTCACCTCTTGATTATCCCTTTTGGTGTGAGTTAGACCCACCAAACCAATTTAACTGTTATAGTAGAGCTGTACAGGGGACGTAGGTCACAAAAATGAAAAAACTGATGATTTTTTTGGTTCGCCAATCACCATAACTCGACAGGTGAAAACACAGTTATTCATTAGGAAATGGTTGTTAATATGTGTCGGTCAGTTTCCTGACCAACTGAAAATTAAATAGTATTTAATAATGCATGAATGAAAATACAACTAATTAAAATACATGGAGCATTTGGTGAAGGTAGTATTAGTACATGACACCCAAGGGACTCATTGTATTTCAACTCATTTTCATAGTTAGTAGTATATACATAATCAAGGCATTAAAATGGGTGAATTTCTTAAATATCACTAACTCTCTGTTAGACAAACGGCCAATTGTTGAAGCAATTCCCGCACATAATTGACAGTTGGTGACTGCATTAATAACATTTTTTTACGTAAAATTAAGGGTTAATTTTTTGTCCAATGGGTATCTGATATTCTAATTAGTTATGTTTAAGAGAAAATCCCTAATTTAATTTGGAGAATTTGAGAGAAAATATAAAGTTGGCCCTACTAACCTGAACGCCTTCAAAGTATCGCTTCTCATTTGTTCCAGAAATAGCAATATTAGACAGCTGTTGTTTGTAGACCTGCCTGGAATAAACAAGTTCCTCAAGAGAACCAGCAGCAAGAAGGCGAAAAACAACAACATGCCTCTTTTGCCCAAACCGAAACGATCTGTCCTGGGCCTGCAAATCTTGGGCCGGATTCCAGTTTGGATCAAATATCACTACACGATTTGCACTAACAAGGTTGAGCCCAAGGCCACCAGCTCTTGTTGATATGAGAAACACCTTAAAGTCATCAGAAGAGAACAGTGTCAATTATGGAGGTGACAGAAACTTAGTTGATTTGTGTTCTCACCATCTATGATGTTTTAAACATACCTGTTTGCTTGGGCTAGAGTTGAAGTCATCTACAAGAGATTGACGAAAGGTGGTCGGTGTGGAACCATCGAGTCGAGAAAAACAATACCCTTTGCGTATAAGAAATTTCTCAAGTATATCCAGCATCCTGCTTAAGAGGAAAAATACTACTTAAGCAACAGAAGAAATGAAGACAGATGGAGAAAAAAACAACACGTCCACAATACAATTGACATGTTTTTGTTAAAAACAGACCAACATTTAGAAACATCTACACATAGCCTCAAGTTTCTCCTTATTTTCATAAACATTATCACTTGTTGAAAACGTTTTGCATGCTGGCGTTCCTTCAATTTGGAGAGGACACATAACAATGGTATGTTTGAGGATCATAAACTAAAAGTCTAAAATGTATAGTTTCAACTTTGAAGGCCTATATTAACCAAATAGGACTTGAGGAGCCTATTTAGGAAAAGTGTGCATGTGGAGAGGCCATATATGGGTTTTACTTTTCTTGTGAATCCATTAGTGGCACTTCCTTGGGCATCTAATTCTTATGAGACAGATGTGTTGTTACCAAACAAGGCACTCTAGAGTCTATAACTATTATATAGTTTTTTTTCCTTTTACAAGTATGGTTAAAGGTTAAAATGAAAATGAGTGCTAGAATGGTTTTGTGACCCATTCAGCGGCTTACTACTCCCCCCCCCCCCCCCTCATTTATTCAATGAACTCCACCATCAAATGGAGGTTAGGAGGTAATATTGTGAAATTTGGACTTCCATTGAAAATAGCATAGTAAACACACACACACACACAGAATTGTTGATTCATCCAAAAGTAGAAAGGCACATCTTACATACCTCACGGAATAACTGAAAAGAAGAATCTTGTCACCTTGTGAAATCCAAGTAAACATGAGCTTTTCCAAAGCTCTCATTTTCCCACAATGTTTGACATCACTTAGACCCATAAAGCTCTCATTCTGAACATTTCCACCAACCAAATCAATATCAGGGCCAAACACAGCAGCAGCAAATTCTGCATCCTTTCTTTGTTTGTCAGGATCATCCCTTGGATTAGGTTTGATGAGCTCCAAGTGATTGCTTATCTGTAAGAGAGATTTAAGCTTCAGGATTTAAAAATATGAGATATTGAAACAAAGAAAATCAATCAGTTCATCATTCATGAAACGATATTTGAATAGCCTTATGCCACAGAGGGTATATTACCTCGCTCGGTTATACCTCTTTTAAATTGTTTTAGCTCTTCATTTTCTTTTACATTGTGCAGCAATAACAACAACCCATTTGATAAGGGTAAATTTGGCTGAAAATACTAAATTTGAAGATGTTATTTACAATATTGTGGATTTATATATATAAGACCTTTTTCACTTAATAAATTAACGAAAATTAAATTATATTAAGAAGTGTCATTGTCATTCATTTCAACAACTTCAACATAATAGTACCTTCTACACGATATTTTCACTATCGATAAATTCAGCCAACAGGCAATGCAATCAAAACAATTGCGGTAAGAAGATGTCTGATATGTGGAAATTAGATGTCATCAAACAGACACTAAAAAGAAGTTTGAAGTCACAGAGAAAAAAGGCAGCAATGGCAGCAGCTTTCTCCTCTAATATTAAGTTACTTACTTGTGAGTCAATTACCCATGTATAAGATTGTAAACTTATAAGAACAGAAGCTTCACTTGATCATAGTCGAAAGACCAATAAAGGTATAATTCAACCATAGGAAATTATGTATTTGAACCTCATGTTTACCCCCAACATTTGACTTTGCGCCTGATGTTTTACTTTCATCAACTTATCAACCCGCACCATAGATTGGGGTGCAAACTTAACCATTACCGTAGGTATGTGGTGCAAAGTCTAATGAAAATTTGTAGACCGTGCTTACCCTTGTAACTGAATTGGCATTCCAATTGAAGGTCCAAATTTTAAAAAAAACATGGGGTCAAAAGTCAAACATGGGGTGCATGGCAATTTCTCTTTAATTACTGTTGGGCCTTAAGATCAAAATGGTAATCACAATAGCAGAGAGCTAGGGAAGAAAATGGTAATCTTATACTATGTATCAACTACCAAGCAAATGATTCAAACATTTTAACAATCATTGAAGTAGTTTGTAGTTAGATAGAGCATGTCTCTTCATAGGAAGAAGACACAACCAATTGCTTAAAAAAACTTCCAGCAAATATATAACAAAACTACCTGCTGGAGCTTGACAAGACAAGGAAGTACGATGCAAAAAGGGCAAGAATCACAACCATCTGGATTGTCTCTGTGAAGGTACGGCCATATAATACCATCCGAAATGGTCCTTTTGCAACACTCAGCCTGCTTGAGAGGGCTTCCACAACTACATAGCAGGTCCTTATTGATAAGACACTGTACATCAGGTAACTGCAACATCCTCTGGTAAACACGTTTTTGGATCGCACTCATTGCACAAAACACAACATTATCTTCTTTTCCTAGCATAAGATGACCAATCGTCTCCTCCTTTGTCCTTCTCAGCAAATACTTATGCAAAACCGACACCAAGTGTTGTTTTCTCTCTTCGGCAACTTGCACAAGTCTGTTAGAAGCAGTTGACCTCTGTCCATGCTTAAGTGGGTCCTCATAGAACTCTCGAAAGTGTTCACGTGTGCCCAAACAGCCGGGGACCACCCAGTCAAACAGATTGAACAGTTCCATGATTTTATTCTGCATTATAGTTCCAGTCAGACCGTAACGTTTCTTAGTTTTGATATCTAAACAAGCTTGATAGAGTTTAGACTTGTCATTCTTGAGCCGGTGTGCTTCGTCAATGATCACAACCTCCCACTTGACTTCTGACAAGACACTCCCTTGGATTCTGTATGTATCGTAACTGGTTATTATTACCTCCACTCCGTACGTTTTTAGTTTGTCGATTATCAATTCACGGTTTGGTCCATGATGAACAAAGACACTAAAAGTTGACCATTTGGAGAACTCATTCTCCCAGTTATGAATTACGGAAGTTGGACAGATGACTAGTGTGGGACCCTTCTTTTCAAGACCCCCCACTATCAATGAGGTTGAACCAGTTGTATCTGCCTCTTTTCCATATACAGCTGCTAAGAAAGCAATGGTTTGGATTGTCTTCCCTAGTCCCCTAGAGAACCATGACCAGATTCACGTTAAAAACATATAAAAATAACTACCCAGAAAATAGTCTAATAATAAAGACAGGGCTACTCTAGCTGTCTATGAGTACAATTAAAACGAAGAGTGATTAGGAAACCAACATGTCATCTCCTAGAACACCCCCATGGTTATTACGGTACAAACCATACAAGAATTTGACTCCTCCTCTTTGATGCTCCAGAAGCCTACAATTTATAGATGCTGGTACCTGGAACAAAGAAAAAAGACAAAAAATAAAATGAATTGTTGCACTAGTTTAATGATGCTTGAAATTACAGTAATATGAAATGTCATACTGAAAAATAATGAATGAGGAAATTTATACAAAAAAAAACTGATTTCTACTAGAAAAATATGGAATAGTTAAACAAAAACCAAGAGAGTTTCTTCAATTCCATTGTGTGCTAGAAACCAAAGAATTGGCTTGCGCAGCTTCTTTAAGTTAACAATAGCAAATAAAAGTAGCATCATGAATTATGCCACTTCCCACAAATTCTCCAGAACTATATATGACGAAGTCAACTGAAGCATATTCTAGGAAACTAAATATTGGTTAACTTCAAGTGATATACTACAGAAATCACAACACTAAATAACTCACAACAATTAAATCCTGGGATCATTTCAAAACTCATTGTCCCATTTGTACCATCTCCTATCAAGTATCAACTTCTTTGCCAAAAAGATTGCATGGAAGCCCAAGTATATACCTCGTGTATTCAATAATATTAAATCATCATTTGGTCAAGTAACTAGTGACGACATATGACACTTTATATGCATAATATAGCAAGTCTTCAAGAAGTTGATAGCTGCATGCTCAAATGAATAAAAAATGCAATATGCACCGAAATTTAAAAAAAAAAAACGGGAAAATCAACTCTTTAACTATTAGAAGGAAAAACCACCTGTATCAATGGTGTTTCTCCAGGCGGGGACAGGACAAGAGGCTCATAAGGCCCGGTGTGGTCAAGAAGAAAAGCCTCAGACTTTGACCTCCCGAACACAGTGTGCTTCTCTTCTCCCACCTCTGCTTCCTTTTCTTTGTCATCTTTGACTCTAACACTGGAATGGGTTGGAATTTGGGGTTTCCGTGATTGGGTCTGGGATGAAGACGCGAATGAATCATCAAGGCGAAGAAGCTGCTGTGAAATAGAAGATTTAGGTGGCTTTCTAGTGATTGCAGCGGATGAATCGAATTGAGTGCAAATGGATGAATTTTGAGAGGAATCATATGAGGATGATTTATTCCTGCACGGTTTGAGTGACTCCTTGAAGGCCTTTAAAGACATCGGAGATTTTGCGTTCTTTGAAATGAGTTTAGGTGCTTTCCCGTTTCCATTGGATTTGGCGTTTCAATTTTGAATATTTAAGAGATTTGTATGTTAACCGTAGGTAAGAGTCTTTTGCAACAGTTTCAACTTTAAAAAAATGTACTTTTTAAATGAAATGTGGAGTAGTGATTAATTGTAAAAGATGATAGTGATTGGAAAAAAGTGATTAAAGTAAAAAAGTTAAAATTGAAATGTTTGGTAGAAAAGTGTTTTTAGTGTATTATTTTCTTAATGCACCAAAGTATCCTTGTAAATGAAAAGTCAAAATGAGCACGAAAGATGAAGTTTCCCGTGTGCAAGTCTGCAAGAAGCCAACCCCCCTGCACCTTATCTTTTCTTTGCCATACATTTGCCTATGGTCTCTGGTTTTGACCATCGGGACTCATGTATAATATTTACACCGGAGTATATGAGTAATTGAAAAAGGGATCTGGCGGTGACCAAGAAGCCAACCCGGCTTAGCGGTCTTCATTTTGAAAGGGGAACAATTCCGGCAGGTTTGTGAGGCTCTGCGGCCTGCGGGTAGCGAAGAAATCCTGAAGCCAGACACAAAGAAATCCCTAGATCTTCAATTTTTAGTGTGAAACGATGACTTCCAACTTCCTTAGGGGCGTAGCAAAGGCGCAAATAAGAAAAGACACGAAGGATTAGAAAATTAGGAGTGGCCAGAAATTTCATTCGTTGATGGCCTGATCGGGATTTATCTGATGCGTTCATGGGTGATTTGCCGGAGGGGAAGGGCATTAACGGGACACACACGCATTTTAAAAATATATTGTTCCCTCAAGTTGAAGTCATTTACCAAATCACCAAGAATCATATAAAAGCATATCTAATACTGCTTCTGACTTTTGAGGTAAAAGTGCTTAAAATTAAGGAGAAGTTCAGTTTGGCAAACACCTGTTTTGGCTTCTGCTTCCAAAAAAGCCCAAAAGTGCTTTTCAGAAGCAGTTGCAAACAAAGCTTAAGTCATCAATCTAGCATTCATGCTTTTGACATTGTGTTACAAAATTGGGTTATTTTTGGTGTACACGAGATTGTACACAGAATATGTAGTTATGTGCATTCCATGTGTACACAAACAAGGCAATTATGAGGATTTTGACATCAAGTCCGGTCCTTTTTTAAACAAATTGTATGTGCACACGGGTATTTAGAGGGATTTTGTGTACAATTTATGTACAACTCATGTACACCAATAATTTTCCTATAAAATTTATCAAATGAGCTCGGTGAGATGCCATGGTGTTTAGAGCCTTGGGGGTGTGAGTCGGCTGGTAAAATAAGGCTTCTATGTTTCCATGCTTCCCGGGCTTTGACTACGTCATTACAGTCCCGCTTCGTCTACACGGCATTGTACACGCCGATCAAATTGTAACACAGACAATTTGATCGGTGTGTACAATGGCGTGTATAAACTGCCGTGTACAAGGAGCATTTTCCATGCCATTAGCACTAGGCACTAGCCACTATAACAGTATCACCCTCCAACAAGCCCATGGGAGATGGTGCCCTCCAGCGAATTCATTGCCTCGGACGAGCCCGTGCAGACCTCCCGCGATAATTGATAAGAAAATGACATAATAATAACATTTTTATATACAAAGGTAGAGAGAGCTTGAAGGGGAGAAAGAGGACGACTAGATGTAGAAACTTAGATTTGACCAACAATTTGCTTCCTGATGTGTTTAGTTCAGACGTAAATATGGTTCAACTTTAATGTAATGAGAGTTCAATAATTCAATTCTTATGTAAATGAATGTTGTTTACGAACTCAAGTGTAAATTTTTTAATCGCAAATTAGACTTCAAACTTTTTTAAAAGCGCCATCATTGAACTTGAACAATATATTTTTAGAGCATTTTATGTCAATCAATTATTATCGCTTTGAACAATACGTATATTTTTAGAGCCAAACATTCAATTTCAATTGTTGAAGCCTTTGTAGTTTGTACTTATAACTTCTTTTAATTTTGCACTTGTTTGGCTTGTTTTCTATTTACTTCTCTTGTAATTTCAATCTGTTATTTTAAAAATTGAGAAGTGTTCCCCTGCACACCCCACCTCGTGCGGTTGCTCCGGGAATTAAAAAAAGGAGCAAAACATTCAAAATGAAAAAAAAAAACTCTTAAAAGCACCATAGTAACCTTGTCATGTAATTATTTAACTCATTTAAGTATCCAGATCATGCCGATATAATAATACAGAAAATGTAGCTGTTTTCAAAATATTGATGCAGCGGCCTCCTAAGTCCTAACAGAAAAGATACATACTCCGTATACGATGTATCCACTAACTGGTTCGTGTACGTTGTGGAATCAACAAAATTGCACTCCCCCTCATCCCTAACTATGACACATGGTAACTTCTAAGCTTTTCCATTAAAGACTGCCAACAATTCCATTGTCAGATACATGGTATACAACTATAATACAGTAAGTATAGTTGGCTCTTGCACCACTGAAGATTTCAAACAAATACAAAGAATACAATCAGACATTTTGCACAAAGTTTAAAATTTTCACCTAAATAAAACATTTATGGTGACCATCACCGTGAACTCTAGCAAGCCTACACGAGTGTTCGACAATCAGCTGATATGTTGATCGCCTCTCCCAAGGAACAAACCCAAATTCATCATTATAGTCTTGCATTCCTTCAACAATGAACTGCCAGAAAAGAGAACCTGCACCAGCTTTGTTTCGTTTTGCAGACTTGTATATGATGTTAAGAACAACCTTGTAGAACCTATCTCGTTGAGAAGGTTCAAAATTCTTGCTCATAGTCGACAGTCCAAATTCGGTGAACATGACAGGTTTCTTCAGTTCCTTTTCACAATCTTCAATGTGAGAGAGTACCCATTTGCTCACGAATTCCAATTTTTCTTCAAAGCTTTGATTCTTTACCCTAGCATTGGATTCAAACATTCTTTATAACAATGGAGAATGACAAAGACACAAATTTAATAAAAGTTCTGTTCAAGTAGGTTGTAGATAGTCCCCAAAGCGATGATCCATAATTTTATGCGTGGTTTTGTATTTTAACTTAACAAACAAATAACATTATTTTTTGTTCTCATATGCAGGTATAAAAATGATAAAATAAAAGTGGCCTTAGTCTCTTAAGGATTATTGAGGTATCTTAATAGCTCAACATTGCAAGACAGGGAAATTATGAGCTGGAAGTCAATAATAAGCTCACCAATGGTCGGGGTAGATATGAACAGAGGCAAAATCCACAGATGGGAGCTTATTATTGCGGATGAAGTCTGTTCCAAGATATGACGACATGTAATTAGGATTGACTGTCATCTTTTTGTGACTTTTCGGACCATAAAATCCTTCAAGGCCCACAGTCAGCAAGTGATTCATGTCTATTGACTTTATATAGCTTGACATTTCTCCAACCCATTCCTGCAATTCTATGACATACAGTTAAGAAAACATAGTTGGAAAAGGAAATACATATTGGAAAATGCATTGCAAAAGAAAATGTATATACTACTAAATAGCTAACCGAAGAAGATACAATAAATACAAGTAGTAAGAACCTATGTTGTGATAAGTTTCGGTTTACAGGCCAGTGGGTGGCTGAAAGGATGAATTTCCCTTGCCTACGGTGTTACCGTGTTAGACTACAGATTCATGCAGGGAATACTCAATTTACTAAATTCCATCTTGACTGACTATTACAATATGTTTTCCTTTAGAAGGGATTAATACAATTGCAATGTGATGAGAAAACTTATACAATCTATCAAATACAAGAAATTACGAAATACTCCAAAATGTGATAAACATGGAATCTAAATAAAACTTTCCAACGCAATGAAATGTAACGATGCAGTCAAATATGAGAGAGCAGAATCTGAAACTTGTATGCCATTTAGCTGACCATCCACTCTTGGACTTGTTTTATCATATACTTCGTATTTATTTGGAGGGTATTATAGTTGGTTTGGAGTTCCATCCTAAAAGGTCAAGCTAAAGTATATTGTAATGACTTAACATGTCCCGCAAGTTCAAGACTTGACGGGACAATCCAAATACTTGGATTGATTGTTTATTTGATCTTAATTGAATGATTGAATCTAATACAATATTAAGATTTATGATTTCATCCTAATATTCAACCTAATATAAAGAATAGTAAAAGGTCTTATACATGGTGTGGTATGAGCCGTATGGCTTAACGGAGTAAGGGAGAATATGGATAGGTCAGATATGAGCAGAGAGATATTTAAGCAGCAAAAAGGAGCCGATCTGTCATCCACAAGTAACTGGAATGGAAAATCTGAATATTACTGCACCATCCAATGTTTCCATTCCACGGCTGGCTTTTAAAGTGACAAGAGTTGGAAAGATAGCTAGGCTTTTTATGCTAATAACCCTGGCACACTTACCTCTATTTTACTTATTCACTATTCCTAAAGGCTTATATCATCGATTGCTGTGGCTATGAAGAACTGATAAAAGACTAAATGGTTCAAAACGTACTTGGAGGGTGTCACCTGAAGGATCTGTCAGGCACCTAGGTTCATTAATCAATTCCCACGCAAAAATAGTGGGATCATCCCTGTATTCAACACCTGTAACTGTGTTCTTCCTTGTTAATACCGTCTGCAAAAGAAAAAAGTGACATATTGAATCAACGGATTTTATTTTCCGCATCTCTATTAAGGAGGTAACAAAAACAGTTATCATAAAAGGTTCATAATCTAGAATTTAAATTATAAGACGTAAGGTATACCGTCCAAATGAAAAGTCAAATCCCATAAAATAAAATAGGATTCCAACTTTGGTCCCACAACTTGCCATTTTCAGTTTTGATCTCTTGGCTTCATATTTTCTACTTTTGGTACACAACTATAGATATCTTACCTCATTCAATCTTTCTAGTCTCCTGCCCGGAGAAAATCCAAATGGAAATTATACATGAATTGGCAGGTTAAGGATTGGAAGAACCAAAATGGCAAGAGATGTGTAGTCATGCATCACAAGTGGAAAACATAATTGTTGGGACCAAAAGTGAAAATAACCTAAAGGTCATAAGATTAAACGTAGAAGATTTTCAAGTCTTTCAAACAAATAACTACTAAGTCGCATATGATAATAAAGATATACTTGAATGCTTACATATGCTCCAAAGTCCAAACTTCCAAAGCTTGTGCTCAAGACATACAGGTGTAATGACATGACAGAGAAGGGCAAAGTTGGTTTACCTTGACATAATTTTTGAAATAACTACGAATGGTTGGATCATAGAAGAATGAATCATTAGAGGAGCTTAAACCAAGACCTTCTTCCCATGCCCACTTAACATATTGAGACTTCCCCCCATAAGCTTGCAAGTTATTAACCAAGCAAAGTAACAGCCTAACTCCATATTGTTTCGCTTCTGCGATTACATGGTCTAGGGCCTGCAGTACAACAAACATTTAGCAGTGAGTGACAACAACAACCATAAACAAGTCTGAATCCCAATATTATTAATATTATCAAAGGAGAAAAGTAATGGATACTAAATAATTGTATATATAAAACAAATAACAAAAATAACAGCCTTCTCAGAGATGCACCTTTGTACCATATTGATTTCAAGAGTGAGAAAATAAAGATAGACATTTAATCTAGGAAAGTAAATTTACTCAGGCAACGTTTGGTAGAATTAATTGTGGAATAAGTGTATATCAAGTACTTCATGACTTGCTCATTTGGCTAAATTTGTTCCTACAGAGAACTTTGGTTTACATAAATCCAACAGATTCAGCTAATTCAGCCAAATAACTCTTACCATACGGGCACTAAATTACCAAAAAATTAGAAAGCAGAGCTGATAGGAAAAGTAAAAAAAAAAAAAAAAAAATCTAAGAGCTACAAAGTGGCCAAGAAATAAATGATTGGAGATAACAAAAAAAACATTGAATTATGATCGGTCATGAGATATAGTAATCATTAATACTAATAGAAGTGCCAGGGCAATTAAAGTGAAATTGATAATGATAACACGACCATTGAAAGCAAGACTCTTACTCTAAATACACTTTCATCATATATGCCGGGTGAAAGTTGTAAAGCATTATATGTGCCATCATTGAAAGCCCAGGTTCTGCATACAGTGAGACCCATCTTAGCACCAGCTTGCAGAATGGCTCTAATCCTTGGTCTTCTACCCTCATCCACGGCATGATCCATCAACCAATAAGAGTTCCACCCATTAACATAGAAGGCTTTACCATCCACAAAGAACTGAGTCCCATTCCTCTCCACAAAATTCAGTTTTGTTTCTGTGTGGAAATCTGGCCATAGGTTACCAAAAGACATGTATATACAAGCCACAAGCGATGCAATCCCAATTGTCGGGTAAACCAGACCATATCGTTTAACCATTCTGCTAATGTATGATTTCACCATTATTAGGCTGCAAATTTGGGAGAAAATGAACAGCGCTTCTAAAATCAAGTCCAGATCAGGAAAATACTGATGCCAAAGAAGTAATTAATGCTCCAGAGCAAAGAAATAGCAGTATTTACACTGGATCAATCTGGCTTCCGAATAATCTTAGGATTCTGGATCCTCAGATCCTCTATCCGGATAATAGCAGTAACTTGCAGGTACTCCGGGAAGAGAAAAAAAGGTCCGACAAGTAGATGCCTGCTTTAAAGTTTAAACTACACACTGCGTGTGTGAAAACTTTGGCGAATGACAGAGGTTGCGTGGTCGGAGGGTGATTTTGTTTTTTACAGCTGCCTCTCACTTTATATTTTTCTGCCTAATCACGTGTATTACATAAAGTTTAATAAATTAAGATCTTTTTATTAAAAAAATTGAGAAGCTATATTGAGAAGTTTTTGCGACAAAGTATTTAGTTTTAATTAGTCATAACAGTTTATTATATCAAATATAATTAAACAAAAAATATCATTTTTTATCTTTTTTTATAATTCATATGTCTCGCAAAGATTATCCCGTTTTACTTCTTGAGAAAATCCCATTAAGATTGACACATATTCCCTCCGTCCCGCAAAATAGTTCCCAGTTTCCTTTTTGGATCGTCCCAAAAAATAGTTCTCATTTCCCCTTTTGGAAAGTTTTGTGTGGCTTACATTCATTTACTTTTTTCTTACACAACCACAACCATACATTTTCACTTTATTCTCACTTTCTTAAACTCCGATCCAAGTCAATGCGGAAACAATTTCACGGGACGGAGGGAGTATCAAATTTTGATAAAGTTTATGTGACTATAAATAATTATTATTTTATTCTTAGTTCTTACTTGATCAATTCAATATCAATCACATAAATCCATTTTTCAATAACCGTGTCTCCTCCAGTCCTCCTCTTATCCCAATGTTAGTGGGACGGAGGTAATAACATTTTTCTTTTAACATATTATCATATACTAAAGGCTAGCAGTTAAAACCTCACAAAGTATATTTTTAATGCCAAACAGGAAACACATATATACTACCTAATTTATTAAAGAACTCTTCTATTTTTCTTACTTCCGTTCCAATGTTAGACTTGAAATAAAGTAAAAAGAGTGGTTGAATGTTGTGCATATGAGAGAAAAATGAGTTTTTTTCCGAATTAATGCAAATTAAATAAATAATTACGGGAATAATGTTTGGTCAAAACTTATTATCAATCTAGCTGGCGTTAACTTGAGTCGGGGAAAGTCGCCAAACCGTTTGGCAACTTATAAGTCGACATCCGGTGTGGCGACTTCCCCCCTGCACCTGCAAAACCAGTAAACTTCAAAAACAGATCAAAACATAAGAAAGTTGGACAAAACCTAGTCACAAACACAGATAAAAAACATAAGACTGATAACATCAACACATCAATTAAGCATCACTTTCGGTTTCCCATCCTATGCATAACCCAACACATAAACACATCAAGAACAAATGATTAAGTAACTAAAATTCAATACTTTGCAGGTGGACATACGTCATAAAGTGTTTCACAGATTCAAGAAAATTCTACAACATTTGGGGTACATGAATAAGTCCAATAATGGAGACAGAATACAAGTTTTGAAGGTCTTCTTGGTTGTCCTTGTCATGGAGTTGTGGTTGTTGACGCATACGCCTACGTCGCTGACGTGGCTGAAGAACAACTCTGACATGCTGAGTCTGGGATGTAGAAGTTGTTTCTATGGTAGATGTCGATGCCATAGAATCCTAAGAGGGGGTCATAAGTATAAGATGGCCATAGTCTACTAGCCCCAACACATCCGAACACAAAGAAGCAATGTCCGTCAGAACCTGATCGTACGTGTCCACGTCATGCGTATCACTGACTGTGGCAGTCGCTCACTCATGTATACGCTGCAAAGCCCGTGTCCGAAATGTGAAACATGAATTATAATTATTTTGAAATAAATAAAAAATGTTAAATAAAGAACATGAATTACTTTACTAATTATGAGCACACTCATTGTCAAGTGTAAAGCTGTGGAACTAGGCTGATAATGGTGAGTAGGGAGTTTGAAAGAAGGAGAGACAAGCTCCCGCGTGATGTTGTAATACCATCTCATGTAGTCTACAGAAACAGATGGGACTAATGTCGGCATCCCAGTCATAACAAGCTCCGCTCGCCTCTCCCGTATAGTCACATATCGGATATGTCTGAGCGACCAATCCTCTGTAGGTTTCCCACGCCTATCCAGCTTATGAAGATCTGCAAATGTGTCGACAGCTGCTGGAATTACCTGCTTATAGCCAAACTGTTGCAGTACACGATCAGGCAAATGAAGCTCAACAATGACAAAGCATGTCAATGGCACACGTGGTCTCCATATAACATAATGCTCTCGTCGTTCCAGGGGCAACTCCTCTAACATCTGAGTTGTATATGGCATCCATCTAATCTGTTTCATAAGGATAAAAAATTAGTCTTAATGTTATGAATATGACAGTTAATGTTATATTATGTACATCATACATGATCATTAGACATGCGATTAAATGCATCCCTGTAGAAACCGAGCCCAGAAGTCGATGATGTGCGACATAGATCAGCAAATAGCCATCTAACCATTCATGTAGTATATATTAATACAAATATAACTAATATAACTAAATTAAACATACAATAACATAAATATAACCGAGGAAAACATACCGACGCCCCAGTGGGTCCTCGCCCCGTCGATGATGTGGCCCAAGCAGGCGTGGAGGCTGATCATGAAGTGGGTGTCCATCAAGCCCATGATATCGTATTATAATGGGACGCCCAATGTGAATGTACCCCATGACCAAATCTGCAATAGAAGCAAAAAAACATAACCTCCGTGCTCCCACTCTGACAACTGCGACACAGCTGCCTATAAAAATAAGTCAGTGTGGCACTACCCCAGCTGAAGTGTGCAGCTGCATCAAATCTCTCTAGTATCGGCAAGTGCATCACCTAAACCTCATTTCCACGCTTATGCAAACTAACAATTTGTTTTTTCCCACCTTTTCCCAATGTTCGGCCGCCACATCCCGTTTCCACCTGGTATAGCCCTCGGCCTATATCAAATGCAGTGACAATGTGGTGTTTCGTCTTGTCCTTATTCTTGTCAATGAAATCTGTTATGTATGGGGAGTAGTCATAGTCTTCTGCCACTCTTCTTTACTACTTTCACGTTTACCCACAAAATATGCATTGACGTCGTAAAAGAAAACCTGAACCAAAGCTGTGATGGGCATGTATCAGGCACTTTTCATCACACTGTTGAACACCTCAACCATATTAGAAGTTGTGATACTGTATTTGTACTCCCATCATGGTGTAATGACCACATTTCCAAGGGAATTTCCCCCCAGAAACTGTCTCGCATTCACCCGCATTTCCCCTATCTTGTTGAACCCACCATCAAACTCTTTTTTCTGATGTTGTCGTGCGGTCCAAACAAACAAATTTTTCATGTGAATGTCTTTCAAATGGGTGTGCACATTCGATGTCAGATGGCGCATACATAGCCTATGGTGCGCAAAGGGCTCTTCCCAATCACTCCCCACCTCGTTCATAGCCTTTATAATACCTGCATGTCGATTAGAAATGACACATAATTCCCTTTTAGTTACAAACTCTCCAATGCATGCCATAAACCATGGCCAACTATCCACATTCTCTGATTCACAGACTGCAAAGGCCACATGAAAGAGTTGGTTGTTTGCATCGCTACCCTAGCCACGAGTAATGTACCTTTGTATTTCTCATACAGGTGTGTGTAGGCTTGTCAATGGGTCGAGTCTAGACCCGGACCCGACCCGAACCTGGTTATTTTTAACGGGTATGGGTCTATATTTTATTCTGTTTACCTGGACCCGAATCCGGACCCGTTAAAGATCCGGACTCGTTTAGAATTTTTTTTATTAGTACACACACACACACACTACATAAAGCGATTAGTAATAATACTTCAAACAAAAAAATATAAACTAATATATATACACACACATATACATATTAATACATAAAGTTATTAGTTGAATTCTTTAATACATACCTATTGTATAAATGATTCTGATCGAGATAGTGAGATGCCTTAAAAGTAATATCTATAGTGGGCATTTTTACATACTGATAAAGTGTGTGTTGAGGTTTATTCCTTCAACCCTCAGACCCAACACGTAAGCCCAAAGGTTTCGAATGGAGTGTGTGTGAATGAACTAGCCCAACAAGCAGATAACCGGGGTCAAGAAACAATAAGGTAGCAAGTAAGTGATTAGGTATTATTATCTCTTAATAACTCCCTAATACAATACTTTTCGCTAAGGCTCCGTCGGCCGTTCGTCTTACAAGGCAGTAGAAGTGCTGCGAGTAAGAATGCTACAGCTAGAGTGCTAAAAATAGAAAGTTGCTAACCCTTTACAATGAAATAAATGCTTCTATTTATACCCGCCAATGGGCAGGTGGCTACGCTGACGTGGAGGCCTGTGGACCGCTTGTGTCCCAACCACCAAATCTTCTGCATTAAATGCACTTCCCGCCAGAATCTAGGTTTCCCGCCTAAATAATGGGGACGTTCGTCCGCCTGGGAGCGAGCTGGGTCGCTCCAAGTGATCCTCAAGCGGTTTCGGCTGTTCGTCTCCTGGCCTTAGGGTTCTCTCCGTGTGGACTGGACTTCCTCCGACGATCATGGGCCTGCTTAGGGGACGTCCGTCGCCATCCTTGATGGCCCATGACCCTGCTTCGTCCCCTCACAGACGTTCGTCGCGAAGGGCCATTGAGCCTAGAAACCCCTCAACACAAGATGTTCGTCCCTTTCCAAAGAACATGGGCCTGCGGCTAACCTTGTCCTAACTGGTCGTGCGTCTGGTAGAAAGGGGTTAATGGGCCGGGCCTCGGTTTGGGCCATTAACCCAACACAAGTCCCCCACTTCTGATGTTCTGAGCATGCGCAGGACATAAGGAAGTATGAAGTCCCTCGAAGTAGACGTTCGTATCGTGATGCTTGTGCTTTATTGCATCTGGTGGAAGCGTACGTTCGTGGTCATGGTGCTTAACAGCTGTCGACGGTTCAGGAAACGAGGTGACGGCTGCTGTAGCGGCGGTGCATTTTCCGAGGAAATGTCATCATTACGTTTTCGCCCCACGCACAGCGCGTGAGCCGGAATACGCTCCTTGCCACGTGTCCGCCCCTCGTTGGTCCCCTCATCGGTGTCTCTCCTATAAATGCCGGGTTTTCCCTCTGAATTAGGGTTCCCAATTTCTGCTCTCCTGCTTCCGCATTCCCGCAGCTCTTCGAGTCTTCTCCCGCTTTCAAGCTCGGCTAATCCCTTTCTAAGGTAATTTCCATCCTCTGCTTCTTTTCCTTGTCTTGAATTCTCGCCGAGATGGTTTCGATGGAGATCTCGTCGAGTTCTGGTTCGGGTTCATCGGGTTCCTCCTCGGGCTCCTCCTCCGACTCCGGTTCACGCTCTTTGGGCGAAACTAGCACCTCCGGGAGTTCTGGCTCAGCCCCTACCGTGGGAACTGTTCAGGCCGGGGAGGCCCAAAATGTTGTTACTGTGACGGTCTCTGGTGAAGAAGGTGCTGATTTGGGGGAGCAAGGGGATATGGCCCTTGATGTAGTGGACCCCGTGGCTGATGCCGGGGAATAGGAGTCCGCTGGCGAGGACGAGCGTCCAGACGGGTATGACTCTGGGGTTGAGGCTCAGGACGGCTCCGACATCGAAGTATTCGAACTTGGGCTGAAGATAGATGTGGAGAGGCATCTGTGCCCGATCAAGAATGTCCTGTGCCATGAGCAGATCTTCTCGCAGGTGGCCCTCAACAAACTGAAGGTGTTCTTCCCCCCTCCGTCCGTATACAGCCTCCGTGGTGCAACCCACGTGATGAGGAGACGCCCAGGGATGATTATGGTGCTTCTGGACTCCATCGAGGCCGGGCTGCGCTTCCCTCTCCATCCGTTCTTCGTGGAATTCTTCTGTTGCTACCAGATAGCCCCCGCACAACTCATGCCGAATTCCTATCGGTGGCTCTCCGCCTTCCTAGTCCGTTGCAAGGACAATGGGGTCACCGCCACTTTGGACCTGTTCCATTACTTCTACCGGCTCACCCCCCAAAATTCCGATGGTTTCCTGAGCATTGCAGCCCGTCCGAAACGGAGGTTGTTCAGCGGAGCACCGAGTTCCATCCATGATTGGAAGAATCGGTTCTTCTTTGTTCGGTATGCAGATGCTCGTCTGCCATTGCGGTGGAATGGCTACCCGCCCAAAATAGGGTCCCCGGAGCTGACCGACAATCTGGCGGAAGATATCAGGAAGATTTCGACGGGAGGCGTCCGGCCCTGGGATGACTTCCTATCCTTCGAAGCACTTGCCGCGGCAGGAATAGGTACCGCCCATACTCTCGGGCATCTTTCCTCCTACGCTCGTCTCGGGGTACTGGGCGGTCCTGACCTCCGAGGTGAGTCCTTCCTGACGCCCGTCCATCTAACTCATTTTCCTTCTTTTTTCTTCAGGTCTCCCCCCAACCCAGGAGCAGATGAATCACGAGAAGCTCCTTAGGACGAGGAAGGGCAAAGGTGCTGCTGCCGATGCTGCCCTTGCCAAGGCCAAGGCCGTCCAGGCAGCTGATTCCAATTCTTCCGCCTCCCAGGCCGACCGTCGCACGGTGGAGGCCGAACAGCACCTTATTGCCACGGTGATGGCACAGGGGTCCCAGGCCCCACTCCTTAACCCTGGCGTTCCCGAGGTCGTGGCACCTCTGCAGGCCGTCCATCCCCAGGAGGGGAAGAAAGCGGACAAGAAGTCCAAAAGGCCCAGGGGGACTGGCTCTTCAGCTCCTGAAGGGCAAGGGCTGACCCTCCCCTCTCTCGGGCGCCCGGCACATGACGTTTGGCAGGAGGTTGCTTCCCTGGCCGGCGTGGAGATGCCTCCCCGCACGTCTTCAGAAGCTTCCAATGCGGCTCTGGCTGCCGCTCTTCAGGTAAGATCTCGCTCCACACAGGGTGCCTGATTACCTCATTCTAATGTTTCGAAGTCTCACCTCCCGCATTTGATTTGTAGGTCGGGCTCTCCGTTCTGCAATCTGAGGCTGCCCGAGACGCCGAGGTCCTCCAGGCGAGGAATAAGGCAGATGCTGCTCTGAAGAAGGCGAGAGAGGCCGCTCGTCTTCACGAGAAGGAGCTGGCGGCCAAGGATAAAGAACTGCAGGCCGCCCTGAAGGTAGCCCGTGAGTCCTCCGCGAAGCTCGCGGTCCTCGAGAAGGCCGGGTTCAAGCTCGTCCCAGCTCTCCCCGCTCCCAAGGACGAGGCCCCTGAGTGGCTCGTCGATGACACCGGGTACCATAACTCTGGGGCATTCATGATCGCCGCCCAGAGGTACCTCGGCGGCGCTTTCGGCGATGTCTTTGCCGCCGAGCAGCAGAAGCGTGCGCCGAAGGACCGGCTCAAATTCGGGGTCCAGGTCCTGGAGAGTGCCCCTTTGGCCGAGAAATTCCTGTATGATGTTGGAGATTCCTCCTTCGTCATCGGCTATAATGAAGGGGTGAGGGCCACGCTGCCCGTGTTCGCTGCTCTTCAGGGCCCCGGCTTCAATCTGGCTCAGCACACCACAGATCCTGAGCTAATCCGGGCGATAGGCAAGTTGGAGCGGGACGCCCGGCGGGAGGAAGCGAAAGCCAGGGGTGAGGTCCCGGAGCCTCCGACCCCCAAGCCCGAACCCGAAGATGAAGAGGAACTCATTCCCGGGGGGTCCCGGCCCGTTTCCCCGAATTTTGTTTAATGTAGCTTGTAATCTCTTTGTTTTGACTCTGTACTTATCCGGCCAGTAGAGCCGAGGAATATACAACTCTTTTTGCCCCGTCATTGTCTCTACGTTCATGAACTCTTATTTCCTTTCATCGTTGGTAGTTTTTTTTGCTTTTCTTGGGATGTAGCCCGGAGTTGTGGGGACGTCCATGTCCATAACTCGTTCCTGCATCCCAATCTCTCGGGATACGAACGTATGCCTGGGAGCGCCCCACATGTGTAAACCATCCCCAACGCCGTACATCGGAAGGAGACGTACGGGGATGTGACCGTATTCTTTCGAACCGGAGTTGGTGAAGACGTCCGTCACGTGGTTATAGGCATACCCGTCTGTGCCGTGCGCGCCCAACCTTAACTCGGTGGGCGACGTTCGTCTGTACAACTAGATGTAGGGATACGGACGCACTCCTCAGGACAATGCCTTGATAGAGAAGTTCGTCGCGTTAGGAATAGCACAACCTTTCACGCCTTGTGCTCAAGCCGGACATCAATCTCGGATGTTCGTCGCGTTAGGAAAAGCATAACCTTCCATGCCTTGTCCCGCGGATATGAACGTCTTCCCTTGAGTTCAGTTCGTGGCCGCCGTCCCTGTGTGCCCCCGTGGGGGACGTTCGTGGCCGACTCGGATTCCCTCGCAGTGATTGTGGGGTGGCAACATCGAGGCGCCTTTAATACTGTGGTAGGTACCGGTACTTAGGCGCCACGTGTTCCACCGCGATTGGCGCGATCCCGCGGTGCTGCCTATAAGTACCCAAGATCTTGCGAGTTCGCTACTCGCTTCATCCCTAGCTCTTGTACTGTGCAACCATTTTCTCTCTCTAGCTTTTCTCGGTGCTGCCTCAGTCCCCAACACCCGTAGGTACCGAACGTCGTCATGTCTTTACCTATGCTGGGACCCCAAACCATTGATTCAAGGATCCAAAACAGCTCGTCGACCTCCGGGGATAGGTTTGACGACGGGTGCTCCTCTGGTGATGATCTAGAATTCTATGAGCGGGGTATGCCACCATGGCCCCCCCCGACATCACCTGAATTTCTCTGGCGTTCGTCGTCAGCGCCAGCGTCTTTTGAACGCCGACCGTAGATTGATAAGCCAATGGTTCCTTCCCCCAAGGGGTTATGACGATCGGACTCTGCGCCACCCAATGCGCCATCTGCCCGGCTATGTGGTGGTCCACTTGGACTCCGTGATAGCCGGCCTTCTCTTTCCCCTTCACAGCTTCCACATAGAGCTTTTTAGGAGCCTCAAAGTGGCACCTGCTCAGTTCGTCCCCGCTGCTTATAGGATCATCGCGGGTTTTATAATTCGATGTCATAGTGTTGACGTGACCCCCACCGTAGATCTATTGCATCACTTCTTCCGGTTATCCCCCTTCGGACGTACGGGATACTTAACCCTGATTGCGCGTCCGTCCATGGTCCTGTTTTCAAACAACGCCGGGAACCCGGACGGCTGGGAGGAGCGGTTCTTCCTGGCCGAGGTGGGCTCCCCGATGCCATTCTCCGATAGGTGGAACGCCTACCCGGTGAAGTCCATTCCGCCGCCCATGACGGATGAGGAGCTTGGCTATGCCAAGCGCATAGCTGGTCTTGGCGTCCAGAACCTCCGGTCGCTGGTGGCCGAACCTTTTAAGGCCCGGGCCGGGCTAGGTGCGTCTATTTGTACTTGCATTGTCCTGTCACCCTTTCGTTGTTATGGCTCTGAATGTCTTGATTTTCTTCCTGCAGGAGTTTTCCCAACTATATCATCCATGGGGCGTACTAATATTACTTCGCATGCCCACGGCCGCGACAACAAGAATGAGGATAGGGGCAGGAAGCCGTTCATCCCCAAGATTGAGTCTCGGGCGAGCAGGAGACGGTCAGACGATGCATCAGAGGCCGGAGCTTCAAAGAGACCGCGCAATGATGGTACTGCCTCTAAAGCCATCATAGTGGCCGATGACTCCGATGGCGAGCCTGGGAGTCCCTTGAAGCGGAGACCCTCCTCCCGGAACAAGCCCCCTGTTTCCCCTCCGGCCGATTCTGAGGTTCGTCGACTTCGGGATGAAGATGTTCATGCTACCAAGGGTTCTGACGATGCTCGTCCCCCTTCGCCTCCAGAGACCAACGGGTCCCCCCTTGGCCTTATCGAATTCTCCGGGGTTGGCCCTCGCAAGGAGTCGATGATGCTCTTCGGCCAGACCGCGTCTTCGATCTGGTGCGGCCTCAACCTCAAGGTCCCCCAAGATTTCGCCGCCCAGGAGGCTCCTGAGGATCTCCTGGAGTGTGGGCAGAGCACCCTCGACAAGGCTGGGCTGTACTTCCACAGGGCTCGGATGGCCTTCGAGCATCAAGGCAAGGAAATGGCCCGGGTGCGGGCTGAATGCGATGCCCTTTTGAGGAACGCCAAAGGCAGGGCCGGAACACTTCAAGAAAAGGCTGACGCCTATGACAAGCTCGTCCAGGAGAGCATTTCCCAAAAAGAACTCCTCCGGAAGCAGGAGGCCGAGCTTGTGGACCTTCGCAGCCGGCTGTGGGCCGTGGAACAGGCTAAGGTGGAAATCCGCCGTACGGGTGTGGATAACCATGTCCCCATCTACGAGGCCGATGTTTCGAAGATCAAGGAATCTGGTTCCATCGAGTTCCAGAAATCCAAAGCCTATACTGGTGCTATTCAGACCATGGCCAGAAAGTTCCTTCCGAGGTTCGTCGGTGAGTTCTTGGCCACCTGCCCGGACCCTTACTTAGATGGCATCAAGTTGCTCCAGGCCACTCCCACTGGGGAACGTTTCCTTGATGATCTTGCCGACGATACTTATCTCAAGGGTATGGTCGGCCTCGTGGCAGAGAATCTCCCGGTCTTCGAGCGTCACTTGGGAGCTCCCTTTGACCCTGTGGCAGCTGGTTTCGATTCCCTCATGGTAGACGCCCATAAGGGGGCCCTTGAGCTGCTGAAGGAGCGTAAGGAGCGTGAAGAAGCTGAAGCCAGGGAAAAGGCCAAGCAGGTCTCCTTCAAGGTTCTGACTCCGGATGCTGACCAAGGTTGATTCTCCGCTCATAGTTTTGTACTTTGAACCTATTCTTTCATTATGTACATTGTGCCTTACATGTTGTACTTTCCGGTCATCAGTACCGAAGAATAAAAATTATCATTTGCTCCATGATTCTCCGCTCATAGTTTTTTTTTTTTTTTTGGAGTCTTTTTATCAGTCTTTGTCCTTCTCTAGCTTCGTGGGTACTTGTCTCCTGGTTTCGTAGGAGACGTTCGCCATCCCCGCCTTGAGAAAGAACAGGTTTATCCACGTCGGGATTCCCTATCTCCGTTCGTCCCCAGCCGCGAACTACTAGTCTTCTGGCTTCGCAGAAGGCTTTCGTCATGCGCTCATTAGGGGGAGGAACTAGGCTTCGTTCGTCCTTGTCGTGGTCCTACTAATCTTCTTACTTTGAAGAAGACGTTCGGTCATCCAACGATCGCAAGGAGGTCACTGGTTTATCCACGTCGGGATTCCCTGCTTCGTCGTCCCATACCCGTGGCCCTACTAACTTTCTGCTTTGGCAGAAGGTGTTCATCGACCCACGGGTCATGGAAGGAACTGGTTTATCCTGCCGAGGTTCCCTTTGGTACGTCTAGCCTCCCCCACGTTCCTACTAACCTCCGCGTCGGGAGACGTTCGTCACGCGGTGAAGGAAGATCAGGCATACCTCGTCAAGACTCCCTCTCTCCTAGGAGCTTCTCCCTCCCCTTCTCCTCTTTCTTTTTTTTTTTTTTTTTTTTGAGGAGGAAATCGTTTTAATAGCACTTCGGCTTTTAGTCTCTCTGTAGGAAGTGAAGAACAGAAATAATCCTTTTGTTATAGAGACGACGATCGGTGGTGTTACATGGTACTTCGACCGAAATATTATAAGAAGATCTATCTCTAATTATTGGTAGAATTTCTTTAAGTGTTCGACATTCCAGATCCCAGCGTGGTTCCCCTCCAAGGTGTGGAGGAGGAACGTCCCCTGGTTGTATCTTCTCATGACCTTGTACGGCCCTTCCCAGTTTTTGGCCATCTTGCCACCTTCGAGCGGCCTGCTCTTCTCCCTCTTCCTGAGTACGAGGTCCCCAGCTTCCATTTCGCGGATCTTCACCGCCTTGTTGAAGTATCTTTGGGTGGCTCGGTGATATTCCTCCATGCGACGAGCTGCTAGGTCTCTTCGTTCCTCAATGAAATGGAGCTCCGCTCGTAGGTTCGCCTCGTTGTCCTCCGGCCGGAAATGCTTTGTGCGATGTGTAGGCACTAGCACCTCCGTTGGCACCTTGGCCTGGAATCCGTATGCCAAGGCAAAAGGTGTCTCGCCGGTTGCCGTCCTTGGGGTTGTTCTGTACGTCCAGAGTACGTAATTGAGCTGCTCCGGCCAAGTGGACGCGTAATCTTCCAATTTCTTTTTAATCCCATCCATGATGGTCCGGTTCATGTTCTCCACCTGGCCGTTGGCTTGCGGGTAGGCCACCGAGGCCTTAGAGTGTCTGATGCCCCACTTTGCCAAGTATGCCTCAAATCCTCTGCCGACGAACTGCCGGCCATTGTCTGTGATGACCTGCTCTGGAATCCCGAAGCGGCATATGACATTCTGCCAGAGGAACCTCTGACATTGATATTCGGTGATGGAGGCAAGCGGCTCGGCTTCTACCCACTTGGTGAAGTAGTCAATTGCTACGATGACGAACTTCCTTCCGCCGATCGTCGTCGGAAGAGGGCCCAACAGGTCTATTCCCCATCTGGCGAAAGGTAGTGCAACCGTCATTGGAGTGTAGAAGCTCGCCGGTCGTCCGGGGACAGGGGCGTACTGCTGGCACACCGCACATTTTCGAGTGTGATTGAAGCAATCCTGCTGGATGGTTGGCCAGTAGTACCCCTGTAAGATGACCTTCCGGGCCAAGGTACGAGGACCCTGGTGGCTTGAGCAGATGCCTTCATGTATCTCTTCAATGACGGCCGCCGCCAAGCTCGGTGGGAGGCATCTCAAGTATGGTCCTCCGAACGTCTTCTTGTAGAGTTGTCCATCAATGAGCTCGAAGTTGGGGGCCCCCCCTCTTTATCCATGCTGCTCGTCCGGAGCTGCCATCATTCTCAGGCCCGGGGAGCGTCCCATCCCTGAGGTAGTCTGCGATCTCCTTCGACCAATCAGGTTCGGCGATGGAGATGGTTTCTACCCGGATGATGTCCGTCGCCGGTGTTGGGAGCGTCTCCTGCCTGACGAAGCCCCTAATGTGCCGGGGGATGCTCGTCGCGGGGTCATCGCTCGGGGGATTGCCTAGCTTGGATAGTATATCAGCCTCGGCGTTCTCCACCCGCGATACCTGCTCGATTATCACTTGTTCGAACTGCGCGGTTTGTTCCTCCGCGAGCTCCTTGTAGATCTTCATCCTCTCTTCCCTGGTCTCGGCCGTCCCATTCATCTGGGTTACCACCAGTTGACTGTCCATTTTCACCTTGAGACGAGCTGCGCCGAGTGCCTTTGCACACTTCAGTCCCGCGATCAGCGCCTCGTACTCAGCCTCGTTATTGGTGACTTTGAATTCAAATTTCATGGAGTAGTAGGCCTTGAAACCCTCAGGTGAGGTGATCACTGCTCCTCCGCCACAACCTTTTGCACTCGAGGCCCCATCGGTGTACATTTCCCACCAGTTGTTGAAGTCATTGTCGCCTTGGGGATCGTCCTCGGTGCGCGCAGTGCATTCGGCAATGAAGTCTGCCAGCGCCTGTCCCTTGATCGTCGGCCTCGGTTTGAACTCAATGTTGTATTGGCCGATCATCAGGGACCATTTGGTTATCCTCCCGCTGGCCATGGGGTTCCGGAGGATCGTGGCGAGAGGTTGTGTCGTGTATACAATCACTGGGTGTGCCTGGAAGTACGGTGCCAGGCGTTTGATGGATGCTATCAAGGCGAGGATCGTCTTCTCCATCAGTGTGTATCTGGTCTCCGGACCGTTCAGCGCTTTGCTCACGAAATAGATCGGTCGCTGAACGCCTTCTGCCTCCTTGAGTAGCACAGCACTCACAGCCAAGTCTGCCACCGCCAGGTACATGTATAGCTGCTCCCCGGGCAATGGCGGAGCCACATACAAGGGTGTGGTGTCAATTGACACCACTCAAATAATTTTTGTAATTATATATAGAGGTATATTTTCTGTAAGTTAATTTGACACCACCTATATAAATAGAATGATGATCAATTGACACCACTCAAATATTTTTTGTAGTTATATATGAAGATACATTTTCTAAAAATCAATTTGACACCACCTATATTAACGAAATGAGGGTCAAAGTACACACACACACATATATGAAATAATTACATATTTATAACTAAAATAAAAGTTATTTACAAAAAGTAATGGCTTAAGTGTTGTGACTACATTAGAAACTTTAGTTATAGTAACATATGTTCAATTTTCATATTTAAGTGGCCATAACACTATACTATAGTAAATTTTAGTGGTATTTATGTAAATAATTAAGTTTATTTCAAAAATATTTTTAAGAGTCAAAATACATTTATTTAACTAAAAAAAAATTACATGTAATAAAGGCCATGTTTGTCAATCAGCGGTTAGCGGATATTGTTAGCGGATTGAAAATAGCGGATTGAGTCAGCGGATTTGACCAGCGGATTAATTTGGCGGGTTGCAAAAAAATGTTTGGTAACTTGGCTATTTGTTTATAGCGGTTAGCAGGTAAAAAGACACATGAGGACATGCCATGAATAAATTTTAATATTCATTTTTTTAATGCTATTGATGTATTACTACGGAATTGGTAAAAAGTTCAACTTACACATTAACTCAATACAAAAGCATATCAATCTAATTGATGAATGGAACATTTGAGTCCAAATGAAACTAGTAATTTCATGAACCATCTCTCTGTCATCAATCTCTGTTGAATCCTTATCATATGTTTAATTTTTATTCCTAACCGACTTTCACATGAGTTACTAGAACTCAAACAACAATTAGCATTAGCATATGCGGCGTAGGTTAGTCGTAGTTTGGACTACAAAATTCCAATGAAATGCAAGTAGAGTCAGATGCGATTCTTTATTAGACACCAAAAATCTAGAGCAATAGCGAGTTTGAGAACATCTAAAGATGTTCTAACTTCCGACGACTCAGAGGGTAGCAGACCTTCAACATATGCAGCGGAAAACAGAATAGAAGAAGAGGAAGAAGAGAGGACAGGTTTGGCAATCCAATAATTAATTGAAAACGCAAAGTGTAAACGCTCCTAGTTGAAGCGATTTGGTTTTGGCGGATTTCATCCAACACGTTGAGCAAAACCTCTCTTTACCAAACGTAAAAAGAACGGCATTTCCAGTCTTTCAAACAGTTAAATTGGTCAAACCCTCCAATTTCTGGCGGAAACGCCAATTACCAAACACAGCCAAAATCTAGCCATGAATAATATCCTTTATTCATTTCAATAAATGATGCACTAGAATACTTATACAAGACAAATATTAGGATACTTAAATTTAAAGTTGACAAAAAACACCATGATTAAGGTGACAAATGGAAGAATTGGCCGATTATTACGCTGACTCTAAATTTTGATAAGATAATGTGTATCATAAAAACTAGATAGTCATTCTTTCATATGAGAAGAATATCTAGTACTACCTCCATCCTACTAATTAACATTGGTACATGAGGGGTGACACAGTTAATAACAAAAATGAATTTATGTGATTGATATTGAATTGATAAAGTAGGAATAAATTAGGAAATATTTATAACCACAAAAACTTTACCAAATTTGGTATATGACAATCTAAGTGGAACGGACCGGAAAGGAAAGATGAGAAAATTTTAGCGGCACGGAGGGAGTATGATAGTATCTACACATGTAATATTTGAAGAACTTATTATCGTAGCGTTACTTTATTATTTAGTTATATTAAAAATTGTTATCAATAAAGTGTTTGAAATTAAAGTATCAATGATGAGAAACATATACAATATTTTTAAGGGAGCATAATGTGAGATAATACCGAACTTATCACCGATTATCACTAGTAAAATAGACTATATAAATAATTAATTCATACTTAAATATTTAAATATATATACAAAGTCAAATGTATATAAGGGATATTTCATAATTCACAAACCACAAACTACAAACTCATAATTTACAAACTACAAACTCAAAGTTGCTATCCGGTGAGTTGATCTAAAGGTTGTACATACAAAGTTGTATTTTGGTATTAAAACCAAAATGTTGGCTCGAATAATTGTAGAAAACGTATAATTATCAACAAAAATTTTTAATATCATGTCATATAAGTAGAATTTAGTTCAAAAAGTTGACACCACTCAAATGAATCGCTGGTTCCGCCACTGTCCCCGGGGTCTGCCTTAGTGAGGACGAGCGGAGAAGAGAGGTATACTTTGAAATCTTTGAAGGCAGCCTGGCACTCTGGTGTCCACTCGAAGGGATTTGCCTTCTTCATGATCTGAAAGAAGGGAATTGCCTTATCTGCTAATTTTGACATGAAACGGCTCAGGGCTGCCAATCTCCCGGTGAGGCGCTGCACATCCTTCAGATTCTTCGGGGCCTCCATGTCAACAATTGCCTTTACCTTCTCTGGGTTAGGCTCGATCCCCCGCTCACTCATCATATAGCCGAGGAACTTGCCGCCCTTGACGGCGAAAGCACACTTCTTTGGGTTTAGCCTCATGCTAGCCTCCTCCATGATGGTGAAGATCCTCTCCATATCCCGGACGTGGTCCCCCTTCTTCTTGCTCTTGATCAGGATGTCGTCCACGTAAGTCTCCATGGTTTTCCCTAGTACGTCTTTGAACAACATCCCGATCATTCTCTGGAAAGTAGCCATGGCATTCCTCAGGCCGAACGGCATGACCACATAACAGTACACGCCCTCCGCTGTGACGAACGCCGTTTTTTCTGCATCATCAGGGTGCATGAATACCTGGTGGTAGCATCTGAATGCATCCATGAAGCTGAGCAGCTCGCAGCCCGCCGTTTCATCCACGAGCAAGTCGATCCTCGGCACTGGATACGGATCCATCGGGCAGGCCTTGTTGAGGTCCGAGTAATCGACGCACATCCGCCATGTGTCGCCTTTTGGGGCTAATACCACATTGGCCAACCACTCCACGTGGATGACCGGCCGGATGTGCTTGATGTTGAGGAGCGTGGCGGCCTCCTTCTTGATGAATTCTCGCCGTTCGGCTGCCATGTATCTCTTCTTCTGCTGTATAGGCTTGGCATCCGGCCGTACGGCGAGTCTGTGGCAGATGAGGTTGGGGTCTATTCCGGGCATGTCCTCCGGGCCTCTGGCAAATAGGATTTTGAATTTCCGGAGGGTGGCTATAACTCCCTCCTTGATCTCAGGTTCTAGGTCCGCTCCGATGGACACCTTCCTGTCCGAAGGGTCGTCCAGTTCCACTTCCTCGAGCAGGGCAGCCGGTTCCAGACGAGCGTCGAAGTCAGCCTGCCTGGCTTTCTCAGTGATGCTGTTGATCCGGGCTTCTCGCTCTCTGAACCTCTCCATGGCCTTGGTGTAGCAGGCTCTGGCCATGTGTGGATCCGTGCGGTCAACTCCCACTCCTGTCTCGGTGGGGAATTTGATGCATGAGTGCCGCACGGAGCAGATGGCCTCAAGATCTTCCAAGCCGGGGCGGCCTAAAATTGCGTTGTGGGCACACTTCAGGCGGACCACGACGAACGTCATCCGGATGCGGGTAGTGTGAGGCCCATCCCCGATCTCCACGGGGAGGCCGATGGTGCCCTCCGCATCGATGCAGTCCCCTGTGAAGCCGGAAAGAGGGGTGCGCAGGGGGGCCAGCTGATCCTTCCTCAACTTCATCCCTTCGAACGCCTCCCAGTAGAGGACGTTCACGCTGCTCCCCGTATCGACAAGGACGCGTCGGACGATCGCATTGTTAACATCCATGCTGATCACCAACTCATCCCTGTGAGGGGCCGGTGACATCGGCAGGTCGGCCGGTCCGAAGGTGATGGCCTCCACCTTGTTCTTTTTAGCGGGGGGAGCTGATATGGAGCCCACATAGAGGGACCTCTCAAACTTCTTTCGCTCTGCAGGCGAGTCCCCCGTCTCAGCGCCCCCGAAGATCACCTTGATCTCCAACTTCTTCTTCCCGCCGTCCAGGCCGAGGGACCCCTCCGGACGTTTGTCAGCACTCCGATAGTCTACGTCCTTCGGTTCCGCCTCGCGCCGATCATCGCGGCGCCATGATCGCGATCTCGGATTTGGCTGCCTCGGGCTATTCTTCTTCAGTAGTTGGGTAAACTTGCCCAGGTAGCCTTGTCGGATCAGCTCGTCGATGGCCATCCTCAGCTGCTTGCAGTTGTCGGTGAGGTGGCCGACCCTCTGGTGGTACTCGCAATATGTGGTCTCGTCATGACCCATAAGTGCCCTCTTGTCTTGGGGCTCCCTTAGGATGCCCTTGTCCTTGATGGCGTTGAAAATCTGGCTGACGGGGTAAGCCAGAGGAACGGGGTACTCATCGGGACGCAGGCGGCTGGCCTCCGAATTAGCCTTCCACGGAACCATGCCGCCGTCCGTCTTCTTCTTTTTGTTTGGGGGGGATGGTCCGCCCCCGGGGCCGAGCCTATCCGCCAATTTCCGGGAAGGGGCTGCAGGCGCGCCGTCCCTCAGTCTGATCTCCTCCTCAATAGAGGCGTACTTCTGTGCCCGAGCCAGTACCTCGGTGTAGTTGGTGCTGGGGTTCCTCCGGAGGTCCCGGTATAGGTCCCCCGTTGCCAGGGCGCTGGTGAACATGTTCACTCCCAGCCGCTCGTCCAGGTCATCCACCTGGAGTACTTCGTCTCTCCATCTGACCAGGAATTGGGCCAGAGGTTCATCTTTTCCCTGCTTCACACTGGTGAGCGATGTGAAGCTCTTCTTGGGGGTGGTGCTGGCAGCGAATTGCGCCATGAACTGCTGGGACAGCTGCTCGTAGTTGTCGATAGTCCCGGGTCTCAGCTGCCCGAACCATTCCTGCGCTGGCCCCCTCAGGGTGCTGAAGAAGAGCCGGCAGATAGCCTCATCGGAGGCTCCCAGCATGGAGAGGTTCCCCTGGAAGCTGATCAGGTGAGCCTTGGGATCCCCGGTCCCGTTGTATACTATCCCTTGGGGGGGTCTGCAGTCCCGTGGGATCTCTGCATTCATGACCCTCGGAGTGAAGGGCGAAGTGAGGGAGAAACGCGGCGTAGCTGGGGTGGCCTCCGCCCGTCTGTCTATTTCGGCTATTCGCCGCTCCATTGCCTCTAGCCGGGCCTCCTGTGCGGCCCTTCCGGGGGACACAGGAGGGGCGGCCTCGAGCGCAACATTCCTTCGAGGAGCAACCACGTCGGGTTGCCTCCGGGTGATATGGGCACCATGCCGTTGGAAACGTCGTCCAATATTACTGGCCGCGGGGGTGATGGTGGTGCCCCGCTGCTCAGAGGGAACATCCGGCGTGCGTCCCCGGTGGTCATCCTGCCAACCATAGTGGGGGGTGCTGGCGCTGGTGTGCCCCCCAGCTCCGTGGGAGGACGGATTCTGACCCAACCTCATGTGGATGGGCGTCCGGCGCCCGGCAGATTCCGCTGTCTCATCCAGGGACTGCATGCGGTGGATGGGTGATATGGGCGTCCAGATGGTGTTAGCTGAATGCACCTCTTCGTTCGCCTCCGGTTCGTCCGCCATTCGGCGCATCGTTTCCGCCAGCTCCCTCATGAGTCGAGGGTCATGCCTGGCCTCATGGGGGATGAGGTTTGTGAGGCCACCCTCTCCCCCGGTTGTCCCCAACGTCTCGGAACGTTCCGTGGTTTGCCCGCGGTTACTTCGTCCGCGGGACAACTGCTCGGAGAGGTCACGTTGGCGGTTGTTTCTTGTCATCGTGCTTGCTGTGGGTAGATTTGGTAGCTGTTTGGGAGAGTTTGGAAACTTTTAGTTCAGTTTCCCACAGACGGCGCCAGTGTTGAGGTTTATTCCTTCAACCCTCAGACCCAACACGTAAGCCCAAAGGTTTCGAATGGAGTGTGTGTGAATGAACTAGCCCAACAAGCAGATAACCGGGGTCAAGAAACAATAAGGTAGCAAGTAAGTGATTAGGTATTATTATCTCTTAATAACTCCCTAATACAATACTTTTCGCTAAGGCTCCGTCGGCCGTTCGTCTTACAAGGCAGTAGAAGTGCTGCGAGTAAGAATGCTACAGCTAGAGTGCTAAAAATAGAAAGTTGCTAACCCTTTACAATGAAATAAATGCTTCTATTTATACCCGCCAATGGGCAGGTGGCTACGCTGACGTGGAGGCCTGTGGACCGCTTGTGTCCCAACCACCAAATCTTCTGCATTAAATGCACTTCCCGCCAGAATCTAGGTTTCCCGCCTAAATAATGGGGACGTTCGTCCGCCTGGGAGCGAGCTGGGTCGCTCCAAGTGATCCTCAAGCGGTTTCGGCTGTTCGTCTCCTGGCCTTAGGGTTCTCTCCGTGTGGACTGGACTTCCTCCGACGATCATGGGCCTGCTTAGGGGACGTCCGTCGCCATCCTTGATGGCCCATGACCCTGCTTCGTCCCCTCACAGACGTTCGTCGTGACGGGCCATTGAGCCTAGAAACCCCTCAACACAAGATGTTCGTCCCTTTCCAAAGAACATGGGCCTGCGGCTAACCTTGTCCTAACTGGTCGTGCGTCTGGTAGAAAGGGGTTAATGGGCCGGGCCTCGGTTTGGGCCATTAACCCAACAGTGTGTATTGGGATCGAGAGGCAAAACAAAATATTTATTATTGATATTATTATATCATTATCATATATAATATGTTTTTATACACAGTAGTCCGAGACCTTTTGTGACCTAATTTCTAGTCTAATATGCGAGTTTTTTGTGCGAGAGGAAGAGACACAGAGTGTGGAGTTGTAAGCTTATATAAAAACTGGGATATGTTGTTGGATAAAAGTACTAATTTTATATTAGAAACCTTTATTTATTTTTTTGAAAAGTGATTTTTTTAAGTTTGTGCTTTGTTTTACATTTCATATACCTGTCTTGTTATTCTCACAAAATTTATAATGTATGTTGTGCATATCATACTTGGCGGGTCTACCGATCCAGTTCCAAACCCGTTGGGTCTGGGTTCAAATTTTCAGACCCGTCGGGTATATGGGTCGGGTTTGGGTCTATTAACTTAGTTGGTCCGGGTCTGGAACACTACGTTCTCGCCCGGGCCCGACCCAATGACAGGCCTAGGTGTGTGCCATCAATAGTAAAAATTGGTCGACAATGCTTAAAACCATGAATAGAAGGCTTGAATGCCTAAAAGACTCTATGAAAATGGACACACTCAGTGGGACCTGTAAGGGGTGAGTACCAGTGCACAATTGTTCCCAGATTGGAATGTTGCAGCGTTGCTATGAAATGGGGCAATTCAGAATAGGACTTCTCCCAACCTTAAAAAATTTCAGCAATGGCCTTTTGTTTGCCCAACCATGTGCGTCTGTACGAAACCGTATAACCATACTTTCCCTTCAGCAACTCAATAATAATATGGACCTTAAGGGATGGTTCAGTGCGAATAAGGTCAATTACATCTCAGGCAATAAAATCAGAAGTAATCGCCACATGATCATCACTGTCGTTGTTGCCAACACAACTATCAGAATGAAGTCCAGGATAAGTGGATAACGCACAAATGTGAACATGTCGAGGCTTGCATGTTTCTTTGTGGCCCGTATTCTCCCAGTGCAATCACGTCCCTTCTTTCTCTTGCACTCTGCAACCCATTTATGTTTATCTGACTCCAGGACACGATAAAACTGGTTGCGTTTAATAGAATACAAGCTCACCATATTGATTATTTGTCCTTTTTTGTCAAACTGTTGACCAACCGCAAACTCACCATCTGGTGTAAACCTGTTCACACATGTTCCACTCCTCCATGCATCATCAAAGCCGGATGGGAGATCATATACTCCAGTATAGTGGTTAGATGGGGCAATTGTGGTCACAGTATCACCATCATCTTCACCTGATTCTGTCATTTCATCATCATTGATGTTTTCATCAGCATCATCATTAGTTCCATGGCCATCCAAAAAGGATGCACCATTGTGCAAATACCTCTCATCCTCCTCTACAACCATGTCCATAATAACATCATTTGAGGAGGCCGCTGCATTCACACCATGCCTAGATACAACATCATTTGATGTTGAGGGAGTTATAGAAGCGTCACCTTTGGATTTTGCAATGTATATCTCCATTGCGGACATAGTCATCATCTGAAGTATCATACTATCATCCACATTCCTGTGACAACTTCCTCATCATCAAGTGGCATAAGCATGCATGATCCCCCGTGAAGGGGATATTTCACTTTCACTTGTAAAGAATGGCTGGGAGGAATCTGTGTAGTAACATGGATTTTTTTGCAGCATCTCAGGCAAACATGCACCACGAGAAACAACTACAATCCTTCTGTTACCACTTTCATAGTGTATTTGCCCTGCTTCCTTAAATAAGTTTCCTCCCCAATGACACACGATTGTGAAGTTGGAGAAATCCATATTCTGATAATAATACATGTCGATATTTGATGAGTACACATTAACATACACACTTTATTCACCGAAATTCAACATTTCATATACACACTTTAAGCAAAATATCATACACATCATTAACATCTTTAAACACATTTCATATACACACTTTATACGCATTTCATATATGATATTATTACACTTAAAAACCCAAAATATTAAATTAATATCCACTTTATAATTCAACATGTCATACATATCCACATTGAACAACAAATCAATTCCTAATTAACAATTCTTTTAATTTATCAATTCTAAACCCTAAGTTGAAGAAATTGATATAAAATGGAGTTTTCATTAACCTAGAGGAAACAATGTTGAAGAAGATGGATATGGTGTGTCCTTTGTGGGTGGAGCTCGAAGATACGCCGTTGCAGCTCAAAGAATCGCCGGTGGCTGATGAATCGTCGGACTCTTTTTTTAGGGAACTTTCATTCTATCTGTCGAAAGCTGGGGCGACCCGTCTGTTTTAAAGAGAAAGTCGTCAAACGGTTTGGCGACTTATAAGTCGTCATCCCGGTTGGCGACGTTGTCTAACCCGAGTTAGGCCGAGCAGTATATCCGTAAATACTTTTAACCCGATAGCAATTACGTAAATATTTATTTAAATTGCATTATTTTGGGGAAAAACTCGAGAAAAATAGTAATAGAATTACAAATCATTTAATTTAAAAATAGAGTGAAAAAGATTTTTGAACAAACAAAAAAAGCAGACAAAATTGGATAGGACGAATAGAGTAAATAATAGGCACCTATAATTATTTTGCCTATCCAACAACCTACATGCTAAAATATATTACCGTGGTTGATATTTGTGCAGGTGAGATAGAAATGAGAACCATAGATTAGTTGCTTTAATTAGAAAGTCAAAGTATTTTTAGACAACTTAAGAGGGGTGTATTGAATATGGATTGTGGTGAACTTTTTTTTAATCCCTAGACTTATAAAAGAGTCTATAGACTTTTAAATCCATAGACTTTTTATGAATGAATTCTATTGACTTTTAAATCCATGGATAAGTTTATAGACTTTTAAAAAGTCCATAGACTTTTAAATCTGGACTGCCATTGTCGGCCGTCGGAATTTCACCTAGATCGACGCTACCGATTTGCCTGTCCACCTCCGTCACTGGAATTTGCCACCAACAAAATGAATTTGGTTGTCTAAGGGAAATATGGGAAATTATATTAATTAATTATATTAGGGGTAGAAATGTAATATTTAGTCCTATTTAAAAAAATCAAACATATGATCATACTTTGGTAAAATACTACTACGTATTTTTTAGTCCTACCATGAGTAATTTCTTATGTGTAATGTGATAAAAAACAATTAAATAAATAATTGAAACAAATATAATTCATCCAGCAACATAGAGTTCTACAAGAATAAATGAAGCACAAGAACCCAAATTTATTTTTGTAAAAAGCAACTCAAAGTTTCGAGAGTGCTCAACAATCTCGATACGGGATTAACGGTTCAAGGGTTGAACCGATCTCACCCCTACATTTTTCTTCGTAAGACGACATATAAAATATCACTTTTTATTTATTTATTTTAAATCGAAAAGATAAGTTTATCTTGTGTATCACTATTAATGTAGAAACTCCTTGTTCAACTTTATTTATCGTAAAATGATAGAAAACAAATCAAATTAAAAAGTCTAATGTTCAAATCTTGCATACTGATACCATCATGGTACCCACCTTCCGTCCCGGCCGGTACTAGTCTAGGTTTTGTTGGCCTGTTTGTGATTCCGGCTAAATAATTAGCTAAATCTACAATCAGATCTAAGCGTACTTGTGATGAGTAGAATACGACTACAAAAGTCCACGGAAATCTTTGGTGAAAAGAAGAGACAATTGCAGAGAATTATTATATTAAAAATGACTTAAAAGTCCACGAGAATCCGTGATTTTAGAAGTTCATAAGAATGAACGGAAATTTGAATAATATGTCTAGACTTTTATAGACTGTTAAAAGTCTATATTGAATACACCTATGTAGACGTTTAAAAGTCCACATTGAATACATCTAGACTTTTAAAATCCACGGACTTTTAAAATTGTGTCACTAATTCCTAATACAATACAGTCCTCTAAAAGAGAAAATTGACAAAGTCCAACAAAACGGATGAAGTAGTATAATGTAGTTAACCGTGTTGTTTATGATCAGTCGGGATACAAAGCTTTAAAAAGTGAAAGGACAAAGAGATAGGAGTTGCAAACTTGCAATACCTCTCATCCAAGAAAGCATTGATTGTTTTTTAATATTAGTATTTCACATGTACAATGAATGGAAAATATTGTAAAATCCAAATATAATAATGTTATAGTAAAATGTTACCTAGTAAGCGAACTACAATGGATTCATAATAAAGTGTGATGTAACTCATATTACCTCTACATAGAAAATTTATATCTTTAAATAAAACGTTTATTTTGTGCACCAGATAATGCTTTATAGGTAGTCATCACAGTAATAATCAATAACTGCAACTTACAGCGATTATATGGATGTTATAGTTCATATATGTCAGCATGAACTTGTAATTCACACAAGTACAAGGTCTATCTGGACTAGCTGAATCATTATAAGTCTATAATTAACAACATCAATATCTTTGTCGGTCTATTGGGTTAGGGCCTAGAGGACCCTTGATCGAGGATTCTAACCTTTTGGACGAACAATGAGATGAGTAAGAACGTGTACATGATTATTATTCTAAGCGAAAGGAGTATTTGGTATAATGAAAGTGAAGCGTGCTTGTAATTTTGTAGCTTGTACTCCCATAATATGTATTTTTTATACACTATATTTAGAAGATTTTGTGGACAAAGTTGGACTCTTGTATTTTTGGTCAGCTAAGTTGGTTGAATGATTGTTATGTTGTAATGTTTCACTAGGAAATCACACACAAGCACTTGTAGCTAATATACAAATATGCAATGCAAAATCAAATTAATATCCTTAATAGCACTTTATGAATGTATTATTACACAACTTTTACCCGATATAAACTCAATCTATATATTCACCATATAATCATAACAATTCTTTTCTAACTGTCAAAAACTTTTTTGTATTATCATTATTTCACCACCTTACTACTTTTTATGGAGTTCTAGCTTATGTATCTAATCATTTCATTTTGTTGGTTAATAGGCCCGACGGAGGAGCGGCCCATTATTCCTTGGAAGAAAACCATCAAGGCCCAATTCGGGAGCGGCCCAACAAGGGGACCTACCCGATGCTCGCCCTACCCATGAAGACACTCGACTGCTATGTCATTGACCAAATAGAGACATGTGATGATCCAAGAGCCTCGGGGAAGGCGTTCAACACGGCCTAGCAGCAGACTCGACTTTGAGCTTACTCTAGCCCAAATCAGGATAATCAGGAGGTTGCTCTTCTGGAACGTTTGGCAGGAAAGCAAGATACTGACGGGAAACACATTTAATCCAATAGATTTGGTGACGTGGTTGGGAGGCTAACCACTCACTATCCTCCACATCACCACTATCACCTATCCATTGGTAGTATAAATAGTATTCCCTCCGTCCCGGATAGAACTTGGCGTTTGCTTTTGGCACGGTATTTTAGGAGCCCAATTAATAAAAGAACAAATGCCTTACATGCCCTTTGACTTTTGGGGGAAATTAATGTTATCCACTCAAATACAAAAAATGGATGTGTAGTGAATTATAGTTAAGACACTTAATGTAAGGGGAGTTGACTAAAAAGAAAACGTAAAGGAGTAAATGAGACGTCCCAAAAAGGAAAGTGTAAAGATTTAAATGGGACGGATGGAGTAGCATTTAGTTCATCGTTGGGGGTTGACAACTTGTATTCACTAGCTATAGCAATTATTCCCCCTCATATATTCTCAGATTAGACGATCGGCCTAGCGTGCTGATAGTAGTGTGCTGTAATAGACCCTTATTATCGAGTTATAAGATTCAACTAGACATGGCAACGGGTCGGGGCGGGTCCGCCCCGCCCCGTGACCTGCATGGGTCCAAACTTGTTGACCCATGACCCGCCCCATGCAGGGCGGGGCGGGTCCGCCCAGCCTCGTCGTAACCTAATTAGCTAGTATGCATTTTTATTTGTGGGAAATGGTTACCAATTGAATCTACATAAAATTTATCTCCAAATAATAATTATAAATTAATATATTAAATCAAATTCACGATACGCTAAAAATTTCAAAAATTAAGAAAAATTACTCATACTTGAATAATTAATTTATTTAATTATATTAATCATTGAATATATGTATTAAAATGTCATATATAAAGAAGACATTGATAATCCGTCGTTCATCTCATTCTAATATATATTAATATAGTAAAAAAAAAAGTATAAGATCAAAATATTTATGATTTATTGTATACACACATATGTATGTTGAAGTATATTTATAGTGTAATTTAAGAAAAAAGTATGTACACTTATATATTGAGCGGGTCGGGTCGGGGCGGCACAGGTCAATTCTAATACCCGGACCCGCCCCATTGTATAGGCGGGGCGGGGCAGACCCGCCCCATTTGCAAGACGGGGCGGACCCGCCCCAAATGTCTCGGGTCAGGGTGGGTCATTGCGGGTCGGTTTTTTTTGACATCCCTAGATTCAGGTCATTGCGGGCGGACCCGTCCATGTATTGCTTGTGCCTCTTAACATATTCAATCCACTAATATATTTCACTCGAAATCCAAATGAAAGTGTTGGGTCTTTGGGGTTAAGAAATAAACTCAACACATTTATATTTTATATATTTCAACTAATTTACTAATTTAATAAATAAAATTAAAACACACTACGTACTAGATAGTACTACGTATGTATTACGTTGAAAAGCTTTTCCCAAGGTCCACAATGTTAATAGATTATGGAGTATATGAGTTCTCCGTAATAGTACATACTACTATGATTTAGGGGTGGACTCGGGCCGGTTCAGGCCCGGGCCGGCGGTTCTGGAATGGAGGGCCCGGGTTGGGCCGGGCCTCGGGCCTTTGTTATTTTTTTTCATTTTCCTAGTTAATCCCCCCCACCCCACCCCCAAACCACCCCAAACGGCCCAAATTACCTAGCCCAACCCGAAAACTAAAAAAAATTGAAAAAAAGAAAATTAAAAAGGCCCGGAACCGGGCCTGAACCGGCCGGGCCGGTTCATGATTTGGGAGCCCCGAGCCCGGACCGGAACCCCCACGGATCGGGCCTACCCGGACTGGTACTGACCGGGCCACCGGCCGGGCCGGAACAGTACCGGCCTACGGGCCGGTTCCGGGTCGGGCCACCCGACCCGAGTCCAGGCCTACTATGATTAAATAATGTAATTAGAATTTATTTTGATAAATAATACTCCTACAAGAATACACGGAGTATAACATAATAACATCATTGATGATAAGTGTGATATTATGAATATACTCCGTATTATTTTTAATATTTAATGATTAAATTATGATTTAAGAGTGTCAAACTTTCTTCTTGTGTGATTTTTGTTTGCCATTTTCAATTTACGAAAGCATGGTAGTATGATTGTACAGTACAAGCTAAGCTAGTTTTGCTGTATATAAATCTCAATCATATTGAAAATTTTCATTATGAAATGCGGAGTAAATACTAAATAGAAAGAACATTTCCAAAGAATGAAACAATGAACAAATAATAAATATATAGGCACAAAAGGATCCAAGAATTATTACAAGCAGAAATGTATAACGTGAGATGAGAAATACTACTACAGTACAAGTTAGCTGTCTACAACTCTAAACAAGTGGGATGAAGAAAAACTACATAAATATTCTAGGAAAACGTGATGATTTTCTTCCGAACGAAGCTGCAATTTCGTAGAAGCTACAGATCGCTGGGACCAAATTGAGAAATCCCCAAACTGCCCCGGAAAAACTTCGAAATTTCTCTCATTGATCACTCCCTCAGATTTGGGTCACTGTCGGTAGTTAATAATCAGCGCCGCCGACGTCTCTGCTCCGCCGGACAAGCGCAAAGTAGCCAACGACGGCGCATAGGGCGGCGACGATGTTGCCTTCCTTAACCAGGACCTTGACCACAAACCGGGTGATGTCGGCAGTCAGCTGCTTCCCCTCCATAACCAGAGCTCTCCTCGGCTTCCCACAGAAAGCCAGCAAAACCAGAATGGTAATCCACGTGACCAGGGTGGCCGGCACCACCACGGCCAGCGCCGCCACCATGGACAGAACCCCGAAAGCGACCCCTAAGAGGACGGACGCGTACAGCGCCGGCCACCCCGAAGAGGCGGAGGAGGAAGAGGTGGCGGCCATGGCGGATTCGTACCAAGACAGAACAGAATTGAGAAAATTCCATGAAATTGAGAGGAGGAGCGTGTAGACGAAGAGAAAGAGGCAAACCCATGTCCTTCTCTTGCTCATCACTCTCACCAGAAACAGTGAAGAGTTACACGGCGAGTATTGAGTCTGGGGATCTCCGGAATTGGTCTCTGCCATGGATCGGTTGAAGATTCTTTCTTTTTCTGCCAGAGCATACAGAGGAGGGGAAGGAGGAAGAGATTGTAGTCTTTACTCTAGTTGTGGGGGTTTGGTGAACAGAAAGCTGGGATGGATTGTGCGCAGTAAATGGTAATAAAGGGAGTGATTGAGTTAGTTTAGGTAAGTTTTTGGTGGTCCTACGCGCTTTGTTAGCTTTACTACGTCGTCAATGGGTAGGTGGTAGCTTTTGAATTTTAAAGACTATTGGGTACAAATAAATGAAACACTTCTCCTTTAATTGACTCTTATTCTTGTTCAAACCATGTAATTCCAATTTCGTCCCTTGGAAAAAAATAAATCTGAATAGCCCAAACACTACTACCATGATTGATCAAATATCATCAGATTCTCGGCATGAAGCTAACTCTCACACTGTTCATTGGGTATACTAATCAGCCCGGAAATGCTCAACATGGGCAAATGCAAGTGTGATCGAGCCCCCGATCGGCATGATGTATGGTACGAACATGAGTGCATGACCAAGATCGAGCAATGTACGTTATGTTCTCATGATTACCACTTCTACACCGAGCAGGGCCCTTCCCTACCATCACACCCTTTGACGAGAGATGGCATGAAGGGTCTACAATGCGTAGATTGGGTGAAGATTTTGGATGTGAAGTACAACCACCCAATGAGAAAATAGTCATGTCAACCGTCTATATCCTTTCTAAGATTATAAATGTCACCATTTTACTATATTTAAGGGATTGACTAGCATTGGGTGAGCACACTTATTCCCTCTTCATTATACTATAATGAAGATTATAAATGTCACCATTTTACTATATTTAAGAGGTTGACTAGCATTGGGTGAGCACACTTATTCTCCCTCTTCATTATAGAAATGGAGATAGTGAGTGAGATTTACATAAGTGTGATCGAGTAGATAAGTATCAGAGTGTATTGTCATTATCAAGCCTAATACAAGAGGACTTTTCTCCCTTAACTACATTTCATTAAAAATAACCAAACAAAAATACCCCATAGAATTTGTATCGAGTGGAAGGAATAGACCTCCACACGGACGTAATTGATCAATGCACTTAGCTTACTATTTACTCCTATTATCATCGTCTTACATGTGCACATTTCCACATAATATAATCATTATTGGCTATTACGGACATCACCTCAACTAGGTGTCTCTCAAGCCTAGATTTTGGCAATATTATTTGGCTAAAACGACTAAATAAGAAATGAATTTAGTGAAAATGTAAACTGCAATAATCATTT